>CM061349.1:78186546-79409403 GCA_030867105.1 Liasis olivaceus
AAACCTTAGTTTTCCTAGGGAAGAGCACAGTCCTTGGTCTAATACCAAAGAACCTGGTTTAGGAAAATCTCCTGGCTCAAGCCTGAGACACTTGTTCTTTAAAGTTGATGGCTGCATTCTCTCAGTGGAAAATGGTCATCTTAAGCTTGGACAACTTCTTCCAGAATGTCTCACAGAGTGCACAGCTGTGCAGCTCCAACTAAAGGGCTTTTCTAAATTTGTCTTTTTAGAATTTTGGAAGGGTTTGAACAGTTCATGCAACTGAGGATGTAAAACAGATTCATTAAGTATACTTTATACTTGGGAATTTCATTAATTACAATGCTAGAAATCTGTTCTTCACAAAACAACTTCTGAACTTTCACTTAAGATACCTAGGACTTGATAAACCATTGTCAAAATATGAACAACTGCAAACTGATGAATATTCATTTCAGCTTTTGTGAAAACTGCAATAAATTAACATACATGTATACTACTCTACCCTTAGAGTACACCATTTACTTATACTTAAATGGTCTACTCTGCCAAAGCATATATGCCTATCCTAGAAGTTTCCATTCATAAGCAGACAATGCTATTGACACAATCTAGCCTTTCTATATATTTACTCATGGAGTATTAAAAGGAATATTCATACCTACTCTATATTCAGAAGATTAATCTTAGTAAGTAAGCTTAAATACAGTGGTAATGAACTTGTTATTATGCTAATATCTGACAGTACAGGATGTCTAAGCAATGCTAAGATTGACTGGAATTCTGATAAAAATATTGAAATGTATGGCACAGATAACAAAGAGGGAGAGAGGTTTGGATGATTTTAAAAGAGAAGTGGGACAGCTTTATGGATGATCAGGCTATCAATGGTCTCTAATATCCATTTACTAATATGCAATGGTTTATTATCTCCTGAATCATAGTCAAATGAATTATTGACAGGTTGCTGTTCCACAACAGTATAAGGAGGCTAGCGCCTTCTAGTCAAGGCTTGTGATCTTTGCAAATCTATCTTGTTCACTATTGTGTGACCCAGAACATTGGACTAGATGGTCATATGGCCTGAGCCAGAAAGGTTCTGGTTAGTCTTGCAAGCAAAGCTTCTTGTTATAGACAAAAGTGCCAAACTTCTGCAATCCATCAATTGTGATAATGGAAAAGTATCAATCTAATAAATATTTAAGATTAATACATATACTTGTCTATTTCTGCTGTTCATGAGAGTTAAAATAGTTGCATTCTATGTATATAATAATGTCAGATTTTGTCATTATGTAATAATGTCAATAATAATAGTATATAAAAATGCTGCAATTACTTTCAGTTCATAGATAATAGCGTGCTACAAACCTACTGCAACATTCTTGGCTCAAAATTACATCTCCAATTTAAAGTCCAATACTTATTGAATGTCTGAATCTTAGATTTTTCCCTTTATCATATTTCTTTATATGTCACATTCTGATTTTCTCAATGTAGATATTCTACCTTTTAGCTTCTTCTTGCCAATACTATTCCAGGAAATCAAACAACAACATTGTCAATACATGGACAAGACCAGGAAGTGGCAATAGTTGCAAGGTGGCACCATTAAAAAGGAAATAGAAAGATTAATTTTTGCAGTTCAAAAACTAGCATTACAAGCATGATGAAATGAAAGATTCAGTACAGTGTGTATCAAACAGCAGCAAATGCAGACTTTTAAAAGAAAAAGATGAAACTGTGGATCACATAATTAAGGGATACAACAAAATTGCTCAGACTGACATATAGAGAATGTCATGACAAAGTAGCAATTATCCATTGACATCTGTGCAAAAACTATATTTTCAGATTTTCCAAATGTGCTATGATCAGAAAATTGAGAAAGTTGTTGAAAATTATGTTAACATCTAATCAGTTTCGGAAATTACCTATTTAACTATTTTAAGGCTATTAGAAATCTTCAGAACAAGAAGTCTGCAAAGCCACCTGGTAAGCTTGCCTTCATTCCAGAATAAAAGAAAAATTAACTATAACTTTAAGATTTTAAAGAATTTTAAATAAATGGCAAAAAGCTAAATAAGATTTTAATTCAAGAAAGTTGCAAACAAATTAAGGATTCAGACAAATTTGGAATATTAGTTTTATTATAAGATTTTAGAAATAATTATATAAATAAACAACACCTTCATGAGAACTAAATTTTTTAGTCTACCTTAAATCATAACAGAAATTCGAGACTTTATGATTCCAGAAATTGGACACTAGAAGGGAATAAAGATTCCAGGCACAAAAGGAAAAGAAAAAAAGAGAGAGACAGGCTTTGGTCAGCACTGGGACAAAATGACAGAAAATGATACTGTATGACATTTGAAATACTCCAGGAGATATTTGAGGAATATCTAGTAGCTATCAAACTAGTAGCCATGATGTTAGCAATGATGTCTGCTTCTATGGATAGACTATGTCCAGAAGATGTTACAGAAGACATGACCGATGTGAAAGAGAATATCTTGGAAGATCTACACGATAAAAAGCTGAAACAAACTTCATCTGATACAGAAATATTAGAATGTAAAGAAATTGTTGAAAGACTGGGAGAGAGAAAAAACTGTGGATTATAAGACAGAGATGACAGTTAAAGTGGAAATATAAATGATAAACCAAGAGAATTACCTAGGTAATGACTCCTTACTGGATTTACAAAAGAGGTTTGCTAAAGCCTTGAAGAAGTCTTTGAGATGGGAAAAAGAAAAATTGAAGAGACATCAAATCCTACAACAATGGATTAATTAAAGATTCCTAGAAGCAAAAGGAAGGATACAAAGTTGGTTTGTTTGACCAAGGTTAAAATAAGACATAGTTCTATAAAGTTCTGGACTTTTATAGACTAAAGGTTTCTGGACTAAGACCTTTATGGACTTTTTGCTGACACCAGGACTGAAAATTCATGATTTATGGATTTGTATATGGATAAGGGATGGGTTATGGGAAGAACGGATACTTGCATGTAACCTTATAGAGGGTGAAGAATTACTGAGTTTGTTTGTACCTGTGATGAAGATTGGAAGTCATTTCTTTAAATATTTCTTTTCTCTTTTCCTTATTTTTTTCTCTTTATTCTTTCCTTTTTTCCATCCCTTGTACTTTCTATCCTCTCTTTATTTTTCTTTTCCTTTCTATGTTTAGTTTGTATTTTTATTATCATTTTTTAAAATCAATAAAATATTTTTTTAAAAAAGAAAAGAAATGTCTTATAGCCAACTGAAAAGACATAATCAAAGGAACTGTGGATGTTTTCTGAGGGACCATATAATTCAATTTTTGGTCTAAAAGAGTACAGTGTATCTGCAGACCCACCTCTGCAGAAGCAGCAATTTCCTGAATTCCCTTGGTTGCAGCATCCTTTATGATAGGTGTAATGAAACCTTGGTCTGTTGCCATAACTATAGAAATGTCTATAGATTGCAGAAGCTGGGGGCCTTCTCCGTTCCAGGTCACATTCACATCTGGCATTTGCTGGAAGAAACAGAAACAGAAGGAGGCACAGCTGTTAAAAAAATAGCAGTGAAACCAATTATGAAGTTTTAAAAAGCCTTTTAGAATTGTGGTGATAGAAGCAATAACATATGGGAAATTATTTGCCTTAAGCAAGATAAAGTTAATAATAGCCAAAAAAAAAAAAAAAAAAAGGCCAAATGACCCTAAAAATAGACTTATCTTATTAGGGTATGTCAATTTTGTCACAAAACATGAATGCAAATTGTGGACAAGGGCATTTTATAGCTGCAGGCAACCAGAAGATAAATGGGCTTATGCAGTTTCTGGATTAACAGAATTCAAACTTCTTGGAAGGCAACTCTCATTTTATTCCTTGCTAGTAAAGAACTGTGACATTCTGCCCAAAAACATAATGGAAGACTTATAGAATTTCTGTTCCGATTTGAATCAGGAGGAGACGAGAAAAAGAGATAAATATTAAAAAATTAAAAAGGGGTGGGGGGAGTCACATCACTGCACGGACGTGAGAACCAAATAGAGTTGTTTAATCTGAAACCTTAATTTCAAAGTCAACTCTGACATTTTAACATTTGGTTGAAGTTTTCTTTAGGGTTTTTCCCCCTTTAATATTCTGGGCTTTCATTAGAAGTAGAAAGCTAATTTTAAAAATAGCATATTGACTCTTTAATTCAACTTCTTGTATTCTCCTAATAATGTGAGCCCACACTGATTCAGTGAGAGCCACACATGCCTTCATCATGCCAATGTATGCACTGACAAACTGTCACTGCCAATTTCTCTTTTCAGCTGCAATTTTTCACACCATATAATGTATGCTGCTTAGAAGTGTCCCACGATATTCAGAATTAATTTTCACAGTCTATGAGTAGCTGAGTGGAAAAAGCAAGCTAAGCCCCACATGACTCTCTGAAAAGTCTTTGAAAGTTTGAAGCTGGAACATTATAACTTACCTTATTATTATAACTTATATCTTAGCACTTACAAGTAGTATTTTCTACTAACCATATAAATGGTAAAATTCAAGACAAGTGGTACTGAAAGATTCTTATGGATTAAGGAATGGAAACTGTATCCAGGTAGGAGAGAAAATCTTAACAATTGACAAACCTGGTCTGAGATTTAAGATGGATCTTGGTAAGAATGTTTTGTTGGGGTTGATTTAACTTGTTTATTCTTAAATTTATGTGCTATGACATTATATACTTTATGAACTTAATATGTTGACAGAGATTTTTATATTTTGCAATGTAAATTGTCTAATCCAGAAAGATGATTAGTAAATAAATTAATTAAAATTAATACAAAGTTGCATATATGGGTAAAATGGGAATTACGCCTTGGCTTATTCTAGAAAAGCAAATTAGCCAATTAGGATTATGCCCTTTTCTTTACAGCACCTGAGAAAAAGATTATGAATACTTCCCACCACTAACTGCACTTAACCCTGGAAGTATGCAATGGCTAAAATTTGCAATGTTGGCAACCCATGTCTTATTTGGATTATTTTATTTATTTATTTATTTAACTTGTCCCCGCCCATCTCCCCACAACGGGAGTTGGATTAACATAATACAGTGGTACCTCAAGATACGAATTTAATCCGTTCCGTGACTCTGATCGCAAGTCGAATTGGTCGCATCCTGAAGCACGTTTTCCCATAGGGTTCAATGTAAATACGGTTAATCCGTTCCACCCTCTGAATTTGGTCGCATCCTGAAGCAAATTTCCCCATAAGGTTCAATGTAATTACGGCTAATCCGCCCTCCGAATTTGGTCGCATCCTGAAGCACATGTCCCCAAGTGGCTAGGAAATTCCCCAGGTGCGCTTTAGTCAGCCCTAGCGCAGAAAAAGGAAGTGCTAATGAAATCTGAGAAAGGCTCCCGCGCGCACAGCCGGGAGCGGGAGCTTCCCCCCCCTCTGCTGATTCTTCTTAATTCCGCGCTCTTCCCTCCCTGCATAGCCCTTGGCACGCGAGAAAAGCACAGTGAAAGGAATGGGGGGAAGGCTTATGTTGCACACACAGCGGAGCGGGAGCTTCCCCACCCCCGTCCTGCTGCTTAATTCCTCGCTCTTCCCTCCCTGCATAGCCCTTGGCGCGCGCGAGAAAAGCACAGTGAAAGGAATGGGGGGAAGGCTTATGTCGCGCGCACAGCGGAGCGGGAGCTTCCCCACCCCCGTCCTGCTGCTTAATTCCTCGCTCTTCCCTCCCTGCATAGCCCTTGGTGCACGCGACAAAAGCACAGTGAAAGCAATGGGGGGGAAGGCTTATGTCGCGCGCACACACAGCCAGGAGCGGGAGCTTCCCCGCCCCCCCCCCCGATTCCTCCGCGCTCTTTCCTTTCTCCATAGCGACAAAAGCACAGTGAAAGCAATCACCAGGCCAAGGGCTATGGCCAAAGGAAAGAGCAAATTTCCCCATAAGGTTCAATGTAAATACAAACAGTTCTGAAACATATGCATTTTATTTTTAAACCACAAAAACATGAAAAAAAGCACAGTATGAAGAGGGAGAATGGGGTGGGGAGGCAGTTATTGTTTGGAGGGAGAGTCCCCCTCCAAAGGGACTTCGGGGAGATCTCCTTCAGGGGTTTCCTCTCTTCTTTGCCTCTTAGCTGCAAAGCCTTATTCTTGCCACGCCCGCTCTGCATTTTCTTTGGAGCCATGCTGACAAGCACACCAAAAACCTTCCAAACGCCACAAAACACACCACAAGCCTCACCGAACGCCTCCTTGCTACCGCGATCTCGTCCACAGGAAGCCGCGACCACGTGGCAGCAGGGCAAATGGCTTTTCCTTTTTCCTTTCTCCATAGCGACAAAAGCACAGTGAAAGCAATATCAGCGCGCACGCACAGCCGGGAGCAGGAGCTCCCCCCCCCCGCACTCAGATTTCATTAGCACTTCCTCTTGGAAGCCGCGACCACGTGGCAGCAGGGCAAATGGCCGCGGATCCAGTTCGTAGTTTGAGGTGGAGTTCGCATGTTGAGGTAAATTTTTGCGGCCGGAGCTGGTTGTATCTTGAAATTTTCGTAAGATGGGGCGTTCGTATCTTGAGGTACCACTGTATACTCTCAAGCACAGCTATATCTAGCTTTATGACAATTTCTTCTGCTTCAGCTTCTGAAGAAAAGTAGTAACTGCCTAGGCAGTGTTTTTTCAATAATTTTCGTTAACAAGGCCAAGCCATTTTGTACTGTGTTTTTTAATAAACCATCTTGAGTACTTGTCCAAGCAGAAAGGCTGAGTATAAATTGAGTAAATAAAGAAACTTTATTCTGCGGATAATTAAACTACAACAAAAAATGTTTCAACCTTTTGATTTCAACATTCGATAGACTTCTAAAAGCAACTTGTGATGTGGCATGATCTAAAAAACATGATTTTTTTTTTTTATTCCAAAGCCATTTCTTTGACCATCACACACCCCAGTCTACAGAAGGCTATCAGTAACCTCTGGCACTATATTGGGCAAGATGAGAATGGAAGGGAAAAGCTCCCAATAACTACACTGACTATTCCATTCATTTTATCATTTACTCACACAGCTTTCCCAGAAACCATCCATGTGTTGCACACATAAGAATTCAAATCTATATCCAGTTGCATGTAAAACAAGTACAGAGCAATTAAACATTTTAGAATATTTTACTTTAATCAGTGGGAAACTTTTTTCTGTTGAGTCCCAGATTCGCTCAAAGGTAAACTGTTGGGGACCACATGCCAATGATGGACAGGGCTTAATCGAGCTGTAGATGGGGTCAGAGTCAAATCTAGATGGAGCTACCTACTTTCCTTTTTGCCATCTCCCTTTTAATCCAGTGAATGCTCTTTTTTGTTTGCTTCTGACTTTCTTCCCTTCTCTCACACAGCTGGCTAGCAGAAAAGGGACTAAAGATCTGAACTGCTTGCAGAAATGTTTTGAAATTAGATCAAGGACCACATAAATTCAGGATGATGCTAAGTAACCCTATGACTACAAGTGGCTCACATCTCAACTACATTTTCAGCAGCAAGATATGCATTTAAAGCAGAGGATGAGATATAAATAAGAGACAGAGATTAGGGTAGACAGCATTCCTCCCACCTTTGCAGAGATTATGGAGTTACAGATTCAGATAATTATCCATGACAATACTTGTTTGTCTAAGACCACTTCTATGTTCATTTCTGGCAATTCAAGAAGGCACTTTTTTGGCAGAGGAAAATATCATTAGGACTATCATAGGTTTTCAACAACAGCCACAGAATAAGGCTATCCTTTTCTCCATCTCTCATATCATGTTTGGTGGGCATATCTGAGAGAGGTTCACTTTTGCACCCCTTCATCCAACCAAATTTAAATAATAGAAACAAAGCATGTCCTTTGGTAAGTCATTAATAAGCAGCTCCCCAAAATTCATAGAATTTAGACTGAAGAGGGGAACACAAGGGAAGACTAAAGACAATAAAGTCTAAAGCAACTTCCTTTGCTGAATGCCTTTACCTGCTACAACATGGTATAACATAAAACTTCATCGAGCTAGAAATTAGCACCATGTGGTAACAAAGTACAACCTTATTAATAACAACTAAATACATTTTTTATTTTGTGTTATAATGTAATTCTAAACATATTATAAGAACCACTATCAATGATGGGTTAGAAAGAAATAGCAATAGAAGGAATTAGTGGAAGGTTAGTATTTAGTTTTCTCTATTATACTTATGGAAACAGATCCTTTTATTTAAGGATTTTGCCTGTTTCTTCATAAAGACCAACTAAACGCATTGCATCTTGTAGTGAGCTTAGATATAAGTGAGTATCAAGCAAATACATTATAGACTAAATACTAAGTTTAGATGTAATGGCTTGGAAATATCAGAATATTAACTGAAATTAAAATAAAATTTTGGAAGGAATATTTGTTTCTATTTCTAGGGAGATAGATACCCATATCAAGAGAAATAACATTCACTGAACTGGAGGCTATAAACCTATATAGCTTTATATATACAATACAGTAGTTGGAAAGCAATAAAATGAAAAATATATTTGGTTTAAATTTGCCATTACTTGAAGTACATGGTAGAAAAGATAACATGGTGCCAAATATCAGTGCCCATGATCCATTATATTTAATAAGAGGAACCACAACAATAATCTCATCACTGCCAAATCTCATGACATTTTGTAAAAGAATGTTGAAATCAGGGTGTTTAAACCTATGTAATGGTAAATACACAAAAAAGAAAAGCTCTCTGACTAGATGTAGTCATTTAGCACATTTTTTTGCAACTTTTCTCCAAGGCAGGAGTTGTTTAAGGGTATTTTGTATCTGGCTTGAAAGCATTCACTGTACCTGTTAGTAGCACCTTAAAAAAACATATTTTCCTGGTCTGGAACATGGTCCCAGAAAAATACAGATTTAAGAAATCATTGAGGAGGCAGGAACAGGGTGTGATGGTACATTTTGCAGGACGGACTACTTACTTTCAGGGTAACTGCAGTTGCCTTGATAATAAAGTCATTTATGGATACTTTAACATCATCTGTGGGAAAGAGATAGATAAATTACGAGGCAAAGTTTAATAGGAGAACTAGCATTCCAGACATGGAAAATCATATGGTCAAAACATTTCAATCATTTATTTTCATAGTAGCATTAATTTTCACAGTACCACAAATTTGAAATTCAAAACTTATTTGTGCCATAGCGCAAGTTTCCTTTGGGGATGAGCCTCACTCTTCATGATTTCATGAACTTGCCTATGCAGTTTTCCTGGTATCCGCCCTACAAGGTGACCAGATCAGGAAACAGACACCATGTAGGGCTAAAACTACTTGTATTACAATAGCTATAATAACACAAGTCTGAATGTGCTTCCCCTTTTCCCTCTTTTGTCTTCATGTGAATTAGGGAGGTGCCTGCCTTAGGCATTTTTGTAAATCTCTACCTTTATATGGGCTTAATCCTTATTTATCTGTTCATTGCCTTGGTAATGGATCTTCCCTCTATCAAGCCCATCCCCTCTATTTTTTATACCTAGGAACAATACAGAAGGAGCTTGTCATCAACTCCTTCAATGATATTTTTCTACTTTCCACTCTACTTGATACCTCTAGAATTGTGAGATTGTCCAAGCGATAGAAAATTTCATTTCAGAATTAAGCCATATAGAGTAAA
The DNA here is from genome assembly GCA_030867105.1 of Liasis olivaceus. Taxonomy (NCBI): domain Eukaryota; kingdom Metazoa; phylum Chordata; class Lepidosauria; order Squamata; family Pythonidae; genus Liasis; species Liasis olivaceus. Next base: position 78,196,215 of record CM061349.1, read on the forward strand.
ACCTTGATCTAATGGACTATTCAAGAGCAGAGGGATCCATTCTCCCTGAACGTCTGTTAAATGCAAAATCACATTCATGTCAATTTATATTTTTGTGGAATTTATAAATTATCTACTTCATTTCAAATTATGTTTCTTCATGCCATTGTTATCAACGTGTCAAGCCTCCAAGAATCAATCTTAACTATTTTAATGTAAGGCCATAATAATTCCTCAGAATCAGCTATTATCTGTTCCACAAATTGCCAAAGTTGTCCAAATTTAGGCTGGCTTGAATCAATAGGAGGATGAAGATGTTTTGCATTTTCCTCATTTTGCATTTTCCTTAGGAGACGGCCTGGCTGTGGTGGCTACCTCTCTCCCAAGTGCTGAATCAAGTTAGTTCATCGCAAGGACTAAATGGTCTATCTGGGTGACCTCTTGGTTCCGATATTAGGTAAGGCAATGCCATCTTAACTGGTGGGCAGTAAAGCTGCCGCATCAGTAACTGTTGTATTAATCCCCATTTGCTAGAATGTGGGTCTCCATAACAATGGAAATAATGAGCGGGCAATCAAGCTGTCAGACTTGTTGGCCAGGATCACCCAAAAAAATCACAGATCTCCTGGCATTTCAAGGCTTAGCTTGGCTTCTAGGCTAGATCTGGAAGACATCTCAGAGTCATGGCTCAGATAAAGAAGAATCTTTTTTGCAGACAAGAATAAAGCCATACAAAACAGCTGATTGCCCACACGGCCCATGATTTGGTTCAAGTGACTCCTACAGCCACATTAGTTGAAACTTGTAACTTTATGCTCTTGCTCTTCTCATGAATTAATTGGTGCTGATTGGTGGCTTGAAGTTCATAAGCCCATAACTGCCATCTCTGGCCTGAGTAACCTTGGGTCTCATTTCAACCCTCACATAATCAGTGATTCTCAGGATCTTTACAGTAATGATGTTCAAAACAAACATGAGTTTATAGCTTAATTCATGTTTGTTTTGAACATCATTGCTGTAATGAAGAAATGAAAATCTATATACATACATACATATAATACTATATTATAATATAACATAACATAACATAACATAACATAATATAATATAATATAATATATATATATAATACATACATGTGTGTGTGTGTTGTGTGTCAATAAAATATAATTGGAAGCAAAAAGAGTTCTACCAAATAGAACATAAAATCCCTTTGAATGTTACATACTGAAACGCAGCTGATGTGCAAACATGATTATGTAACAGCAAAGAATGAAACATCATAATAATTATACTTAATTGAACATAAATTAATAGAACTATACTGTGTACAGATCTACTTAACTGAAGCTGAAGTTATTTTTAGTAAAAATAAATCAGCACAGGATATGATTCATACTCTCATTCATAAATTATTATCATTCATAATTTTAATACGAGAAACTGTAATGGTATGTGGGAAAGACCTTGGGAGACTGGGCAAAAAGATGCTGCCAAGAGAACGGTCAGATAAGAGACAGCATAGCCCGCAGCTGCATAGTGGGCAGAGCAGGAGGCTCAGAAGGGACCCTCCCTAGTTTCCTGGGCTGTAAACGAGATGGGGGGAGAACTGTACTTTCACACTTGCAAGATTCTGTTAATGTAGCTTTAAAGTATAGTTAGCTCATCTGGTTGTGTTTCCTGGCTAATCTACCTCGTAAGGCTGACAGAAACAAAACAAGTAATCAGTGAATGAAAAACAATTTATAATTTTTATGCATCAATCTACCATTATTCCCAAATCTATTATTAAGTCTGAAAATAAGCTCCAAAAGAAGCACTATAAATTCTGTCATGCATGAAGTGGAACAGTCAAAATGATTGTTTTATATCTGTTCAGTCATAAGTAGGTGACATCTCATTGTGTGATGCCCTTCGGGCTACTGCTATTTAAATGAGATAAAATCATTGACAAATCCTGAAATCAGGTTAACAATAACAGAGTGTAGGAAGGAACCTTACTGCACAGCTGCAAAGTCTAAAAGATTTAACCATCATAAAACCATTTCTTCCTGGTTAATAGTTCAGCTTGAAGATTCTTGGTAGTTCTGAATTTTGAGACAGTAATAAATCTCTTCAGCTGAATAGAGATCAGTCACTGATCCATTTCTCTATATTACAGAATTGTTTTATAGCATGTGGCATTTTTTATTGTTAACTTTATATTGTTATAATTTACTTCTTCACTACAGCAACCCTTAGCATCTAAAATGATGTTGCAACCACAATAAGTTAAAAGAGGTTAGTAGATAAATGGGTACTCTCACTCCGGTGGGAGGAAAAATGCTGGCAGCGCCTTGCAAAAGGAGTTGGGAGCAGTTGATGGTAAGCGTGAAACCGCGCTCGCCCGAAAAGGGCGCGAAGCAATGGAAACCCCGCCTCCTGCGCTCGCCAGCTGGGCTCTGCTCTAGGAAGGAGGCTCTGGCAAACCACTTCCGAAACACCTTGCCTTGAAAACTGCAAGGACTCGTCCAAGCAGTCACTGCAGAGTCGGTAACGACTGAGCGCAGATTAAAAAAAAAAAATCTGAATATACAGAAGTCAACCATTCAGTATAATGAATTTTGTTGATTATAATGGCTGAGATTCAAATACATTAATACTTCACATCAAAGACTGAATGCTATCCCTATTTTAAATACCAGAAAATGTCAATTCAATTAAAACTGTATATATCTTGTGGTTGGGTTCTCTGGGCTTTGGGAGATCAGTGCCGAGATATTGATCAGTTTTTTGCAGATGTTTCACCCCATGTCCCAGTGAGGCTTCCTCAGTGCAACAATTCAGAAGGGAACTGCCTGGCTATATTTCTAGTCTGTATAAGATTTGAATTTAGGGATTAGTTGGTGATTGAAGGTCTCCTGTGACCAATCAATGTGTTGGTGACTGGTAATGTTAATGGTCCCTTTAACAGATCAATGGAGCTGGCTATGATCTATCACACAGTCAAACACGTGATCCAAACCATATACAACAAACAGATAAGGCAGACCAAAATAAAGCTGATACCTTTCCCAGCCACCAATTAATGATACTTTACAATATTTTTTTTCATTTGAAAGTTTAATATATTGTTTAATGCCTGATAAATAGTTGATATGCCTAGATTGTTCATATTTTTTTCCTTTTTCTCTTTTATTTGTTACTGTTTGAAAGCTGAAAACCTTAGTGGAATTATAGTAGGAGGATAGGAGAATTAGATTCTACTACATGCAGATATGTTATGTTTTATAGACAGGTATAGAAAGTGGTGGTTTAGCTCCTCATTAATACATGAGTTCTGTATTCTGTTCAGTTATTCTATAAATTGCAATAAATCAGACTGGATCCTATGGCTCATAGCAATAATTTTGTCAAGCATAAGAACTGGAGTTTTAGGTTATATTCTGACTCCTCGGTTTACATTTTAAAGTAAGAATACACAGAAAGTTTCTCAACTGATTTGAGCTTATCCTCCAAGTTGATGGAAATAAAAGATCTAGACAGATAGTCTACAATATTTTTTAATATTTGGGCTAAGTTAATTGTGATTATATTTTGAGATGTTTTCTACATTTATTCTATCACATTATTTTAAATTAATTTATAGGACACTGGTTACTTTCTTTGGCAAGGACATCCCGTATGCTTTTCACTGTGAAATTTACAATTATCTATTGGGAAAGGTGGCTGTAACTTCTCACACTTTCAGGTTTATTTATCCAAGCTTTGATCACTAAATGGAATCAAGAACTTACTTATTCAGCTTCTCTTTGGGCTCAGCGAAAGAGTTGTTATTTGGCCACAGTGAAATCCTAACAAATAGCCCAGCTGATCTAACAATTTGATCCTAACAAATCCCCTCTGATTCTATGGGGATCAGCTTTAATACCCGCACTACAAGATACTTTAAAAGAATTGGATCACATATATAATTTTGATCCTTCCACCCATTAAAAACTTATATTGTGGGATTGTCCCATTTTTAAACAAACAGCAAATCTGTCTTTTGGGTAAACTGGGCCTTTCATAGTACTATTATTTTAGATCACCTGGGCCTTTAAAAAAAACCTTTGAAGAATGAAAAAATAAATCTGTTTTACAGCAGAGTGCTTCTTGGCATTTTATTCAGCTCAAGCATTTGTTATACAGTCTATGAGGTCCAAATGTTATTGCTACTTATGGAAATTTCATAGTGGATGGAGGTCATGGAAGAATCAATCATGGTTCCTAAGCCAACAGCCTTTCTTTTAATAGGAAGTTGATGAAATTGATATTATTTGATTTGATTTTCCCACCTGACTCCAAACTGACTCTGGGCAATTTACTATCATAGTTACTAATGCAACCTATCAGAAGGAGTCTGGCAGCACCTTTTCCAACTACGAAATTTTATTAAAAGGCACAAGCTTTTGTGAGCCACAATTCACTTCATCCAATGAATGAGTGTGAATTTCCTGTCCAGAGAAACCAGTGGAGGGTTGTTTTAAATAATATGATATTCAATTCACTATGATCTTAAATGAAGTTAATACAACAATAAAAATATAATTAATAAGGTAGCAACTGCCTTGCTAAGATGAAACTCATGCGTTGGAATATTAACTGATAGGATTTGGACTTATCCCATTATTGTCACATTTTGGATTTAAACCAATTCAGTTGTGAATATGACTTTGGATGACAGTTGTGCATTAAAGAGGTGTACATTCTTCTTGGCTCTCCCCCAGTGTTTGGAAATTACCAAGATTTCAAGGTATATATTTGGGGCATAGGGGCTAGATAAATGAATTATAGAATACTGGAAGGAAATATCAACATGTGAATTACAGCTGTGGATTGCTGGTTGTCAACCTTTGGAAGAAGCAAGGAAAATGTTTTTGAGCAATATAGTGAACATTTTGAATGTTCTCTTTATAACACAATTGCTTAGCCTTTTTTTTTTTTTTGCTTTTGCATTATTATATTATTATATTATATTGTTGATATTGTTTTTATTCTCCTTTTGTTGTTGTTAATTAGTCCAATATGTCAGGTTCAGCCCAAGAACAACAACGAGGCAATCCAGTACAGTTCAGTTCCTTTATTAGCTCACACCTAACAGACAGAATCTTGCCAGACTAAACCTATGCTATAGCAATGAGTGGATAAACGTCATGAAACTCTAGGGAGGGGCCAGCCTCATCCTCTTCATCTTCCCACACTCTTGTTGTGAGCTGAGGAGGTGCTTGCCCTGGAATATCTCTCCCCCTTCTGGACAACCTTGAAGTTCCATTCCAGAATCTTCCCCGCTCATGCCATCCATTACAAATATAAGAAAGTAGGTTTAAACAAAATAAAGTATTTTTTAAATACCAGATCATCATGGTAAAATACTTTTGAAACCAAGGGAACTTTTTAAAGTATTTTGAGACATGACTTGATAGCAAATCTGTAGTACAAAGAAAAATATATTTTTTAAAAAGTAAATATACACGACAATACCTGCAGTACATCCTAATTAATGATAATCACCTTTTATCTTCTATGTACTCCTATCATACTTAGGCAAAGAATGCTGACACAGAAAAAAAAAGAGCTAACTGTATTGTAAACAGTGGACAGTCTGTGGTTTCCATAGTTCTAAATTTAAGAAACAGTATTTTAAAACCAGTTAAAATACCTCCAAATAAGTGATTCTGTCTAGAGCAGTGACTGTTCTATAAAACATTGTACATGCAAGTTCATTACATATGAACTTTTCCACACATGTTTAAGGAAAAAGATAAATTCTAGAAAAATATAGCCAACAATTAGTACTGAACTTTGCTATCTAAACTTTCTTCCAAATTGCTGTAATGATGTATAGCTTACCAGCAATAAGAAAAAATATGCCACGCATTCAAACTCTATGCAAAGCAATAAGCAGCAACAGAAATATCTTGTTGGCAAACTGAAAGGTGGAATGCTGTCTCCCCACCCTCGCTGTCAGTTGCAGTAAAATGTGTTCAAAAAAAACATAAAGCTCACAAGGGATGGCTGAAGTGGAAAAACATTATCCTCATTTGAATAATCGTACCTGTTTAGAATTCTAATGAAAGAATTTGCCCTCTGTACCTCCTAAGGCTGCTAATTAAGTGGTAACCTTGAAATGCTTCATTCAAAACATAAAACCATTCAAGTGAATAGGTTGATAGTGGAATTTGCAGATTCTTTTGGTGGGTAGGTGTATGACAATTGCTTAACTCTTCAGCAAAAAGAAGAAGCAGCGTTAAATAGAAATCCTCTGCCTGTGACAATAACATCAGGACAGTGGTCATCAAAACCAAATTAACAAATATCCATGTTAGATGTTGGATTGCAAGAGATGTCACACATGCAAACTAAAAAACTCAACTACACGTAAGATCAAAAGCAGAATTTTGACAGGCATTTTATTTCTTTTCAGAACAGGAGAATAGCTTGAGAAACCCCTACAGTAAATGCAGAACAGCTAAGCAGACAGATCAGAATTCAATAGTTGTTTTTAAAACATAGGAAAGAGTTTTACCTTTTGCCAGCTCTTGCCTCAGATTTAGTATAGCACCAAGGTCACAATCAGCTGATGCATACGCATGAGGTACAGTGTTTTTTGATTCTGTTAGTTTCTTAGCAATAACTCTTCTAATGTTGCTAGCAGGGACTTCAGTGAATGGGCTCTTGCAATAAAAACACATTTATTAAATTAAAGGAAGAAAGATGAGTTCAATGAAATAGGGTCATAACAATAAAGGACATCCTTTAAACCATAAAATTTAGTGATGGAAAAAACTGAGCTTTAATATATAATGTTTTCTAAATAACTGTGTTGCCAATTATAGCTTTCTTAAACCAAAATGAATGTTCTATGTAGGCGTAAACTACAAGGCATGTATAAATGTCTATTACAGTTCCTACTGAAGTCCACCCAGAATCATAACAGATTGGTGTGGCCTGTAAGTTGCATAAATAAATAAAAACAAACAGTTATTTAAAGAAAACCCTCTAAACTGAATTCTAAAACCCTTCTGGTATAACCCTATCGCTTATTTTTATCTAATGTGATGCAGTGATTTTAGCGTATCTATAAATCTTAGACAGTTAATACCATGGAAGATGGCCGGCCTGGCATAGAGACAGGGGGAACTGGAAGACGTGAAGCGCTAACGGGCACACTTGTTGATGGTGCAGATAAAGGCATTCCAGCTTGGTGTGGGGGAAGTGAAGAAACCATGGGCTTTGCTTCTGTAGGCCTTTGCTTCTGTTTCTGCTCTAAAAGCTTGAGGGCATCCCTGTCAATTCAAAGACAAATGTGGAAAGGTTTAAGACACATTTCAAATCTAATGAAATGCAAATAAATCTATAAAACACTGTCTGCAAAGCAAAACAAAGATCTACCCCAAAATCAATGTTAAGCTATTGGGAATTATCTACCAGGCAACTTATATGCATTTACACCACCATTATTAAGCATTCATTTATAGGACAACAGATTTAGGTTCTACACTATACCGTTCGGTAATTACTACAGCAGTGTTTTTCAAACTTGGTAACCTTAAGATGTGTGGACTTCAGCTCACAGAATTTCCCAGCTAACATGCTGGTTGGGGAATTCTGGGCGTTGAAGTCCACACATTTTAAAGTTGCCAAGTTTGAAAAACACTGAACTCCAGGATACTATTTCACTTTGAAAAGCTTGTACAGTATATGAAATGCCAAAGTTTCCTTGTCAGGACTATTTTAAGTCCACTCCCAACAATACAAAGTCATAGACTGCAGACTTCACCATATCTGAAATTAGAATATGAATTGGGTTTATGGTACAGTCTAGCAAGATAAAAGTTGAAAATATGACATAGCTCTCAGGATCTCAATGACATTTCATCATGCTATACTTTGAACTGAAGAGTTTATTGCCTCTTGTGTATTACAATTATACCTATGATAGTACTAACTCCATCTTTTCAAACTGGTACTACGTAGCTCAAAGGCATACCACTTAGAAGATACAAAGGTTAATAACAACAACAACAACAACAACAAAAACTTGTATGCCACCCAACTTCCAATGACTCTGGGCAGCTAACAAAGAAATTACAATAAAACAATTAAAGAATGCAAGAATGACAGACTGGATGGAACGAAGTGAGGGGTCTCACTCTCCCTCACCAAAGGCCTGGGTGAAGAGCCAGGTCTTCATGGCTCTTCTAAACAACAGCAGAGTGGGGGCCATCTGGATTTCGGAGCGAACCTTGTTCCAGAGGGCACGCACTGCTATAGAGAAGGCATGCTTTTGGGGTCCCAACAGATGGTATTGTTTAATCGAAGGAACCTGGAGTCTGCCAATCCTGCAAGATCAAATTGGCCAGGCAGATACTAGGGAAGACAGGCAGTCTTGCAAGTAACCAGCCTATGCCTTGAGGGGCTTTTTAGGTAACAACTAGCATCTTGAATCACACCCAGAAACAAATTGGAAAGCAGAGTAGCTTGCAAAGAAGAGGTGTTACATGGCATACCAAGGAATACACATCACTGCTTGCACCACTGCATTACGGACCAGTTGAAGCTTCCAGGTGGTCTTCAAGGGCAACCCCATGTAAAGCAGTAGTCAAGCCATGAGGTGACTAGGGCATGAGAGATTGTCTAAAAGTCCCCCTGATCTAGGAAAGGGTGCAACTGGTGCACCAGATGAAGTTGGGCAAAGGCCTTCCTGACCACAGCTGCCACCTGCTCTTAAAGCAGAAGCTGCAAATCCAGGAGTATCCCCAGATTGCACACCAACCTTGAAGGGGGAAGTGCAACCCCATCCAAGGTCAAAGATGGAATATCTCCAGATCTGGGTAGCCCAAACACCCATGGCCACTTGGTCTTGGTAGGATTTGGAAAGGTAATGGTAAATTACTGATGAATTTTTGAGTTCTGAAGGAATGGGGCAGACCCAGGCTACATTTGTTGCACTTAGGTCCTAAGGAAATATTTGTGAAAATCAAATCACACTTTAAATTATCCCATTAAGGGTAACCAGTTTAGACTGGACAGAACTCATAAATTGGACTCTGACATAACACTAAGGCATAATGTGGGTAACTTGGTATTTACTCAACATGATATGTGAACCCAGTTCTACTATCTAGAACTAGATATTTAAATTATTTGATTTATAAATTTGGAAGTCTGTATAGCCACAAAATAAGGCTGGCACACTGGTAAGAAGCCTATCTTTTCACTATCTACTTCTGGCACAAAAATGTCTGGGATGGAGTTGGTGAAATTCCTAAAACTACTAAAAAAGAGGGCTGCTACATGTTTCCCAGTAGCTTCCAAATTCTGACTTTGGCAATAGACACAGGTCAAGCTCTTAACTTTTTGAGGCAGTGAACCACATTCCTCCTAAGAATTTGGTTTGAGTGCAACAACTGCCATAAGCAGTCTGGGGACAGGTAGCATTGGCAGTACGGTAGCCTCCCTCTGTCACACAGCTAATTATGAGAAGGAAATAGAAAAGATCAAAGTAATACTCAGGCAAAATACCCAATTCTTCCACAAATGCTTCAGGTATGGAACCCACTGAGCAAAATCTCCGTTTACAACAGCAGAACTGCTAGCAAAGAGGGAAAGAAGAGATGAGGAATAATCTTTCCAGTCACTTTAATTTTTAGTTTCACTCTGCAGATTATCATAATTTATTCCTCTGCGTTCTCTGTCTTGCATATTCAACACAAGTATAAAGAAAACAGAAAGCTGCTTTATGCAGGAATGGGATTTTCTTTGTTGAGGGTTTATTCATTTACATCTTCTAGTCTGCCACGGTATGTTTCTCCATTCTTTCTCCTTCCCTTTGATCTAATGGATTATATATTTTCATACCATTATGCCAATTTATTTAAGCATGTTGGAAAACAATGAAAGCAATTTCTTACAGCTTCTTTTTAGAACAAGCTTAACCCATAGCAGATACTTTGGTGATTCTTCAGAAATCAGGAATCAGGCTCCCCCACCCTCTCTGGAGTGAACTGTCTTATCAACTATGCATTAAGCAAACATCAGAACTTACCTTAACAACGGCTAATGCTAGTTAAGTATTCAGCCACGGCAAGTGCCAACACTTTTACTCATTATAGCAGGAGGAAAAAAAAACCTATTCCCCCCCCCCCCCATTCCTGAGTTTGGATTCTGATTTCTTAACTGTGCTGATAACAATTAAGCAATGATATTGTTTTCTTGATTAACCCTTAATTTAACGTGACTAATAATGAATAAGCGGAAGAAATTCATCCACAGATAATGGTAATGGCTGCTAGCTTTGATGGCTTAATGTCATCTACAGATTCATGGAGAATATTCCTCTTAGCAGCCATTGGAAAAGCCAATTAAATGGGACATCAATGGTCAGTGATAATATATCTCTCAATGCTAGATCCTCAAGGCAAAGAGGAGTGAAGTACAGCTAGAAACAGTTCTCAAGACAGGAAGTCCTTGTGTCTAATCTAATGGTGTTTGTTTATTTGTCAGAATTTTATCTTGCCTCTCCTGTAGGAACTCAACTGTGTATCTACCAGGCCCTCTTTCTAATTTCTTTCTCAAAACAACCCTGAAGTTGGCTGAGAAACAGTAATTGGTGTGAAGTCACTCAGTAAGCTTCCACTGCTGAGTATAGACTTGATTCTAGCTCTCCCAATCCAGTAATCCTAACCACAACTTCACACTGACTGCAAAATAGTCTTAAACAACTCCACTATTTTCTCATGTCTTATTTGTTGCATTTTAATTATGTTTTTCTAACTACATGCACTGCTTTGAAATAGTTTTAACAAAAACATGGTAAATAAAACTTCTTTTTTGAATTACAGTACACTTAGACATCACTGGTAATGCAAGCAAATATGCAGAATGGACTTTGTTCTAAACTACATATAAAAGAAAAAGAACCCAAAGTGATTATAAAAAAATCCATATTATGGAACAATGGCTATTTTAATTACTTATAAAATAAAGCAGTAACATTTTATGATATCCAATTTTTTAACTGAAAAGCAATTACTATTATGTGCAGAAATAATCAGAAATAAAGAGCAACTTAAACTATCTAGTAGAAAGTTTATGCCATCAACTTCATTGTTATTTTTTTTTATTTATACAGATTTGAAAGTGAGGTTTTCATCCTAATTTTCATACTACAAAACACCATTTTTTTTCATACTACTTTTGAATTAATATATTCAAAGAATTATATGAAATCTTGGTAAGCATAATTACAGAGTTAAAAAGAACAAGTAATTTGCTACTTATAGAGATCTTTAAATGTACTAAAAATTACACATGTCTTCTTTTAAAATCCAGTTCCCAAGAAAATTAATTTGTTTCACTTATTATTTTCATAAATTATATATAGCTGCTTTTTATGAACAACTTCAGGCAAAATCTATATATTGGTATGGAAGCCACAAAACAATCTGGCTCCAAATCAGCAAAAGAGTAAGACAAGGCTGTACGCTCTCTTATTTATTCAAACTATTTACAGAATATATATTGAGGGTGGCTGGATTGGAAGAAGATGAGTATGGTTTTAAGTTGGAGGAAGAAACATCAATAACTTGTGCTATTTGATTACACTACTCTGATAGCTGAAAATGCAAATGATCTGTAAGTAATGAAAGTCAAGGACTGTAGTGAAAACATGGGGAGTAGGATTAAATATAAAGAAGACTAAGCTAATGACAACAGATACAGTTAACTACCCTTAGAACTGATCATGAAGATATTTAAATAGTGGATAGCCTCTGCCTTATAGGATTAATTATCAACAGTAAAGGAACCAGCAGTCAAGAAATACACCTCAGACCAGCATTTGGTAGGATAGCAATGAAAGCCTTATAAAAGATATTCAGATGCCTAGCTGTACCTACTAAGATCAGAATTGTACAGGCAATAGTTTTCCCTTTGATACTCTATGGAAGTGAAAGTTGGACTTTTAAAAAGCAGGGTAGAAGGAATATTCATGCTTTTGAAAGTTGATTCCTGGGAATAGCATGGATAGCCAAGAAAACAAACAAATGGATCATAGAACAAATCAATCTAGAGTTCTCACTTAGGCACAAATAACAGGTTCAAATCATACTTTGGACATATTATGCAAAGACCTAACTCCTCTGAGAAATTTATTATGCTGGGAAAGGTGGAGGGATAGAGGACAGTCAGCAACAAGGTGGATGGACTCAATTACAGTGGTGATGGATGAATCATTGGAAGACCTGAAGGACCAGGTTGGCGACAGATCATCCTGAAAAAGCTCTATGTGGTCACTAAGAGTTGACATTGACTTGATAGCACATAATCAATCTATCTATTATGAATGCATATATTTGTGATACGCAGAAGTTTAGCTAAGAATTACTAGAACAGAACTGGACCATTAAAATCAATAGGAGCTTTGCCACTGACTTCAATTAAGTATGACTTTCGCTATAAATAATCCTACAGTTCATTTTGGTAATTCTAAAAGATACAAAATACAGAGTCTTTTAAACCCTCAGGGCATGCCACGTTAATTATTTTTAAGATCCTCCTTATCAGTGGAATAGGTGAGGTTCAGTATGATGAACAAAATAAGTATACAACTTCTTTATCAATCTAGAGGGATTTTTTAGATACCATTTTACAGCAGAGATCTCTCCCCCAAAACAAAACACCAGAATTGACAACATGTGTTTCCATAAATAAGTATAAAATCCAGTATCACAGACTAAATGAAATATATGCTCTGTATGAAACACAAATACTTTTATAAAATACAGTAATTTGTGAGATTCAGCACAAGATATTTAGCTCCATTCATTGTAGCATGCCTTTACTTTATAATAAAGTTTACCTGAAAATTGTGTCTTGCTGCCACCTGCAGTTCTGAGAACTATCAAACTCAGGAAAAAATTATGGCATCCATACTGTTCATTGTTTTATTGTAATTAGCACTCTTGGCCAAAACAACTGAGGGTGGATGGAAAGAATTAACTGCCATATCCTAACCTCCATCATCAAGTAACATAATGAAAGTATGACTTACTCTTACCTTATGTAGAACACACATAAGTTCCAGCCAACCTTCAGCTCAAAATGTGGATGAGTGTTAAAGACATGTCTAAGGGTGAAACACATTAACTTTCCCTCCCTGTACAAAACCTGTATTACATGTCCATGACTATTAGGAAAAATTAATTAGGTATCTCTGTAACCAAGAGGGTTCTCATCTGCCATTAACTAGTTATATACTATAAATTACATTTACATTTATACAATTACTAAGATTCTGATGGTTAGCTACTGTTACATGTGATGTAATATGTACTCAGTTTACTCTTCTGTCTAAATCAGGTCACAACTGGAACAAAATGGAGGTTGTATTTGTTTTTTAATAAAAAGATCTACTATGCCATTTCAGTATAGGCACTGACTTAGCAAACGGCTTCACATTATCTCTGGGAAGTTAGCAATATTTAAGTGCTGTGTTATGAAAGGCAGATCATTTATTAAGAAGGAAAAAGCCCAAACTTATGAAACTATCACTCATCACTCTAAGCGTAGTAGTTTCAACTACTATAACTGATTTAGAAAATGCTGGATAAGGATTCTTGCTTAAGATCTAAAATCCTTTGTACCCAAGGAGTCTGTATGATACATAGCTCCATACAAGCTCCATCATTCCAAAGTGCCTTTCTATTAATTTCGGTGCACGTAGGGGCAATGCAACCCATGTAGGATTGCTTGATTGTGTAAATGGCCCCGCCATTCTATAAGCAGACTCAAAAGCCACTACTATAACTGATTTTACCACTCCTTTAAAAGCACGGCATTTTCGCAATTGTGGCAGCCACAGAGGAGCTAGATGGAAGAAAATCTTTCGGTGCTTGTGACAGAGAAGCGTGTATGACTCAATCTTGAAGCAACCCTTTTTCAACAAAAATCAGCTGCTTTAAATGGCAGTTGTGTGTAATGTCTTTGTTCTGCATGACTTTAGTCAGGTGTCGCTGACTCAGGCCTGACCCTTGGTGACTGTATGGACAGATGCCTGCTATACTGACTTGCCTCTGGCGATAACTGTAGCTCTTCCAAATACATTGCAGCAGTCTACTTGATCCCATCCATCCATTTCTTCAATGATCTTCCTCTTTTTCTATTTCCTTCAATTCTGCCAAGCCACTGTTAAACATAATTTTAGTATGGCACAGTATTTGCTTGGCTCTGTAAAGAGTTTCTTACGATCCTCCCATCGTCTGACCACTCCATTTTGCCACTGAAGCCCTGTTTCAAGGACCAGAGCTCCTTCTCTTTTCTCTTAAACAAGCTTGCTGTCTTATGTAGTCCAAGGTCAGCAATGTTTGCATACTTTAGGCAGATTTTTGCAGATGAACTGGCCATTAAGTCTCATTGGATACAGTTCATATTTTATCTCCCTGCATTTCCTATTAATTTATTACAGGGTGTATTGTCTATATCAGTGTTTTTCAAATTCTGGGAACTGAAGTCCATACATCTTAAAGTTGCCATATTTGAAAAACACTGGTTCACTTTTTCCCTTTCTTTCCCTTCTAAAATCTATTATTTCTATATCCATGTGATTCACCATAATTCACCAGGACTCAAGCTTTTACTCAGTATGTAACTTAAAATACTGCCGTGGCACTTCTATGCCATAGCCTTCATACTATTTAACTGACAAACTAATTCCTTCATCCCCATATCCCTTTCTGCTTTTCACCGTATTACAACTAATACAAAGGTCCATGTGCAAGGGAAGTAAGATACCAACTGGTATTACTGGTTCTTCATTACAAAAATAAGAAAGCACATATTTTAAAGAACACAATACGTAAACAGAAAGATGGATCACATACTCTTTTGTAAAAATTCCTCGAGGTCCTGAAGGTGTGTAATGACTTGCATCAAGTCCATGTGTCTCCAAAATATTACGGGCAGCAGGACTTAAGCGAAACCTAAACGGCAAAGGTACAACTGTATTGTAAGGGTACATACAAAAAAGTAACACAATTCATTAAATAAATGTATATACCATAAGGCCCATATTTAACCTCTGACAGTAGTTCATTCTAAATTTTAAATGTCAAAACAATTCTGATTATTTAAATGATATTGACGTCTTCCCCAACAATGTCTAAAAATTAAAAGCAATTTACCTAGGGAAACAATAGCTAACAAGAACCATATTTAAGAATACTCTGCAGACATAGACTAAGCACCCCCAATCTAGTACTTTTCAGATGTGTTGGTATAGAGTTTCCATCAACTCTAGTCAAAATGGTAATTATCAGGATGACAAGACATAGTTCAACACATCCTGAAGGAAAATGCTGCTTTATTGCATATATTTGTTATATCTGCTTTCGAAGTGATGATTCCTGAACTGGTAAAGATTTGTCCCACTAATTAATGCTTTTCTCCTTTATGTATATGAAAAAGAATTACCTACAAATAAAAAAAAAAAAACCCTCTATCCGTTTTGCCCTTTAATAAACTATAAAGTTATATGACAATCAACTTTAAACAACAGATATTACCATAGCCACAGCTGAAGCATATAAACAATTTTAACTAAATGGAAAAATATCATATTGGGATATATTGGAGACATCCTACCAGTTAAACAGACAGAATTAATCTACGTGGATCAGAAGTATGTCGGATAAAATATTAGGTACTTTTTTTTTAACCTCTGGAGTCATTACATTAGCCTTGTGTTAAGATAGGCCAAAGCCTGGCCTATTTAGTTAAAAAACAAAACAAAACACTATTCTTATATTGCCATTCATTGAAATGTCAGGAAAACCATACATCAATGGTCACTTTATAGGAAAAGACTCCTCGCATCTATGCCCCTGATAAGGAACATCATGCCTCTGGAGATGAAAATGGTGCCCCTGCATTTTGGAAGGCAGTCATGACTGAACATTTTCATGAGGCCTTTGATATCTAACACACAATAATAATACTGACACCAGGGAGTGATTTGTGCTGGTGGGATATTTTATTGTTGTTTTGTGGATTGTATGGGTTTGTAAATTGCTGTTATTTTCTTGGAATCGCTGTTCTATAAACATTGTAAATAAATAAAGCTCTCCACAAAAATAATTACTAATGTAAAAGGCTTGTCCTTCTACTTACTTCATTCCCTATTTCTATAATGGTTATGCACAGAGAAGTATAATTTCTAGACCTGTAGTTACTGCTATAGCACTGCTAGCATCACCAAGGATAAATGGACTGAAATTAGAATTTCTGAAGTTTCTATAACCTCTATTAATAGAGTACAAAGTACAAAGTTGTGAGAAATTAGGGTAAATTTTATATTTTACAGATTTCCTGATTATTCTTCAGCTTTTAGAATAGGACATTAAGACAGGGGTTTTCCATGCATCAACAACAACCTAGTTTCTCACACAGAACAATGCAAAGTTCTACTGAAGACTAAGCTACTCAATCTAAATGCATCAGTTCATGACTGACTGTGGTTTTCCAGGATGATCTTCTGTTTTATGCACTAATGGGAAAGTAGCAGAAAGAGTTGGAGAAGAGGCCGTTGATGCTGCTGAGGTCACAGACTTAGAAGGTGCATCACTGATGACACTTGGTATATCAACTTGCTTCCAGTCTTGTCCTTCTTCCACTAGCAAACCAATTAGTGCACCCAAGCGTACATTTTTACTTCCCTCTTCCTTCTGAAATTGAAGGGAAAAAAGAATAATGTTGTAGACTTATGGGGTTAATGCATTTTTAGATCATTTACAGAACCCATTTTAAAAATTAAATCAATCCTAGTCTGCAAACATTTTTTTTTTTTTGTCTGCTTCACAGTCATTACTGACCCTGCAGTGACCGCCCCCTAGCGGTTTTCAAGGCAATTGCATCTTTCTGTTTTTCGGAAGTAGCCTTTGCCAGAGCCTACTTCCTAGAGTGTCCAGCCCAGCTGGCAAGCGCAGGAGGCGGGATTTTTCTGTTGCTTCGCGCCCCTTTTTCGGGGCAAGCGCGATTTCGCGCTTTTACCGGCAACTGTGGTCCCGTCTCTCTGTAGAGTCGCTGCCAGCATTTTTCCTCCCACCGGAGTGAGAGTACTCATTTATCTACTCACGTATAATTTTATCCAAATTTTATGCTGGTCACATAATACACCAGATACTATATTTACATAGTAAAATATAAAAAGAGTCCCCCACAATAACTGCATGTGATTGGGGTGTGCGGGGAGCCTTGCATTTGCTGGTAAGAAAAAACCTGACAGCCAAGGAGCAAGAATTACAACTGGTTGCAGACCTCACTTCTGGAATGTGTGAATGTCCTTGAAGACTAGCCTCAAGATTAGCTATTGCTTGGGAGAGACTGTCTGGTAACTGTAATCCTTGTTGACTCCTAGGTGATTTCCTTCCCTCTTTTTCCTTCTCTGTCCAGTTACCACTTCCTCTCACCTCATTTCCATCCAGTTTTGTTTCCCTCTTTCTTTTCTATATGATTCCTTTGAATCATAAAGAATTCTAAAGCTGAGTCTCTAATAAAAGTTTTATATAACATTGAAGAGGTTCCTTTGATTTTAAATGATATGGATGATATACCTCATTTTTCAAATACTGTTACAAATACTGCTCTTTATTGGAAAGAATTCATAAATGTAAGAAGGAATGTTTACATCTGTCTCATCTGAAACTAAACTGGAAGACACAACAGGTGGAGCCTGAAGTAAAAACTGAATGAAGAGTTAATCATTATACTGCTTCATTTTCCTATAAGAACTGATGGAAAAATATAGTAAGTCTAACTGTTCAATTATTAATTACATTCAGTTTAAGGGAAAGGGCTGTTTTATAATCCCTTATACCATCGTTAGGAATCTTTATTCAGTTACCAATGCCCATGGGATATCTAAAACTAAATATACCATTTTTTTCTTGATTTCCAGAAGAAAAAGTAATCACTTGCCTGCTCTAAAAATCATTGAAGTGTTATTGTTTCAATGAAATATATGCTCAAGTCAATTTAAAAAAATCGGGATTTACCATATGAACTGGCATGCCATTAAGACAGGAATGGATTTGAGAAACTAACCTTATTAAAATTTTTTATAGTTGGAGGAAGTGTATGATAGGAGTCTACAGCTGCCCAAACTGGTGAGGCCTGTGCTGTGATGTCACAATACAAGCTCCACCCTTTCAGTTGCATTAGGTTGCCTCATACCAGTACAATACCTAAAACAACCCATGTTTCATCTCTTACCCTATCTTGTACTCCTTCTGTGGACTCTGATGAACACTATTAAAATTGGGGAAGTTGCAAGCTCACTATTAGATATACACTATTTCTAAAAATTTGAAATTACAAAAAAATAGAACAAAAGTCCTTTATGAAAAAGGTCTGAAACTAATTGTGATGAAGCTACGTTAACTGATCCATTAAAAACAAAAGCAAACAACCAAAAAGCAATGCCAATAAAAGTTATTACAAACCCTTTTGGAAAAAGTCCTAATTATTTTCCATATGATCTGTACTTCTTTCATTTATTAAGGAATATTTACTTCTTCTTCTTCTTCTTTTGCTTCTCATATGTCTTAACTGTTCTAATGAGATTTATGTAGGAAATTGGTTCATAAAAGTCTACCTACCCAAGATCAAGCACTTGCCTCAAAGCTCTGGAGAACTGATTGAATGCACCCATTATGGTTTCACAAGAGGCTGCCAACAGTGTGAATCGTACACTGTGAAAAGTTAAGTCTTAACAAAATATGCAGCCCCATTATCTTAAACTCCAGACAGGCATTTTCTTGCTTGATTTCTTCTTAAGTACTCAGGATGGTATCTTATATTCCATTCATATATCAAGCTGTCTTTGATACTCATTTGCAAAGAGTAGTTAAGCAGAAAGTTTCAACTGACTGCAGGTTCAATATCAAGAACAGTGAAGTGATCTGAATTTACATAAGCAACTTTACAGTATGACATTGCTGTAATGGGGTTTTAACATGCAGCAGCAGTACTCTTCATAATAGGGTATACAATTTAGACTTTATATAAAATATGCTGACAAAAGGACTTTTGCATAAGGCTTTGAATGGTTAGTGTTCTTTTCTTCACTGGCAGTATTTTTAATCTGCAAATTTTTGAGTCTCTACTATTTTACAACTACACATCATACTGGCAATGCAAAAAGATATTTACTCAACCTAAGAATTATGTGGTATGTGATATATTTCTCTCAAACCCAAAGCATGGTGTTATGCAACATTAAATAATCGCATGATTTCAAAAGCAGGTATTTGTCAGATCCGCCTAACAATCATATTCTGATACCAAAACAACCCTATATAGATTCATATGAATAATATTAAAACTGTTTCATCAAAATATATTTTGTGTTTAAACTAATAAAAAACATTTTTAACATTTCAAAAATGTTATACTTCAATGTAAACGTATGATTACCAAGTTAACAGCAAACATTACTTTTCAATGTATTGTAGAAGGAAAAGAATTAAAATTTCTGTCAATTGTTTTGTAAACTGCTATAAGTCTGTACTGATTCGGTGGTATACAAGTAGAATACATGCATACATTACTAACCAACTAAATAATATATGCCTGCTAATTGTAATCATGCTAGACCACCTTAACAGTTTATTTCTTTATTGATTTGCCAATTTTCCATGAATAATATTTTCAATTCACAATGGCCTTATTCACATTCTCATTCCTAGCATAATTGTTTTGATTTTTTCACAATTTACATAGTTCCTAGTTCAGATTTACAGCCATATGATTTATGTTTATTTATTATAATTCTTTATATCCACATTTTAGGATAAGAAATCCTCCCAAAATGAATGATCATAAATATTCAATAAATATAACTTAAAAGTAAACAAACAAACAAGTTTCTAGGATTCTTCCCACTGGTTGGCTGGTGACAATGGCTTCCCACTGGTTGGCTGGTGACAATGGGGCGGGGGCACAAGAGTCCAACTGAGCAGACTTGTGGGACTGTAGCTGCATCACTGTTGCAGAAATCTGTAAACCTATTTCAATATGTTATCCTTTCTGAATTCTGCCAAGTAGGGTTTTAAAGTTCTTTAGAATAGCAAATATTCATAAAGCAACTTTAGATGTCATATACAGGTAGTCCTCGCTTAACGACCACAATAGGGACTGGAAAATTCATTAAGTGGGATGGTTGTTAAGTCATGACCAGTTTTACAACTTTTTTTGCAATAGTCATCAAGCAAATCACCATGGCCATTAAGCAAATCATGGGGTCATTAAGCGAATCACACAATTCCCCATTTATTTTGTTTGCCAGAAGTCAGCTGGGAAGGTTGCAAATGGCAATCACATGACCCTGGGACACTGCAAACATCATAAGTGCAAGCTGGTTGCCAAGCACCCAGATCACAATCATGTGACTGTGGGGTTGCTGTGATAATTTTAAGTGTGAGGACAGTTGTAAGTCCCTTTGTTCAGCACTGTTGTACCTTTGAATGGTCACTAAACAAATGGTCATTAAGTGAGGACTACCTGTAAAAGAAAACAGTATGAAAAATGAAATGAATAATTTTTTTTAAAAATCAGTCATGAAAAATCTAAACATTCATTCAGTTGAATACTAATAATTTAATGCTTTTGCAAAGGGTAATATAAGACCAATTATATGCACAAACTCACATACACAACCAAACATATTTATTTATTTTCCCCCAACTTAGTATCCTCCCTATTTGTAGGAATTGCAACACAGAGAACTCTCAGTTATCATGATTTTTGAATTCTGGGAATTGTATCCTAATCTGGAGGGCACCAGGCTGAGGAATTCTAATAAAATATTAAAAACCATGAAAAATAAATCAAAGTCTAGTGAAAGTTAAGTGTATATTCTAAAGGCCACAATATTCTAAAAGCCGTAATTTATAATACTTAAATTACTCCTACCATTATTTTAGCCAGTATACCATCATCACTTGACTCCATTGTAACCACTGCTTTATCTGTTTCAATTTCACACAGAGCATCTCCAACATTCACCATTTCTCCTGTAAAATGAAAATAAAATTCAACCTTTTAAACATTTTTTAAAATTTCATAGGTTCCAATTCAGTTTATATTAAGTTTATAAACTATAGTTTGTAATTTAAAAATACTATCAACTAACTTAGAAACACTATGAGTTTTGTTAAGAACTGCAATGAACATAGTGATTAAAATTGTTTCTTGATAAAGAAAGTGCATTTCAGTACAAATAAATAATAATTGAACATTTACAAGGCATACAGTAGTATAATGGGCATTACAAGTATTATCAGTCCCTCATTACCATATTTTTAAACTAAATACAATCCTATTACTATGAGTTCCTGATTCTAGCAGGAACTCACAGCAACTTCCTGTATTAAATGTTCAAATTCTAGGTGTCTCCAACATTTGTGATTGCCAGTTGCAGCTTTATTCATGAACAAGTTCACCATGTGGCTGGTTCTAGAAGAGAAGAAAGCCAAGTACCAAGTACATGAGGAACAAGGACAAAGAATAGGTTCAAAAACTGAAAAGTAACATCTGGTCAAGTAAGAATAGTATCAACAAGGTAAATTAGGGATGAAATTAATATGGCTTGTGGCACTGAGTGAAAATCCATATGGCTTCCTTACCTTTATTGTTTTTGCCCATATCTAAAAAACTGTGAGAGAAGGAAAAGAAAGTGATATTGACCACTGGCTGATGTACAATCAGCTGTATTAAGAATCACTTGCAAATCTAATTCAGTACAGAAAGATTAATTAATTGGTACATATAAGTCTTCCCCAATGTGGTTCTTTCCAAATGTGCTAAGATTGCAACTCTCAGAATGCTAACTAGGAATTATGGAAATTGTATAAATCAGCAAAAGAAATGAAGGATGAGAGCCTGATTCAAAGGAAGTTTACAGAAAATATTTCATGGTAATATCCAGCATTAAAAGGAAAAAGTACAAAAGGGGCAACTACAGGAAAAATGGCAGTGTTCCCAAGAGAAAGAAACTAAATTTATCCAACAGTAGAGAATAAAGACTGAAATTTAAAGAGAGGGGTCACTGCCTTGTTTCAGTAAAGGACACCAGGTAGTTAGGAACAAACAAAATGTTCCTAAATAATACATTGCATTGAGCTTCTAAACAGAAATTTCATGCAAACTAATATTTTAATATTAAAAATCTCTCTATATAAGCAGTACTGTCCTGTTTCTCCCTTTTTTTAACACACACACACACGCACACAAAACAAATTTAAGAAGTAATCTGAAATTGCTTTCAGAAGCTCCTGAAGGGAAGCAAAAATCCTTTTAGAAATATGTATTTCATTTCAGAAATTAAAAAAAAAACAAATGGAAGAAGTTTTCTACATGCGATACTATCTTTAAAATGAAATTATTTAGCTAGTATTTTCTCCTAAATTCAGGATCATATGTCTTTTGGTTTCTGTATGTTAATAAGTTAATGGATCCAGAAGTTTGTCTACTGAAGGTTGGTTAGATGCCTTCCATTCAAAATGAACTAAACTGTTACTCTGGATAGGATCCTGAACGGTTCTGCAGTCAAAACATCTACTACATACAGTACTTCCTCTTTAGAAAACTGAAGTAACAAAGGTTTGATTCTCTGACTTTGTGTGCAATGACAATTTTATTAAAAAAGGAGAAAGTCACTGAATCATCTTACCTGTAAGTAAACAAACTGACTTGCCTAAGCCTTAAATTGGATTTTTCATAATTTTCTACATGAAAGACTTAAACATTGAGCAATTATGGTGAGAATGTTAATAGCCAGGTCACTAAAATGACATGTAGAACTTTGACTTCTACTTCCTCTATTACATTTACGTAAAAACAAAATACAGAGAATATTGAAGGGTAGCGATGCAGGTAAATCATGTGCCTTTGGAATGGAAACTGTAAACAACAGTCACCGGAAATGTTTCAAAATCAGTATTTGATCTCTGCGGACATTTCATTTAAGAGAGTCTTTTGGAGGGGATAGCTATAATAAATCTGAAGAAAAAAAGGAGGAGGAGAAAATAATGAGCTATTTATTCAATAAGTTCAAAAATGCAATTTGTTCCATATGTGTCTACAATATTACTATAATAAAACCCAAGAAATTGGAGGAATTAAAAAAATACTAAGAGACTTCCACAGAATTAACCATTATTTCACTAAATCAGTATCATAATAATTGTGTTCAGTTCAGAATACAGTTCTCAGAATGTAAACACTCAGTTATATGGTGTCCCTCTGAATATAGAACACATACTCCTAGATATGAGATGAGATCCAAAGTCTGAGGGATATCAAGTATTTATGAAGACATTTAAAATCACTAGGTTTAAAAAACTAAGCTCAGGAACATACACAATGAGGCTGAGTTTAAACTTTTACAAATAACATGAACAAACCAAGATGTTGATCAAACCAGTCCCACATTTTTAGAATGGAAATAAAGGACCATGTTATTGGAGTTGACAATCAAGAGATTTCCAACATCATAATTTATGTTATCAAGAAGTAGCAATAAATGCTACCTGTATTTTAATTCACATTTTAACATAATTATTACAGACCAAGAGTTTAACCATATGTAATATTTGCTGCAATAATTTTCTGCTAATGAAGAAGCATTGGTTTACACACAGGGAAGTTTTTAAAAATGGCACTTCAACATTTTATCACTTATTTCTGTTGCATATGGACTGGATATAGAATTCAATGCAAACAAAGGCAGCCTTTTTGGTAGCTGAAGTCTTCTGCAAATGGAAACTTGTATCCAGAGTACTTACATCATGAGATTTTAGTTACATCAGCAACTGTAAATACTTTTCAGTTTTTCTCAGAAAACTGTTTATGTATAAATAGAAAATGGATTAATAAGTTTCTCTTTTTCATAATTTAATTCCTTCGTTTATCCCATAATCATAAAATAACTGTTTATCCTATACATCCAGTCAAAGCTTGTTAAGGACCAATTCAAATTTAATAAATAAATAGATTACTTACACCTTCAATACTCTGTAAAACTGATAAAATTATGTATGCTAAATCCACAGCAAATAGCAATCTTAATGGAATAGCAGCATCATGACAATCAATTTTTGATGGAAAAAGGAAGCAGGAGAAGATTGTATTGGAAAAGATAAAATATTAAACTTTCACTATTCAAAACAGTATTCTGAAGGCTCAGACTTGCCTTCTTTTTTCAGCCATTTCACTATATTTCCTTCTTCCATTGTAGGTGATAAAGCAGGCATAATGATTTTAATAGCAGGGATACCTGGGAGGAGAAAAAACATATCATTGTCAGTATTGTTTCATTTTCATGAGAAGAGCCAACACAGTAAATCCTAATCTATAAATGTATGCAGAGAAGCAAGTTCCACCAGCTGCGTTAAGAACCACCAGATATGTGACGCTTCTGCAAGCTCTACCAAATTCACAGAACCATTATGTGCGCTAAATGTTATTCATGTAGTTGTTGTATAAGGAATTGCTATTAAGTGAAGGCAGAGTAACTGTGGATTGTGAAGAAAGTTGTACCATAAGCTTACTTAGTTGACCTCATCATATCATACCCTTAACCTAATAGGCACTCATTGGCATTGATTGGGTAGATTGGATGGAACATATTAAAAAGTGAAATACAGAACTAGGTTCTGAAAGACAAAACCTATTCCTTCCAACAGTTTTCAAAAGCTCCTTTTCACAAGATGTCTTACTGCCATATTTGTCATGGGAAAGGAAAGGAGACAGTCTCAGTGTGTCTGTGATGTTTCCAAGGCCACTGCAGATTGTCTGACTGAGTGGGGAGATTTGGGGGACATGTAAGATACTGTACTCAATTTTCTCATTAAATCTTACAATCTTCCCATCAGCAGACCAACTGCTGGCAAATATAATGTCACTACTATCATTTGAAAGAGCAAACTAACTGTTTTTAGCATATAAATTTAACTATCTTCGGCTATTGGCTATATAAAAATATTTAAAGCCTTGTTTAGATGATGGATCTACAAAAGTTGTCAAAAGCAATGTACTAGTCTTTAGTTCCCTAAAGGAAGGGAATAGGAACCAGTGATCTAAGTACACTGCTAAATAATATGATCAGGAAACAAAACTATTTACTGATGCTACATAGTTTCATATTATAAGTATTTCATGTAATAGTCTGGAATGTATTCTAATTTCATTTCTGTGGGAAATATCAATATTAATAAAAAACAAAATATTTTGAAGATTTGTGGGGGTTTTAGTGTAATCTTGTATCAGCCTCAAACTGATCTCACATTAGGCTTAAACAATGTATAACAAATCCAAATTATACAAATCTGTAAAGAAAAACAGTCATAGTAACTGACCTGTGAATTATTTAGCATTATTACAATATGACTAGCAGAGAAATTGTAGGTATGGATTAAGCAAGAAAGGTAGCCTGACATGATGTTTCAAAGCAGAAATATCTCTTCTTTTGCACACATTTTCTCTAAAAATACAACAACAAAATCTCTTCTTCCTATATTTTATATCTATAAGCAAACCAATAAATCCTATTAAGTGCCACTAGAAAATCTTAATCTCTAAACCCTTCAAATCATATCCCACAAACTAATTTATCATTTTCTCTTTGTCTCCTCTCAGAAATTTATTTGCAAATTTAACACTTTTCTTCAATGTTAACATCATAACCCATCACTTTCTCTAATCATACAACAAAAAATCCCTTCTTCCCATATATTATCTAATAGTAAATTTTTAAAGCCTCGTCATTCAGCCCTGGTTAAGGAAAACCCATTCAAAGCTATTAGAAGAAAAAATATATATTTTAACCTTGATCGAACAAACTGAATTTACAATCCTTTTTGGTTTTAAATCAGGTTTTGGCAGGAAAACACATGGTTATAGTTTTTTGGGTTGCAGATGGTGTTATTCACATGGATTTCCTTGACCCTGATGCCAGTATCAACACAGAGCACTACACTGCAATGCTCAAAATCAGTGTTTCTCAACCTTCGCAACTTTAAGATGTGTGGACTTCGATTCCCAGAATTACCCAGCCATCCATGCTGGCTGGGGAATTCTGGGAGCTGAAGTCCATACCTCTTAAAGTTGCGAAGGTTGAGAAACACTGCTCAAAACATTGAAAGACTGGTTAAGCAGAGTTCAGATACAGAAGGAGGAAATTTTGCTGCAACATTACAACACTAGGCCTCACCCCTCACAAACCACCCAAGAGGCAACTACAATGTTGAATCTCTCCATTTTATTCCATCTGCCATACAATCCAGTCTTGGCACCATGAGACTTCCACCTTTTCCCCAAATTCAAGGAATAGCTTTGTGGGCATCTGTTTGACTCAAATGAAGAAATGGAAAGGACTGTTGAAGAGACAAACCATGGAGTCTTTTGTGACAACTTTAAGAAGTTTGTCCATTGTTGGCAGAAGTGTAGTGAATGGTGATGATTATGTGGTGAAATAAAGAGAGGTAACAAAAGAGTTCATTTCAAGGACTATTGACCTGCTTCATTTATTAAAATATCCCTATTTAAACTAAAACTATGGAGGTGGATGCATTACTTTTTATTCAACTACTGTGTATGCCACAAGATATTTATACAAGAATGTCTGGGAGACTGGACAAGAACACTTCCAAGATCTCTTCCAACCCTATGATTCTATTAATATAAGATTAATATATTATTATCTTATAACTAAGAAACTAATACATTCCTTGATAGATATTACTGTACGGTAGTTTATTACAAATGGTCAGTGTACTAACTGTAAGATAAATGTCTTAATTAGTTCTTTTGATATTCAGTTTGTATCAACCATATGTATGTCAGCCTAAAAGCATTCTCCCAGTACAAATATTATATTTGATATAAAAAATTGATATATAAAAATAAAAATATACCTTTGTAATAATTGTACAAGTACATTAAAAATAATATATTTCTGCCACCTGCAGGTCAAAATTAATGTAAATGCTGAAAAACAACACAGGTAACTCTACAGCATGATTAGAGAGGGGACACCTTAATAGTTCAATGACAAATTTGTGCATATGGTATACTTTACTTCTAAATAATAAAGAGATCACTCCTTTTTGCAATGAATGTGAAAGTTTGAATTTATAGTGGATTTCAAAGAGACTGATAACTCAGTTCCGTGAGGTAAGTGGCAAACCTATGGCCCAACAACTGCTGCTGAACTATAGCTACCACCTAGATCCAGCTTGTACTGCTAATAAAAAGGGCTATTGGGAGTTGTAGTTCAGCAACATTTGGAAGGCCAGCATTTCCCACTTCTAAGCCAGTAAAAACTCTTCCAGTCTGGCACAGCTCAAAGCAAAGAGCATTAGCATCATCTGCTGAATTTTATCTTGGGCCTTCAGACATTCTTTGAGCCAGAACCATAAGATTGTTGTTCAGCTCTTATGCTGTATATTGTTGGACTTGAGTGGAGCAGAACTGAAAGTATTCACCTTTAGCAGAAGAGTAGTTTTTATGCTAAGCAACTTTCTCTTGTACCAGTAAATGCATGGAAATCTCTGAAATAACTATGTCCTTTAATATTCTTCCACAGCTTAGTTCACTTTAAAACAAAATCTGTATGTGAATTTATTAAAAATAGTACAGTAATTAAATGTATTTGCATGCACAGAGAGATTGGATCAGTATGTAAGACTATTAAGTCCTCATTTTAGATTGTATCTGGAAATAAACCTCAGTCATCCTAGTCAGATTTACTTCCTGTCAACTATCTGCCACTTTATCTGAGAGAATCCTTTTGGACTGAAGAACAGGAATAAATCTTTTAAATATGAATTCACAATATACAATAATATTGTGCTCCTATTAAACCTAAGGTATATGCATGAAGGGCGCTGAAAGTTTGAAATGTGGCTGGACTATAAATATAATGCATAATTGAAACACATTTTTAACCCTTAGCATACTGCCTGAAATTAGCAGGGTTTCCCCCTCCACTATTTTGCAAACCTTGCTCTTAATGTGTAACAGGAAGCAAAACATGGTGGCAGTGTTTTGCTTCTCTACATTTATTGCTTACACTGTATGATTAACTATTTCAAGACTTATATTCAAGCTGAGAAACAATATAAAATATGCTTACATAAACATTTCACTTCACAAACGGCAGCCAACCCACTCTTGGGATCCCTATTATGACCTAAATGTAAGTACCCCCTCCCCTTTAGCCTACATTATGTCGCTAAGACAAACTTCTAAAATTACTTTGTTGATTCTGAAAGAAAGTCCTCAGTGCCACAAATGACGGCAAGAAATGGACGGACATTAACAGAAGGCTCCTGCCCATCCTAAAGCTCATAATTCAACCGCCTCAGCCACTTGCAACAGCCTTCTCTATACCACGGAATCAAAGCAATACAAAATATGCATTTATCTCCACGTCCTCGCTGTTTGGCACCCGTCCTATTCTTGCTTTTTTTTTTTTGAACCACCCACGCCTGTAGAAGCACAGCCCCATCCCTGCTGCCTTCACCCAACCAAATCCCCAGGTTTGCCAACAAATAATTAAGAGAGCAGTTTCCCCGCGAATAATCAGGTGCTCACCCAAGGTTTCCGGGGTCGTGTGTAAAAATTTGCAGCCCACCGCCTGGGACAAGGAACCGAGGGTCCCTCGCATTAAATTCCTGCTCAGCAAGAGATTGATCGTTCCTCTGCAGCGGTGGATCAGCTTCAAGGAGGCTGCCATCTTCCCCTTTTCCCTCCCCTTCCCAGGCCAGGCTGTCTATTGCATTGCCTGAAAAAAAAATACTCTCATCACGGCAAGGCGTCTTTTCTGCCTGAACTCGCACGTGGACACGCTAGTCCTACATTCAAGTGGCATTCTCTGAAGGGGGGGGGGGGGGAACCTTCTGTGAAAGTGTAATTTGCACTAAGCAGAAAGCAGATGAGAGTTCCATTTATCTACAGCAGTGTTTCTCTACCTTGGCAACCTTGCTGGCTGGGAATTCTGGGAATTGAAGTCCACACCTCTTAAAGTTGCCAAGGTTGAGAAACACTGGTCTACAGTGATTGCCATGAAAAAATGAGGAAGAAGCCATCCTGACTTAGTCCACTTCTTTCACTACAAGTTTTCTATTTCAAGGGGTTTTTTAAAAAAAAACATGAGACATCATGAGCACTACCTAAACCAGCTCCTTCTGTAGGTATATAAGGCCACAGTTCACCTCCTCCCAGTATTTCAGAGTAAAGTAGTTATATGTGTGTCTTTATGAGACAATTCTTCCCACACCGAACCTCATTTCTTGATTGCTCCTTCGCAAAGGGCAAAAACTGCATGTACTATAATAGCATCTCTTACACTGATTTTTATACAGCATATCAACAGAATAGCAAACACTGAAGGAAATTATGAGGGGAAAAATTCAAATATATTGGCTGATAGGTTCAATCTCATGAGTCATCTGACCAGTTGTTACAAAATAATACTTCCTTCAGAAGTCTACTTGGTTATCCTATACATAGCAGATAAAGAAAGTAGCAATTTAAAATCTGTTAAATGCAGATTTTGTGATCTGCCAGTTGCTTGGCATCAGTAATCTTCTGAGATTTAACATGCTTTTGGGGGGAGAGGTAAACCATTTTGAAATAATAAAAGGAGGGAAGATCATTAGGTACGTTCAGGAGGAAATAACAAGTGATCCAGCCAGTTGGAAAATATCTAGTCAGGTAGCTGGAGGTGAGGAAAGGTTGGACAGGGCGGGATTCACCGGTATTTTATTAATCTAAATTCGTGTGTACTCTTCCGACCTGGAAGCAAAACCCTCATCCATCTCCCCCCCCCCCCCCCCCAGTATAACCACAAAGCGCGACGTGGACAGTTACGTGCTAAGAATGGGTGCTAGAAAAAGAAAAGTTATCCTAGCAGCGAAGGATTTGGAGTCATGTTCGCAACTATACGTCTCTTCTCGGGGGTGCGTCCTTTTTCACTGACTACGGCTCATTTAGTAACGACGCAACGGATCCAACTAATAGGCGCTCGACTCTCGGCGCTGCGGTCATCCAGGTCGGTCCCCCCAAGCTGCAGTGCCCCCGATGCCTCTTTGCGCTGCGCCCTTTCGAGATAGGTGAGAAGGCTCCTCCCCGCGCCGGAGTTGGAAGGGCCCGGGCCTGACTTCGAAAGGAGCGGCTCCGGCACAAGGAAGGCTTCGGTGGCCTCAGCGCTATGGCGGAGCAGCTGGGGGACTGCGCCCGCCCGTGCAGAAACGGCTTTGATAAACCAAAGGTAACGGGGTGCGCTCAGCAACTCAGCCGATCTCAGTCTTCGCCCAGAGGGGGCGAGTGAGAGAGAGAACACGCTTTAACGTAACGTTGTGGGCACTTGGCATCGCTCGCTGGGTGCCCGGGTCGATTTTTAAATTCAGTCGCTCCCCTACGGGAGGGTTCGTGCACGTGCATCTGGTTACAGGTATGGCCAGCCAAAATTATTTTTGCTTAAAGGTATGGCCAGCAACAACGATCAAGGAAAAAATCTATGTGGTCGCTAGGAATCGAAAACGACTTGATGGCACATAATCCACAAACATTCGACATTGCTGCAAAGAGCTTCCCTCTATTTATAGAAGGAATAGCACCAGTTAAAAGCCAAAAACGAAAGTGGAAAGTACTCTTCGCCTGTTGAGGTTCTGCCTATGACACATTTATTTAAATGTAACGTATCAGGAAGAATTAATGCAGATTGTTAGTAACTGTAGGCAAGCAAGAGGCAAGGTGGGTGCTTGTTACAGTACTGTACTGGAAATGGAATGTGGAGTTTCAGCTTTTTCAGGTGAAACATCTGATTTTTGGATTTACTGTTAGGGGAAATTAATACAGTACCGTTTTCCAAAAACACAGACCTGCAAGGTTGATTCTTGGTAAATGCCTAAAAAGTAATTAATAGCCATGTATTGGTTCTAAGCTTAACTCCTCCAATTATGCATAAGGTTTAGTTTTGGGACATTCTAGTTTTATATCCAACTGTAGCTACCAGATCTGGATTGCAAATATCCAAATAATCACTAGATGATAGCATAGAGTTAGATTTCTGTATCTCCTTACTCCTTATTCCATGTAACAGTCATTTTTTCAGCCCAGATCTGGTAGTCCTCATTCAAGTTTATGCTAAGTGTGGGTGGAATTTCATCAGCAAGCAAATATTTCTCTTGCATTTCTACCTAATTACCACTTACATCAGCTAAATAAAATTTATATCATTTCCTGATGAATGGTGGGAACATTTATTTTTCACACTGATAAAATCAAAGTGCATGAAATGGCATATGCTGTGCCATTTTAGTATAATCCTACCAGAAAAAAATCTGAAAGACGTTGTGAAATGCATCACACAAAAATGTAGATTATTTAGAAAATAAATTTTATGAAAGGTGCCAGAGTCAAGGCCAACAGTGAACAACATGATGATACTGATTATGTGATAAAATGAAAGGCAGTCACACCAAATTTAATTGAATATATCATCAAAATTTTTGAGGATGAAGAAATTCCTTCAGGTTCTTTATTACTCAGAACTTAAAGACAAAGCTGGATTTCTATCATTTGTTAACAGTTTTGGTTATTGCAGAAAAGTCTCCTGCTATGCAGAAATTGTGAGCTCTGATTTGATTGAATAGTTGCAGAACACCATTGAAAATACTCTGCTTTTCCTTCCAGTTAAAACTGATGAGTTCATAAATGTAACTTGATTGATTGTAACCAGGTATTTTTGGAGTTTGATTTTCAAATCTCTGCTTTATTGTAAATGAAAGTTGTGTAACAACATATCTACTATTTATCATCTAACACTCCTTGGTATTATGAAGGCTTCATAAACTTTAGTGGAAATTATTCAAATTCAACTGTATTCTAATTACACATTACAGACCTGTTTTGCTTATTAACAGTAACATTTAAAACCAGACATTGGATAACATTGGCCCAAACATTGTCTTTCAGCCCAGACTACATCATAGGATTGTAGTTGTGGGAAAAAATAGGAAAAGAGAGCACTATGTATGCCACCTTGATCTGATGAATGAAAAGCCAGATATAAATCTAATAAATATAGCAAGTGTGAATGGACAATTTGAGGCTACATGCTACTCCTGAATCTACAGAGCTGCCTTTGACCCAAAACTAGCATGTAGTTGACATACTGTACAATGTTTTTTCCTGTAAATCAATAAATATTATAATGATGCCCTTAGGCTCAACTCCTGGTCATTTCAAAGACCCAACCATGCAATTTTCTTGGCTGCCATTGCCTTCTTCAGGATAAATTTCAGCTTTGCAGTGTAGCCTACAGCCCAGGTATTCCCTTGTGGTCTTCTTTCCAAGTACTAATCATGTCTAACTCTGTTTAGTTTTCAAGCCCAGATAAGATTGGCCAGGTGATACCACACGTTGAGGTAGGAAATGCCCCAAACTGCAGTATAAGTTTTAAAATGAGTTTAACACAGTTTTTTTTAAAAAGGACCTACCACAATGGCGGGGAGGGGGTGGCAGCAGAAAATCCCAAGTCTGCCTACACCAGTTTCACATCTTTACCCTGGCCACTGTAGCCATCTCCATGCCAAATGAAGTACAGTGGTACCTCAAGATACAAATTTAATCCGTTCCGTGACTCTGATCGCAAGTCGAATTGGTCGCATCCTGAAGCACGTTTTCCCATAGGGTTCAGTGTAAATACGGTTAATCCGTTCCACCCTCTGAATTTGGTCGCATCCTGAAGCAAATTTCCCCATAAGGTTCAATGTAAATACAGCTAATCCGCCCTCCGAATTTGGTCGCATCCTGAAGCACATGTCCCCATAAGGTTCAATGTGTCAGCCGGCGTTGCACGGCTAGGAAATTCCCCAGGCGCGCTTTAGTCAGCCCTAGCGCAGAAAAAGGAAGTGCTAATGAAATCTGAGAAAGGCTCCCGCGCACACAGCCGGGAGCGGGAGCTTCCCCCCACTCCCCATGCTGATTTTTCTTAATTCCACGCTCTTTCCTCTGTGCATAGCCCTTGGCGCACGCGACAAAAGCACAGTGAAAGCAATGGGGGGAAGGCTTATGTCGCGCGCACAGTGGAGCGGGAGCTTCCCCACCCCCGTGCTGCTGCTTCTTAATTCCGCGCTCTTTCCTCTATGCATAGCCCTTGGCACGCGTGACAAAAGCACACTGAAAGCAATGGGGGGGAAGGCTTATGTCGCGCGCACGCACAGCGGAGCGGGAGCTTCCCCCCCCCCCCGATTCCTCCGCGCTCTTTCCTTTCTCCATAGCAACAAAAGCACAGTGAAAGCAATCACCAGGCCAAGGGCTATGGCCAAATGCATTTTATTTTTAAACCACAAAAACATGAAAAAAAGCACAGTATGAAGAGGGAGAATGGGGTGGGGAGGCAGTTATTGTTTGGAGGGAGAGTCCCCCTCCAAAGGGACTTCGGGGAGATCTCCTTCAGGGGTTTCCTCTCTTCTTTGCCTCTTAGCTGCAAAGCCTTATTCTTGCCACGCCCGCTCTGCATTTTCTTTGGAGCCATGCTGACAAGCACACCAAAAACCTTCCAAACGCCACAAAACACACCACAAGCCTCACCGAATGCCTCCTTGCTACCGCGATCTCGCCCACAGGAAGCCGCGACCACGTGGCAGCAGGGCAAATGGCTTTTCCTTTTCCTTTTTCCTTTCTCCATAGCGACAAAAGCACAGTGAAAGCAATATCAGCGCGCACGCACAGCCGGGAGCGGGAGCTCCCTCCCCCCACGCACTCAGATTTCATTAGCAGTTCCTCTTTCTGCATTGCTTTCCTTGGGCTTTTGTCCTCGGGCTCAGATTTCATTAGCACTTCCTCTTGGAAGCCCGGACCACATGGCAGCAGGGCAAATGGCCGCGGATCCGGTTCGTAGCTTGAGGCGGAGTTCGCATGTTGAGGTAAATTTTTGCGGCCGGAGCTGGTCGTATCTTGAAATTTTCGTAAGATGGGGCGTGTATCTTGAGGTACCACTGTAATTGACTCCTACATAATGCTGACTCAGCCTTTTCCAGCTTTAACGCTGTATACATGTGACATTTACTCCCAAATTTCACAGCCATGATTGTGCTAGCTGGGGAAAGGTGTGAGATGGAGGTCCACAATCTTAATAGTGCCTAGGTGGGGGGAGGGAGGGGGGAGATGTTACAGTAAGCCATTCTGTACTTCTCTTGTTTGATTTGTATGAAACCAGTCAATGTTGCTTTATTCAACAAATTCTGGTTTATAAAATAATGGCAGGAATACCTATAAATACAGCCGTTTTTGTTTTAAAACCTCTGCTTTATAGCTTATTCAATAAATCCAAGAAACCAAAACAAATAACTTTGTGGCATTATAACTAAACATGTCGGGTTTCTAATAAGCTAGAGATGGAAAACTTGTTTTATTCCTGATTTTCAAGTTTATAAACTGCTCTGATGGGGAGTCCTCAGTCTGTCCATTGTGCTAAACAAGGCATAGAAGAACCTTTCCCATTGCTTACAGGATTTGCTTAGCGGGAATGATCAAATTGTTAAAGCAGAATTCTTCATAATTCTTACATAGTGTGACATGGAAGTCATGCATATATAATAATCAGTTGCCTCCTTTTTGTGCCAAAACATAGTTTGCCATTGCATCTGAACTGTAATTTGTCATTTTACATCCAAACTAGAATTGCAAACCTTGATCAGATTGGCCTGGTTAGGACTTTCTTATAGTTTGCTGCATAAGGAGAAGAATGTTGCAGCAAAAGCCAGTCCAAATATGTTAGCAAAGATTGGTTTCCCATGAATGAAGAATTAATAGCCCATGTAGAAGAACAGTGAGAACACAAAAATATTCATGGAATCTTAAATTAAAGGTGGCAATTTTAGCAGCTGTCAACTGCGCTTAACATTTTTGGGAAGATTTTTGTGTCAATTCAAAAATTCAAGCTGCAGCTTGAAAGATATGTAAATAAGAAAACATCTAATATGGATCTTTAAAAAGATAGTAGAATAAGAACTGGTTACTTGCTCTTTGGGGAAGCATTTGCTTGGTACTGTAACAGAAGTAGCCCACCTGTACAGTTTAATTTTGGTGAGAATATTTGTGAAACAGCTGTTGAAAATCTCCAAGAAAAAGCATTTGATTACAAGCCAGTGAAAAGAAAAGGATTCTGGGAAGAAGAAGTTAAGAGCTAATTTGATAGAAAACAGCTCATATTCCTTACTCTAACTTTGAATCTGGGATCTGGTGACACCACGTCAGAGAAACCTGCACAGAGGAAGGACCATATAATGTGTCACGTTAGAGCCATAAATTGTTTGAATGTTAGTTAGCCAGACTATGGAAAGTGACAGAAAGGTTTTTAAAAAAAAGATACTGCACAAATATTCCAGGGAGTATTCTTTTACTTACGTAAATCTATCTCAGGAAGTATGCATTGATAACATGTTTGACTCAAGATTCTTTTACAATTTAGGAGAGAACTCAGATTATCTAGAGATAAATACCTTTCATACACAAGACAGGAACAATTTAGTGTGAGATTAGAAAGAGTATAGAAAGGAAGTTCATGGACTGCAGATAAGATTTATCT
The DNA here is from genome assembly GCA_030867105.1 of Liasis olivaceus. Classification (NCBI taxonomy): domain Eukaryota; kingdom Metazoa; phylum Chordata; class Lepidosauria; order Squamata; family Pythonidae; genus Liasis; species Liasis olivaceus. Next base: position 78,231,871 of record CM061349.1, read on the forward strand.
GCATTTTTTTTTAATGTGGTTTACAGTTCTTGTACAATTTAATAGGAAACACAATGAATAAATATCTAACATTTCTTAGAAATGCAGTTAAAGGAACTTGGGAATTTTTTTCTCAATGTATTTCAGTCCTAAGGCTTAACAATCTATATACAGATAATCGTCACTTAACAAACACAACAGAGACCAGAAAATTGGTCGATAGGCAATACAGTCATTAAGTGAGTCACCACGTGACTGGACCCAATTTTACAACTATTTTTACAACAGTCGTAAAGCGAATCACCGCATTTGTTAAGCGAATCATGTGGTCATTAAGCAAATCATGTGGTCATTAAGTGAATCCAGCTTCCCCAGTGGACGTTTTTTGCCGGAAACCAGAAAAAACAGTCACAAATCACGATCACATGACTGCAGGAGCTGCAACCAGTTGTAAATGCAAGCCGGTTGCCAAGTGCCTGAATTGCAGTCATGCGACTGTGGGTGTAGTGTGATGGTTTGCAACGGCCATAAGCATGAGTGCAGGTTGTAAAGTACTTTTTTGGAGGCCATTGTAACTTCAGACTGTCATTAACCAAACAGCAAGGACTAACTGTACTACTAAAACTCTCAGGGTTTATCTGTTTGTAACCTTCAGTTGGGCAAAACGGTGCATCATAGGTTAACAATTTTTGAATCAACATACCTCAAATGGGCTAACTTAAAGAATGTGTCCAAAATCTGGGATCCATTACTCCTATGGGATTGAAATTTGGCAAAGTTGTGGCCGTTTCAGTGCTACTGCACCTTCTGATTACACTTCCCAGAAACGCTTAGGCTGCGTGGCCCAAGGGAATGTGGGAGAGGCATATCCCCACCCTCTTTCCTGCCTCCCTCTGGCCCCTGTGCCCAATCGGCTGGCAGTAAGTTGGTGGTTGGCAGTGAGGGAAGGACGAAGGAGTGACTCGGATGCCTGCTGGTGAGGTAGGGCTGGCTGGGGGCTGCCAGCGGTTGACAAGTGCACCTTCTTCGTCTCTGGAGGGTGAGAGCCCTTGGGAACACACCAGGATGGAGAGGGGGGGTGCAGTTTTCCTCATGGTCTGCAGCTTCCTTTGTTCCCCTTTCCTCAAACAAGGTGGCAGGCAGTTCTGTAGGTCAGCAGAGGAGGAGGAAAAGTGATTTCCAATACTCCCTGCCAGCTTCACACAACTAAAGTCAATGAGGAAGCCAGCTGGAAGTTGGAAGTCGCTCCTGCGCCCACCATTTAGCCCAATCGGCTGGCGGCAAGACCCAATGAGTGAGCAGTAATTGGCTGCTTTGGAACCGAGGCTGAAATCTGAAATCTCTTAACATGGTGGGCATTGATGGAAGGACAAGGGAGCGACTTGGATGCCTTTTGGCAAGGTAGGACTGGCTGGAGGGGTGCTGGCAGTTGACTGGTGAGCCCTCTTCCTCCCTTAGGGACACATTGGGATGGGGAGCTGGGGTGCAGTTTTCCTTGCAGTCCATGGTTCCCTTTATTTCCCCTCCTCCCAGCAAAGTGGCAGGCAGTTCCACAGGTCAGCTGAGGAGGAGGAGGAGGAGTAATTTCCGACACTCTCTGCCAGCTCCCACAAGCAAAGTCAATGGGGAAGCCAGCAGGAAGTCACTCCCGGTCCCACTGCCTTTTTGCCCGCCCATAGTCATTCTGTTTCTCTCTTTAGATAAGGAAATACCTCTGAAAGGATGCCCAAGCGAGTCACAGGTTGTCTAGTAATCTTATAAATCCTTGGCAAATCCTTTTACAAATGTCTGGCATTACTTTGATATGTAACATAAGCTGACAATTATCTTGAAAGAGACTGAATGAGAAAAACCTTTCAGCTTATGGAACTATGTATAACATTTTGCGACAGTACATGTATAAAGGCTAGTTTATATATATTAATATAAACAATTTCAAAGGATGTTTTATTTCTATAACCAAATCCATATTAATGATGAAGAGCTTGTACAAAGCTGCATTCTGTCAACTCCTTTTTTGCATTAACTGTTCTGGAGTTGTTATTTTGCATCTGTTTAAATGTGGTAAGTGAAGGATGTCAAACTGTAGTTGTTAATGATAATTTCGGGGGAAACTCCATTTAAAAGCCATTTTTTAAGTTTGTTACTGCTGACAGCCTTACTCAAGCAAGTGGAATGAGTTTTAGAAACCTAATTTATTTTTTATCCCAAAAAGGAAGTGGTTCTTTTCTGAGAAAATTTATGGCTACTCAGTTATAATGAAATATTTAAATTGAAGCATCTGTTATGCATTTTAAGAAGGTGTATTCAAAACTCTCTCCTAGATGACTTGTCAAAATCTGAAGGGGGGTAGTGCAGCCTGGTCTTACTGGACCTCTCAGCATCTTTTGATGCCACTAATATCTGTATGAAGCTGCTGGGAGAAGTCATCCAACAGTTTGGGCTATGGTATCACCACTATGTGGATGATACCCAATTGTAAATTGCTACTCCGGGCCATGAGGGAGTTGCTGTCACTATCCTTTCCTGGTGGCTTGGAGGCTATCAGGGTCTGGATAGAAGAGAATAGGCTGAAGTTGAACCCTAGTAAGTGTGAGCTGTTATAGATTCATCAAGGTTCTCTGTCACTGACAGAATTGTTCCTTGATGGGAAAGCACTAGCCATCAGAGAGCAGGCTTACAAATTCAGGGTCCTTCTGGACTCACAGCTTCTGCTGGAACAGCAAGTAGAAGCCAAGCCAGAGGGACCTATGCCCAGCTTTGGCTGGTGCATTAGTTTCAACCCTAGCTGGGGCAGGAGGACCTAGCAACTTTAACTCATGCCATTATCATCACCTGTAGAGGGCAGAAGGAATGGCCGTGAGTGACAGGAGGAAGAGCTGCTACTGAGACAATAGTCAAATAAAAAAGGACTGAGTCTGGGGCAGGAATCTAATTTGAGTAAACATCTCAGACAAGACCATCCTTAATGCTCACGAAGATAAAGGGAGGGAAGGGAGAGGCGCATTCAAGACTTGCAAGATTCTGTAACTATAGATTTACAATAAAAGTAGTACCAACCTACATAATATTGAATTCCTAGTTTGATCTACCTTGAAGGGCTGATCTGTTGGGCTACTATATGCTTTACTTTAAAAACTACTCAGAGGCAGTTGATACAAAATGCAACAGCCTGTGTACTTTCTGGCTCCTGTCATTGGGAGTATATAACACTGGAATTGCAGATAAATTGGCTGCCAACTTGTTTCCAAGTACAATTTAAGGTGCTAGTTTTAACCTATAAAGCCCTTTAGGGCTTGATGCATGGATATCTGCCGGACCCCCTATTCCCACCAATTTAATTGGGCAGAGAAAAACTGCTATTGATCTGCATTTCTGGGTAGTCTGGGGGGCTGAAGCAAAGAGATGCTGCTTTTCCATGGCAGTGCTAGCGCTGTGAAACAGACTCCCAATTGAGATCATGCTAGCCCCCTGCTTGCTAATGTTTTGGAAGCTTTTAAAGACTGAGTTGTTTCAGAGGGCCTTCTCCTGATTTTGTTAAGCCATTTGTATTTTCTGTTATTATTGTTTGCAGTTTTCGTTTGGATGGGGTTGTCTAATTGACTTTTTATTTGATTTTATACTGTATATAAGCTGCCAAGAGTTTGGATTGCAGCGGGATAGAAATGTATTTTTTTCTTTTTATTCTTTTCTAGTTTGATTTTCTAGTTTCTTATTATATTAGTTTTACATGATTTGGTATATTGTGAACCACCCAGAGTTGTTTGGAGTTGGGCGGCATCAAATTAATAAATAAATTAGTTTACTGATTGATTATGTACTGTCAAGTCAGTGTTGACTCTCAGTAATCACTTATTTATTTATTTGATTTATGACTCTGGGCAGCTCAGAGATTTTCTCCAGGAAATATAAATACTGCAGCTCTTTAATCTGAATAATCAACTAACTACTACAGACATATTTTTTAAAAATATTAAATGAGCGGGGTTTTTTTTTTTCCCTCTGTAGGAGAATGTCCATCCAAGGAATTTGATTCCAGAACTTTGCCGGCAGTTTTATCACTTAGGATGGGTTACAGGAACTGGTGGTGGAATCAGCATGAAACATGGGTGAGTGATATGAGGGATTTTAAAATTGTTTTTAACTCATGCTCATTTTTTGACAAATGAGAGCTTGTGAGAAATAAAACACAACACACATTAAAGTGCATGTCAGTCTTCAAGACCCTCAAACTAAGTAGATATTATAACAGGATACACGTGCAGTATAATAACTAAAACATGTGGAATCTGATAAAGATCTTAGCACTCTTGTGTTGCTTAAATAATTCAAATGCTTTCAGCATAATTCACAATAAATCTACCGGTTAACAGTAGAACACAAAGCAGACAATTTTGTGTAGCGACATCTCTCTAGTATTTCTAAAGAAAAGTACATAGGAATTATTTGTAATGAAAACACACTTTATTGATACAAAATCACTAAAGAAATAAAATACCTTCATTGATTGGAATATTTACTATACCACTAATAAGCCTATTAGATAACTATAATCATTCAACCTGATGAAATATGGGATCTTTTTTCTATAACATGGAAGTTTGGAAATCTCTCACCAATGGAAAAAATCTCAATCATGGTGCCGCAATGTCTTTTAAAAAAATTCAGATTCCTTTCTTGCTGAATTAGCTTTATGACTGCATACACATTTTGTTTAATCTTGTATACAGTTATACTCTCCCAAATGTTATCAATCCAAAACTATTTTATTGGTGGTTTGGAGATTTCTAGGAGTCATTTCTAATTGAAGCCATCTCAGTATATTCATTTGTGGATTATTAGCTCCACATAGTGGTAATAAAAGGAAACTCATGTAATCTGTCCACATAAATAATTTTAATGCAAATTTTGCTCCTTTAAGTGAAACTGTACTAACCTGTTTACCCAAGGTTTTTCAGTCTCAATCTTGGGAACAAGAAGAATTTATGCAGTTGGGAGAGAAGGTGCTGAATAATCAAAAGGGTTTAAGATAAAGGAAATGTTTATGCAACATACTGAAGAAAAATCCTTAGGTAAAAACACAGGGGGCATAAACCCTCTCATACCTCATTTTACCCAAGATCTTTGATTCACCCACTCAAAACTAGCATTATCGTGGATTTTTATTTATTTTTTTACCAAAGTTATAGAAAAACAATGTTCTGTTAATTTAGTGAAATACTGAACTGTGCTTCAAAGGGTAATACAGATTATTTTATGTAGACCCCTTTGAGGAGCGGGCTTGGAGACTATTGAGGACTAGGAGCCAGAATGTAGCAGAAAAAGCAGGAAAGAACAGCGTTTTCCGCTACTGATGTTCCTGTATCCCCAGATTCCAATCAGGCCTCCGTCAAGCACTGACTAAGTCCAAAGAGTGATGGCAGTAGTGGGTCCTGAGCACCAGGGTTGAAAAATATAGAAGCACAAGACTAATGGAAGACCTTATTGAAAATAATGATCTATTTTGGAATCATTGTTGCTCCATTTAGACTAGCAGTCTGAACTGAACCAGTACAAGCTAGTTGATTTAGGGCATCTAAATCTTGCTACAGTTAACTATTAAGTCCTATACTTTGAAAGTAATGTTATTGTGTGTATGTAGGTTTACATCATAAAATACAATATATTGTCCCTTTCAGTTACAAAGGTTTTTAAAAGGTGTTCAGTGTTAATTACAGCTCTATCTGTGTCACTTGCGTGTACATAGCTGATGAAGTTATTTTTATATTCGTCTGTCTTAGGCGAGGCAGGAAAATTATAAAATCAATATTTTCCATGGAAGAGAAATATTTTTACATCATCTGTTCTCTGCTATTACATCCAGATGTTATACATACCAAAGCAAAAAAAAAAAAGTAATGGGTTAGAACAAGCATAATGCCGTATAAGTGACTTGGAGAATGTGTTAACATTAGGAACAAACACATTACAAATACTTAAATTCTTAACATTCCCAATTGCTGTGCTGCAGCCTTCTTATTCTGTCTGCAAATACTTTACAGTTTAGTGATCCAGTGAGATCTGATTCATGAAGACAGAATCTCTGCCACTCCTTTCTGATGTAAAAATAATACTAACTTTGCCTTCAAATACTAGGAAATCTGGTTTTACCTGGCTAATTAACCACTAGGTGTCCCTGTTCTTCATGATTCCAAAAGTTCTAAATACTTAGTGTATTATAATTATGATTAAAACTAGTTCTTGAAGGATTTTCCTTTATTTTATCCTACCCCACAGATTTTATATAGATATGTGTGAAATATTTTTCCCTTTTAGCCATAAACACTGGTCATCAAGCTTTGTTTCCACTTTTCCTAGCAGGACCCCATGACTTCTTTTAATTAAGTTGACTGTTGGTGCCTCTGCAATAAGTATATATGTTTACACTGGTGCAGTTTAAAGTGACCATGTTTGAAACTTGTTCTGTATAATCACAGTGATTGTATTGGTGAGACAGAATGTCAGGGATTAGAAATGTAGCTCAGTTGGATTAATGCTGGTTGTTCTCGAACTAGCCGAACCTATAGCAATTTGTTAAGCACAGTTGCCAAGATGTAGTAGCAGAAGCAAATATTATGCATCCTGTTGTGTCTGTAAATGAAGCTTTGTTTTTCCTGTTGCTGTATGGTTACAATTACAATTCTGTTTTCTCTCTCCCTCCCAGCAATGAAATATATATTGCTCCATCTGGTGTCCAGAAAGAAAGAATACAGGTAAGTATGAGTAGTATTTTTATCTTGATTATAGCTTGATATACCTTGAAAGTAAATCCACAGCCTATTCATAGTTATTCATGAGAAAGTCCCACCGAGTTCTTTCTAGATAAACATGTATTGGATTGCTACTGCATGTATTTTTAAGAAGAATTTTCATTTTCTTTTCTTACTAGGTTTCTCTGGACTATATGAGATTTTAAAGTAGAAGCCTAGGAGGCAATATAAATGACGGGGGCAGCAAGAGTGAAGTATATTTTAGGGATCTTTTCTTTGTATACCATGTGATTAGGAAATTTTATCCATGTGTAGAAGGATAGTCCCTTCCTATAAGATGGCCAAAAGACAATTGCTGTGACAGGCCACGATAGAGAAACTTCCTAGAAGCCATACAAGCAAGTCACACTTGTCTACTATTCCATGCTCCTGTATGAAAACTCCTAGATTAGCTACTGTTTTCTATAATTATTTGGCAATTACCAGTGAAGAAACGTACAGATCATCCGCACACCTTGCTTGCCTTGGTTCTGAGATGATGCCATCCCTTCAAGGTAGACCAGACTAGGAAATCAGTGCCATATAGGTCACGATTACTTTTATGGTAAAGCTGTAGTAACAGAATTTTATCTTCAGGTAAACTAGGGAGGGGCTTGTCTGATACATTTACTTACGTTACCTTCTTGGCCCAGGCTCAGGCCCCTTTTATCTGACCATTGCCTTGATAATGACTCTTCCTCCTGTCCTTCAAGGCCATTCCTCAGCCTTCTACAGATGGCCTGCTCCCATGTCACTGAGGACATGTCCTCATGCAGGAGCCTCCATCTCTGCTCCAGCCTGCCACTAGGGCAAGTTGAAGATAAATCAAAGGGATCTGGTAAGAAAGGAATGTTTTCCAGTAGAAAATGGTCTAAAAGCTCCTCTGTGTAAACATTTACATAGGGGAGGAGCCTGAGGCAGTTTGGGACCTGCACAACTTCAGTTGGCCCATTCTAGGACTATCCTGTCCCATTCAGCCATGGGGTTCTGTGCCTGCCTCTCTCTCCTGCTCATTCTCCCCAAGCAGAGATCCCTAGCTGCTTCTCTCCATGACAGTCCCTGCCATGACCTCTGGGCTGGCTGGAGAGGACCACTGCCAGCCATGATTGGAACAGCAAGTCAGCTGTTCAGCAAGTGAATAGAAGTGAAGTGCACACTCTACCATCCCTATGCTGCCTCCCCCTCTTTCCCCCAAAGCAGGATCCATGTGGTGGTGGGGGGATTGGCAAGTAGCAAAAAGGGGGAAGAGCCTTCTCTCCTACTCCTTGCTCCCCCACAGCAGTAGCATAAAGTGATTTCCTCATAGGGAATTTTGTTTTTAAGGCATTGCAAAAGGACCACAGTCAGGGCAGCAGTGTCTAACTTTCCTCCATCTGAGTCTTACTGGGCAAGAACAAATACAGATTTTTACTTTTTGGCTTTGGGGAAAACCATCGGTGAATTGGGAGGTAGGTGGGAAGGGGTTCCCTTTTTTATAATTCTAGAATGTTGCCAACATTTTTTTAACAATGAAAATACTAGTCCTGTATGAGAAGCACCTGAAGCATTATATTTCAGTCCATCACTGGACTTTAAAAGAAATGTTTTTGTAACTATGAAAAGTTATAATTCACAAACTTTATGATACTATTATAAAAAGCAGTGCTATTAGTTAGAATTAACTTACAGCCTCTAAGATTGCATCATTAATCTTCATCAATATTAATGCCTATTTTCTGATTTAAGGCTGGAATCATATCCCAATTTATCTGTGTGTAAGCTCCACTAAATTAAATGGGATTTGATTACAATGTACATATTTATAAGTCTGTGTTTATTTCTTCATTTGAATGTGCCAGAATTAGAAGATGGATTATGGGTAATTGCAGTCTCAGTTTTCTTTTGTTTGTTTAACCTTTTCAAAGAGAAATGTTTGAAAACTGATCACCAAGGCTGTAATAATTGCAAATATTAGCACTTATTAGCGTCAGCCCACTAAAATCAAGCAAGCACATTAGGTATAAAATAGAATAATTAAATTTACAATATATTCTCTTACTTAAATGCAGTCTTAGTGAACTCAGTGGTACTTCCCACTGTACTGTGATACATTACTTCAGTAGGTTGTATGCATATCAATGTTGTATCTGTTATAGAAGTGGGGACAAGTAGTCTTCCAAGTGTTATCAAAATTTAGTTCTAAAACCATAAAAAGTTACACTATATGCAAAATAGTTCATTATATATCTTGCTAGGCTATCTTTTCAGAAGGTTTTCACTTTATTTTGCCTTTGAATGGACGAATCATTTTTAAAGACTTGTAAAAGTGCTGCAGGTATGGGAAAAGCAGAGTTCTGACAGCACAAGCATTAACCAGTCAATGCTGCTTATAGGCAGCTTCTCCTGCACAGTAGAAAAACCAGTTTCTATTGAGTTTGAACCTGGATGGGGTATTTTGGGACTTTCTGGAACATTATGTGTACTTCCATAGGTGCTCGACTGCCTGACCAAGGTACATTTACTCAGAATCCCAATAAAATGAAATGATTGTATCAATATGCATTTGTTCTAGTAGTTTTTCTGAAATACCCTTGCCTAAAAATAGGTTTTCATGATTTGCCAAATCTTCCTAAAGTAAATATTTTTTGCTGGAAAGTTATGATTATCCCAGCTTTCTGCTGTTTCGTTATAGCCTGAAGATATGTTTGTGTGTGATATCGAAGAAAAGGACATCAGTGGCCCTCCATCACACAAGAAACTCAAGAAGAGTCAATGTACACCTCTGTTCATGAACGCTTATATCATAAGAGGTTTGTCCTAAATATTCTTGGAGGTACATACTATTGATAATATAGTGATTTTGTAAGTGGAACTATAACACGACTGGAAGGCAGATGATGATGATAATGATTTATTAAATTTATATATGCCACCTGACTCCCAGTGACTCTGGGCGATTTACAAATGATTTAAAACATTGAAAAACAAGATGATAAAAACAACAAACAAAAGAAGGATAGAGATAGCAGGATAACAAACCGGTGGAAACAAAACAACCTAGGTTGAAAGGAGGTTTCAGTCATCTTCACCAAAGGTCTGGGTGAAGATATAGTACAATCCTTTTTTTCAAAAGAAAAAAAAAAGATAGGAAAGTGCATAAAGTGTGGCTTCTGGAATTCTTTTGAATCCCTTAATAATAGGTTGGCTGTAGAAAACATGGCCAGGAGGGAGGGGCCCCAGAAACTGGCAATATTCTGAGTCACTGGCCTCTCCCTTAGCGGAGGTTTTTTCTGGATTTTTTTTTCCTCCACAACCTCCAGCCTGATTCAGCCCATTTTTGAACTCAATCTTTCTTTTGCTAGTTTCTCACCCCATACCAAATTTGGTCCCCTTCGATTCATTTTTCAGCATTATCATGCTGATGTAGAGGAAGAGCCCTAAGCCACTTTGTATAATTGAAGAATGCAGTTAGCTCCAGAGCCTACATCCTTGCAGTTTTCTTGCAGTTTGTCAGTGCTTGTGGGATAGTTGTTTTTTGACTCCCAGTCTAACCTGTAGCCCAGAGCATCCCAGGGATTTCCCTGTCCAAGTACTGCCAAGGGTTTGAACCTTTGAAGATCAGCTAGGAGTGGTTTTACAGGTAGTCCTCAACTTACGACCACTTGTTCAGGGACTGTTCAAAATTACAGCTGTGCTGAACAAGGGGGACTTGACCAGTCTGCGAAGAGGTGGCCATTGCAGTGCTCCCACAATCATAGCAGCCAGCACAATGGGGCATCCAGCTCGCAATTACAACGTCACAGGGATCTGTGGTCATGTGATCACAATTTCTAACATTCCCTGCTGGCTTCCCACAAGCAAAGTCAATGTGGAAGCCAGCAGGGTAGGTCTTAAGTTGCTCCCACTGCTTTTTCTCTGGAGGAGCCCCACTATGGATTACAGGATCCCAGGATTTTCATACTCCGTAGCACTCCCCCATTCACCCATTTGCAGTGCCCGCCCATGGCCCCCACTGGGCCCAACAGCCCATGGTCCCCAGTGCCCACGGCCCTCACTAGCTCACCCGCACTCCCCAGCACCCACCTGCTGCCCTCACTGGCCCACCCACACTCCTTAGAGCCCACCTGCAGCACCTGCCAGCCTGCTTGCCTGGGACTCTTGCTTCTTCCCACTTAACCATAGGGTTCTAAGGTCTTGGGATTATGACACAACCAGGACTGTTGGGATTGCCTTCACTAAGTGACACAATCACATGACATCATGCTTTACAACTGCATCACTTAGTGATGGCATTCCCAGTCCCAATTGTCATAACTTGAGGACTACCTCAAGTTTTGATAGCAGTGTGAACAGCTGACCCTGTAATAATGTGTTCTTGGAACAGCTTAGAAACTACAGCAAATTCATTGGTAATAGCTCTATTTTATAAGTACAATATTTAAAGTTCTAATGGAATTTTTGTTGTAGCAATTACTGTAGTTTTATGTAATAAATAAAAAAATAACTAATGTATGTGTACGCTTCCTAAGTTAGTGGCTGATCTATGAGTCCCCTGCTGGTTGGATTAAAAAAGAAATGGGAGGGAAATGAAAGTTGGAACGGTGTGCAAAGAAAACTTATCCTGTGCTTCTGGTAATTCGTGCCTTATATTAAGAATAGGTAGGTTTTAAATGCATTTTGCGTATCCTGAAATAGAGGATGGGGATGAATAAAAAATCCAAATAGAGGGAGATTTTGATTTTTAAGGTGTAGTCTATATATGTTTACTCAGAAGAAATCCAGCTGAAGTCAATGAGTCTTCCAGGCTTCCCACATCCAGATAAATATATAGAGAATTATAACCAGAGAACATTACATCCATCCTTTTATTTATTCTCAGACGTGCAAGTTTTAAGGACTAGAAATTATGAATATTAAAACAGTTCTACTTCTAGTCTGTTGGTGGCAGCATCCCAGTGTTAAAAGTGTTTTGGAAGAGACTATTGTAAGACTATTATAATAGGTACTAGTGATGTAGACACAATTTCCTTTAATAATCCCAGTCCTAATAGATCTGACAATAAGCAGTACCATCTTGCCTCTGCTTTTCCTAAACCTTCTCTAAAGATGTATTGAGACCAGTAACTTCCAGAATATGTAGTCAGTATAGCTGGGAATCACAGTCCCAGTGTGTTGGTAGGTACATGCTGCTAAATGCATACGTAAGTGTACTCAAGTAACCATAATGATGAAGAAAGAATGAAACTCCAACTACCACATGTCATGACCCCGCCCTTTCATACTTGCATCCCAATAGGAGACATAAATTATGAAGTTTGCATTGTGATGTCATGACACACGTTTTATCACTTGCCCCCTTCCACATATACCTATATAAACACCAATTGATCACATGGAACAATTTCTTAAGCCCCAAAAGAGTTAGGTCTTTTTTTTTTTTAATCTTTGATGATCTTTTAAAGAATCTGTTATGGATTCAATCTGTTCCCTTTTTTATTTAAAATACAAGTCAGGTAATCTGCATTTAAGAAGTTTGATTCTTGAATATATGAAAGAAGAACAAACATTGAATTTTTGAATTGTGTTTTCTTTAAAACTATTATTTTAGGAGCAGGAGCAGTGATTCATACTCATTCCAAAGCTGCTGTAATGGCCACACTTTTGTATCCAGGAAAAGAGTTTAAAATAACTCATCAGGAGATGATAAAAGGAATCAAGAAATGTACTACAGGGGGATATTTCAGGTAATTTCCATTAAATAATTTTGGAGTAGTATTGAGTTCTTCCTCATATATGCAATTTTTTAACATCAGTGTTAGTCTTTTGTAACAAAACAATAGAATCCTTAAAGACATTATCACACTATCCATTGAATGAAGGGGACTGTGACTCACAAAAGTGTCTATGATAATTGATTTGCTAGTCCTGAAGTGCTATAAGAACCTTTATAATTTTTGCATTCAACTTTTATTGAAAACTCCCATAATCTAAAATGAATCCATCCCAATCAAATGCTCCCAATTACATGAAACTTCTTCCAGAAATGATAAGACAAGCTTTTTATCCTGCTCTTTATAAATTTATCTTGATAGGTACAAGAGTAGTGTATAGTTACAGTACCATATGTTCAAAGCCCCACCCTCTCAATTCACAAGTAGCTATTCAAGGAAAACAGATGACTTCTTTTCAGATTAAAACAAATCTCCTTTATTCTGTGTATCATAAAAAAATAGGGCAATCACTTAGTTGTTTGGAAATTTGGAGAAGATATGAAGGATAAAGTGAGAAGGGCAAAAAATATTCTGTTAGCAGGAGGGGTTAAACTACCACCTTCACCGGTTACAAAAGATTATTTAGTCCAGCTGCCACTCTAATATGCTTTAACTATTCATCTAAAGCACCTTTTAATTTTGTGAAGATTATTCCACCCAACTATTCTATGAATGAACCTCTATTTTTGCATTATGAAATTGAGAGAGAAAACAAGGGTCTGACTTCAATGAAACTTAATCTAAAGTCCCTAAGTAAAACTGCTTGGACATTTTAGTGGACTGATGTTATTAAAATAGCATTCTAAATATCTCAGCTATGAACAAGATTCAGCAGATTACTCACTGGATTTTGCACAATAAATAATAAAGTGGGATTAAGTTAACTTGGCACTGTTTAAACCAATTTAATTCAAATTGGCAGACTACTACCTATATACTTCATACTTACTTGATTGTAGGATAATATATCGCTACTCTAAATAAAAGATGTTGCAGCTCCTCTTTTACATAGGGGTATGCTAACATTTTACCTAGAAAACTTAAGTTTGGAACACATAATTCTAGACACCCTGAAAAGCACAGCAGTCTGAAAGGGGATGTTTCCACATGTCCTCCATGAAGCTGGGGATGTGTCATAACAACTACAATTGGGTAATGCTGTAAACATGTTATGTATCATCATTATTAAAAAAAAACTAGCTACCAAGTTTACATTGTGTGCTCTTAATTCAGGACCCCAAAGTTACTGGGAAAACATAGGTAGATATTATGTAGTTTGATAAAAGGAATCTGATTTCCGATCAATGTTCTCTTCCCTACTTTTCCAGTAATAATACTAGGCTTTTCAAACCCCAGATATTCTGTGTACTGTATATAGTAATACTGGCCAACACTGTTGAAAGCAAGGAGAGGGAGAAAATAATGAAAGCAGATGACTGGAACAGAGGCAGAAGAAGGAAACAAGTTGCTACTGTTACTTCTATTTAGCAGAATACCAGGGTTGGGTTAAGATTTTTAAAGATCAGAATGCTCAATCATTCAAATAGCCACCAGATAAATCTGCCATTACTGACATTCAGCCTCTCTATAGGGAGGGTAATAAGAGGAGATCAGGGCTAGAATATTTGTTTGCGTTCCTCCTTGAACATAAGTAAGCTGTGGCCAGATTTCATAACAGTTGAACAGGACTAAGCATGTCTACCTAGGAGTAAGAGCCACTGAACTCAGTAGAGCTTGCTACCAAGTAAACATGTATTAACCTCAATTTGCTTTGCAGCCCAGGACAAATGTCTCTGCTTATATGTTTGTTTATTTTCCAAAGAAATAACCCCACACACCAGCTGCTTTCTCCGGCCTCCACGAATCTCCTCCAACTACCATATGGAGTAAACTGTGTTAAACAGATCTATCTCCAGCAGAGCCATGGTCTGCAATTAATTTCCTGAGAATAAGAGCCATTCAATTCAAAGTTGAAGAGTTGAATGCAGTGTAAGCACGCATAGGTTTATGCTTGCTGAACCAAGCACCAATCGCTTTATGCTGCTTTCAGAAAACAACCCCTCTTTATTTATTTACTTTCTTTTCCTTCCCATATCCCATCTCTGTCCGGTTTTTTCCTGGGTTGGTGGAGTTGTTTCTGTTGTGCAAGAGAGATAAGTGTGTGTGTGTGTGTGTGTGTGTTTTCTGTCTACCTTCCTTTTTGGGAAGACTATTTTACATTTAGGCTCATCTTCCTTTTGGGTAAATACAGTAATAACAAAATGGTTATTTTCTGGTTCAGTGCATTTTGCTACTGTTTGGAAACAATGCAGAATACAATGGACTGTTGGTAAGAAAAGTGCAATATCTTTCACTGTTATGTTTAAGATAAATCTTAAACTGTAATCTTATAGTTGGCAATCATTGTCGTAATGATTTCATACATTCTTGGTTTTGAAATTTGGGGGCAATTATTGCTTGCTTTAATTGTTGGTTACCTTGGATATTTTAAAGAGAAAACATGGATATAAATGTTTTAGATGATGATGCTCCCCAAGTGACTGCCAATTTTAACATCTATCCTTGGATTTATGCATCATTTATTTATTTAGGATTTTTGTATACTGTAATTTTAATTGTTTTTAAGCGCTTTGTAAACCGCCCAGAGTCATTTTAACGAGATGGGCAGTGACAAATTTGATATATAAATAAATAAATAAACATAAATAAAAAATACATCGATCAAGCAATACAACTATTACTAGATATGAGAGACTAAAGTGAATGGAACCATATTATTCATGACAACACAACCTCATCTTTTCAGATACAATGACATGTTAGTGGTCCCTATTGTTGACAATACACCCGAAGAGAAGGACTTGAAGGAGAGGATGGCACATGCAATGAACACATATCCAGATACTTGTGCCGTGCTGGTCAGGCGTCATGGTGTTTATGTTTGGGGTGAAACTTGGGAAAAAGCTAAGACAATGTGAGTACAGTGAGGAAGAAAAACAATATATTGGTGGGTCTGTCTCTTCCAGAACTTCTTAATGTTACATATAGGTACAGCTGAAGCATGCGTGCTTCCAGTTCACTTGATTTTTCTGTTTTCAAGAATTGGGAATTATTCCACTCACCAAGCATAAAAATATTTCTCCAGTGTACCTTTCTATCTTCACACTTGTTTTATAAATACTTGCAGAGCTTCTATTGTTATAATAACATGTGATTCAAAATTTAAAATGGATTTTTGAGTGGTGGTAGGGGAAGTAGTTATATTTTACAAACTAAGTGTAAGGAAAATACTAATACTTCAGAATTCTGTTCATCCACAGTGAGAAATATTTTTTAATGTTGTATCATTGCCAAAATGATACTGTATTCACCTTAGCAAAATGTTAGGGTTTTTTCCTCAAATAATTTACTTTAAAAGGGGAAGGTTGTTTTAGTTTGGCTGAGAGTAGGGTATTTGAGATATACAAGTTTTTTCTGTCTGTATCATCTTAAATTCAGGATTGTCTTTTTTGTAAATATGGTATTGTACAATAATGAAAAACTTTCACTCAGATACAGTTTTATTTCTGCTGTACTGGTAAATTAGTTGATATATATTTACATAACAGATTCAAAAACATAATGTATCTAACCAAAAAACTACCCTAATTTATTTATTTTTTCCCTTTTGTGTATACTTCAGGTGTGAATGTTACGACTACCTTTTTGACATTGCAGTACAAATGAAACAACTTGGAATTGATCCTGCTGTGGTTCCCAGTGGAGAAAATGGAATTGTTTAGTAACCTTTTTTCCCCTAAAATGACTACCCTTGATTACAATATTTGGTTTCTAGGACAGCGTCAGATTATTAAACATTAACCGTTCTATATTGGTTGTTAAACGTCTGAAGGATACTCAAGATAATCTGTGTTCCTCATGCAGATATTGAATTGTACAAAACTCCTTTACCTCTCAATTTGCATAACATTAATAATTTGGTTTTAGGATCTTCTTTGTTTTTCATATTCTACTGTTTAACAATATACCATTATTAAAACCTGATGGTCTTGTAATTCTCAAATTCAGGATTTCTTTTCTTTTTTTTACATAAGAAGCACACTATGGTATCCAACAGGGAAAATGTTCAAAACAATTTCAAATAGGTGTTGAAAGAGTGCCATGGATAAAAGTATGCCAAAATAAGACATTAGCTTTTACTTTTGAAAAATGACACTTTTTTGACTCTCCTCTTTAAGAAGGTGAATGCATTCTCCTACATGCTGTTTTCCTTGGATAATTCAAAATACATGTCAGCACAGAAATCATTCCAAAATTATAGGTATTTGAAAAGTAATGAAAGGAGCTTGAAAAAAAAATAGTATACAGAAATGAATGGTGTATTTATTTTACCAAAATAAATGTTTTAGATGGTGCCAATGGATTCAACAACATTTTAAAGGTTACATGTGTCATCTTATAACTTGGTATGTTAACAAAAAGTAAAATAGGAATATATTGCTGTAATTTCAGTATTACTTGCTCTGTGGGGATAAGATGGATGCTGGGCACAAAGTCTGAAAGGCCGAAGTTCATGAAGATGACTAGTAGTTAAAGAAGTGAACCCTGCCCCAGATGAAGTGCTATCAGAATTATTTATTAGAAGGACCATCAGGTGAATATTGAAGTATTGTTTAAATACAAAATGATAGGAGTCTCTTCTCCCTGCCACTAAAATACACAACAGTATGTGCAATAGCAAGAACAGAAGTTCTTTTTGGTCCTGGTGACATTTTATGCAAACACTATCTAGTATTGAATAAATATTTATTTGTAAATTACATGAATCATATAATCTCTTACAGAAATAAAAACAGAAGCAATACTAAAAAGGATACTGTACGTTCTAATTTGTATGAGCATTTGATACACACAGATGATTTTATGTTGACTTTAAATTAGTTACTAACATTAACTTCAACACACTTTCATAATCAAGAACTGAAAAGAAAGTACAGGGAAGACTGCATGAAGCCTTCAACAGAGCAATGTTCAGATTTTACTCTGCCATGAGAAATAAAAATCATGTGCACAGGTACAGAATGGGATATCTGTGGCTTGGTAATGGCAGTTATGAAAATGATATTGGAAAAGTAATTGTTTAGAAACCGAATATGAGTTTACAGGGTGGAGTGTCTGCAAAACAGGCATATGTAATTTCAGGCTGCATGAACAGAAGTGTAGTTGCCAAATCAAGGGAATAATCTTGCCAGTTTATTCTGCTTTGAGCAGACCCCACTTCAAGTAGTGTGTCCAGCTCTGGGTACTGAACTTTAAGGAGTCAGAGAAATTGGATTTAGGAAAAATCAACACAAGTGATCAGGGGACTAGAAACTAAATCCCATGAAGAGGAATTGAAAGAGCTGAGTAGGTTTAGCCTACAGAAAACACTACAGGGAAATATGATAGCACTCTTCAAATACCTGAAAGGATGTCACAGGAGAAAGGTCCTGTTCTTTCGCATTCCACAGTGCAGAATATGGACTAATGGACTGAAGTTACAGAAAGGCAGATTCTGACAGACTGTTAGGAAAAATTCCTGATAGGAAAAGCAGGTCAACAGTGGAACCAATTACCTAGAGATGTGATGGGCTCCCCTATCTTGGGTACGTTCAGGGAAAGGTTAGACTAGTGTTTCTCAACCTTGGCAACTTTAAGACCAGTGGAGTCTTAAAATAATTGTGATCACAGTGGCAATCTCTGGATGGAAATCAAGTGCTGCCATTCTGCTTCCAGAATGTTTTTTTTTAATCAAGTAGGCATTTATGCTAATATCAAAGAGCAGGCAGTTTTCAGCTATTCCCCCTTCCTGCTGCAGCCACAGTGGGACACAGAAATACATTTTTTGGTGAACAGTGTGGAAGGTGATAAGCAATGGTGAGGTGAACTAAAGTAGGGAGGAAAAAGGCTTACACTAGACTAGATCAAAACCATTTTATAAGTTTGTTTCTTTGCTAACTTGAAGTTTGCTTTGAAGTTTTTGATAGCTACAGGAGTCAGTAGAACTGAGGCTGAAATATCTTTGTGAAGCATTTCTAACAGGAGCCACGAGGGGCAATGTAGTCATCTCTCTGAGGCCCTTCCAGATGCATGGCACAAGCTTAGTATCTAAACTGGCTTTTAATTTCCAAAGTTGAAGTGATGGCAAAATTATGAAAATACTCCCTTATTTCATTCTACATGAAATATGACTCTGACACAAAGACTTCTTGATTTTGACTTCAGAACAGAAAGGAGTCACAAAATGTTCTAGCTCTTTAGGATACTTTTGAAAGATTTTATTGGAGCAATATAGCTTCTAGTCATAAGAGCACAAGTCAGTCAAGGCAAAGGTCTATCTGGTCCAGCATTCTATGTCACACAATGTTCAAGTAAATACATTTGAGAAGCTGGAGGAAGATGACTGTTCTTTTCCATTATGGATCCTAACACTGATATTTATGGCAATCTACCTTTGATTCTGGAAAATTCTACAGCAGTCAAGACAGTCACATTCTGTATTTACATTTCTCTAAACTGATGGTCATCTGGTGGCATCTTCCATGAACCTTTCCATGCTGAAACTGCTCATGTATCACAGGAATAGGTTACCCTCTGCTTATAGAATACAAAGTTATTATCAATAGTCCAATTTCATGTTGTTCCATAACAAAGCCAAAGTGGTGGATGGATTCAGTTACAGCAGTGATGGGTGCACCATTGGAAGACTTGAAGGACCAGGTTGAGGACAGGTCATCTGGAAGAAAATCTATGTTGCCAAGAGTCAACATCAACTTGATGGTACCTAGTCAATCAATCAAATACAGGAAATCCTACTAAAAAAAAGTAACTTAGCATAATATGTATCTAAACATTTTTTTTTCTTTGAAAATATAGCTATTTCAGGATCATTTCTCACAAGTGTTATATAACTGCAGTTGGGAAGAAAAAGCACATGATATTTTAGCCATTCATAGCTAAAGCAGACCTTTTTTATATATTACACAGCACATTGTCTAACACATTATCAAATCAGTTGTCTAAGCTCATGTAACAAGTTGTAAAGTGGTCAGAATTATTTTGAAGATGTTCTATGCTATACCAGATTTTGACATCCCTGGCTTCTTTCCACTTCCTACCATATTCTACCCATGCCTTTTATGTGAACCCATTTGGCACCTAATCACTGTATGAATGAGAACATGCATATTCAAATCTGCTTCAGAAGCTGGAGGAGGTCTCCAGAGCAAACCTGGAAGAAGCATCACAAATTATAGGTGGAAAACTCACGTAGCATTGGCTAGAATTCATATTTCTTGTAACACTAAAATTCCTTATTAGTTGTGAAATCCTGAGTACAAATAGCGTAATCCAAAATATTCTCATGTGGGTAGGAGAAAATCAGATCATAAGATGTATTTTCCCCAAGAATGTTTTTATCTGTTTCATGATTCTTTATGATATTTATCTGTTTCATGATTCTTTATGATATTTAATTAAATATGCCATAGTCTTTTGCAGCATATCACCATTTTTAAGCAAGTATTTCATCATGCAAATTGTTTTTCTAATATCTTGCTACTTTTATCTATAGTATAGTATAGGACATAGTATAGGACAAAGATCATAGTAGTGGGAAAAGAATTGGCATATAACATATATAAGATATTATACACACAAATTTCCCATAATAGTGAGTCATATCAGAGTTAACTTGATGATCAAACATGGAAAACCTTAACTAAGTTTTCATGATTGCCATGGTAAATCTTAGGCAGAGGCATTGTATAAGAGAAAGCTGTATTTACCTCTTATTAAGTCTTTATGTCTCTGTCCATTACAGAGATGATGGTGAATGACAGTTTTCAAAACTAGGAAGAACTATAGACAATCTCATTGTTTTTCTCTGAGAATTTTTTAGGAGCAGACATTGAAATATAATGGTAAAGCTTTTAATCTTCAAAAACCTGCTCAACAAGAATGTAATCCATAAAACACATTACTTCTATTGAATATGTAGGCTTTTTAGACTACAGCAAGGTACTCCATTAATTAAAAATAAATGTCAGTGAAGACAAGAGTGAGGTTTGTGATCAAAATAAACATAATTTAATACCAAACCAACTTACGTAGTACCATATGTAAACCGAGTCCTATTTGCCCAGGCTAGCTACCATTAGTACCCTGATCAGAAACCAGAGTTATCCCCTCATTTCAGACTTGGAGTAAGTAGCTTTTGGAGACAACTTTCTTCTTCAGCATTTATTACATTATGTCAAACAATAAACTATTAGAGGTAACCTCTATTTTGAACTTTCATAGTAAATATTTCCAATTAACTTCCTTGTAATCAGCGTGTCAATACAGTAAAAAGGGCTGGGCTAGGCCATCTGTTGCATCAGCATGTACACAAATTGTCACTGTGGGCTTTCTGATAAGCTCAGATTTCAATGAATCATTTGCTAGCCGCTCTAAGATGGTGGTTTAGTGAAAATACAGAAGGGAAAAGTAGAAAGTGCCAGCAGTGTGCATTCTGTTGTACAAAAAGGGCTACCCAGGTTCAAAGATAGCACATGCTTTGTGCAGATAAAGTCCCAGCCAGGTGTAATCCTTAGAACTACCGAAAGCCTCTGCCTGAAACTCTAGTGTTAATCAGGGTGATACTGAGCTAGACAGACTGATTTTACTGTAAAGTAGTTTACTCTAAACTTATGTTCTTTGACCAGAGGAGGAGGAGGATGAAGTTTTAGTGATAATTCCAGGATCTCCAACTGTATTGGGCTGGTGGACATGTAGAATTTTGAGTTTTGGGCACACAGAAGATTGCTGATATAGGCATGGCCAATCTTAAAGGCAAACTGGTCAAGATGTTCTTCACCAACATCCCTCTCTCTGTCTCCAGGATGCTTCCTCCTATCCTCTAAGCCAGTGTTTCTCAACCTTGGAAACTTTAAGATGGGTGGACTTCAACTCCCAGAATTCCCCAGCCAGCCATGGCTGGCTGGGGAATTCTGGGAGTTGAAGTCCACCCATCTTAAAGTTGCAAGGTTGAGAAACGCTGCTCTAAGCCTTCCGTTTCCCTTTTTTCTGGGCAGCTGGACAAAGCACTAGGATGTAACCTCTCACCATTTTTATTTTCTAACAATACACATGTTTCTTTTCCTGGAAACTGATGCCAGAGGGCAGAGCAGCTTCCTATTGTCTTTTTATTATTATTATTAAAAGGAATAGCATGGCCCCCAAACCCCTTGCTTTGAGGAAACAAATTTAAAGCAGCACAGCTTCATCAGGCTTTTGGCCTGTACGTTTGTTTGGGTGACCATCCTACTAAGATATTATTTTAATGTGTTTTTTAACCATTGTATTATATTCCGAAGTCTTGTATGCCACCCAGAGTCTACATGAATAGGGGCAGCCTATAAACATTGCTAAATAAATTAACAAATAAAATACTTTTAAAAAAAGATTTGGCGCAGGAAGTTTAGCAGGCACCAAGGCAGGGCTCTGTGAGCCACACTAGTGCCCATAAGTATTGAGAGGAGGTTTGTTCTGCTTTTTCGTGTCCTTGTTTTGAGGATCCTAACATCATCTTACCATTCCTAACATTTTCCAAGAATGGCCTTGGGGTATATGCAGGGAACATTCTTGGCAATAAATTAAAAAAAAAAAATCATGCTTGAGGTGATCATTTTGCTTTATTGCATGTTAGGGTCCCTATTTAATTTTAATTAAAAGAATCAATTCAAAAAATCAGGGGTGCTAAGAACCTGGTAAACACCAAGGGTTGTTTTCTTCAGGGACGTTGGTGCCTGCAAGTGCCATGTCGATGATTCATGAGCTAAGCTGTCTAGGGTAGTTTCTACTCTCTGTCTCTTGCATAATATTATTGCAAGAAGAGTCCAGAAAAACAGTTCTGCAATTTACACTTTAGAAAAAGGATCAACAAATAGACCTTGAGGGCAATTCGATTATCTAAGGAACAGCTGTTCTTATGGTCCTTTGAGTCAACTGGACTCCTGGGGACCACACTGACAGGGCCATGCAGTTTTACTGGCAACATTTTCAGAAGTGGTTTGCCAGTTACCTCTTCATTAGGTGAAAGAGTGACTGGCCCAAAATCACCCAGCTGGCTTCTATGTCTACAGGAGGACTAGAACTCAGGTTTCCTTACTCCTAGTCCACCATCTTTAACTACCACATCAAACTGGCTAGCTATTGCTAATTTAGAAGCCAGATCAACAGAGTGGTTGCTATGAAAAAATAAGTGTTTATCATAACTCATTGAAGGCAGGGGATTGCCCTAAGGCCACCAGACTGTATCGCTATGTTATTGGCCGAAGACATACTTCCAAACAAATCATGAGACTTTCACTGCTCATATACATCTTACTGCAACAACTCTGGTGGTTTGCATGAACACATCCATAATTTCAAGTGTAATTTCCAGTTAAAGATTTGCATAATCGTGATCAGGGAAGAGCAAGGGAAAACCTGAAAGATGATTTGATTGCCAAACCCAAAATATAATGTATTTCTGAGGAAACTTTTTATTACTCAGTTTCTCAGAATTTAGGACTATTCTAGTACCATAGGGTCATGCTCTGAGGTAGGTCACTGTCCACAAAGACAACTCAGAAGATTATTATAACTTTGCTGTCACAATGGATATGTTTTACTTAAGCCAACATAATATAAATTCAATCCCTTTGGGGTGTTACTTACCTCAAATGCCATAATTTGTGCTGACATATTTTCTTGGGTCAAAGCTCTATTATGTGTATCGGTCACCAGGTTACCTTGACTTTTGATACACCTATCATGCTACAAAAATAAAGAATTCCAGTCTACACCTAGGAGAGATCTAGCCAAAAATCAAACAATAAAATTTCACAATATGACTAGGTGTGTTTTATTCAGTTTGTCTATAAAGACAGGAGTGCCAGTGTAGGAGTGTAACAAAGAACAACTCAGGAAAAAGTACATTAGTAATTAACGACTTCACATAAATCCTTATAGACTCATTTAGAAACTGAATATGATACTGTCTGAATATGATGCTGTCACATTTTGGCAGCAACTGAGCTTTGATTTGGAATCAACCAACTGGAGTAGACAGTAGTATATTGGGCAGTCAAACAGTCTGACCCAATATTAGATGGCTTTCATTGTTCCTAGTGCCAGTTGCTATAAGAAAGACATGGAAGGGGTAAGCAGCGTGCTACCCAACTTGATAGTTTTCAGCAATTCATTGTTTGTAATCTTGGGGGGCACCCTCTACCCCAAACCTCCCTGGGAAATGTCTGAAGAACAGCTATGTCAGTATTTGGCTCAAAAAGAGAGCTACGCTCCATAAATTTGGGAATCCTGCACCATGAAAGATCCTGCTCCCACAATATACTATAACACATTAAAACTTATATTCAGCCCTTTCCTGGGAACGTAATGCCAGATTGGAGTGGTGGGAGGGGAAGTCTATAGCATATATATGTGGCTCCTGCCCATGGTTTCAATCAATAAACCCCTGAATGGGTTATGGTTTTCACTGGATCCAGTGATGTAGCATATTAGTCACAGGTACTGAATTGGGACTAGAATGACAAGGGTATTTTCTGGGGAAACAGGTTTTCTTGAGGCTCTGCTGGTTATTTTAGAAGATGACATCTTTCTGAAACGGCATACACCAGGAAGGGGTCATTCTGATCCCCGAAAGTATTTCAAAAGCCTCATACTTAAAAACACCATTAATATTAAGATAGAAGCTAGAGGGGTGGGAGTGGGGAGAGGAATGCTAAAAAGTGTTGGTGCTTATATGTCACCAGTCAGTGGTAATAATGATTGACATATTTATTACAGTCTTATATTTCTTAAGGTTTTTTCATATTATCTTCTCAATGACATTGAGAGTTCGAGGGATAGTGACTGGCTGAAGGTCAGCCAATAACTCATAGGACAGGCATTTTAACCAGTGAATAGATGTAGACATACAGTTTCTTGAAAGTATAAATTTGGGTATGCGTCTCCTGATCCATGTATGAATGAATGAATGAATGTAAAACACATTCAGTGAAGCACTAAGAATTTATTCCTTTAGGAAATGTAGAAAATACATTTCCAAATATATGAAAAGTAGGCCTGAGCTCAAAACCCGATTGCAACTGGTTGCAGAGAAAACTGGCATATAAATTCATCACTTATTTACTTTGGCAAAGCCTTCCTTTATTTTATACCAGTTACCAGACCTGTCGCTTGCATTTATAATGCTTTTCTTGACTGAAATAGTTGTTGCAGAAACGTGTCTTATACAGTGCTCCTCTACTGCTTAGATTTTATAATAAAAGTGCTATTGCACTGAAGGAAGTTTCAATATTAAATCCCTGTTGTAACACAGTCTTAATACATTTCCTGATGCATGATTTTAATTATATTATTAATTATCAGCAATGGCTTATTGATTGCTTAGAGGCAGGAGTGTAATTGCCAGTGCAAGATTCCTCTCTCTCCCTGACCCAAAGGACACAAGCTCTTTTTTCTTATCCTACCATGAGTTTTACTTCAACAGAATTTGATTGAAAATTAACTATTTCTCATGGCTTCTAGGAAGCGTTTTTGGTATCCACCAGTCTGCCTCTTGTCTGCTTTAGGCACATTTTAAAAGCTAACTCATTCCATGCAGGTTTATCTTTCGATAAATGCAATCGAAGGAAATGACTTCTGTGTGTAGATGAGCCATCACGGGGCTAACAACCTGTGGCATTACAAAAACAGCCTTTTTTCAAGGGAGTAATTTCTATGGCATCATTTCCCCTGAAGTGTTAAGCAATCTAGCAGTGTGAATGAGTGTGCAAATTGGCCTCATGAATCCATTTGCCTGAATAGTTTGCAAAGGATTTGTACATGTATGCTGTGGGCTCCACCGTAGCAATGTGATAGCTGTGCTGATATCTATAAAGGAGAACTGATTTGGGCTAAGAATTATCTGTTTCTTTATTTAATAGTCAAACTACATGTTTCACCTTCAGTCATGTATGAAGAGTTACATTTAATCTGAGAATTTCCAAAGAACAATGACCTTTACCATCCTTGTTCTTTGCTCATTTAACCTCCTTCTCCCCATCAACATGCATCTCCCCATCAATGTGCAATGCACATTTAAAAATAATTAGCACTATTTTTAAAATTTGAACATTTATCTTATGTAACCAAGTTATTACTCAGAAGTAACTAATGCTCCATAAGTATCCATATATTCGTCCAAGGTTTTAAGCCATATTTTCCACTAATTGAATATGGACTCCATTACACATGATGTATATTTACTCAATATTCCTGAAAGATATCTTCTCCTTTGAAGGACACATAGTAAATGTATAAACAGGAGAGCCAGTTTGGTGCAGTGGGTAAGGCAGCAGGCTAGAAACTGGGAGACTGTGAGTTCTAGTCCCATCTTAGGCACAAAGCCGGCTGGGTGACCTTGGGCCAGTCACTTTTTCTCAGCTCTAGGAAGGAGGCAGTGGCAAACCACTTCTGAAAAACCTTGCTAAGAAAACCGCAGGGACTTGTCCAGACAGTTGCCAGAAGTCAACACTAACTTGAAGGCACGTACACACACAGTAAATGGATGCTCCTTTTAAAAAAACATACTTAAATAACACAACATAGGCACATTTCTAATGAATATAATTCCAAATGGAATTACTAATCACTGAAGTAATAATTTATATTATTTCTCAATAGCTATACAATTAATTCATAATCCAGCATTATTTTAAAAGGACCTGTGTGGTATACCATGCTGGGTTATGTAATACCTGGTGCTAACATTGTGCGTTTCAGGAGGATTGCAAAACGTAAGGCAGACAGAAAGGCGCGCTGATTAGCCATCTCAGCAGTCATGAGCATTTGGCACACAGAATAAATTAAAGGTGTACGAAAGGGAGGACAAGGGCAGCGAAGAAACAGCAAGGAAAGAGATAGAACAAAATTTAAATGTAATTTTGGAATAGAAGAAACTTGTAGAAGTTGTTCATTAATAGAAGATATATGCTTTCTTTGGACCACTAGAGGAAGAGTAAGGCAGCAGGGAAAATTTCCTGGGAATAGTCTTTGCTTTTTAGAGGGAATGGGTAATTATTTCTGTAGGGGTCTCAGTAAGGTACCCATGGAGCATGATACATGTGGTGATGAAATGATGGCCCAGGAGTTGTTGGGAAGAAGGAAATGCCATGAAGTAACTGAAGAAAAGCTGCCTTCCCGCAGTAAAACATGCGGCAAATAAAACATTGACTTAAAGGGGGAACTGAATCCAGGACAAACCAAAGCTTGGTAGAATTTAACCTTTGACATTTCGATGGGAGTAGACCAGAATTTACATTTGGCAATTTTTATAGATGATGCAAAAGAGAAAGAAACTAAAACATTCAAAATGTATTTGTGGAAATGAAAACAGGTGGAGTATTTATACTAATATTAAATAATGACAGATGAAAAATCCAATATATATGCATGAGGAATATAGCTATAATTATGCATGAATAAGTAGAAGCTAAGGAATAATTAGCTAAGTAATGACACTCTTGAGAAGATTGTGCTGCACAGAAAATTAACATCACTCCACAATAAGTATGTGGCACAAGACAGCAATAAGAATTTAAATGAAAAACCACATATCCAACTACTTTAACTTTTGCAAGTACACAATTTAAACAATGAAACAAAAGGCTCCTATCTGGAACAATCAATATGGGCAATATGGAGTTTGGGGATTACAAGATTAGGCAGTGTATTTTTGAGAAGAATAAGAACATTAAAATTCTGAGAGATTTGTACAGTGGGAAGTGCATACATTTAAACTGCCACAAGCCTGTTCTAAAGTACATGGAATCCATCTGTAAAGTAAATGGAATCCATTTGTAACCTGCAAGACATTCTTCCTGTTTGAGTTGCTTGCTTATGATTGCAAAAGCAATCAAGAAGCTGTCAAACCAAGATAGGTGGCTGATAGGCTGTGTCTAATTCAGGAGACCACAGATTATGCAAGAATATGCCCATGATGGAGCAAAGGCTTTTAGACTGCATTCCTATCTATAGAAAATAAGCTCCATTGAATTCAATCAGGCTTATTGTCAAGTTAACAGGCGTACAACTGTGCTGTTAGAATTGTAAGACTGGCTGTGCACCTTTAGAATTAAATCAGTACAAATTGGACAATCACAAATGGAGACATTTTGCAGTGGAGAGAAACAGGATGACTGTTTCACTGGAAAGCATCTCAGTTTGTTCATTATTGTTCTGTGTAACATTGCAAAAAATTAAAGTTTACTTTAGTACATAATGG
Organism: Liasis olivaceus; assembly: GCA_030867105.1. Lineage (NCBI taxonomy): Eukaryota > Metazoa > Chordata > Lepidosauria > Squamata > Pythonidae > Liasis > Liasis olivaceus. The sequence continues at coordinate 78,259,740 of CM061349.1, forward strand.
ATACCTATAATAAAGAGGACAGGACAGTCTGCATGTATACATGTTTTACCTACCTGAATAAGCTGGTGTTGATCACAAAGGTGTCAAATGCACACTCTCTCTCTCTCACACACACACACACACACACACACACATTTCCCAGTGAAGGTATAAACAACAGATAACACTGTAAAGTCATGTCTTAATTAATATATTTTAATCAATATTTTTAGTCCTAGGAGACCACATACACAGCAATAAATTATGAGGGTCATAAGAGAGTATGGAAAATATTATGAATCTGAAAGTACAGGTTGTCCCCAGGTTAAGAATACATGGTTTCCAGACAATCCATAGTTAAGAACGGAGCCTATTGTAGCAAAAATCAAGTTAAATACACAATGATTTGAGTTAAATACACAATGGTTCAAGTTAAATATACAGTGGTTTGAGTTAATTACACAATACTACTTACACAGTATTATGCAATAATACTGTTCCGGCTTACATACAAATTCAATTTAAGGACAGATCTTGGGAACGGAAGTCGTTCTTACCATGGGAACTACCTGTAAGGGCATAATGCAGTTAATTTCATTCCACTGACAGAAGGGTTTTTTTTTTACTTTTTCTGTGATGTGAATTTTGGAACTGCATTTTTGTTTTAATATCAGATTGTTGTCTTTGCACTTAAAAACACCCAGCACTTTTTGGGAGGTAAACTATAAGATTTACCAGAATTCAACAGGAAAGTAAGATTGATGAAGAGAAAGTCATTTGTTATTTTGAAGAGTGAATACAAAACTATTCTTTTCTCATAGATCTTTTGGGAAGGGTATTTATTTAAAGCATTTAATTAATGCCTGGTTTGCAAATCATCCCCAACTGGTAAGTGACATTAAATTGTACACAATAAAACATAAAATAAAACAAAAACTTTATAGACAGTGAAATAATAAATCACACAAAAAACCCTAACCCTGTCGAATGGAACACTGCTACGTCACTTCGTTGTACCACTTGTTCCTTTTCCAACATTGTTTCTGTCGTGCCAATGTGGATGAGCTGGGGCCAGTTTTTTGCTGCAGATAGTACAGATATTAAACATGTAATCCTGATGTATCTGGAAATAAGTTTCAGTGAAATCAGTGTGATAAAAATAGTGATCAGTAGGCAATCATATTAAAGCCTTGCACTTTCTAGAAACTTGGCTGATCTGGATCTTTGTCCGAAACTCTGATTGGGAATGGCAGAAATAGGTAGGAGAGAGTGCTCTTTCCCATACACAAGTCTGTCTGTGCAGACAATAAGATTGAGTAACTTTTCAAAGCAATAAGCACACCAAGAAAGTATTCATGGTTTGTATATTAACTAGTTTCCTTAGTGTTCATGAGCTCTGCGTCTTTGACAGGTTGGAAATTACTTCTATAGGATCGCAGGTCAAATTGCTTCTGTTCTCTACATTCTTCCAAAATCTGGTTGCGGAAGTTGTAAAAAATGCCCAAAGAAGATTGGACAGGGAAAATCCCATAGTGTAAGGAGGAGTCTGCTTTTGTAGTGTTGAATGAAGCCCATGCAGTTGGCTTAGTGGAAAACTAAATAACTGGTCCATCGGGCATAAACACATTATTATGTCATACTCTTGTGTGAGATGGGCGGCTATATAAATATGATAAATAAATAAATACATTAGTGACACTAGATAGCAAGAAAAAAAAAGTAATTTGTGGCCCCCCAAATATTATGAATCGGTAACCACCAGTCACTACTGATCATGCTGATAGAGGCTGCTAAGAATTCCAGCAATTATAGTTCAACAACTGGAGTGAGTTCAGAGGATGGTGAGAGGATTAGAAACCAAATCCCATAAGAAATGGTTAAAGGAACTGGGTATATTTAGCCTGCAGAACAGAAGATTGAGGGGAAATATTCAGCTATCTAAAGGGTTGTCATATAGAAGAGAGAATAGACTTGTTTTCTGTTGCCTTGGAGGGCAGGACCAGAACCAATGGATTGAAACTACAGGTTTTAGATTCAGGATAGATGTTAAGAGGGATTACATAATTGCAAATCGAACAATGCTGCCTCAATGTGGTGGGGGAGAGTGTACCTGGGAGCGATTACTAAAACACACTGAGAGCATACATCAAGAGTATATATTCTATACAGTCACACTAAAGCCAAAAAAGACAAGAATCTCAGGAAGGAAGTTAAGAATTGCAGAGATCTGTTAAAGGAGACAAGGAGCAGTATTACAACAACTATAACGAACTGAAGGACAGAAAAACAAGGAATTTTTTCCAAAAGTTTTCCATACTCAGATGGAGGTTCCAACTTCAGACTGGCATGCTAAAAGATGACAATGGACATATAGTAACTAATTCAAAGAGCAGAGATGGAAGGAATATACTAAAATTTTGTACACCAGGGACATCAACATCCAATATATCTTCTATGATATATCTTAGAAGATATATACAATATCTCTATCTATCATCTGTTTAGCTATTATCTATCTATCTATCTATCTATCTATCTATCTATCTATCTATCTCTATCATCTTCTATTCCCTATTTACAAGAACTTCTAGTACTATATGAAGTTAGGGCAGCACTCTGGTCATTACCAAGTTGAAAGGCTACAGGAATTGATGGAATATCTACTGACATACAGGTGAAACTCAAAAAATTAGAATATCGTGCAAATGTGCATTTATGTCAGTATGGCAACTCAAAAGGTGAAACCAAGATATGAGATAGACGCATTACATGCAAAGCGAGATATGTCAAGCCTTACTTTGATATAATTGTGATGATTATGGCATACAGCTTATGAAAACCCCAAATTCACAATCTCAGAAAATTAGAATAGTGTGAAAAGGTTCAATATTCTAGGCTCAAAGTGTCCCACTCTAATCAGCTAATGAATCCATAACACCTGCAAAGGGTTCCTGAGCCTTTCAATGGTCTCTCAGGCTGGTTCAGTAGGAATCACAAGCATGGGAAAGACTGCTGACCTGACAGTTGTGCAGAAAACCATCATTGACACCCTCCATAAGGAGGGAAAGCCCCAAAAGGGAATTGCAAAAGAAGTGGGATGTTCCCAAAGTGCTGTATCAAAGCACATCAATAGAAGGTTATGTGGAAGGGGAAAGTGTGGTAGAAAAAGGTGCACAAGCAGCAGGGATGACCGCAGCCTGGAGAGGATTGTCAGGAAAAGGCCATTCCAAAGTGTTGGGGACTTTCACAAGGAGTGGACTGAGGCTGGAGTTAGTGCATCAAGAGCCACTACACACAGACGGGTCCTGGACATGGGCTTCAAATGTCGTATTCCTCTTGTCAAGCCGCTTCTGAACAACAAACAACGTCAGAAGCGTCTTACCTGGGCTAAAGAAAAAAAGAACTGGTCTGTTGCCCAGTGGTCCAAAGTCCTCTTTTCTGATGAGAGCAACTTTTGCATCTCATTTGGGAACCAAGGACCCAGAGTCTGGAGGAAGAATGGAGAGGCACACAATGCACGATGCTTGAAGTCCAGTGTGAAGTTTCCACCGTCTGTGTTGATTTGGGGAGCCATTTCATCTGCTGGTGTTGGTCCACTGTGCTTCATTAAGTCCAGGGTCAACGCAGCCGTCTACCAGGAGATTTTGGAGCACTTCATGCTTCCTTCCGCAGACGAGCTTTATGGGGATGCTGACTTCATTTTCCAGCAGGACCTGGCACCTGCCCACACTGCCAAAAGTACCAAAACCTGGTTCAATGACCATGGGATTACTGTGCTTGATTGGCCAGCAAACTCGCCTGACCTGAACCCCATAGAGAATCTATGGGGCATTGCCAAGAGAAAGATGAGGGACATGAGACCAAACAATGCAGCGGAGCTGAAGGCCGCTATTGAAGCATCCTGGTCTTCCATAACACCTCAGCAGTGCCACAGGCTGATAGCATCCATGCCACGCCGCATAGCGGCAGTCATTGCTGCAAAAGGGGCCCAAACAAAGTACTGAGTACATATGCATGCTTATACTTTGCAGAGGTCCGATATTGTTCTATTTCCAATCCTTGTGTTATTGATGTCATGTAATATTCTAATTTTCTGAGATTGTGAATTTAGGGTTTTCATAAGCTGTACGCCATAATCATCACAATTATACCAAAGTAAGGCTTGAGATATCTCGCTTTGCATGTAATGCGTCTATCTCATATATTGGTTTCACCTTTTGAGTTGCCATACTGACATAAATGAACATTTGCACAATATTCTAATTTTTCGAGTTTCACCTGTATGGCAAGCAACAGAAGAATCAGTAAATATTCTAACCAAGCATGCCAGCAAATCTGGAGAATAACACAGTGGCCAACAGATTGGAAGAGATCAGTCTACATACTAATACCAAAGAAAGGAGATTTAACAGATTGTGGAAAGTACCACCCAAAATTTTTAATTTCACATGGTAGCAAAATAATGCTTAGGATCATGCAGTACAAATGAGAGCGCTACATGGAAAAGGAAATGCCAGATGTTCAAGCTGTTTTTTAAAAAGGCTGAAAAACAAGGTATGGTATTGTGATGCATTCCAGATAACTGTGAAAGGCAAGAAATACCAAAACTAAGTTAGTATGTGCTTCATTGATTCTAGAAAGGCTTTCAGTTATGGAAAGTCATTAGGAAAATGGGAATCCATTTTACATTCTATGTTTTATATTTTTTATTTATATATTGTCTGTTTATTGTTATATGGCTTGCTTTGTTTTTTCTTCTTTTTGCTGTATGTGTGTTTATGCTGTATGCCATCCAAAGTTTAAGTTGAGTGGCTTACAAATCTTAAAAATCAATCAATCAATCAATCCCAGAATCATTGACAATCCCATGTCATTGACCTCATGCAGAATAGGAAGCTACAGTACAGACAGAACATGGAGAAGAAAACTGGCTCCAAGTCAGCAAGGCAAGGCTATCTACTCTGTCCTGATTTATTCAACCTATGTGTTAAATATATATATTGAAGGAAGCTGGATTGGAAGAAGGTAAGCTTGGCTTTAAAGTTGGAAAAAGAAACATCAATAACCTGGTGTATTCTGGTGACACTATGATAGCTGAAAATGGAAATTATTTGCAAGCTTTAATAATGGAAGTCAAAGAACACAGTGAAAAAAATAGGACTAAGATTAAATATAACAACCAATCTAATGACAACAGGTACAACAATTAGCCTTAGAACTGACAAAGAAGATAATTGTGGTGGATAGCTTCTGCTTTTAGGATTGACTATCATCAGAAAAGGAACCAGAGGTCAAGAAATAACCACAGATTAGCACTTGGTAGGGTAGCAGCAAAGGCCTTGGAAAAGATATTCAGGTGCCATAATCTGTCTGTACCTGCAAAGATTTGAATCATGCAGATATTAGTTTTCCCTGTGAAATTCTATGGATGCAAAAGTTAGACTTTGAAGAAGCAGGATAGAAAGAGTATCCAGTGCTTTGGCACTGGAGAAGTCTCTTGAGAATACTGTGGATAACCAAGAAAATAAACAAATGGATTATACAAGAAATAAACTCAGAGTCCTCACTTGAGGTGAAAATGACCAGGTTCTAACTATCATATTCTGGACACATTATGCAAAGACAATTGAGTAGTCCATAATGCTGGGAAAAGGGGAAGGAATGAGAAGAAGAGGACAACCAGCAGCAAGGTAGATGGACTCAATTACAGCTGCAATGAATGCACCATTAAGAATCCTAAAAGGCCAGGATGAGGACACATTATCTTAGAGAAAGTGTATCTATGTGGTTGCTAAGAGTCAATACTGATTTTATTAATCAGTTAACAAGAGCTATCAGCCAGTGATATACTGGTATGTTCATTGAAGATCTTCAAACAGAAGCTGGATAACACCTGTCCAAATGCTTTAGCAGATCCTTCACTGAACAAGGGACTGGCTGTAAGACATCTGATATCACTTCCAAGTTTATGATTCTATGATCATCTGGAGGGCCACAAGTTTCCCATGACTGCTCTAGATTTTAACTGTCTGGTTAGATATATTTGCAACTGCTGAGTTTAGGGGAAAAAAATCAGTTAGATAAAGAAAGGGATGAATAGCAGGTGATAAAATTATACATTGAATGTATTTCTTCCTAAAGCAGAGCAATCAGTAACATTTGGTATCCTTATGCAGGTGCCAGGCTTCCGGCATTGTGCCAGGGGCCCCTGAAGAAACTAGAAGAAAACTGACTATATATCCATGCAATGCCAGGCAACATTGGATCCATATAGAATTTTAATTCTTGCTAATGCCTAGAAGTGATGTTACAACCTGGCATTGTAGAATACTTAAATGTGGAGGACCTAAACATCCAACACTGCTTGTCTTGTCAATAAAGCTGGTTACGACATAGTAGACCATCTGGGCCAAGCAACAGATGAGAGGAATCCCACAAGAGAACCTTTGCAAAAGGTCCCCTCAAGCTTGGATGTGATCCTGGTGAAAATGTGCAGATGATACAGATATATTTTTCTCTCTCCATCACAGATCTAAACAACAAACTTCTATTGGGAAAAGTCTTACTGTAGACAAAAGGTTAAACCTAGCTATACATTACTGCTAACTTGCAAATTCAGTGATGCTGTATTTATTGAGGGCATTGACTTAGGTAACTTTGAAGAGCAATTAGTTAAGTTCATAAAACAGGTGTCAACAATAATTAGCATTGATAAATTAATCTCCATGTCCTGAGCATCAGATGCTTCCTGGAGGCATGGCTAGTCATCCTGGAAATGATTACTCTTTCTTGGAAGCAGGATACTGGGGAGATTTCAGTGATCTAATCCACCTGTTATTTTGGTTGCAACCTGAGGTCCCTCCCCCATTGCAGACATTTGATAAAGTAGAGTTGCCTAGGAGAAAAAGTGGAAACTCACAAATGCAGAGTTTATAATGGATCCCTAACCTAGAGTTCTTTTGTGTTGGGGAGAGTATTTCTGCAATTCAGTGGAGAACCAGCACAAGGGTTCAGACTATGTTTTCCTTATCTGGTAGGCTGAGTGCAATTACTTAAGCATTGGGCAAAACAATCCTTTGAGAACAGAACTGACCCAGGGAATCCAGCTACATTAAAAACATCTTTGTGCAAGCAAGCTAATGTAAATAATCAGTCGTATAAATCAAGAGAATATTCATGCAGTGTGTACAATATTCACAGAACAACTCAAGCACGTAAACAAAATTATTCCTTACTTGACCTGGGATCCTGCCACACCCAGACTGCACACAATAAAGCCTTTTCATGTTCTGCATGAAAGGGTAGATTGCAAATGAATTTTGGTACAAAGTTTAAATAAAGAATTACAATGTAATAATTAACTCCAAGTGTCATTTATTATGACGAGATAGTGGAGCATGGCCTGTCTCTTGCTGTGCTTCTAACAGAATGTACTCAGTTCAAAACTGGCACAACCAGTTGGTGAATTGCACACAGCTCCCAAAAGGCAGCCTGTTCTCATCATCCTGTTTGTCTTTGTTTACTGTATCTAATTTTGGCAAAGACAGGTTTTTTAAGCTATACCATAGAAGCTGTAGCTGAACTGTTCTTTACTGTCTGATCTCATCCAAGGTTGAAATAATGAGTTTCAAGTTAAAATGAAGATTTTTAAAAAAGTGCCGGGTTATCTTCCAAGTTGCTCAAAAGTTCTATTGTAGGCTGTGATTGACACAGTAAGAAATTTGCAGAATAAATTGTTTGTCTCATATCCAAACATTATAATAGCCTGTGAATCTATCCATCATGTTGAACTGATGAAATAAATGATCGCTTCCCCTCTACATGGGAAAATCTTCTTGAACATAAAAAATCAGTGATAAGGGCAGCACCTATTTCTCTGACTTGTCAGCTTTCTGTGTAGAAAGTTCATCTGATTTGCTTTAAAATAAATAGGCATTATACATTAAAATTTAGATTATGCTCCTGCTGAAAAGGATAATCAGATTTCACCATTCTATAATGTAGAATCTACTGTAGATGCCATCAAAATCAGTTAAGATATAATTGCCCACTTGCATTTTCAAATCCAAAGAAGTCTATATCACTTACTGTACAGACTGTATGTCAAATTCTACTGCCTGAAAAATGAACCAGATGAGGACAGCCTGCTAAGAACAGCACCCTGTTTCCACTGTGCAGTGTCAATGCTCTCCTTATTCACTTTCGGTAGTTTGTGTTGGTTGTTTCTTATTCTTTCCTAGCAATGGAAAGACAGGAGTTGCGCTTCAACCCTGGAATGTTTTGACATGTTCCATGTCATAAGTTTTTCTGTATCATTACTTATTATTATTGCTACTACTCACCTCAAGGGACCCTACAACCAAGACTATGAAATGAAATGAAATGAAATGAAATGAAATGAAATGCAATGAAAGATAATTAAGGCAGGATATATATTCTCATCCTCATCCTCATCACCTGGTCAGCCACTTCAGAAGACACATCTTTAGTCTGATCTAGCAAAGTTCTTCTTAGAAACTTATTATAGATAATTTAGTAGCTTTATAGAACTGACACCACATACCTGAAGTTTTTTTTTTCCCTAATAGAAAAAACTTGTGAATGAGGAGGCTTCTTTAGCTAAGATTCAGGGATTTGGATAGAAATAGTAATAAGATACAATAGTAAACATTTTCTGAATGCTATATTAAACCAGTCTTGCTTTGAAATCGCAATTGTAGGAAAAGTGACTCATATCATTCTATGTACATTTCAGGAAGTCAGTTTGACCTTCACTATTATCCAGTACTAATTTTTGAGTTGTGACTAATTAGAACTTTCCAAAATATAACTGCTTTAGTATCAAAGCTGTACAGTCCATTGATTTCTAATTGCTTAATTGTTTGGACTCATGAATCAAACAGCAAAGCTATTTTATCCTGGATGCTGGGGTGAGGGGGGAAAGGACTAGTTAAAAAACACTAGCATAGTATAGCTACCAAAAAGTAAACCAAGTTACGTTGCAGATACTTGTTAGTCTAAAAGCCACTTATTCATGCCAAAATGCTTTTTTTGCATACATAAAAGGTAATAAACTACTTTCTAGGAATTTTTGGACTGGAAATGTCTTTCTGATAATTGTTTAAGGCAGCCTTCCCCAAACTGAAATATGCCCACCCTACCTGAACACTACCTGGAAGGTTCCATTTACTCATATACCTCAGCCACATGGATAGCTTCCCAGGAAAGAGACTCTTTCTTTAATACAGTAGCATGGCAAGGGTGAAAGTCTAGTGATATCTACTAGGAACTGAAGCATGCAATCAATGGTTAGAGGGGCAAGTATAGATGAATGGGTTAGTAAGCTCATGTAATGGTCTGTGAGAATAACCTTGGGAGACAGGAGCAGGAGGAGTCACAGCCAGGGCAACAGTCAGATAAGAGACATCTCAGCCCACAGAAGGAATGAGGGCATGAAAAGCATCTCCTGGAACATAAAGGCAGGGAGGGGGGAAGAGCTTTCAGACTTGCAGGATTCTGTTTCTGTACACTTACAATAAAGGTAGTGTTAGTACTCATGATTTTGGTTTCCTGGTCTGAACTACCTTGAAGGGCTGACAGCTTGTGTGTGTGTGTGCTTTCAAATCAGAATTTATTTCTGGCAACTATCTGGACAAGTCCATGCACCATTTTTGGCAATATTTTCAGAAGTCATTTGCCACTGCTTTCTGCTTAGGACTGAAAAAGAGTGACTGGCCCAAAGCCATTCAGCTGGTTTCTAGGCCTAAGGCAAGACTAGAACTCATAGTCACCCAGCTTCTACTCCAGTGTCTTTAACCATTACACCAATTGATCCTCCCATTGCTATCTAGGGACCTTAAAATGAAGTGCCATTAATTCCAATGTTTATTCTAGATATTACTAAATTTATGATCAGCCCTATGAATTTTAAAATAGAACTAAACACTGGATTTTTACATTTTAAACCAGATGTTAAACAAACAAAAGCATGCCATATCCTCTGTTTTCATTGTTGATATATTGGAAAAGGGGGAATCTATCTGTCATACATCGTTTCCCTGCTCCCCAGCATGACTGAGGTGGAGGAAAGAGCAGATTCAACTTTTCACACCTTGCCCCAAACACATGTACACCTGACAAGTATGCAACAGTCCAAATAGGAATTTGTGGACCGGGGCCTCTCTCTGTTCCAAGCAGAGTTAATTAATTACTCTGGCATTCTTGTTTTGGTTTCTCCAGCGCTCATTATTACCCTTTTCTAAACAAATGGGAAGCAAAATCAGCTGAAGACATCATCATGATATTCTCAATATATTTAGTAAATTGCATCTTGAAAATAGTGAAGGTCTTGTTTTGAGAGTGATACTCTTTTAAATGTTGAGTTTATCCTTCTGATTTTTATGCTAAACAAGACATTCCTTTTATAACCATGAATCATGGCTCTCCAGATGTTTTTTCCACACTCTTCTCCTTTGACTGATAATATTTATGGTGTCACCATCTTTCCCCACTTCCAGTTATATTTCTAGGATTTCTTTTTTCTTACCCTACAAGCAAAGGCCCCTTAGACCAGCATTTGGAATCTTGCACCCTACAGATCTTCCCAGTGAACAGAGGGAGAGAGAGTAAAGCCAGAATTTGTGGAAGCTCGAAGTTTAATAAAGGCTGCTTTGTGCAAGAAACTGTATTTCTGATTTAGGTTCCTGGATGCTACTTCAACAGAGTTACTAAATAGTTTAAGAGCACAAATGTGATTCTATCTGTGATAACTGAAGTTGGTTATTCTTTCTTCTTTTCTTTCTTTTCCCACCATGCTTGTCAGTCAAGCCTTATTCCCATCTACCAGACGTATTTTCAAATAATGTTCCTTGAAATAAAGAGGCCAGACATGCTGACAAACAAGCATAAGATTAGGAAGACGATATAATTGCCTGTCAGATGTAATTGACAAGTATATTAAAATCCTCCACCCATCTGGTACAATCATTTGCAAGAGACAGAAATAATAATGTGCCCCAAAGCACTAAAGTTTAATTTATTTTGCACTGTCTTTTGATGATGATTGCTCTGGCCTTCCTCACTACAGTGTTTTCGTTGACTGAACAATACTTCTATGAGTGCTTATAAGCTGCTTGCCTGGCCATGACTTCTTGTCAGTTTACCTTATCCCCTTTATTCCTGTTTCATATCCTGCCCCATACAATATCTGTTTCTTCACCAAAATGCTTCCTACTCTGTGACTTTGGTGTCATGGCAAGCTTCCTTGGCAGAGTCAGATTATTGGCCCATCTGCTACTAACATTGATCTGACTAGCTCTTTCTCGGTCTATCAGGAGATTCCAGGATTGACTTTTGCATACCAAGCTTGTTAATTATGGACCTTCCCATCTACACATTAACATAACTACTACTTTTTTGTAATCCCTACATGATAGTTTTAAGTGTGAACAATGGTCATATGTAAGCATGGTGTGGCTAGTCCCTAAGAAAGTTTTAAGCAGTGGCAAATATTGGTAAAGCTAAACAACGAGTAGTTCGACCAAGAACCTGAATAAAAAGGAGAAATGAATGGGTCTGGGCCTTGAATATGAAAACAGTATACATCTTTTTTCCTCAATCAGGAGTAACTTTCAAACTTTCTCATTTGCATCAAAACTCTCAGCAACAAGATTCAGTTCTCCCACCACTCTTTTTTTCCCAGACACATCCACAGCACTCCTATCCTCCCACAAATCTGTTCTTCTTTCTCCTCCTCATGCCTCCTCTAATCCGTCTGGTGGCTTTTCCCAGCCTGCACCCCAATCCTAGCTGCCTCCTTAGAACTCTCTAAATTAACTAAAATTATCTTTTTTAAAAAAATCACCAGCATCCACAAAACACTTTGTGGGAACAGTAACATATCTGGGGACAAAATGGTGCTTTGGGAAACCATCTTACCTTTTGTCAACATCCTGCTCAAACAAACATAAAGTGTCTTCAGACTTTCTGCTCCAAATAGGATGATGGGGCCTAAGCAGATTGGAGTTGGAAGTGAGAGGTGATTTTGCATCTGTATTCACATCACCTTTCTACCATTAGCTCTCAAGTTAGTGAGCAAAATGAGATTTCAGGTTGACTTAGTATCCATAGTCAGTTTAGAATCTATTATGCTAGGTATTTCTATTTTATCATCTCTATAGATCTTAAAATATTTTATGATTATGATAACCAACCCTCCCAGTCTGATGATACACGGCCACAAGCCACAAAATCTTCTTTGAAAGTATGAATTTGGCCATGCATATAGGTCTGGAATCATCAGTACATCCAACAGTATTCTTCTTGGTTCAAAACAAGTTGCTGTGTCTCTTAACAATAGCAATGAGTGTGACTGACAAGTTGCAATAAACAAAATAGGATAAGCAGATTTGGCCATAGTGGTAGGATCCATATTAGTTATGCTGGGAATATGCTCCTCAAATCTCAGTGTTCATCAGAGAAGAACTAGCCATATAACAAATTAGAAATGAATCTAAGACCAAAGAGAAACTATTACAGTTTCATAAGTATCTGTAAGCAGCTCCACTGCAATCACAGCTTAGTAACTTCCTTGCAACATATCACGGCAGGAATCTGTTGCATTCTAGACCAGCTAAAGTTTCTGAACACTAGACAGTAAGAAAATATATACGCTGTTTACACAGCTCGCTACATGCAGGCTAATAAGATGTAATTGCAGCATTTACATAGTATGATGTGCGCCAATAAATAAACCGTGTTATAGCTTACCACAAAACTTTAGTTCACACAATAGACTAATACAATGGCTGAGTTCCAACACCATGCTAAACCATTAACCAACCAACTTATTTATTTATTATTTATTACCTATTTTATTTATATGGCTGTCTGTATAAATTGCAAATGCAACTCTGGTTGGCTAACATCAGGATTAAGAATGACACATCTAGTTAGCTTTGGTAGTCAGCTTTCTCAGACACTTACCAAAACCCATACCTTAGTAGATAAGATCACCAAACTCTTCCTCCCCGCCACTGCTACTCCCTTGATTATCTCAAATACTGTAAGCAGCAAAGATGAGGCACCACGATCTCTTGTATGTCTCTTTTATTTGGGTGATGACGGGGAAGCGAAACCCACTGCCTCTCTGAAGACCAACAGATGGATTAATGGTGAATTACTATCTCATTTGCCTTGTCTTAGAATGATGATAGGCAAAAGTGAGTAGGGTGAAGCAATTGTCATGTTACGCTTTAGCTTTTGAAGGCTGGCTAAAGGCCCATCCATTATGCTCTACTTGAAAACATCATATGATTGATTCAGCAACTTAGCAAATCAATTAATGCAAAGGAGGACAGTTGTCAATTAACTCATTATCTTCATAGCGAAAGAAAAGGTAATTAAAAGCTGCCTTTATTTAGACCAATAGTATTTCATCTTTGAGGGGCATTAGGTGCATTTGGAATTCTGAAGCATGTTATAGGAATGGACAATTGCAAAGTATCTGTTTATTAACAGGCAGACTAGTGAGATTACTCCCTATCACCCACACCAGCCTTTCCAGACACACTTTACAAGGGATGTGAAGTCCTTTAGATTTTTTTTAAAGGAGCTTTGGAGTATACAGAGCAACTGCATATTTTCCCATAGTTGCATGGCTGCCCTCTGCATATACAACATGATCCTGGAGAAAGGCACATTTGATTTAAGGAGTTGCAGGTTGGTCTAATGGTTAAGGCTTCAGGCTAGAAACCAGGAGACTATGAGTTCTAGTCCTGACTAAGGCATGAAGCCAGCTGGGTGACCTTGACCTAGATATTCCTACTCAGCCCTAGGAGGGAGGCAACGGCAAACTACTTTTTAAATCTTGCCAAGAAAACTGCAGGGACTTGTCTAGGCAGTCACCGGGAGTCAACACCGATTCAAAGACACAGACGTAAACACACGCAGACAGGTATACAGTACATGGATACCTTCATGCACTCCAAAGGGCCACTGAATGCTGCATCCTACCACTTCAAATTACCTCCATTTTTATTTTCTAAGAGTATCTGTGGGATAAATGTTTTAGAAATATGACTAAATCTATATTCAGCCCTATGAACTTTAAAATAGAACTGAATGCTGGAAGTTTCTATTTTAAATAAGACTTTAAATAAACCAAGAAGTGCCATATCCTCTCTTTTCATTGTCCTTGGGTTAGGAAAAGGGAAAATCTGCCACCACATATAGTCTCCCTGCCCCCCAGTGTAACTGAGATGCCGGAAATACTGTAGCAGATTCATCTTTTAAGACCTTGTGCCCAACACATGTACTTGTGACAAGCGTGGAACAGTACAAATAGGGATTTGTGCCTCTCTCCATTCCATCCAGCATTAAGGAAGTTCCCCCTGTGGGGAGATACTTTAGGAATATAAATTATGCCAGAGGCTGGCACTTTGCTTTGTTCTACATTAGGTGCCTCATCATCATCATCATCATCATCATCATCATCTAAAGATAATGAAATAAAATCTGGTAGGGCATGAACACTGTTCAAGTCATTCATTAATCAGTGGCAGCTATGAAATTATGACTTACAATAAGTGAAAAGGCCATTGTATGGAGGTTTTCACTGTGCACATTGTGTGTGTAAAACCTTAACACACCCACGTCTAAGTATACAAGCTCAATACCACTGTGCATATGCATATAATTCAATATAATCAACCAGATGATTAATTAATGCAGGAATTTATTCTAGCCCAAAAAAGGGGCATTAAGCAACCTTCTCAAAATGAAAGGAAAATGACATTTAAGAAAAGTACTGATTGTTTTGGGGTAACACCCAATGGTACAATTGGTACTGAAGAAATACATAGAACAGTAGGTCTTGCTTCGATCGCTTTGATTTGAGAGTGAGATGAATAATAAAATAAGTGAAAGGGTAGCCACGAAGGGTCACCAAGCTTGCCTGAGAATAAATTAATGTAACAGACATTGTAATATAGTTGACATTAACCAGACTCTTGTTCTGTTTAGTTCATCCATGCATTCAGGTGGTCATCTGACACTTCCAGTTCATATTTCTTTCTTATCTGTGGTTATTTTTGAGTTGTTGGAATTTTAGTCTGCACTTTCAACTGCGCAAGTTTCATCGGTCCATTTTCATTTGAATGAAATGAAAATGTTAATTTATTTTCATTTGTCAGTGTTGAATCTTGGGAATCTTCAGGCTGAAAATAAAGAGAAAAGAAACTGGAGAAGGAACACACACACATCCCAGCCTGTTAGCAAGCAAAGAATTTCCTTGCTGGTTTTTTTCCTCTAAGACAAAGTGATATTTTTTCTATATTTCTGCTATGACAACTAACCCTATTCATACTGGTAAAATAAACACCCAAGTGTTGGGCTTGTCAGATCTTCCTAAATGAAACTTTTGACAATCGTTTTTTTGTAACATAGATTTTCACGATGAGAAAATGGAATAAACCCAATGTGCCTGAGGATATGGCAGGGAAGGCAGTCATGGTGTCAAATTGTTTCTTCAGCTAGAGTTGCTAGAAATTGGTTCACACATGCAGACAAATCATTCCTCATCACTCTGAGAATTAGCTCTGAAGCTGTGAACTTTTTCTCCTGAGAAAGAAGATGTTGTGAAAAACCTTCCAGTGCTTTTCAGGACAATCGCTTTTTGTTTTCACCTTTGTTGGACTATGAATATTTATGTCTGCATGACATAGATGAGCATAGGCTTGATAAATATTCAGAGGCTTTGCAGGCTGTTAAAAGTCAGGAAATACAAAGTGGTTTTTTTTTTAAAAAAAAGGATGAGAAAGATAATTACAAACTTGCCTTATAACAAGATGAATGATCATTTACTAGTTTTAATGTTCAGTTGCATTAAGTGCTTTGTTTTAAAAAATACTTCCAGCAAATAAAACATGAATTTAATACTTAATTCAAGGCGGATTTAGAACCACATCTGCTTTTCTCTGGTTAAAAGAGAGTGAAAGACAGAGAGATCAGCTATAACCTATGTAATTAATGTATATGTAATTAATGCAATCTTAAATTTATTGGATCATAACCCCAGTGAAAGGTATATAGTTAAGCTACTATTTCTTTTTAAAGTTATATGTAAACATTTTATTTATAGAATAGAAATATGCTTACTGCAAGAATCCTGAGATGTTTTTAAAAAATATTTTTCAAATCTCCAACAAAGAGGTTTGACGACTGTTTTTACCCTGCCTCCTGTTTTATATGTATTGTTTTTATTTTTGCTGTCTTTCTGTCTTCTATATTTTTTAATATTGTTAGCTGCCCAGAGTCATTAACATGAGATAATAAAGAGATAAACTTCCCTTTATTGAGAAATAAATAAGTAAGAAGAAGTGACTTAATGGGCAGAATGTATGTTCATGTGTATACCTTTGTCACTGGGGGACAGGGAGAAGTTTTTTTTTAATTTTATTTTTGTAACTTCTATCAACATTCTTTTTCCTGCTTCTGCCATCTTGCACTGCTTTTTCTGAAAAAAAAAAACAACCAGCTTTCCCTACAAATCGTTTGCTTTATAAAGATTCTCTAAAAGAAATAAATTGGCAACCCCCAAAGAATAGATGTCTGGAATTTTGCAAACCAAAACATCATATATACACTTTGTGGGCTTGAAATTAAGCTGATATGAGTAAGGTTGGATTTCATCCTGAATCAGTGGCTTGCAACAGTAAAACAGCCACAACCAGGTTTTGCACCTTTTTTTTTATATGCATCATGATACGCATATATAGGGGCAAGGCTTTGGTCGCATGGTTGTGACCAACATCTTGACTCTCTCTGCAGACATTCCCTTTTTACAAATCAAGACTTAAAATGAAATGTTATCTACATTTACTCTGAAGTACATCTCAGTGACTTCAGTGACATTACCTTCAAGTAAGAATAGTAGAATTGCTGTTTTCTACATCATCCATCCCTAACCTAGTGCCTCCAGATGTGCTGGGACTATGACTCTAGAATTCTATAAATTATAATCCCAAGGTATGATATCTGGAGGGGAACCAAGTAAGGGAAAGCTGCTCTAGGTATTGGAGCAGGAGATATACATTTAATGCTTTATCCACCCTTCCTACTAGTAGTAGAATATTATCTGGACGCGTTACTGTATGTTCAGGAGGAAATAATTCTTTAGTTCTTATAGGTTAATAATATATTGTTCTGCTATTTTAAGGTAACTGGGAACTGATTTTATTGCAATAACTCTGAATATAGCCAAGAATAAAAATGTTAGCTCAGGGGTGTCCATAAAGTACGGTTAAAAATAATGGCAGCTGCAACAGTGCAGATGAAACTCTGCCTGTTTTTTACGTGTATCCTATGTATGGACATCCCAGTGTTGGCTTAAATGAAATTCATCTCACTGATATGCCAGTAAAATATAATTTTTAGCTGCCATGGGATCTTGATGTAGAGTAATTATCTGGTGGGCCCATTAATTATTTCTAATGCTCCAACTTGTTAGGTTCTAGACCACAGGTTCTAGACAGCAAGATTTCCATACAGGCCCACATCCCACCATACATTTCAAAATACATTTTGGAGGTTGTTTCTAGCATCAAAGGGTAATGCTGGTCATCTCCTATCCAGATGATAGTAGAGAGTTACAAAAACCATACTGACTGCTAGATTTCTGCTTTGTGTGGGTCTTATCAACCTGAAATCTGAAGAGTCTGATACAATGGCAAAGTTCCTGTATACAATGTTATGTTGATATTAGATCACAGAGGGAGGGAGGGATAGAAATAATCTCAAAGTAAAGTTTAAGATAAATTAATTGTGTGCTCATCTGGCACTTCTCCTTCTGCAAAGTAACTGCCCTTGTCTAAAGCATGACACAGAAAACAGACTTAACCCTCTCCTGCCTAATTGTTGGCTTTCTACAGTAAATGCTTTCATCTATGCATATGAACACATGAGTGTCAAAATAAACAAGACTGCATTGATGTTATTTCTTCCTTTAACCCTATGGGATGGGGAACATTTGGGAAAGCACGGAGCAGAGAGAAAGCTTTTAACCTCTTCACCAATATATTATGGCTTTAGTCCAGATTTGGACTATTTGGCGTGGGGTGGGGAAAGGAGGAGGAGGAGGAGGAGGCAGCTTCAATATATACCTGGAATGTGCCATTACTATACATCTCAAGATGTTTGATTCCTTTTGTTATAATGGTAAAGGCAGAAGAAGAACTTCTTTATTGCAGTCAAAGACGAATACAAAATAAAACTCAGCAATGCAAAGCAGGTTACATGTATATAGATGAGTGCAGATCATAAAATTAACTGGGTGTATCAATCAATCGACTGCACATTTTGCATAAAGATAAAATCTCCTCCAAGCTGAGTTTGTCTTCTAGTATCTTCATGAACATGTCCATGTAATTTTCTTGACAACAATATGGAAGTAGTTTGCTACTGCCTTCTTCTGGAATGTTTTTCAACTTGTCCTGTTTAGATACAACAGTAAAATTCCCTGGTAGACTCCCATCCAGATATTAAACAGGTCCACACCCTGTTTAATTTCTTGAGGTCATCCTTAAGGTCAAGGTTGGCTTGGAGTTGCCACCTTGCTGGCCCTTTTTGTCAAACGAGCAGGAAGTATTCTTCCACCTCCAGTTCTTCTTTCTCAGGTGGTTGTTAGTCTGAATTATCAATAATTTGGTGTTTTTGTTGTTCAGTGTTTTTGCTATTTTTGTTGAAAATTGTCACACTGAATGTGTTTTGCTTAGGTGAACCATATCCATTTTATTCACATTTCTCTGCTTTTTACATCAAGTACAGGAAGGAAGTTTAATTTTAAATACAAATAGCAGAATGAAAAATGTGGATAATTGGAGTAATGTTTGTGTTCATTTTTCATTTAAATCTCCAGTGTGTCAGGAATAGATTGCCTTTACCTCTGGCCTTTTCTGTCCACAGAGTTCATATTGAAATAGTGATCTTAATCCCTAAGCAGCAGCATTATTTTTGCAGGAGAAAGTTGCACAACTTGTGGTATGGACTGATGCCACATATTAGCTGTGAAGCAAGGTTTGACGTAGCTAAAGAACACCAAGTACAATACTACATTTTTATCAAAACCAAGCAGCATAGCAACGCACACAGGACCCTTGCAAATATATCAGACTCTTCAGATTTTGAGCTGATAAGGCCAATGCAAAGCAGAAACCAAGGGTATAATATGTCTTTTCCTAATAAATAGACCTAGCAATTATACTTATCCTTCCTATTAATTCTTAGGTATTCAGTCCCAAACCCTGGTCACATGTAGGGAGGAAAAGTTCATTTGCACCATCGTTTCAGATTCTAGACAATTGTACACTTTTCCTCATTCAGCTTATCATTAAATGGCTACCCCAGGTCAGGGAAGAGAAACTGTCCTGTCACTAAGTGAAGGGACCATAGGCCTTGTCTTGTAAGGTAGCGTTAAACAGAGAACAAAGGGAGATCATACTTGAGGATTATCTCACATAAATATGGTACGATGCATGGGTTCCAAGAGTTGGAATAGCTGATACATCTTCCCCTTCATTCATCGCACCTGAGCTTTGACTCAGTCACCTTTTATGGCATGATCAAAAGAGTTGCTAATCTCACCTCTTCTTCTATGAACTAACTGCACCACTGTATGAAGGTAAAAATTGCCCCATTCACGTCTTCATGCTTGTTGCTCTAACAGGCAGGGAATGGCTGCTGATTTCTCAGCATGGAAAAGTAAAACACTTGGGAATCTGCAAATAAAAATTGCGCTGTGGCAGAGAAAGCTTCTGGCAAAGAGTTAAAAGAGATCTTCTGAAAAGCCATAATTCTATCCACCCTATTTCGAGGAATCATTTTCTGTGGCACAGTGATCCCAATCTATAAGATACAGCCAAGTTACAGGTAATAATAAACTGCCAATGGTTCATGGCATGTCCCTGTTTTTCCAGCTTTGCTTCTTTTATTCCTGGTTTCCCCAATACAACATTTACATACCCAAAATTGCAGGTCTGGTTTGAACTCCTTGAGAATGTCAAGTTTACAAGTCAGACTGTTCCTCTCTAAGATAATGAACAGTGATATCCGATCTGAAATAGCAAATTACAGGAACATCCTGTCTTACCCAAAATATTAATGCCATGTGTACTTTTCAGAGAAATGTTTGCCATTACTGATCAATGTGTGTGGGTATGCATTTAATTCCTATTCTCTATAATTTCTCAAATGGACACTGAAAAACTAAAGTATGACTCAAAAATTATCTTATATCCAGGAAATTCTTACTCTTAAAGCTCAATGTGCAAACATACCACAGACAAGATAAAGATTTTTCTTGGGTCTCTAATTATGCCCTAAATTAAATTTGCCAAATTTTCATATTTTAAATGAAACTTTCTTGAACAGAATGTTTTTGTGTGAATTCCAGGGCTGATTTTCGTATGTATCACCCACATTTGTTTTGTTTTGTTTTGTTTTGTTTTCCAGCTTGGTACTTCTATAAAATTGGCACAGAAAAAGAAGAATATTTGCCTCTTAATCCTGTTTGGCTTTCCACTGTTTTCCCTCCACGCACACACACTTTTTCTACAAAGGCTTGTTCCACCTTTGCTGGAAACGTCTCTGCTGACAGCCTATTAGCTATGAGCCTTTCACTGTGGATTTCAGCATAATAGTTATGTGAAATGGAAAGAAGAACTTAAGGAGGGAACAGGGAAGGGGTTAGTCCCAGTTTCTTTCTTCCCAGAAAAGTTGTGCCCCAATTTACAGATCAGTTGAAGATTTTGGCAGAACATAACCTAATCCTATTAGTGCATAAAGTGCAACTTCAGCGTTTTTTCAAGGAGGGTGTTTCTTGTTCTTGTGTTCCCATCTCTCATTCTTTGTCCTTCTACAAAGAACTTTAGAGAGGTTTAGCTAATAATACACAAATCAGCCTTCATATCAATGTAATTATCGCTCAGCCTTTAAAGGGAAAAGGGGCTTGGTATTTAAATGAAAAATGTGCAGCTCTCATATATTCATTTATTCATACAGTTGTTAGAACTGGATATTCAAAATGCATACACTGATTTTGCAATCATTATGAATTGTAAACTTTGAGCATATTGGAGACTAAAGAGAGATGGAACAACCTGGATAAGGAAAGTTAAAGATTTAGATTCAACCCTCACAAATAATGAAGGAAGCTCACCAGATAACAGACAATAATGTGCCAATATCTATTATCTAAATTAGATTCTGTTACCCTCAAAATACCAATTTTTAAACTAATGAAATCTATTTCAGCACTGCCTATGCATTTTATATTTTTATATAAACTTTATATTTACACTGAAAATCTAAATTCTCAATGTAGATATGAACAAGAATGAGCATCTAAAGAGGTGACAAAAATAAAACTATCTGAAGCAAAATCTAAAACTTAGAAGTTTTAGGAATAGGTATGCATAGAAACAAAACCTATGGTTTCTTTCTTTCTTTCTTTCTTTCTTTCTTTCTTTCTTTCTTTCTTTCTTTCTTTCCTTCCTTCCTTCCTTCCTTCCTTCCTTCCTTCCTTCCTTCCTTCCTTCCTTCCTTCCTTCCTTCCTTTCTTTCTTTCTTTCTTTTCCTTCAAGGCTTTCATAAATTTGACCCCCTTCTTTTATATTTCTATGTGGGGCATATTTTGGCACTTTCCCTTACTTGCTGAATTTCTGCCTATATCCAGGGGATGCACACTGAATCGTACAGAAGTAGGGTTCTTGTGACCTCTGTACATTCAGGAGACATATATACTGTAGACCCTATAGGTAGACAACTCTTAAAATAGTTTATCTTTTGTCTTTTCTACAGGAATATAAAATAAATACATGGAGTACAGTTAACTTTCATTTCTGTTAATACCTCGGGGACTCATCTGATGACAATTTCCCATGATTACTTTTTAAACTAAAATAAACTTTCTTAAAAGTCAGGTGATACAAGGAGCTTGGAAGGAAATGCCTACAGGCATATTGGTGTCCATGGCCACTCTCTTGGAACTATTGTGAATATGCTTGGAGAAAAACATAACAGCATTCTTATAAATCTCCATATTTTCTGTAGACCATTTGCACAGAGTTTACATTTTTCTTGTAAGCCTATAGGACTGTCTCTGATTGCTCCTTCTTCTAGTCTTTTACTCCACTTTGAACATTTTCAAGGATAATCCTCCCCAACCATGGTGTCTAAATGTATGGAGTTCCCCAACTAGCATGATAATTGCTGAGAATTCTAGGATTTGAAGTCAACATATTTAGAGGTAATCTAAGTTGTGGAAGCCTAGCACACATATCATTGAATCTAGAAAACAAATACTGCATGTAGATTTATCCATCAAAGCTGATAGGGGCATGATTTCCTTGGACAGTGATGGCCAAATTTATTATGCTGCCTGAAACAATTCTAGTGAGACTTGCCTCCTGCTATGGGTCAACATTTTGCAGCTCCTGGGCATTCTCAGTTCCATCTGGAAATGGCAGGAATTAAACCTGTATGAATGGAAAGCAAGTATTCTGCACTGAATATGCCCTTCTCTGATGGCATAGTATTATTAGATGACTAGTTCTTAATCAGATATCATTAGTTTGTGGATAACACTAATGTAATTATTTAATCCCACCTGCTATATAATAAACAAAAGTGCACATGGCTGCATTGAAGACCGTTTACAGGTAAAACTCGAAAAATTAAAATATTGTGCAAATGTTCATTTACGTCAGTATGGCAACTCAAAAGGTGAAACCAAGATATGGGATAGACGCATTACATGCAAAGCGAGATATGTCAAGCCTTACTTTGGTATAATTGTGATGATTATGGCGTACAGCTTATGAAAACCCCAAATTCACAATCTCAGAAAATTTGAATAGTGTGAAAAGGTTCAATATTCTAGGCTCAAAGTGTCCCACTCTAATCAGCTAATGAATCCATAACACCTGCAAAGGGTTCCTGAGCCTTTCAATGGTCTCTCAGGCTGGTTCAGTAGGAATCACAAGCATGGGAAAGACTGCTGACCTGACAGTTGTGCAGAAAACCATCACTGACACCCTCCATAAGGAGGGAAAGCCCCAAAAGGTAATTGCAAAGACGTTGGATGTTCCCAAAGTGCTGTATCAAAGCACATCAATAGAAGGTTATGTGGAAGGGAAAAGTGTGGTAGAAAAAGGTGCACAAGCAGCAGGGATGACCGCAGCCTGGAGAGGATTGTCAGGAAAAGGCCATTCCAAAGTGTTGGGGACTTTCACAAGGAGTGGACTGAGGCTGGAGTTAGTGCATCAAGAGCCACCACACACAGACGGGTCCTGGACATGGGCTTCAAATGTCGTATTCCTCTTGTCAAGCCGCTCCTGAACAACAAACAACGTCACAAGCATCTTACCTGGGCTACAGAAAAAAAGAACTGGTCTGTTGCCCAGTGGTCCAAAGTCCTCTTTTCTGATGAGAGCAACTTTTCCATCTCATTTGGGAACCAAGGACCCAGAGTCTGGAGGAAGAATGGAGAGGCACACAATGCACGATGCTTGAAGTCCAGTGTGAAGTTTCCACAGTCTGTGTTGATTTGGGGAGCCATTTCATCTGCTGGTGTTGGTCCACTGTGCTTCATTAAGTCCAGGGTCAACGCAGCCGTCTACCAGGAGATTTTGGAGCACTTCATGCTTCCTTCCGCAGACGAGCTTTATGGGGATGCTGACTTCATTTTCCAGCAGGACTTGGCACCTGCCCACACTGCCAAAAGTACCAAAACCTGGTTCAATGACCATGGGATTACTGTGCTTGATTGGCCAGCAAACTCGCCTGACCTGAACCCCATAGAGAATCTATGGGGCATTGCCAAGAGAAAGATGAGGGACATGAGACCAAACAATGCAGCGGAGCTGAAGGCCGCTATTGAAGCATCCTGGTCTTCCATAACACCTCAGTGCCACAGGCTGATAGCATCCATGCCATGCCGCATTGCGGCAGTCATTGCTGCAAAAGGGGCCCAGACCAAGTACTGAGTACATATGCATACTTATACTTTGCAGAGGTCCGATATTGTTCTATTTCCAATCCTTGTGTTATTGATGTTGTGTAATATTCTAATTTTCTGAGATTGTGAGTTTGGGGTTTTCATAAGCTGTACGCCATAATCATCACAATTATACCAAAGTAAGGCTTGAGATATCTCGCTTTGCATGTAATGCGTCTATCTCATATATTGGTTTCACCTTTTGAGTTGCCGTACTGACATAAATGAACATTTGCACGATATTCTAATTTTTCGAGTTTCACCTGTAGATTTTTCAAGCAGTTTCTTTGTTTTAAAATAAAGGAAGAGCACTGTGTTGCTAGAGATCTGGGAGAAATATGCTATGTGCCTATTAAGAGATTATAATTTCATCTGCCCTAGTTTCACAGTACCCATTAATGAGAATGAGCTGTTTTTATGCTCAGTGTCAGACTATAAACATTTTACAGGGACACAATTCATAATCCAAGACAGTTCCACTCCTTCCATTTCTTTGGGTGTGCAGAAATTATTTACAGTTCCAAGAACTGTTGAAAAGATTTGACCTGCTGGAAATGCAGAAGTAAATCAGAATACATCAATCTAACTATTGACATGGGTTAGATGGAACAGTCAGTATGACTTCTCTTACATGCCTTTTTTCAAAGTCATTTGAGATTTGTGGATAAAAGACCATAATAACAGATAGTAAAGTTTCTAAATTTGTTATGTCCTTCACTTATAAAATAATCTATCAGTGTAAATTCACCATGGGAAGCAAAGAGCACATAATCACAAAATTAAATTCATTTTATAAAAATAATATATGTAATCATAATCAACATGCAATAGTTGATAGAATAGAAATAAATAACTCAAACAGAACTGATAATTCAAATGATGAAACTTTTTTTTAAAGTATTAAGCCGATTTCTGGAACCCCCAACATTTAAAAGCCCCTTTCCTGGCTGTTACCCCACTGGATGTGAGAGTACCTAGAACAAATTCACATGTTTTCAGATGAGGGACATGGCAGATTCTAAGCCATTTATACCAACAAAATGTTGCAGTGTGAAGTTTCCTGTTCATTGATCCAGTCAATAAAATGTTTATTATACTTCCGCATAGTCATCTACTTTGCACCTCAGTCATCCAGAATCTAATCCTTGCTGGGTTGTTTCTGGATCCTTCTCATACAGTAGGGATTTAAACATTGGCTTATTTATTTTTATAACTATGTAATTTTGAATTTGGAAAATACGATGATATCAGAGTTAACCCTTTGAATTATGCCCTAAACCAGCTAACTAAGATGTTTGGATACTGACAAGGTATATTTAAGCTTGAACATTTAGTACTATTGAAGAACCTAAACAGTCTTCACAGGTAGCCCCAGAATACAGAACTTTTCAGTTGTCTAGTCTGGGTGCCAATTGTAGACCATCCCATTGTAACTGAACTTTGGAATTTGAAGACATGTATGATTTTTATTGATCATTTTACTGTACAGAATTCACAATATGGCCATATGCAATATTACTGATTCAGAACAAAACTTCCAGAAATATAAAACCTTGAGTGATACAACTTCAGCATTTGACTGTCAGAAAGCTTATCAGGAATAAGACTCTAGCTTTTCTAAGATGCAAGACTTTTTGGTTGGGTAAGACTTTTACAGATAGGGAACTGAATATTAAGGCTTTTTATAAGTTGCAGCATAATAATGGTTTTCATTACCAACCTTTTCCATGCTAAAACAGATGACTCTTAAGTGAATGGCTTAATAGATCATTAGCTTAAACAATCTAATCTTTTGTTTATGTTTATGCTTTCAAAGAAGTTAAGCTTTATCATTACCTATGCAAAAAATCCAAATATAAATAATATCATTTGATAAACAAAGGAGGGAATAATTACTTTATCATAAAGCAAGTCAAAAGCGGAATAAATTATACATATTAAATACATTATGTTGGAGGCAGGCCGTGTGATGCCTATGATCAGAGGGCCCACAGATATTATTTTAATCTTCCTATCCCACCTGACTTGACCTTTTAAACTTATTTTAATTTTAAACATGGGAAAATGGCATAATGTAAACCATTATTCTCATTTTTTTATAAGAACAACTTGGGGATTACCCAGGCCCCATAGTCAGAAAATAAAAAGCATAGTGTCCTGCAGCCCAGTGTTTTGCTCACTATCCCCAATAAAAGACAAATGTAATCTGAGGTTGCATGGAGCATCTTCAGAGTCCAGAAGATGGGAGGGGCCTTCTATTGAATGGGATTTTGTGACTGACTGTTATGATGGCAGTCATCTGGTGAACGGGCAAAATTTATTAGAAGACAAACTATTTAGAAGGCATCCCAATACTGTTCCTAGTTGTTCTGAGGAGCTGCATATTTCCCCAACAATTGTTTGTATATAAGCTTTCTCCTGGGTGGATAAATAGGAATGGACTGCCTTGGTATAAAGAGCTTCCTGTAGTCTGTGATGAATAGCAAAAATTTGTATCTTAGCATTAGGACTATTATGCATTTAATTTACCCTCACTGCAGGTGACAACACATAAACCATCAAAGGGGTCAGGCATGTAAATTCACAGTTGTTGAACTGGAAAAGCAGGTAATTGAGACAGTTTTAATAAGAGGAACAGGAAGATCCCAGGAAAGAGAGAGGTAAGCATTTATTCTGAACTGAATATCAACTAAGCTTCAAGCCTCTGTTTACCAGCAGCCTTCCTAACGGAAATAATAATTTGATTTGCATTGCAACTTTTTGCCAAAGGTTGCTCAAGGTATCTGCCAAATTGCCAAATTGGGTCCCACATAGAAATGGCTCACATCTGGTTGTATGAAATAGTGTGTGGTGATACTGTCATAATGGTACCATCAGTCAAGGATAAGCAACTGCTTTCTGGCTGGGAAGGTGGCACGTTTTTTCCATTTTTAAAGGGACAGCAGAATGAGTGATGATATCATTGAAAACGACAAGGTTTAAACTTGGATTTGCATTTTTTTTTCAATCTGGGGAAGTTTTTTTTTTTTAAAGGTGTTCAAACATATTTGAAGTGGAACTGTTTCCCCTTTTATTTCTTTAAAATAAGTCAAAAATCATGTTTGCTGCCAAGATTTGATGGGGAGGTGGGGAGGTCCCAGGGCTTGTACCATAACTGGACTGGGAGCTGCATATAGCTTGTGGGCTGCGGATTGTCCACCTAGGGGAAGATCATGAGTAGGAAAGCATAATCATAGTAGAGTTCAAGCATGCAAAAATGGCCAGGTTTAATACATAGTAATACCATGTAAGCCTGGGAAATTCTTCCAATACTATGGTACCATAGAGATGTGCCATCTGTGATTCCACTTGGTATCAACACAATGCTAACCATGATCCTCACCTAAAAAGATTGACACATAATTTAATCTCAGGTTATATAATTAATCAAGTACTTCAGACAGTCATGAACTGCAAAGGAGATGCTCTGTCTTGTTTCTGCTTGAACTTATCTAATGAAGAGGAGCCCACTAGCTTTCTGAAAAACTGGTTCCATCATACACATCTTTCTCACTGAATCAGTTGTCCATGCCATTAACTCTGTCCAGATGAGAGCATTACATACCCCCTCCCCTTCTATGGCCCCTATTTGTAAAATTAGATCACAAAACAGTTCTTGTTTGCACCTTGGTGATGATACCATTCCGAGATGATTTAATGATCCATTTTGATACCATGCTCTACTATAGATTTGCTATAAATAACAGAACAAGAAAATAGCTCCTTTCAAAAATTCAGCATAACATTTAAATTACTTGAAGTCAGTTCTTATTTCTATTATGAGGAAATCTTTCCAACTTTAATTACCAAAGCAGTTATTTTAAAAATCGAATGTTTTCCATCTACTTTAGCTCATCTTTACAGTAGAGAATGAATGCCAAAAAAGTCATTGTTTTGAACTATCCTGGCCAAGATGTTGAAAGTTTTATAATTATCCATTTTCTTTGTGGTTTCTTTTCATTGCTAACTAAGCCCTTTGAGTGATTGGTGAGGAAATATGGTACTCAGGGAACACAGTTCCCTTCCAATTGTAAAAAACCAGAGATCAAATGGATAGATGAATAAACAACAGCACTTGCCACTTTTTCTCATCTGTCCCGAAAAACTGTAACTGCTCTTTCACCCTGGAAATAGTTCCCTGCATTATCCTGTAATGCAAACTTTTCCAACATGCACCCCACAAATACAATTTGGCTGAGACTTCTGGAAGTTGTAGTTCCAATATATCTGAAGGGTCCTAGATCAGGGAAGGGTGTCATAATGCAAGAGGAAAACAGCCCATTAGAAATAATTGATTCTAGAAGTCTATTTGAAATATCATTTTCCAAGCTAGTCCAAGCTCTGCACTGCAACAATCATGGATGCTAGCATATGATATGGGAAGGAGAATTTTCTCCTTAATGCTGTTCTTCTCATTAACATCCTTCTATGGCCCTACCTCACTGCTCTGTCATTGAATGGCAGATTCTGGAGAAAGAGCAGAATAAGAAAACCATCCTCCTCAGCAATTTGCAAGCATAATAATAAATCAATCTATAATTTAAGGAAGAACTATCTCCACCTTGTTACGGTTGATGAGAAATTTCATTAAGGGTAAGCACTATAGACTCAAGGTTGGAATTAATTGTTATATTTGGTGTATATTAGAATCACAATTGCATTTCTATGTGGAACTAATGGCAAAAACTTATCTGTTCACATTGTTTAAAAGTCCTCGTGTAGAAGTGACCAGTGCTTTTGGTATTATATTTCAGAGAGAAAAGGTTTGAAAAGTCCTATCCTAGCAAAAACTAGCCATGCTGTTGTAGTTCTAAGTTATAACAAGTCCCAAGAACCATCAAACAAATTCAAAAAAATTGAATACAAGTTAACTTATCATCTATCCTCATGTGGTTTGCATGGCCAGATTAAAAAGCCCAACTGCTTTTCTTCTCTGATATTATTATCCTATTGAATCCTAACCCTATTGAATCCCATGACAAGCAGGCATTTTTGCCACTGTTCTAATTATTTGTCTTTCCTTCCATGTCTTCTGTACCCACTCTGGATCCATGTTAATCTACTGTTGTAAACAAAGCACGTACAATATCTGCCAGAGAAGGATAGTGTGTTATATACACACAGTGTCTCCAAGATCCACTTTGATGGCATATTTGCAAAAAACTCAGAAATCCTTCTGGGCTATAGTAGTGAATTGTTACTCAACCCATCACCCATAGTCCAACAAAGAAAATACTGAATAAAACTGTTTCTCTACTAGGCTAGTTTTGTATGTAAAACACTATATTGTATGTCATTTTTTAAAAAGGAGAATTTTGGTATTTTATTCAACTATCTGTTTTCTGTACTAAGACTACTTCTGTATTTCAGCTTTTTCTTAAGTTGGTGTTTCATATATAAGGATCACAAATAAAAAAACCATTATTTTAAATGTTCCTTATTACAAAATTCTGCTTATTATTTATGGTGGCTAGAATTATGCAGTTGGAAAATAAAAGGTCAAGGCCAATGATATCCCATACAAAATCAACACACTAACGTATAAATAATCAGCTATGAATCTGCTTTTTATATATAGCAGCATAATGTACTTTCTTCATCAATATCAGTTTCTGTTCTTTGTCATTATATGTATATGCTATGTCATAAAAAGAATTGCTTGGAATTAAGGTAATTGAGTGAGCATGAAACTGAGCAAACTCAGGAGGCAGTGAAGGACAGGAAGGTCTGGTGCGATATGGTTCATGGGGTCACGAAGAGTTGGACACCACTTAACGACTGAACAACAACAAAGGTAATTGAGAGGTATAACTAATTTTATGAGATACTGAAGTGTGAGAAAAAATTCCCCATTGTTTGCAAGACATTACTTACATCTGACTTGCTAAATAGCTCTACCACATTTTTGGTTTCTTGCTGCTGGGAGATGGGTAGCTGCATTCATCTTACTGTAGTTGTCAAGAGGATGGAACAAAAAAAATCCATTTGCCCATCATTTTCATTTTGATAATAGGATACTATCTAGCACAGCGTTTCTCACCCTTGGTGGCTTGAAGATGTGTGGACTTCAACTCCCAGAATTCCCCAGCCAGTATGCAGGCTGGGGAATTCTGGGAATTAAAGTCCACGCATCTTCAAGCTGCCAAGTTTGAGAAACACTAATCTAGCCAATTGAAAATTCTGCAAATTTCAGGACAAATAAATCTGAAATTATTTAAAACTCATCTTTACAAATTATGCAGTTCCAAGGTTGCGGAAACAAATCTTTGGATTAGATTGCTAGGACGTGTAACTAAATTTTGCCCTGTGGAGTACCAATCTAACTCCTTCATTCCAGGTCCCTTAACAGTCAGCCAGCCTTCTTTGACTATTAAGCATGTTCAGTTCCCATTGGAGATTCTTAGATCCCTCCCTCCCTTCCTTTTTATTCTAAATATCTTTTGTGCTACTCACCTTGGTATTCCCAATCCTGCGGATAGCTCCCCTATGCAACGAGTAGTGCCATTTTCTTTATAGAAGCAAAGACAAATAACCCTTTTAATAGGGTTTTGTCATCTTAGATGCCTTCTATCTTGAGGGTGATTCAGCATGGAAGCCCCATAATAGTTGACAAGGTGGAAACCCTGTTGTATTTTAAATATTCACTGTAGAGCTATTAACTGATACGTATAACAGGTGGATTGGTCTTATCTGGATGTTTAATCTGATGAAATATTGCTTTTTATCATCTTTCTTTGTGCTAGGGAATAATATTGTTAAAGAGGTATGGCAATGAAAAAAATCACAGTGATGAAAAAATAAAATTTATTATATGCTGAGAACTTGCAGAAAATTGATGTAAATAAAAAATTGACTATTTCTGGTAGATAAAAGTTTTATTTATGGACACTTAAAGATTATGTTGTTCTCAAACTGTGCAAAGTTAGATTATGTAGAGATATGAACATGAATCATACTTTACAGATTTCACATTTAAGTTTTACATCATAGGCAGGAAAAAGAATTCTGTGTATAAAGACAATAGTACTTCAGGCAAAAGGTTTGACTGGAGCTCTTCTTCTAGGCCTAGCAACAGCTAACCTTTTTTACATATCTCCTCATGTGGAGAAATATTCAAAGCTAGAACCCCTCTCTATATTATAATGTTAAGCAGAATATTTAATGTACTGTTATCAGCTGTAGAGTATGCGAAAATACTTATTATGTATCATATGTACTGCTGTCATATAAAGTAGAACCCTTTTCAGATCATGTGTTCAGGATCAATTTGAAGGACTGACTAAGTGCAGATAGAACATTTTCTTTAGGATAGAAATCCCAAATTCCTCCAGTGTTTGTTTTGCTAACTGGCAGCTCCATGAAAAAGAACATTGCTGACTTTGTTCTAGGAAAGTTTGTTTTCCTCACTTGTACATCTTCTGTTAAGCTGCTCTTAATTCAGATGGAGAAAAGAGATAAGTTGCTGCTGTTCTCCCCCTCCCCCCTTTTGCTGCTGCAAGGAAATAGCAGATTTGGAGTGTGGGGATGGAATTTAATGGGGAAAGAGCATGAGATGAAAGGGCTAAACATAAGCTCTTAATATAACTCCTTTCTAGCTTTCTAAGATAGAATCTATGACCATTTCAGTTTATAGAAGGGGAATGTATCCACATAAGACAACACTTTATGCTGAACCCTAGTAGATCCTTCAAAGGAGGTCTTGTCTTTTGTCCAAATATGTCGACTAATCCACATATTTTATTTAGATTTGTTTAAACTCTCTGATACATCTCTGAATCTTTCCCATGTTCACTATAAAATGCCAGAGGTGGAGGGGACATAACTTTGTGTTTGACAGCTGAGACATCTGACAAGGAAATAAAAATATCAACGCTCTCCAATCTTTGAACATTTTGAACAAAGGTTTCAAGTTCTTCCAGTGTTTTCAGATATTTTTTTTTTTTGACAAGTTAACTCTTCTACTGAAGAGTGAGACAGAAATACTCAAGGGAAAAATAAAATATTCAAAGTGTTGTGGAATTTCTGGTAGTGGTATGTTCCTTTTATTTATTTCCTTTTGTAAAATCCTTCCATGCATCTTAATGCTTGCATAGTCTCGTGACAATTTGCACACATCTCTGCATTTGATTTAAATTCAGTGTTGAAGATCCATAAGTAATTTCTCCCTAAGAACCTGACATGTGTCTGTATCTGTATATCTGTATTGTGTTTAATTGTTAACTCAACATGGACACCTATATAATTCATGAAGCACTATAGCAAAGTTCAAGTTATTCTCAAAGAAGCTTCTGGAAAGACAGGCAGAGATAACATTCTTGTCTACCTGGATGTTAAGAAAATTCATAACTCAAAAAGGGCTACTATGCTTGTAAATTTCACTTTTTCCAAGAAATAAAGTTTTACTCTGGGTTTTTTCTTTCCTTTTTAAGGAAAATTAAATCAGGCAGTCTTCATTTTCTGGCAATTTTGAGTAATCAGTGATAGATTTACCCATACTTGCATAGGAAAGGTACTTATAGTTGTAGAAAATCAAAGCAACCTTGTCCAAAGTGGTCTGAAGCAAAACAATATTCTGGTCCAACCACTGAAGTGAGTTTAGAAACAATGAAAGATGTCTGGGCAGTTCTTGTTTAAGGGCAGCACAGAAATTTAAAAATAAATAAAATTTAAAAATATAAAGGAGACAAGAAGATGTGAGATCTGTAAACAGATCCACTTCAATTTTCCCCATCCTTATGTTCAATACAATCTCAAGGACTCGACATTGGATCAAGAAAACAACATATTTAATATTCAGTCCTTTTCTTCTTTGTGGTTTTCTCCATTATCCTTTCCTTGACCCTTTTATTTCCACCCCTGGAAAAGTACAAGCACTATTTGTTATAAGAAATAGCTACTTTTGCAGAGGCAATTTAGAGTAGGAAAATAATGGAGAAATGATTATATATCCCTCGCCCAATTTAATTCAAGTGCCATTATTGCCTTCATTCAGATCTGATCAGAGCTGTCCCAGTGTTTTATTTTATACCTTAGATGCACATATTATTAGAAATTACAAAGTTCATTTAAATTGCAAGCCCATAAATTAACAGAAAATATTTTATCTTATATATAAAATATTGACAGATCCAAGCAACTTTTTAAAACTTTCTGGTGAAAGACTGTCCTCAAAACCACGATATCACTAAATTTCCTACTTTTCATTAAACCTAATAATGTTGATTACTGCATACAATTTCATTCTAAAGCAACTGCTGTGGAGGGAAGTTTGAATGATTACTAAACTATTATTTTAAGAAACACATTGTTTTAATTAGCATTTTTATGGATAGAAACAGTATTAAGAATGTTATGGCATGTCTGTGACAGTCATTAAACCTGACATACACTTTAGGGAAACTGCACTTCTAGAAAGCTTATAAATGGTAAAGATGGAGGAAGATACTAGTCATTTTCCAGCAACAAGAAAGTTGTAATGTTAAGCCTATAAGTGTTTCTGCATGTTATTGCCACTAGACTTTCTCAAGTATGTTGTGGCTGCAATTTCAAGGGCACTTACCTTATAGCTAAATATTAAGGTTTAGTTATGAGTGTGAAGCCATAGGACTAGTCAGTACTGTACACAAACTACTCGTTAAGCAAGCTGCACAGTACATCAGCAAATTCTTTGACCAGGTGATTGGTGTTTATCTATATAAATACTGCAGTGCATTTGTAAAGCTTTATACATCTGAGTTAAAATGTATACAAATTTATGCATTTGAAAAATTATGCCACTGTAAAAATATATACAAATCTTATTCATGTAAAATATACTTTAAAAAAGACTGTTCTTTGCAAACATATTAAAAAAGCAATCACATCAATGCCTTTATGTTTAAATAGCAATTTGCTACACTCATATGTTGCTCATATCCTGTTAATTAGAATTGGTAAAAGGTTCATTATTGGCTGAGACTGTATGTGCTTGACAAGCTGATGTCATTTAATATATCTACAGTCCTTTTTCCAGCCAAGTCAATGTTAAACTATATCTCTTTTCAAAATGAATTAAGTTAGAAAATCACATGACAAACTACATCTTTAAAGTGCCAATGGCGGGGAAAATCTAACTCTGTTAATACCAAAGGGTTAATAAATACACCAGTGAATGTTGGAAAATTGTTCCCTAAATGTAATTTATATACTATACCACTATTTGTTTTAATTGCACATTTATGTTTCAAATTTTCTTATTAGTATAGTGAGCATGCTGAAAAATCTCTTTTAATTTATACCATGATTCACAGAACCAAACTTTTTGCAGGAAAGCGATTTTTCAAAAATGTTTTCAATTTCCAAAAAGCTCTTATTGTAGATTTTAAAATCTACTCACATATTCTAATTCCCAAGGCTGGCTGGGAAGAAAGAATAACCAGCAGTTTACCAACGTAATATAAATATGGACTATATATCGCAAGCATCATAACATAGTATACCACTCCAAAGTAAGGAGGAGTTAGAAATGTCTTGCTATTGTAGTATTGTCATTGCCCATGGATTCTAAGAAGGAAATGTCTTTTAGATGATAAAATACTTATAAGCAGGTACCATATGGTCTGAATGATAGTAAAATAGCAGCATCCATCAATATGGATTATTCCAAAATCTAAAAAGCAAGAAAAAGTGGGGCAAATAAATGAAATTTAAAATGACAACAAGAAGTTAATATAAATAAAGTGAGGCTTCTATTAGACTTCATGATCTGAGTATATGAAATACCAACATATCTAACCCAGCCTGATTGAATTGAAGTCCCAGAGTTCTTTCAACAACACAGAAAAACGCAACATGCACGAAGGGCACCAGGGATGCTTGCAGGAGGAGAGTCAAAAAATCAAGATGGTAGCTATGACTTGCAGTTGAAGCCTTGCCGTTTTTTGTGTGTATCACAATGCAAATAAAAAAGGGGTAGAGTTTTGAGCATGTGGTCACGGCCATCAACTTGACTTATTTTACTCCCACATGGAACGCACTGAAGGCCGCCAAGTTGGATGAGTCTGTACTAATACTGCTGTCAATAATCTTCACTTTGCATGCAACTGAGATGCAGCTTTAACTCTCATATTGCTCAAAGACAACTCTATGAAGCTTTTGTTTTTAAATTCCCCCAAATGATATTAAAACTATAATTTTGCACATAGGTTCTTAGACATAAGACAATAGAACTTATTTATGAATATATAGATTCCACTGTGAAAGAAATAGCTATATGATTATAGTTACTATACAATTACAATGCTGCTTTGGCACAATAGCATAAGGCAATATCAAATCCAGTACATTAGAGCTGATATTTCTGCACAAAAAGATCATTAATTAGATTATGATGACTTACTGATTTAAAAATAAAGGACAGAGAGAAACTGAGAAAAAATCTCATTCAGTAAACACTAAGTCAATAATATAACAGAAAGGGCTTACTTTGAAACCTGCTGTCCTAGTTACCAGCTTCTCTAATAAATCAGATGAACTGCTTCCACCCACCTTAAGCAAAGTCCAAAATGTCACATAGCTATAATGGATGGTAAGCTTTGGCAGGAATTGTGACTGCAAAGGTGTTTTCTATCTGACATGCTTAGGTGTGTTTTTCAGCAAACACTAGAGGGGCAGCTACCATTCACCTGTTGTAGCAAAAACCATGGGCTCTATAAACAAGTGATTTTTTTGTAATGAAAAACACTCAACGGGCATCTCAGAGAACACAGAAACTTTAAGTTTCAGGCAAGTTTGGATTTAAGCCTCACGGCTGAATTTTAATGAGCTCGAAAAAGCCATTTTTAATTTTAGCTCTTAGGCTCTTATATGCCTGTACTGAATCATTTTAACTTACATGTAGGAACTTACACGACTGAATGTTCTTCTATGCTACCCCATACCGGCAAACAGAAAACTAGGTATCTGGGAGAAAGGAATGAAAGACTGAAATAGAATCCGAGAGTATTAGCTTTCTGTGTGGAGGGATTTGGTTTTGATATTAGATTCAGTTGTGTAAAGCCTTAGAATCAAAGTAGTTTCATTATCACACTGAGATCTATGTTCATATCCAAATATATACTGACTCAGTGACTAAGCAAATGCTTTGGATACAGAAAATCTCAAGTTCAGTCTGGTCAGGTAGGACCAAACATCAGTCCTATCAGAAACGTGTGAAGTCTGATTTCTGCACAGGTAAGCATTCAAGGTTGGTTACAAAGCTCAACTAAATTTACTGAGGTCTGCAAATAAAACATCCACTGTTTTTATTTGCAATTCTTCATGTTCTAGGACTTATTTCAACTGAGAAATATTTGGGAATGGAATGAGCTGATAAATCCAACTCTAAATGGAGGACCACAAAGAAGTCCATGCTACTGTAAATGGCCATACTATATTGTCTAGAAGAAGGGCAAAAAACAAGAAAAAAATTGAAGCCATAACTCAATAGCCTTTGATTTAATTAACCATTGGTGTCTTACTACTCAACGGCCTTTGAAAAAAGACATATATTTTGAATGGAAAGACCTATCTCATACAAGTTTTATTCTGGGACAGATACTATAAATCCCTCTTTCTCTAAAATGCAGTGATGCACCTAAATATAAAGTAATGCCCTGTGATTTGCTCCCATTACATACACCTCTCACAGCATTATGTTAAATCACATTTCTTTTGGAATTCATTTTCTTTAAAATCTTCACAAGAAAAGCAAACTCCTCCCTATACACATACATATAGTATTATCATAGGTCACAGAAAACTGTGTACATGTTCTCCATAGAAGGACATATTTCAAATAAAATAGTTATAACATCAACAAACAATAGTGTTCCTTCTTCCCATTAGACATAGATTTCTGCAGCCCGCAATTTTTGTACATAAATAGAAGAAAATAGTCTTTGGAATATTTACATCCTCTAGGATTTCCTGCCAGTGAAGATTTCTACAGTTGTTTTTAAAGTTGTATTTAGTTTTCATTTTCTCTCCAGCCACGGGCATTCTTTCCAAATTTATATACCAGTCTCCGGCCATCTACACGCTCAAGAATTTCTCTTTTATAATAGTATCTGTTAAAAGGAGATCATGAAATCAGATACATAACAAACTCATTTGCTGAGCATTTCCCCTTTTGATATCATTTGGAATTGCACTTAGCAATTAAGCTATTTTCTCACCAAATCAAAAAATAATCCAATACCTCATCAGATGTTGAGTTACTACCACATCACAGCCTATGCATAATGCCCATTACATTCAAGACAGAGCCAACAGAAAGTATATAGATATGTTCTAATGGTATTACTATTTAAAAAAAAAATCCCATTGATTGAAGGAAAACTTTAAAACCTCAGTATCTAAAACCTACAATTATAAATGACATCCACTGAATGTAAAATCCATTGAATATAAAATGCAAAATGTAAGCCAAAATTCTCTTAATCTAATGAAAACTAGGCAGGAACATTGATGCTGTTCCTATGCTAAGGGGAATTCATATGATTATTAATAGATGAAGTACGATAAACAGGTTATTATATTGAGCAGAAATGGCAACTGTGAACATTTCTGATGATTCAGGAGGACTTGCAGAGTCCGTGCATGCCACTGTTGTGACACTTAAAGACAAATAGTGAGTCATTGTTTAGTCAAGAAGTCTACAGTTTCTCATAACTGACAAAATCTCTGTTCATGTGAAGACAATTTGGCAGTCTTTCTAGTCATATAATGTGGTTTTCAGGTGGGGGGCGGAGGAGCCCTCAGAGCTAAGAACTTAGATTTCTCATCTTGCCACATCAGTCCAACCAGTATCTTTCACTTGGATCAGAAAAAAAGTTCAGGAGGGAATTATACCATAGGAAAATAACTTGTGCTTCACACTATTTTACATTAAAAAAAGGCCCTGTGATTTCAGCATGCTTTGGCTATTTGCTTGTGATTGTAGCCAGAGACTAAAAACAGCTGTTTTTTTAAGCAAAATGTTCCCTTTGTTACCTCATGGCACGGCTGAGTTTCTCATACGTCATGCTACTATTGTTTTTCTTCTTTCCCCATAGCTGAGCTACTGCCTCAGATTTTAGGAATCTGAAGATGCCTTCTGACCGATCCTCCCATTTTATCAACCCAGGATTCTTCTCTGGATGCAGGAGAATGTCTCTGATGAACTCCCACAAGTGAGTTCCTCGAGGAGCTATAATAAAACAATGTTCAGAAGAAACATTACTTATGTTAAAAAATAAAGGGCAATGATATACGTTTTATACTCTGGTGGGAATTCCTAATACTTCTTTTAAGAAGTCCTTCCTATACTTTATTAGGCTAGTTCTAAACCCTAGAGTTAATCATTGGCATTTGCAGGAGGGGGGTCAAAACAGGAAATTGACATCACAATCGCAGCCCCACCCTTTGTACATAGGTGTAATGGCAACACACATACAAGAGGCAGAGTTTGGATCTCAACATTACAATCCCCACCTTGTCTGTTTTGAGCCCCCTGTAGACAAAGCTGAACTTAGTCCTTGGTTAATGTAATATTCTCACATTCTTAACTCAAATTTACTCATTTATCTCAAAACCTGTTTCACTAAACATTTTCTTATGCGATGTATTATTCTGATATTAAAATTTAGGTTTTAGGGTTTTTTTAAAAAAATGCCACACAATCCTATATTGCAGATATATTTTGACTTCTAAATGTTAACCTAAGAAACAAATTAAGGAATGGCTGTTTTCATGCCATATACTTAACTAGGTCAAATATAGTACATTAAAGAAGATGTATCCACATAATAAGATGGGATTACTAGTTAGTATTAACCTTGGTTAGTTTTTTCAGGCTTATCTTGTTATATCAGCTCAGGTTAGTTTGAATGCATTATGTAAATTTAGAAAATGGGATAATTCACTAATCAGGTTAAGCACATTGCATGAGTTCAGCCTGGACGCAGCATGCAGTTGAATTTCCATTTGTTTTACTCCAGAAAAAGTGCATGAAACCTAATCAACAACAGACCCACCACATGTATATATAAGAGAAGCTCATTTCAGGGTTGTTGTTTTTTATTTTATTTTATTTTTTTGGTAAACTTGGTTGGCACCAATGGAGTTGAAAAGGAATGTGGGATGAATTTTGCCCAGCAGGATGCATATGCTAAAAAAAAAGATGGGAATTCAAGAAACAAAGTTCAATACTAGTTTGCTCTGTACTAGTTTGCTCTGAATTTTATGAGAACCTCAACATTACTAACAAATATAAACCTGCAATCTTCAGGGATTCATTCTTTTTCTCAACTGATCTGAGCCAAGAAAAAAAAAAAAAATTTATACTCATTCATGTATATTTTGAGAAGTATTATAAACAAACAAATAAATAAAGCCGTACTGGGTTTATTTGGACATAACAGTCTTTTAGCCAGCCAATCCATTCTCAGATATAATGATGAAGATTCAAATTGAGAATCAGGGAGCAATAGCATTTAAAGAAATATGGTAGAATAAAATTATTTTAATCCTGTAATAAGGAAGAAGAGTGTTTTAAGTTTTCTTTAGAATGTAATGCCTGAAAAGGCCCAAATATAATAAAAAATATTTCTTTACTTTTTAGATATTTAGACTTACAGTGAGCATTTGATGCTTGACCAGGGCTAGCCCCAAACATTTTATTGCATTAAACAGACCACCAGACAGCAAATGACAAGCTTCGTTCCGGGAGTACCAAAGCTAGCCATGTTATCTAAATCTTACAAGTGCCTTGCATGGAGATAGCATAATCATTGTTGTTGGAATCATCATTCTTCTGTCCTTTCACATCTCCAACATTACCACCTCTAGTGACCACCTCACTAGACTCATTCAAGTGGTATACACTGATTCTACCTCACCATTAAATTTCCTGGCAGAATCACATCATACTATTAGTGTGTTGGGGTCACACTTGCAGAAGAGAAACCTGATTATGTGGGCTATGGGCATGCAGAAGATATCTTTTCTAGACAGCTTTGGACAAAGAATCAATGGCAGAAACATTTCTCTATTTGACATTAATTCCAGAGGGGAAAAATGCATGAGGGAGGCATTCTGCCTAATTACAGGTTAGACACTACTTCTGTTGTTTTTCTTCGGTATATCACATTCCATAAGTGTTTAATGTCCCCTTCACAGGGTAGAAATCCAAGAATAGCTGACTTACTGTGTTTCTTATTGTGTGATTTTTGAGGGTGATCTTGTGGAATTTTCTTCACTTCTGAAGAATCCTCTGTAACAGAAAAGGGAATCAATCAGTTCTTGCATCTACAGATCTGAATCTATTCTAGAGATGATGATATACCTAATCTACTTAAAAGTATGTCCCATTCTTCAGCTATATGATCCTCAAGGTTTTGGGCCACAATTGGAACAGCAGCATAAAAACAAATTGGCCTTCAAAAATTTCAGTAACAAGTTTTTAAACCACTTAGGAGTAAGTTCATTGCCTCTACCTCAATAAAGTGCAGCTTTCACAGAATAGCCAACATTGAAAATATCTGTAAGTCATAGAAAAGTTGAAAACATTCTCCCCCTCTTCCCAATGACAGCCCAACCCAAACTTCATCGAATCATATTGGAAGAGACCATTTAGGCCTTTGAGTTCAATTTCCTGCTTAGTGCAGGAATTCAATTTAAAGCATCCCTGCCAGATGCTGTCTAAATCCACCTAAACATATTCAATGAATGGGAGACCACCATCACTCTGGGTAATTGAATGGTTCTTGCATTCAATCAGAATGTGCCTTCTGTAACTTAAATCCATTATTCCATGTCCTGCATTCTTGGTTTTCTTTTGTGTAACATCCTTTCAGGTATTTGAAGATTGTTATCATTGTAAGTCTTCTCTTCTCAAAGCTAAAAATACCCAATTCTCTCTTCACAGATTTAGTTTCTAGTCACTTGAACATATTGTGCCTTTTTCTAACCTATCCCAGTTTATCTGAATTCTTCTTAAAGTTGGTGCCTAGAATTTGACATAATACTCTAGGAAGAATCTAATGAATGCAGAATAAAGTAGAACTTATTATTTCCTATGATTTAGAAAACTATATTTCTGTTGATATAAATGTGCATTTCCTTTCTTTGCAGGCATATCACATGCTGACTCACATATAATGTGTGAACAATTACTATTCCACAAATACTGTTCTCAATCCAGGTAGCCAGGTATCTAATGACCATGCATATGATTCCTGTTTCCTAAATGAAGAGCTTTTCATTTGCCTCTGTTTAATTTAATTTTGTTATTTTCAGCACATTTTTTTAACCTATCATGATTCAATGTTGTGTCACTGGCAAATTTGACAGGCAATCCCCCTATCTCTTCATCTAAATAATTAATTAAAAAGTTGAAAAGTATAGGGCTTAGGATCAAACATT
The DNA here is from genome assembly GCA_030867105.1 of Liasis olivaceus. Classification (NCBI taxonomy): domain Eukaryota; kingdom Metazoa; phylum Chordata; class Lepidosauria; order Squamata; family Pythonidae; genus Liasis; species Liasis olivaceus. Next base: position 78,301,228 of record CM061349.1, read on the forward strand.
GTGGTTAAGTTTGATGAGGAATCATTGATGAATATTCTTTGAGTAAGACATTTGAACCAGCTATTTATCTGTGTAATTGTCATGCCATCTAGACTATGCTTAACTAAATTGCTAAACAGAATATCCTGGGTTATTTTGACATATACTTTGTTGAAATTAAGATACACTACATCAACAGCATTTCCACAATCTAGTAAATAATTCAAAGTATTCTCACAACCTATTGAATAGATTCAAGCAAAAATAATGGTTTTCATTGCTTACTCTTTGCACCTGGCATTTTAGTCCTATTACTGTTAACAGCCATATGCCATCTATTTATATATTCTTTTTAAATAATTAAAAACTTCCTGCCTGAATAATATGTGCTATATTATTGAGCTGTGGGCTCACCCATAAAGTTAGGCTGCAGTCCTATTCCTATCTAAATCAGTGGGGCTTATTTCTAAGTAGACATGTTTGGCATTAGGCTATTTATCTGTCACTGTATGAAACAATACTTTATTTGCTCAGTTTTGAACTCAGTCAGCTTCATCTAAGTTCTAATATTCTGAAAAATAGAGAAAAAATGTTCCCTCAGACAAGATTAAAATGAAATTCAGCAAAAGTTCTAATCCTTTGTATTATCCTGTTACTCTCCACAATTTGTTATGATAGTATATACAGGTAGTATTTGTTTAGCTACCATTTGCAGTTACGACAGTGATGAAAAAGTAACTTTATGACAATCCCAGTATTTACGACCTTTGCAGGTCTGTAAAACAAAGGAAAGCTGAAGTAAAATCGTAAAATCATGATGCTTCCCTTAGTGACCACTTCGCTTAATGACTGAGTTGCAGGTCCCAATTGTGCTCACTAAATGAGGTCTACCTTTATCTTTGATTTTTTTCATATCAAGGAAACATATAATATTAACACATATAATGACCTGGCAAAGAGCTGTTTCTGAGGTAATGAAAAAGCCAAATCCAGAGGATTTGTTATTGGAAATTCTTCAAACCAACAAATTTACATAGGCAAGTTCCTTCTCACCATTGATGTGTATTCCCTCATGTGATAAGAAGGAACAGTTCCTGAACAATGACAGTTTTAAATAAAGGGGGAGGGAACAGAGGGGATAGGAGGATGGCATGGATTGAGGACACACTCCAACATATCTGAAAGTCAGTGGGTTGGGGAAAGCTGGACTAAGGCACTTACCTACTGATCTAAAGCTGGCAATCAGGTAGTATTTACCATATTTGCCAAAATGATAACCAGTTTGTCATGTTGATCATTTATATGTTATAAATATATAATAGAATATAGAGAGAGAGTAGATAGTTTCTATTTATCGTATTTGCCAAAATGATCGTCCGTTTAAGATGAAGTCCCAACCCCCTCAAGAGAAAACATTGGCCGGAGAGCTTTGCCTGGAACTCAAGTTATGCCTGCATCAGCACACCTATTATATACTGGCAGAAAATCTTAAAGCCCACATGCATTCTTTCACCTACATACATGCATAAACTGTCACCACAGCTTTCATTGGAAATGAACTATTTGCATGTGCAAATGACTTACAGTAAATACCAGCCCCAGCTTCTGTTCCAACTTGTCAGAACTATTTTGTTGCAACGCTGATAAGCATGCCAGGAAAATGGATATAAACTACCACTACAGAAGAAAGCAGCGAGTCCTTTTGCTCAGAGCTTAAAAAACAACAACCCAAAACAAAAACCTCAACTAATTACATTCATGTCTTTTCTGCACTGGCAGCTTGAGAGCACCATCCTCTTATACAAACTGCTGAGCTTGTGGGAAAGCCATAAAGCCTAACTAAGGCTTGCTGTTCCACCCTCACAGAAGGAAGCCCCGCCATTAAACCAAAATCCTTTGGGAATTTTGCTCCGAGTGTGAGAATGCTTAAAAAGTGTAAATTATTTTGGGATTGAGGCAGCACACAAGCAAGCAAGCAAGCAAGCAAATAAATGAATGAATGAACAATAAATTAGTAAATCACATCGCCTGATATTACATCTTATTTTAAGGAATAAGGGGAAGGAATCCTTGCAGGTTTTGAACTGTCTGGTGATTTCCTGCAACCACCATAGTGATGTAAGGAAGATATGCGGTGGGGAATTTTACAATTTTACTGAAACCTCACTATTCTCGCAGATGCCTGATATTACATTGTGGCTGATGTCATAGCAGGACATTTCATCAGCAAAGAAATGCCATCAAAACTATTGAAAGAAAGCAGTTGAGGGCAAGACTTGTCAGCACCCAGAAAAAGCCTATTTACGTCACAGTCTGTCCCTCTCCTGCAATCCGTGGCCAAGCCTCTTTTGCTGCTCTGTCAGAGCTGGCCTAGGAAATGCTTCTTGTGCCATCCTCAGAGGGAGGGAACAACAAAAGCAAGCCTGCCCTGTTGGCTGCCCCGGCTCTGCCAGTCAACAGCAACAGCAGCGCAAGGTAGCGTGCAGCATGATGTGGTACGATCAAATACTGCTCAGCTCCTCAGTCTCTCAAAAGAAAGACATAGCTTGTCATTTTCCTGTCTCTTTGGTAATGTTTGTTTTCCTCTCCTCCTCACGCCACAGTGTAAACAGAGGATCGCGTGGCTTCTCGCATACTGCCGAGTTAATAACTAATTCTTTCACACCTGCAAAGACAATAGCTGATCATATTACAGGGAGAGAAGTTTTAAGCATGAGGAGCTTTTGAAGGCTGTGCCTTGACAAATGGGCAGAAGAAAAGAAGGTTCAACAAAAGCGTCTTGCAAAACTCAACGAAAGAAAAATGTACAGAATGATTCAGAAGCCCCCCACTTCTTTTTACAGAATATACAAATTCAATTTAGTACACGCTGTGCCGGTGGGACGCTCCCCATCCAGTAGGGTCAGCAGTTGAGGGTAAATATATGTATCACAACAGGATGTTGACCAGATTTCGCTGCTACTGGGTTTGAAAAGCTGGCAGCTGCTTTACAAGAATGGGAAGGAAGACAGCAGGAAGAAAGCAACTTAAATTGACATTTTCTACCTAGCATACAGACGGTGTTTGTATGGCATGATTAATTTAAGAAACACAAGGTTCAGGGTTTGCCCAACACATTGAGTTCACACAGCAGTAGCGGGCAGGCTTATGGCTCACTGAGTTATGCAAAGACGAGCATGGTGTTATTCATGGAGCTCAATTCACCACCTGTCTGAGCTCTCTTGTCTCACCAAACCATGTGGTGGTTGATTCATATCTCTACAAACTGAAAACAAGCAGCTGATGGTGCAGAGCAGCCACAAGGAGAATACAACAGCTAAATTGTCCTATGGACCAGCAGCATGGATTTGTTGCAAATTAGTTGTGTTTTTTGTATCAAAGGGAAAGAAAGAGATGTTTTAGTGATTATTGCCCAATATCATCCTAATGAAGAATATTATCTCATTTGCTTTATTTTATATTATATTATTCCACGCAACACTTTATTTCTTATCTCTCAATTCTTCAATGCTTGCTGATTCACAACTAAGTGTTTAGATCTACAAAACACTGTGTATAATGTAAAGTGAATTGATCTGGAAGATCTAATTTTGTTACTTGCTCATTCTATTCCTTGGAACAAAGCAAAATATATATATACATGTAACTTCAAAAGTATACTTCAGGATTTGCACAAACGCAGCATCTCTGTGCTACTAATTAAAGCAACCGCATCTTTTTTCAGCCTCGAGTGCTTGTTTTAACTAATAGCATGGAAATGGTGCATTTCAATGACTACCAAAGCACTTTCTAATCACATGTACTCATACAAACAAAATCTATGTTTCTGCACATCTATGGTAATAAGACAACCCAAAGTGTACAGCAACAGAATATGGCTTAGATATCTGACTTCACCTAATGCTGGCATCAGGGCTAAATTATGAAACATTAGACCTACTTACCTATAGGTTGGTGACTAGTAGTACTGACAGAAATCTGTGCTCGACAGTAGGCTTTGCTGTCCACTAATTCTGAGGATTTAGGAAGAAAGAATTTAACTTAAGAAAACACTTTTTCAAAGTAGTTTCCAGAGTTATTTAAAATGTTTAAGGTTCTTAAGGTAGTTACCTACTGTGCCACCATATCCACTATCATAGAAATAATTATCTTCTTTCCAGGATGTCATTAAAGATGGATCTTACACACATAAAAAGAAAAAGAAAAAGAAAAAGAAAAAGAAAAAGAAAAAGAAAAAGAAAAAGAAAAAGAAAAAGAAAAAGAAAAACAGAACAAAAATCAACACTGGTGAAATAATACTCCTAGTTAGATACAAGAAATGTTCCATATTCAGAACAGAAAATTCAGATTTTCAAAGAGATAACACAAAGAAAAGCATCAGAGTATCTTATTAATTACAAGAAGGCATACTGAATGGTCTTCATGGACCAAATGAGACATCTTCACCTCCAAGGGTATGTTCTGGACACATGAAATTGTTTTGCTTTGTTCAGTAACACATGTATGGAAAAGCCATACTAACAGTAAAGAGAGCATGGGCTTACCTGACCTGCTCAGGAATGGTGCCATGCATTTAAGCCTTCTTGGGCAATTTGAATTTGCTGCAATGCTGCACCAAGGTGGGGGCTGCATGTACAGCTGGTGTGTGCTGAGATTGCCTCTGTGGTGGATGAGTGAGATAGCAAAATGCTGATGAGTCATTGTTTTCTCACTCCTCAGTCCTGCTCCAAACACAGCACCCACCTACCCCCATTTTTAAGCCTATGCCCCATGCTTTAAGCTCCTGTAGTATCTCAAGTTTCAACAATTGTTAATTTTTTATTTAAATAATATTCTCATAATGTCTTTCCTTCTTTCTTTGGATGCCTGTTACTTTCTTTTCATGTTTCATTGTTTCATTTTGTTTTTATTGTGGCTACAAACCTCAAAAGTTGAAACAGCTAAGACTCTGGATCTCTGAAAAGTTCTGATTTTGTGTACCAGTACAAACATAGCTGCCTTGGTAAGTCAGCAAGAAAAGCTCTACACAGCTAACCACCCTTTTGGTTGTCTCTGTAAATCTATTCACATTTCCTCAGATCTACATGTTACTTTTGTAGTGATTGGGAAGAGGGGGAGGGATACAGATTACAATGGCTATATTAAGCAAGTTCTCCAACTGCAATCACATGATATGAATTTGGTTTTTTTCCCCCCTAAAATCTTGACCTGATAAATCTTGCAGGATGGCAAGAAACAAACATATTATTGTAGAGAGCAGGAAAAAAAAATAAAGGTTTCACAACTATTCTAAATTTATCTTTTGACCCATAGAACACATGTATGAGCACAATACTCATCTGGGTATTGTCACCAGAGATTAGTCTCTGTACAAACATTTGTCACTTTTTAGGAGCTGTTAACTTTGTTTTTGTTTCCATTTCCAAATGCAAGTTTGGGGATCTATTTGTCTTTTACTGTAATGAATATGTGATTACACCTGGAAATGAATCACAATGAACGCTAAACCTTCGTGCTTGGCCAGCTTAAAACTTGTGACATAGGAATTTAGTCGATCTTCTACTTACCAGCTACATGTTTGGGCATCCCAAACCTATGTCCTTGCAACACACCCTCTTGTAGTTTGCCTGCTCTACCCGTTGTTTTTTCTAAAAAAAAAAAAAAAAAAAGACTCACCCAAGTGGGATTGGGGAAAAATGTTTTTTTGCTGTTCTGCATGGTACAAAAACTATTGCAACAGCATTCAGCTTGGTGTAAGAAACCCCAGAGGATTCACACTCTTGCATGGTATCTTAGCTGATAACAAAAAAAATCATTTGAGAGAGCTAACGTAATGCAGGAGGCAAGGCACTGGGGAGATCCAAAGTCAGGTGTGTCTCCAGCCATGGAAGTTAAGTGGGTGACCTTGGGCCAGTCATTATCTCCCCAATAGATCCCTGATCTATCCCACAGAATTGTTGTTGTGGGGAAAAAATTGAAGAAGGACCACTTTGAGATCCTGGAGAAAAGGTAGAATATAAATCTAAAGGATACATGAATAAAATAATCTCAGATTTATGTGTTGAGCTGAAGTCAACAAATATGAAACAAAGGCACCACTTCTACTGGATTGAAATCACTGGGGAAATAATTTTTAAAAGGGCTATGGACTGCATTTGCAACAATTCAGAAATTATTCTAGGATGCTTCTCACAAGACTTTTATTGTGTGACTATCCCATTTTATTTATATTATTTGTGGTGATCCAGATGATGTGAGTTTTTATTTGGAACCCTCCTATATTTCTCTACCACTTCTCTTCTCACTATCAGAGCAAACCCATTTAAAAAAAGAAGAATAAAATAATTAAGAAATACTTCTTGACTGTTAGGTCTAGGATTTGTCTACCTGACCAGATCTTAAAAAATAGATATCTTCCTTTGTTGACTCTGTTATGTCCTATTCTTATCTAGGTTGCCAATGCCAATATTAATTATCTTTTATAAACATGAATCCCCAGAAATTTCCTAGAACTTTCTGCATATACTCTTAATGTCATTAATACTATATTGCAATAAGACAGACTGATTTCCAGTGACTTAGAATTGCTTATTTTGATGCAACAGCTCTCCGAGGTCTCAGCCAGAGAAGAATCTCTTTCATCAGGTATTGCCTGATCCTTTGAAGGTTGATGTCAGAAATTAAACTCAAGACCTTCATCTTGCTTACCTATGACATTAGCTTGTAAAAATCCAGAAGGAAAGAAGGGGACTCCCGTGTGGTCACTTGTTTAAAAAATGAATTGCCATGAAATGAGGACAAATACTTTAAATTGTGAAATAAATTGATGTTATGTTATATTTCCTGGCTTTTTAGGAATTTCCAGATGGCTCAATAGCTGTGTATCATGTATTTTTTTTTAAGAAATACCTTTTCAGTGTAATATTGAAAATAAAATAACATTTCACCCAATGTAAAGACTATCTAGGTTATATTGACTTAAAACAGATACATAAGCACCTCTAAAATCAATGAGCGTAAATGGCTTATAATGATCTTATAATTATTATTGTAATTATTATTACAAAATAATCCTTGTACCATGTAAATGTGGTTATCTATCTCCTTCCTAGACTTGCCTTCTAGTTTACTAGTTAGCTTATGAGTTATTTGGTTCTAGATAACCATTCTCCTTATTCATTCCTGATTTGTAATTGTTTGGAATAGAAATAATATAGACATTACTCACCTGCTTGTTCTGTCTTAACAATGACATTGTGTGATGGATACACTTCACTTCCACACTGACCTGACAGAAATGAATGAATGCAATATGCAATGCAATTATAAGAAAGGCAGAATTTCAACCATACATCCCCAGAACAGCTGAATTATATTAACAATAGGAAACAATGCCATTGGAAAAATAGATATTCTCACATTATCCCTGCTCCTGATTATATGAGGTAGATGTATCTACTTCACAAGCAAACACCAGCATATTTCCTTCTTATTAAAATATTATTTAAGGAAATGGGTTGACTGAAGCAAAACAGCCAAACATTTTTACTATAGGGAAAGCAGACCTTGGTATTAATCAACAGTTATGCTGAAGATAACATGGCATTCACTGACAATAATGCACTACAGAAACAGCCTTTAGTGTCTTCCAAGCACCTTGTCCTGACTGAAAAAAAAAAGTATTTTTTTAATTTTAAAAATGTTCACATTTGTTTACAAGAAAGCTCGAGACCCCCATATATACCCTATAAACTGGGGGGGGGGGGGGAGTTGAGTTGAGATAGTATAGGCTAGGGACACCTGAATGCTCTATTTAGTATTTGTGGCTAATTGATTGTGGCTAATAATTAATCATTGCAGCCATTTTGTCAGGGGACCTATGTTCTCAAAATTACAAATTTTCCCATTGGACCAAAATCTAATTGTAAAAAAACTTTGCAGTCTCTCTCAGGAATTGAGTTAAGGAAAATGTACTGAGAGATACAGGTTTCCACTTAAGTTCCATCCCAAGATGTTCTATACTATATGATTTGAATATTATATGTTCAGCATAAAGATCTGAAAAGGATTCTGAAAGCCTGACTGAATGTCTTATATGATATTTTTTTAAAGCTTCCTATTGGGATATGGAGATATTTTGGTGTTAAATTACTGGAGGTTAAAATATGTCTCAGAGACTTTGGCTGTATGGTCTCTGAGACATGGATTTGCTTCATAGCAATGCTTAATTTATTATGCTGAGCCTTAGAACAAGCTGCTTTGATCTTCAGCCATATTAAGGAGTAGATATCTTTAAGATCACAATAGGAAAGAGATGCCATCACAAATACGATTTCTATTTCAGCAGACCTAGAAGATAATATGTAAAGCTGTTCAAATTTTAAGAACAAGGTTTTGTATAGTAGATTCAGAATGGATCAGTGACAAATGAGTTGGGCAGGATGTATAATATTATGAAGTATCTCTTTCCTTTAATTTCTGAAGAATTTCCGAACGTAAGGAATACATTGTACAGGCATTGCTGAATCAATTTCCATCATCTTTCACTACTGATTCTGTTGGCTGAGGTTGATCAGAATTATAGTCTATTAGTATTATAATATCTGAGGATTCAAAGTTGGGAAAGGTTACATATATTTGAGTGAGAGTTTTACCATTCCACTTTAGATGATGAAGGTTGCTGTAAAGTAGTTGCCCAGCAGTGCCAGCTGCCCGGGTGAAATCTTGCAAAGTCATGCTGCACAGATGATCCCCACTGATGTCAAATTCCTGGAATGGGATACAGTTGGCATCAAGCTGGTTGGTGTCCAAAAGGTGTTGGAGCCATTCCCAGACCTGATACTTTGTCCAATACTGAGGATGTATTTCATGCCACTGACTTCCAAAAAAGCTGCTTGATGCTGCTGTGGGGAGAGATGTAGTAATCACTAAAGAAAACATTTCACTATCCCTGAATAATATTGGCAAAGTGAAGAATGCATCATTTTTATTCATTTATTAAATTATTTAAAAATCCTCAGCACCTAGAAAGCCATAGTACAGACAATAATAAATAATCAGAATAATCATTCATGTAAAGGAGATAAAATAAATTAAGCAGCAGAAAGTAGAGTCAATAAAGGCAAATATCTTTAGGAATTAAAAAATAAACCCAGGACGTCTGCTCCTACCCTTCCAAACAGCTTACCCAGCAGCTAAAGTTCTATAATAAAATAGCAAAATAAGCTTTTGGAACAAACTTCAGTGCCACTGATAAAGAGGCCAAGGCTACTTTAATATGCTCAGTGGAGAATCTGTAGCAGGGCTTTCAAGGAAAAAATATCAGGTATGAATAATTAAACAGTCTTTATCTAGACTATTTATGTCCAAATTAGCAATTTGAGCTTCTAGAAACCAAATGGGAACTAATGAGATGATATCAAAATCAGAATCGCATGCAGCCTAACACCAGCCTAGTCAATATTTTATTGTCTATGATTATGACCTCCATAAGGAATTAAAATTTGTAAGGATCCTCAAAAGCAGCCTCATGTAGATCCCATTACAATAATCTTATTAAGAGATCCTTAAGGGAATTAGCCATGACTGTTACAAGTTCATTCCTATTTTAAAAAGAATGCAGTTGGTGGGCAAAATGAAGTCAGCATGAGTTTTCAGCATACAGAATTCCAATCCTGGTGAATCCTGAGGAATTTTCAAAGCAAAAATCCTAGTTAGTTGGTAGGCAATCCATGAAAACATTTTTACAGTAAAAGTTGAATTGATATTTGTTGAATTGATATCAGAAACAGCAAGGATTCCAATAAACATATGACATGAAGAATTTGTACACATTTTGGGATTCTCTGAAAGAAGTATCAAGTTTTTAAATTGTAGTCACTACAAATTAGATCATAAATGGCTTTTTCATATGATTAAGGGACCAAATTTTAATGCTTATAAATTACATCATTTTTATGGACTCAGAACACTTACATCACTCTATTTCCATATTCAGAAATAAGTGCTTATTTTAAATTTAATAATGAGAAAAAAACATCTTTAATGAGCCACTTATATGAATGCAACTTATTTGAAATCAAATTTAATGGGTATTTTCAGCCAAGTGCCAAATGAAAATGTTTCTACCTCACCCAAAATTACTTCTGGCCATTGGTGGCAATCTTAGTTTCATTGCCAGTGAGAAGCAGTTAATATGAGCTCAGCACAGCAAGAATTGCAATCGAGAATTTCAGGTTGAAATGATACTCTTTCCAGATTTCAAACTTAGATTAGAATGTGTTGTCTATTTGGGTGGAGTTGCCTGGTGGATGTTACTGATATTACACACTTTGCAGAAAGCAACTGCTTTTTTGCTTGAATAGTTTAAAGAAAAAAATGGAAGAGTGGGTTAAAATAATTGCATTCACTAAAATTCTAGTTTATAATTGAACTGTAATCCATCTTGATAACATACAACTGTAATTTTTAAAAACTGAAAGAAATATAATGACTTTCACTCCATCAAAATAAAAAGCAGGCTTTCCAAATAGTGTAGCGACAAGAGAAAGATATATAGTTCCCAACCTATTCATAGATCACCACTGGTGAATACTTCCTACCATTACACGTGGGATATCCTTCTGTCCAGGTTGGCTGTTCATGGAGAAGACTTGTGATGGAATTAAGACTCATTCTGCCAGTTCCTTCTAAAATCATGATCTGTAAATGCACCAAACAGCTCACTTAACTTGAACTCTTTCCACAATTGCCAAGAATATCCCATCAAAACAAGCAATGCTAAGTATCTTTCAAAAGCTACCATGTTAATAACACATTATTACAATCCCTTTTTGGATTAAAAAAAAAAAACGATGAATGGCAAAACATGATTACATTTGATTTTCACAGACACAAGGCAAGTTCTTATATCCATAAAGAATGAAGGAATGAAGCAAAAACAAATAGGAGAGGAAATCTGCTTCCTTTTTGTTTGCTTCCTGAAAGTAAAACCCAACATGAAAGTGTAAAACATAATGGTGAAATAAAATTGGATGTTAAAACACGTCTAATGTTATTTAACTTTTCCATTAAGTTAAATGATACTAAAATGCTTTTAACAAATATACTGCTTACATAATGGTAGCTATACTTCCATGGAATTATATGCCGCTTGAGACTGAAAGAAATATTGTGAAATAATCTATGTTGCATTTAGCCTCCAGACTGTATTCATTAATTCAGGTTATGAGCGCTTGAATATAAACTAGCTATTGTCGTAATATAAAAACAAGAAATAAAAAGGTATGTTTGGACAAAATTTGAATCACCCTCTGAAGAAGGAGAGGAAAGTAACATTTGCTGTTTTTTCCCATCCTTTATAGCTTCACCCTTTGCACTGTTCTTGGTGGGTCCATCTTCCTGCAAGTTAAGTTCCACTTACGAAAAGTCTATATCCAGGATAAAGTCTACTTCTGATCACTGTCAGTTTTGTGGAGGTTTAATCCAAAGGTTTTTCCATCCTGCTTCTTAGTTTTCTCATCCAGGATAAATTTTATTGGAGTCCATGGGAAGATGCAGGTCTAGAAAAATGTTAGATGTCCCAGTCTTTTTGCTGCTGAATTTTCCAGAGCATTCTACCTAAAGTGACTTCCTTGTGCCAACAGAAGAGAAATTTTGAAGGTTTGAATTGTTTTAATTTATCACAACTACCTCTCACATCTAACTCACTACCTCCTATATCAATCCTTCTGAATATTTTCAAGTTTCTCAGAACCTGCAACTTATACACACACACACTGGAAAGGAAACTAAATTACTTCCTCCCCTCCCCCCAGACTGATTTCTCTTACATAGGAACTACTGCTGCTATGCTTCTCAAATGATGCAGGTTCCTTATTTAACACCAACACTCTGTTCAACAACAATTTCCTACCAAACAAATTAAAAAACCAAATTTTTGCATATTCAGTTGGTCCTGAACAGAAGGCACTATTCATTTTAAATCTAATAAGCTTCATCCTCTTAAAAGGGGCAACATTAAGCATTTCATCTAATTCCAACAAGAAATAAAGAAGTCATCATCATTAATCAAAGTTTAAAAATTCAGGTAGCAAAATGCTTTGAACTTAAGGATCTAAAAGGTATCAAACTTCATCCCCTAAAAAAGAGCTACCATTCATCCAATTGTGTAAAAGAAAATGAAGTTATTGCCATTTCTTTTCAATTATAGTCAAAGAAAGGTTATGATTTCTGAGTTTAGACTTGGATTTGGTCTCAACTTGAAGGTAAACTTCCTGGATCAAACCCAGGGTTGATTGGAAGTCTGGACTATTTTCCAAATCAATATATGGGTCGAAATTGAATTTTGTGGTCGGTAGACACTACCTATGTAATGTGTGCACGCACCTGCATGAGTATTCATATATCTCTCCAAGATGCTACGGCCCCTTCACATTTTTCCATATCATTTCAATCAGCTTCTTAGAATATGACCATTTCCTTTAGTCACTGTTGGTCCTACCATTAAGTAGTGTAAAATTGCTGCCTTAGATAACCAATCTGGGGTACAATGAAAGGTGAGCAAATTATTACTATCAGAGGTTGGGAAAGGTGCCTTGAGATTTTTCTGTTCCATATGGCACATTACTTTGACTGCTTTAGCATATTTTGCACCTTCAAGTCTGCATCTTAAGTAACAAAATATCTTAGTCAAGTCCTGCCTTTAACACTTTGTATGAAATTGTACTCCTATTAATAATAACATTTGACATTAAGAAATGTCTAATTACCACTGAAGCTTGAAGATTATTTTCCCAGCAGATAACTATTACTCCTCTCCCACTGCAAAAGTTACAGAATGTCAGAACTCCTGAATACATTGGCACCCTTATCTAAAAGTCTGTTTACTGAAACCAGAGCTCTTATTTTGATAAAAGATATTCAGTCCAGTTTGGCACATCAGGAGGAGACTCCTATCTTTATTGAACTGAAACTTTGTTCAGAAGGCAGAAATCATTTCGAGCAGTTTGAAAAGAATGGCTGAACTGTCCTAGTTTATTCTTCTGCATCACCAAAGAAGAAATGTATGTTTTAACTAAGGACTAAGGCTTAAGACTTAACTAAGCCTTAAGCTGCTGGACTGCAATGTCTAAACCAGCTGGAAATGAGGCCAGTTTAAGAAAGAGAAAAGCATGAGAAAGAACCTCAAAATAACCCCACCTTGATTTTGTTTAGTATAACGTGGGACAGAGAGAAATGTAACCAGCTTTCAAGATTTTGTTATTCTACTTTACTGCAATAAAAAGCTTTCCCAGAATCCCTGGTGTGCCTATTTCATGACCTGGCCTACCTTAAATAGCTGACACTCTCCCTGATTGTGGATTCTTATTCTGCTTTACCCATCCAGAAAACACCCCAGCTTTATCATTTTTCCTGTCTCTTGGTCTAGAAGGGGGAAGTGGCAGAACTTCTGACAATTTCACATGATTAAAATGAATAAAAGACAGTTCATCATTTCATGGTTCCACTATTCCCTCAATGAAAGTGTAAAAAAGGCAGGAAAAGAGAGGTTCACCCTGCCCCTGTTTCCTCAGTGAAAAACATGACAGGTCCATCGTTTCTCTGTTCTATCAGTGAACTTGTTAAAACAAACAAACAAACAAACAAACAAACCTAAAACAGGTTTCCCCCATTCCAGGGATGAACTTGTAAAAAAAAAAATGGTTGTGGAGAATGGAGGGATGTCCTACTGTGGGAATGTGTCTACAATGAAAAGAGAGCAGGCAAACCAGAGAGCACTCCTTGAATTGACACAGGTGAGAAGACATGACTTCTGAGGCGTAGAAGCAAAAAACACATCAAGGTTGTCTTCCTAGTAGGCTGATTGTGGGTAGGGGCCAGCGTTGTGCATTTCTGCCTTTGAGAAATAGTGACCTGGACTCACTCTGGGGTAAGCTGGGCATGCAGATCAGCCCTAATATATATTTTACTTTATGGATCCTTCTATAAAGATGTGGGACAACTATCAAACCTTATGAAGGAATGACAGCGTTTACTGGTTTAGCACAAATTCCAAGGCTAGGATAGGGTTTTTTAAAACTTGGGCATGCCAAGGAGACATTTATATTTCTTCTCCCTTTGAGCAAAAGATCACCAAATTAGAAAAACCCACAGTACAATACTTAAACATTGGAAGTGAGTCAAAAATGTTTGAAATGACTTATTCAGCTCAGTTTTATTTTGCAAGGGGGGAGGTTTTTGGCTTGCATAGCAAAAGAAGACACCTTAAGAGGTATAAATGCAGGGTATAAGTCAGATAAATCAACAAGGGAATATTTATAGTGTTCAGTGCCCTTGAGAATAGAGGGGCCCTGTTCAAATGACTTAATTTAATTAGAGAGCCAGTTTGGTGTAGTGGGTAAGGTGCTGGGCTAGAAACCAGGAGACCTTGAATTCAAGTCCTCCCCAAGGTATGAAAGCCACTGGGTGACTTTAGGCCAGTGATTCTCTCTCAGCCCAACCCACCTCGGGGGGGGGGGGGGGGATAAAAATGTAATAAACAAACAAACAAACTGGGTCATTGGGGGAGGCTTAGACAGATAACCAACTCCAAGGATTATTTTAGCTCCAAAGAACGCAAAGGGATTGGGCTAAAGTAACTTCTGCCCTCTCCACATCATCTGACAGGGCTTGTTGGAGGGTTAATTGCACTTTGTCCCCCCCCCCCGAGACAAAGCCCTAGAGAGGGCCCATGAAACCAAGGCTTCTGTAGAAAACCTGTCTCTGCTTTACCCTCCTCCCCCCATGTCTACAAGAGGGAGAAGTTTAGAAAAGGGGAAGAAAAGGGTAGTACAGGTAAGCCTAGGGTTGTTTAGAGTAAATAGAAGTGTGGAACTTAACAAAAATACATACTTGTACACAATAAAACAACAAAAAAAGTAGAATTAAAAATGTAGGCAAGGATAAAACCAATTATCATGGCAGACTAGCTTTCTTGGATCTGTAGGGAATATTCCTGACCTGTGCTATTGATTAAGCATCTTTGGCAATCTTTGCATATTTGGAATCCTTAGACAATGCTGTGGGCTCTCTCAGACAGAGGGATTGTTTAGTCTACCAAGGTAGGGAAAACATGCAGAGGATGGTTTCTGGAATTCTTTCCAGCCCCTTACCAGTGGTGGTCACGGGGGCATCTGGACGTAATATGTGGCATACGCATATGCGTACACTTCTACTCTCCCCTATGTATGCACTGAGAAGAATTGAGGTGGGCTACCCATGCTCTGCTCCGGGTCTTGCCCCCAGGAGAGAAGAGGGATGGGTTTAAAATGGAGCAGTCAGCAACACAGCAGGCTGCTTTCTAGCCACCTCTCCCATGGGGATGCATTAGGGGAATTTGAGCAAGGGGGGCATCCTACAATCCCCAGCTTAACTTGGCCCATTTTCAAACTTGACCTTTCTTTTTCTAGCTTCTTCCCTGATACTAAGTTTGGTTCAGTTCCATTCAGTTTTCAGAGGATTATCCTGCTGACAGAGTCATCTGCCTCTTCACTTAACTTCTTTCCAGCCTTCCTTTGGGTTGCAAATAAATGGATAGAAATGGCTGCCATGGAGGTGGGAGGGGATCTTTAATCATAAAAACTTGCTTATTGGAACACAAACTGGTGAAGTTGTTACCCAACTCCCTTATAGTCCTCTAGGAACTCTCTACTATCCCAGCTTATTTGCTTCTCTGGGCACATGGGCACAATGCCCAGCAAAATACTTGTAGATGCCCAACATTATTTTTTTCTAAGATGCCTGTGAGTAAGGCCCAGAGACATTCTTGTAAATAAAGATCATGCTGAAGTTGGCTTGCCATTTGATTTAATTTAAATTAATAAATTATGAATAATGTAATTTCAATTTATAAGTATTTTAATTAAAATATAAATGCAGCAGGGTGGGGTAGGAGCTGGGCAGGTGAGAAGGAAGGTGTGCCTGTGGTCACATTACATATCCTGGTTTAGCTCACCACATCTAATTTAGCATTTAAACGTATTGGGTTAGTAGATGGGCAATGCAGCAAAAAGATTGCAGCAAATAAATAAAGCAATATCCTATTCTAAGAGACTATAAGTTCTAAAATAAGGGCTATTTATATTTGGCTCTCTGCAACAACTGCTGCTTACACTCAATACATCAGTCCTGAAGACTTAAATCTTATGGAACTAGGAAACGATTCTATTCAAATGCAAACATTTGAATAGCACCATGCAAAAAAATAGTCCTCATACCATGCCAAGGGGGAAAAAAAAAAGCAAACTGGGTGGAGCTTGGCACATTCACAAGAGTGAATGTCTGAATGTCCTGTTTTTCGAAGTACAGTATAATCATGTCTTCAGAAGACTGCTCCTCCCTGGCTTTCCACTTTTCCATTAAATCTCAGGGGAAGACATCATCATGAGACTCTTCCCATTGGGCTTTTTCAAAGTGGGAGGTATGGGCAGCCATGAAAGCTTTAGAATAACAAAAACATGCATGACAGAAACCATAAATACCCACATAGGAATATTCTGCCATTTCCAATAGTAAAGTATGTTCAAAAACACTAAGAGCAATTGAAACAATTTCTTAAAAACCTAGAGAATAAGGTAGGAAAGCATTATTACCCAGAGGTTAACATCTCAGAGAAAGTGGATGGCAGATTTCAGCAGAACAGGCTTAATATATGAAAATATGTAATTGAAAATAAATTCATTCAGCTCATTTAGACATGCCCTCTGGTGATTAGAATCACAATTCCAAAACAAAACAAAAGCTGAAAACTGCAGAGGCCACCCATTCCTAAACAGGTATCAATCAGACTAGAAGTTTTATTAATAAAGCATAAGATTGAGCACATAGGTCACAGGGCAGAGCATCTGCTTAAGAATGACGACAGAGTCCCAGGCTGTTTTGCTCTAGACTATTAAGGTCAGTGAATGGGAGATTCGTTTCCAGGCTCTCTTTCCTTTTCATTCAGAAACACAGGTTCTTGCAGTCAGAGCTTATGACAGGCGCAGCGTAAAAGGAAACATCATGGACATTAAGGAAGAAACAAGGATTATGAAATGCAATACAAAGGAAAAAGCCAAAACTTAGGTAGCAAATAACAGGCAAAAGAATGGAAAGGAATCAGTGTATTCTTTGCTGTTTGGAAAGAGCAAAAGAGACAGATATAGGAGCAGAAGAATTTACTTTGGCTAATAAAAGTAGTATCATGGGAAGATATCCAGAATGTCAATATTCTAATTAAACTAACCTGTCATCCTGAAAACATTGCTACCTTCTATAGCAGCAGTAATTTGCATCTTTTAATTTTTAATTCTGTTTAAGTCCTATAAATTTAATTGCAATGTTTGATGGGACAGGTCTTAATTTTGTGAGCTGCCCCACCCATCCCTATGTCACTCCAGAAGGGCAGACAATGTGGCATAGATGGAAAGCTGCAGCAGGAAGCAGGAATTAGCAAAAGTCAGTGAATCCCCCAAGTATGAGTGGAAAGGACCTACCCTTTGTTAACCATTGTTAGGAAAACAAAGGCAATTACACAGTTTTCATAATGCCTATTTATAAACGTAGGGAGTTCCCACCTTCAGTTACTCTCTTAGCTACTTTTGTCTCAAAAACAAGCCAGTTCAGGCATCTGTATGGAGATTTTGAAGTGATGGGGATAGCAAAAGGAAAGCAGTTACTCCTTCTGTTAAAACCTATTTGTGATCATCTAGTTTATTTAACTGATCGCCAGTAGAGACCAAACAGTCAGAAGGATTTCTTCAAGTTAATTACTGATGATAAGCTTGGCCACTAAAGATGATGGCCACTAAAAGAAATTTAGTAGCCCTTGATGGCCACTAAAAGAAATTTATGGTTAGGATTAGCAATGATAGGTTTCTCGGGGAGTTTTCTCTACTTAATGAGCAGTGTAACATGAGGAAATGGGGGAGTCAGAGAAGTCTTGACGCTGGGCTATACATCTTGGCACTCCTGCAATTAGCAAAGGCCTGCATTTTTTTCTAAGGAAAAACAATTCATAGGAAACCTGATCTGGACTAGGGCCAAGGTGGTAGATTTTGGTAGAATGAACCTCTATTTTGTTCGACTTTATTATGGATGTTGCAGCGATGCCTTGAACCCTTTGAACAAGGAAGAAGCGCCATAGAAATTAATGGTGCTGATTTCTGTGGTATTAAATGCAGCTCTTGTTCTTTCCCTCTTGACCTCTGAAAGAACTCTGAAACCAAACTGTGAATCAGTGACCTTATTTCACAGGGTTAGGGTTAGAAGACTTGAAGACAATGGCAATGTTTCTGTCTGCCTCCTCCCACAAATATTATATAGAACTCAGGAAGAAATATAATGTTTTTTAAAATAGCATTCCAATATTTAAAAAAAAAGTGCAGTTGCAATATGCTCTTTATGGCTTTCTTTTGTTGTGGGATGACCTAGCCTTACCATACAAATCAGCGCAGGCACGAGAGATACCTACCATCCCATTTTAAACATGGTGCTGGTGTATGGTGTTCTTCGGTTACTGCTGAAGAACAACGTGTATTGGAAATGTGCTAAACAAACAAACAAAAAAGAGTAAATGAAATAAAAGTTCTGAAAAAAATAAATTCAGTGCTTCCCAGGCATGTGATAGTTAAAGCAGCACAGAGTAACCTTTATTCACTTGTTCTCATCTGAATGGTCAGGGAAATGCCATTCTGAAGAAAAAGAGCCTCAAATCCACAGGTTTGGTCCAATGGAAGTTAGGAAATCAACAGGGCATAAATGAATGCCCCTTCCTCTTAACAACCAAAGGAAAAATTGATTGCTTCATCAGCTGTAGAAAGCAACATTTCCCAACCTAAATTGCTTTTCTCTTGCTGCTGCAGCAGCAAAAAATAGCTCCCTTGCCTATTTTGTAAGGCTGTTGGCAGACTTACCAAAAGTAGGCTGGATTCAGCAATACAATAGAGCATTTATATATCAAAAGACTGGAAACAGGTCGTCAAGGTAAAACATACCATAAACAGAACTGTTAATTTGACTGTTGGCATGGCTTTCTCTTACCTTGTCAATAACTTCCAAGTAATTGTGTTTGAGTTGGCAACATTATCTTTATTATTATTATCATCATTATTGCACCTGCTGTTTAAATTTGATACATTTGCCTTACCAGAGTTGAGCTTAGACCCACTTTTGACTTGCTGGATTATTTGAAAGTCAAAAAGCAAAGAAAAGGATGCACCTCTAAAACTGTACTCATTCTGTTGACAGTATTTTTCCAATGAATTTTCATAGGAATGTGGTTTTTTACTATCAGTAGCAAAATCTCATTGGTTTTGGAAAATGAGGGGCCTTGTGAGATATTTGATGTGATATTTGATGTGAGATATTTGATGTGCTTTTCCATGCAGCCAAAAACGAAGCATCAGCTTATGATACCACAAATGCATTACTCAGTGGCCACAAAAAGGGATTGTATTATGAAACAAGTGTAAGCAAATTTTGTTTACAATTTTTCCTTTGCTGTATAACATTTGAATGCCAGAATCATTAGGATGGACCATAATGAAAGTGATGACAGTGGAAATTAATTGTGGCACAGTACATAACCTCCCAAACTCTCTGTGATTCAAGTCCAGCTACAAGAATGGTTTGCACGTAATGACTTAAATAATTGTCTTAACAGTGAGTATTGGCACTGAAAAAGGAATACAACAGAACAGAAGGAAATAAAGGAGTTTCACTTTCAGGGTAGAATTCACAAATGGGTCTATCCCAAGATATGAATTCAGATCTTAGGAATACAACCAAATACCCACAGACTCAGGTGTAAGCTGGGTTAAAACTAGTGGGACTTACTTCTATTTTGCATTTGTTGGTCTCCCTTATGATTCAGTGTGAGAATCATTATTAAGTTCCCACTAGAAATAGGCCATAGGGACATGGAGTATTATTATTTATTTTTCAATACATCAGCCTGCCTCCTGGCTGCGGATGCATAACAGTCTAACAGGTTTTCATGAGTTCGTATGAAGTTAGAATAAATAACAAACAAATTTCCACTTAAAACACTTAAGCACACTTACTTACACCAGGCTTCTTGATGTTCTCATCTTACACATCTCTGCATGAGAATGCATCAATAGTAAATATCATAGTGAAGGAATTGGAACCAACTCTTAGTCCTTACTGTCTCTCAACTATATAAATAAGGAATCAAAATGAGAGTTGCACAACCACAGCCTGAAGAAGAAACTTCCAGGGCTAAAGTTGACAGCACCTGTGAGCTAAATACCAACATTCTGGTATCACTAGTTGTGTAGGTTCAAACCCTAACTATACCATTAACAAAGTAAATCCAGGAACATCAGCAGTAAAGCTATGGATCATACCAAAGATTCCTTTGTTATGTGACAGTTAACAAGCATGCATAAGCACAAGAAAGGAAGCAGCAACAATTACTGTACAGATTCAAGGCCATTGCCACAGGAAATCCAGCAAAGGCCTCACCCTAATCAGTGTTGGAATACAATTTAAGCACGAGCTCTGGACTCTGTACCAGCAGTTGCCATACACAGAATACATATGCTTGGACAAGAAGTGCTCTTCCTTTCAGCTAACCATTCTTGCTTCAGATACTGCTGCATATAAAGGGAACAGGCCCATAATAGCATCCCTTGCACATACTTCATTTGACAGGAGGTCAGTGTCTGAAACAGGCTAGGACTGCAGCTATATCTTTGCACTGATGATAAGATTCTATACATCCAGAACGACGCTAAATATAACAAAACCCATCACATTCCTAGTGTAAGAATTACACATAAGCAGCAGCAGAAAATACACTCACAGCAGAGAGGCAAAGAATAAGTCTTTCAAAGACTGTGCAACAGACACACCACAGAGTCAAGAAGAGAGAACCTCAGAACCCAAATTTCTCACCAGATGATGCTGTTCCTCAAATATTTTATATGCTATACAGTTTAAATTGTAACTATGCCAAATAACAGTCATTTTTAACATCATTAAAAACTTATCATTGCAAAGAAAAGTTAAGAGAGACAGAGAGAGAGAGAAAGTATTAAAATACCAATTAGGCAGTACTATGCGTCTGTTCGTCCACCTGCTTCTACTGTATTAATGAAATTTTCTGAAATTGCACCACAGTGGTGTGTAATAATAATAATAATATATTTGGTCAAAACCATTAAGACAAATTTGGAGATAATTATGTTGCGTGCACAGGCTTTTCTAACCACAGCATCTTGGCTGAATTCTCCATCACACGAAAGAGTAATAATACAGTATTATAAATTAGTTACTCCCTCAAAGGCGATTTTATATGAAAGCCTAACAGAAAAGAATGATTGGATGAGAATTTGCTAAAAACATAAGAAAACAAAAGTCAGTTGATACATGGCCACATAAGTATCTACAACTTGATTTCTCTGCTGGGGAACAAATCTCATGTACCATCATTTACTCAAACTCCCTGGTCTCTTTGCTTATTTACTAAGAAACTAGCCTAATTCAATAATAGATTCCTGAGTAATGATGTTTCCCTAGTATTTGCAATCATTTCTCACTAAAATGCTAAACAGGACCAAAATGTTAGACCCAGAGACAGTCTTGTGTTTTCTTGTCTCTTGTTCTCTAGCTAGAACAGAATTTGTGGATGTCTTCTGGTTTATTGTAGACAGGTGATTGTAGAACCTGGTATTTCCACTTCATAATTAATACTGTAGTCCTACAGTATTAATCTAGACATATTTTTTTTTTACTTTGCTGTTATCATTGTCTTATCTCTTATAAACATCTTTCAATTTAAATGTTTCTTTCTGGTTAACAGGGTTTGTTCCTGTGCATTTTCTCATGTTATCAGTGGCTTTCATGCACTTATTGTCCTAAACAGAGAGATCTAACTTTAATTGCACGTGTGTTATGATAAGTTTCTGCTATTACACTGGGACACATAGAATTATCAATAATGTGGGCTTGAAAGTTCTTGGTTCTAACATTTTTATTCTATCATTCAAATGAAGGCAACCTCACTGCAGCTAGGGACCAAACATAAGTTAAAAACATTATTTTTTTTCAGTACTGCTGTACTCATATTAAAAGCACCTTTTAAAATGTAGAAGGCTATGACCAGTGGTGTCATTCCCTTAGTAGAATAGCATTCACCAATGGAACAGACCTTTCCTTTGTCCTTCAACCCCATGCACTCTAGGATGGCTCTTGATACTGTGTGGAGCCAAAGAGAACCCCTGTTGCAGATGATTGAGGAACCTGGTACTTGCATAACTTGGGATGCAACTCATAAACAGTTCCTAAATAACATATTAAATAGCTGTAAAGTTATCTATGAAAATAGCTGTCTTTATGACATTATAGGATATTAATACAGGGAACACAATTCGTCCGTTCATTTGCCAATTTTGTTTTTAATACAGTATTTTCTGTTTAGTAAGAGTAATCACTATATATGTAACCTAAGTATTTTATATGTTGAACCAAGTTGGAATTTAATTATGGGATGATGCACTTACTATACAGTATAATATACCATAGCACTATCTCAATTATATTCATGCAAATTATACCAAGTTTTACCTAGTTTTCTTTTGTAGCTAATGATTGTTACTCAGTTTTACCTAATCAGGGCTTCCACTATTCCTTTTACAAAATACTTGGTAATGCAGTTGTTATTCCCCTTCTTTCTCCAAACAAGAGGATGCATCACTATTATGACAGATTAAGAGCTATAATTGAATCATTGTTTAATTTTTCTATCTAAATGCTCATCACATTCAAGCAATCATAGGTTCAGGCAAATAGAAATCCTATTTACCTAACACTATAATAAGACAATGATTGAGAATTGTCCAGGATAATCATAAATTTCAGGAAAAAAGTTGCTGTACACTAAATCAGATCATCAACCCATGCAGTGCACTGTTGTCTACATCAGACAAATGTTTTTCCACAGGTGCCAAGTATCTGCAGAATCCAAGAACTAAATTTAGAAATTATTAAATGGCCAATAAATCATGGATCACAAAATCCACAGGTTTTTGATGTTCACATAAAATCCTGTGAGATTTCAATGTTCTCCCATGAAATCATCTGAGATTATAAAACTTTGTTATAAGATTTCAGAGGAAAAATGACCAAAATCCCATGAGATCTTGGAAAATGTCTGCTATGTTTTAATTTACTAATCAATTTTATTTTATAGTGCCCAGAGTCTGGAAAAGTTTGTATCAGCAGCTGTCCAAGAAATATCCATGGCCCCTGCTCAAAGTGCCTCAGATTGGACCAGATATTCTTTGTATGCAAAATACGGGCTGCTACTAATAGGGTCTAAAATAGGATCTAGTACTACTACTCATATAAATGATTTTAATAATTTAAATAAGAAAAAAACTAGTGCCTTCTTAATTAAAATCTGTTCACAAACAGATGGGGTAATTGAATATATTCAGTATATCTCACCTAAGAAGATACGTTTTGAGTTGGCACAACTTTCCATAGGATTGCTAGTTTAACAGCATACTCTGGTAAGAAATGAGGTCCCAAGCATCCAGTCCAAATTGAAAGGTTGTTACATGATATCTCTTTTTTCTATATATGAAGGCACTCTGCAATGGATCCCCTTCCCCCCCATGACAGAAATGTAGCTATGATATATCTCATTGTTGCAGCCTTTGGGTCTTCAAATGCTAATATCCTCTTGACCGGGAAATACCAGACAGCAAAAATACAAATTTCCCCAGGCATGAAAACATGTTTATAATACTCTTGGAGAATAGCAATTATGTTCATTTCATAGACAAAATCAAAAGAGAGAGGTTTGCACAAAGAGTGGATCAACTTTAAGAGTGCATCAATTTTAAGCTGGATTGGAAGTTTGGAGGTGAAAAAGAAAAAACCAACCCATATTAATTGTTGTTGCTGTTGTTCAGTCATTAAGTCATGTCCGACTCTTCGTGACCCCATGAACCGTATCGCGCCAGGCCTTCCTGTCCTTCACTGCTTCCCTGAGTTTGCTCAGTTTCATGCTCATTGCTTCAGTGATATTAATTGTTACTAAACTGTTTTATATCCGGGGATGATAGAATTCAACACAAAATATGATAAAATAAGGAGTTTTTAGACATTTGTTGCATTCATATAGGCAAGTGCTTTCATTTTAAAAGAATTTTATTTAGCAATGAAGCTATTATTAGCGTGGTTACCATCTGTTGTTGTATGATGTCAACTTCTACATCTAATTTAATGTTGTTTACATTGTGCCTTTAAACGCTGACTACACAAATTAACTACTTAGAGAAAGCCATGCTTGCTGGGAAGTAGAGATATAATTCATCTTACAATAATTATGTGTTCTATGAGCCAGTGCCCTAAGTGGATTCCCTGCATTTAGACAGAGAAGGCACCTCTTTGTGAAAAGAAAGTTCAGGTGGAGTTCAGTTATAAAGAATAAGGAAACTAATTTTACCATGTTTCTGTGCATTTGTAAGACTGCTGAGATCCACATCTATCATTGATTAAGACTCAACATTACAAATCAGTTTAGTCACTTTTATTTCCATAAGAATTAAGAATATTGTTTTTCAGAGCAACCCTATAAATGATTATTCAAAAGAAAAACCTGCAGTGGGGCTTAATTCTCTGGCTGAAACCTAAGTCGTTTTCATTTACCCTGTGCTCAGTCAGTCAGTGGAAATAAATTCTAATAAATAGTTAAAAATGATTCTCATCTTGACATAACTTAGACTCCCTCTGGAACTCTTTGAAGGAATGATGAATTCATGTAAGAATTACAAATTATCTATCTATCTATCTATCTGTCTATCTATCTATCTATCCATCCATCCATCCATCCATCCATCCATCCATCCATCCATCCATATCAGGGGCCTATTTTGAGATTTGTATAATCCCTTGGATGAAGTAAATTGCAAAAGTAGGAAGCCTCACTACATGTCCTCAGTTGCAACACTATACAAACATCTAATGGAATAGAAATGGCTTTCTCAAGTCACTATCTAATACTGCCACTTTCTGTGTATGCAAATTGCAACATACAGGCAAGGAAATTAGGTAGACCATCACCATCTGATCAGTTCCCTTTATCCCGCTTTCGTAACTGTTGGAGATGACAAGCAAAACTCTCTGTGCTCCAGTAGTTCTAATATTCCCTAGCCTAGGATTACAACTCCAGAATGAAAATCTAGTGGCCCATAAATCTGATCATGGAGAACACAAGACAACATAGTGAATAAGAATTTAATAATAATATATGTATCCTTCTGACTGAAGAAGCATATATTTTTATATTGGGGAGGGTTAGATTTTTTTATCCCATCTTTATTATCTTTTATAAATAACTCAAGGTGGCAAAGATACCTAATACTCCTTTCTCCTCCTATTTTCCCCACAACAACAACCCTGTGAGGTGAGTTGGGCTGAGAGAGAGTGGCTGGCCCAAAGTCACCCAACCGGCTTTCATGCCTAAGGCTGGACTAGAGCTCACAGTCTCCTGCCTTCTAGCCTGGTGCCTTAACCACTAGACCAAAAAATAGAGTTACTCATTGTTAATGAAAAAAGCTAAAAATTCATAATAGTGTTTCTTTTGTTGGGGAAAACTATATGTTTTATAAGCAGCTATCCATAATTTTCCAGTTGCATATATCGTATTAGAAAAATCCAGTTTTCTTAAGTACATACTTTTGATCATATACTCAAGTTGTACAAGATCACTGGCCACACAAGGAAAATTATGTTTCTAAGGAATATATATATATATATATATATATATATATATATATATATATACGCACCACATTTCTAGATTATATGAACACATGTTTGTAAACAATGTTATACTTTTACCTCACTGTAGTATCAGCCATTCTTTGTGATGACAGTAGCATAGTGGAGTATTTTAATATTTGAACACTACTTTTGGCAATATATAAAATATAATGTAAGCATATCTATTATGTGTAATCGTGTTGCACTTGTCTAATGTAGGCATTTCATAATGTAAAATGTTTACCTTTTTTTTTCTAAAAATTCAGTGAAAATTTTTAAAAGGGAATTGTAGAAAGGATAGAAAGAAGAAATAACAACTTTTATATTCATTATATTTAAAGATTTAAAAAGCAAATAGCAATTTATTCCAGTGTTTTAATCTGGCTCAGAAATGAATCCAATTGTGCTGAGTGGACTAACTTTCAACTAAACGCACATAAGATCTGGGCCAAAGTAGATGGGCAAAGATGAAATAAGAATTTTTAGCACAAGATTAAAAGAACTGTTAGCTGCTTCAGTTTTCCTTTTTTATCATAATAATGTGCATAATTTTTTAATTCAGAAAATATATTGCCCTCCATTTAATATTGCTGCCGAAGTCATTTATCTACCCTGAATTTATATAGCATTAAAAGCAGCATTCATTTTGCTATGTTTTTGACAGAAATTAATTCCTAACTATCAATAAAAATGATCAGACTAAGAACTCTGGTTAATTTTAAACTTCAGATGAAAGTGTTAAACATTGCCTGTTATCCTGTATATCCAGGTTGTACATACAGACACAGGAGGTACATTCAACCTCCTTGCATCAATTGCCTAGGAACAAAAGTAAAAAAATAAAACTGTATTTATACGAACAGATATCAGACAAGTGCCATGGCTTATCCACGATATTGACTAGGAATTTAAGTGCACAGTTTGCTCTTAAAATATTACAACACATTGCCAAGTTAATTTAAACCACCTTTAATGTTTTGGAGTTACTCAGGCAAAATAGCAGTGAAAGCCATAGGAAATGGGCACATTTTATAGCAAAATTAAGACTCCTGGCCCCTATTCTGCTTTTATTCCATTCTGCTAAATTTCCTAAACTTGAAGTATATTAAGCTATAGAAATAATTAAGAGCGTGGAGATGAAGGGAAAGCAGCCAGAGGTATTTTGCTGGAGACTGGGCAAGATCATCAGGAACCTTTTCCCTGGCTGAGATCAGACCAGCATAAGAAAACATTTTGGTACAACTTCATGATACACAGGTATTAGTAATTCCTGGCTTGAGGGTGCTAGCAGTAAACTATCTTGCCAAATACTTCATTGGGGAAACAGACATACAATTTGGTGCTGATCCATAGTTATGTAGGCTTCTTATATTACTAGAAGCAGCAAGTAATATCTTTCGGAAGGCTCAGGAACAACATTTCGCTCAACAGATTTGATTGCTGGTCTGCCAATATTTCAAGAACAGCCCACCAAGAAACACCCAAGAATTCAGTATTCCTACAAGTTAGTAGGAGCAAACAACTCTTAAAAAATTGTCATTTTCCCCCTCTCTCTGATTATCTTATTTCAGGTTAGTTACTGTATCAGAGCTGAGTGCACAAAAGTCAGGATAAATAAATGAAATTAGTATTGTTGTTGTTATTATTTTATTATTATTGGCATTTTTACACAAAATGTGCTCTACTTTTCTACTGGCTGAGCAAATCACTGCAGTTCGCACATAGTTATGACACTTTAAATTCACTGATTTCACTGAACTTCAAGCTTCCAGAGAACAGGATAGCAGCCAAACTCTTTAACAAGTTCAACAGCTTTTATCAAAGGATTCTACCTACATTTACGAAGTAGAAGGTTTATCGTCGTGCTTAAGCTGTGCATGTACTTAAGCAATTTTTTATTTCATCCCTAGTGGTTTAAAAAAAAAAAGAACTTAAGGAGAAACCAATTTAAAAAGCCCTTACCTCATTTAGCTGCTGGTTCTGTTGGGGAAATCCTTTAGTTAGAGCAGTAAAAAGAATGGTCAGGGTATGCTAGATATTAAGTAAACATAGGTGGCAGGCTATCACTTCACAAAACCTCGTAGCAGTGAAGATAAATGGATGTGATATTAATTTTAAGATATGTTTTAGAATGCTTAGCTGTCCAATTGTGGGATCCCTTAGGTCACTTCCTGTTATTCTGATTGGATCTTCTAAAATTAAACTTTAAAAAAAACAGTGCTTGCAAATATTTGCATACAGCCAGCCAACTCACACCTTCACGCACAAACAAAACAAGTCTAACCAGGTTACATTTGTGTCCTGAGAACAAAAGAGAGTCTTTTTAATGGATGAGACATTGGTTTCCCTGTGAGAGCGTGTGTGTCTGTGTGTGTGCGTGCCCATGCTTTTCTTTAAAAGACCAATCTATCCCACCACCCAACACCCCCACAATACAGGTTATTTCAGGGAGTTAATGCCAGTAATTAGAAGAAAGGAAGTTACATTCCAGAAATCTATTTGTAAGTTCATCATTTGAAATCAACAGGAGGGGGGGAAAAGTTAAACCACAAAGCGAACTGTGTGGAACAGATTTGCATTGGCAGCAACTTTAAGCAAATATTCCAGCCATGAAAGATTGTCTTTCTCCTCCCCGGTATTCATTTACCCACAGTAAGTCAGTGTAAGACAGTTGGTCTCTAAAACTATCCTTTCCACGTATTATTCCTGCACACACACACAAAACAATGCAAAAGCTTGGCATAAACTGAAAGCAGCATACCTGTAGAAGGTGTGACCAAGGATGTGGCAATCAGTATCAAAGGGGACAACCAGAATGTAAGTGCTTTGTTCGGTTCAATATCCAGGTTGCCGTTCATATTCCAGGAATAAATAAGTGCTATTTATTCAGAATAATTACAAGCCAATTTGCGTAGACAGGGGATAACAAGAAGACCCTTGAGGTTTGTTGAATTATGCCCATACAGTCCAGTCCAGAAGGAACTGCACATGAATTGTGCCCTTCAACTATGTTTAACACCCCAACTCCTTTTAGCAGCATAAAGGAGGGGAAATAAATAATGTTGATTCTTGTTTTACTAAGTCCAGGTGGAGAAAACCAAGTGTACCTTAACTTGTTCCTTGTGTCTAAAACCCTCCTGGAGCAAAAGCAAGAACATGACAGTGATGTCAGCTGAATAGCAGGGTCAGCAATATATATGAATGGGCAAGCCAAACTGGTTATTAAGGCAGGCCTTTGAAGGGTTTTTCTGTTTAATTTGGTGTTGACTGGGGTCTCAAACCCAAATTGTTCTAAGTGTTTCATGAGAACTAGTTCATTAAGCTAAGGGCCATAAACTGAAGCTTTTTAATCCATTAATACAAAAGACTCTAGTAAGTAAAGGATAAAGAAAATGAAGAATATGCCATTAACATACATTTATTAAATGAAAAAAACACCTTTTTTCTATTTCTTTTCTGCTTCAAAATGGTGTCACAATGAACCTCCACTAACTCCACCTGCATTTCCTCTGCAACTCTGTCAGGTCCTGTAGCAAATGGTGCAGAAAGAAGCTGAAACTGTTGTTCAAGAATTTTAAAGTCATGTAGCTTGTATAACAAACTGTTTCTGTAATTTATAAATGCTATCTTTAATCTTTTTCAAAGATTTCAGTTCAACTTCATTTATGGAATTCAGACTTGAAGGATTGCCTACCGCCCACAAGCCATGAGTTTGAGACCCTTACTCTTGACAATATGTGAAAAAAGGCGATTGTAGTATGTAACTATGGATTTAGTTTGGGGTCCCTTGCATTCAGATGCAGTTGCTAGGCACTGACCTACATCTATTTGCTCCTTGCTACATCTAGAAACATGGGATTTGCTGCACAAGAAGTCCAGTTGTTACACAAAGACCAAGCACAATCTTTCTATCACTGACCATCAGTCTATATATGAAGCTGGAAATGGAATCCTGCCCTGATATGAATTGGGCTACAAATTAGAAATTATGGATTTGGAAGAGATCATTTAAGCCAAGAAGTCCAGACCCGGTTCAATGCAGAAATCTAAATTAAAGCATCCCCAACAAATGATTGTCTGATCTCCGCTTG
Organism: Liasis olivaceus; assembly: GCA_030867105.1. Lineage (NCBI taxonomy): Eukaryota > Metazoa > Chordata > Lepidosauria > Squamata > Pythonidae > Liasis > Liasis olivaceus. Next base: position 78,331,113 of record CM061349.1, read on the forward strand.
TACATATATGATAAGGAGGCCCAGCACCTTTCTGGATATTTGGTTGTCAAATTGCTCTTAACGTTAAAAATATTTTTCTAACATTGAGTCAAAATCTGCCTTTCTGTAACTTAAATCCAGACTGTCTTGCACTCTGAAACAATAGAGGATAGGTCTTGACCTTCATCTGAGTGACATATTTGAATAAGATGCTATTATATTATATATTAGTCTTATCTTCTAAACATACACTTTCTTACATCTTAAATGAGAGTTCAAGTCCCTGCTTAATGCAGAAATTCAAATTAAATCATCCTTGACAAATGGTGTCTAGTCTCTACTAGAGCATATCCAATGAAGGTGAGACTACCATCACTCTGGGTAATTGCTTTCTCTATCAATTTTTTTTTCACTGTTAGGATATTTTTCTAACATTAAATCAGAATCTGTCTTCTGTATCTTAAATCCATTGTTCCAGGTTCTACATTCTCAGAACATGTAATGATGTATGACATCCTTTCAGAAATTTGATTGATATGGTAGCATTCTTCAATCTCCTCTTCTAAAGGTTAATCATACCCAGCTTCTTGAATCTCTCTTCATAGAATTGGATTTCCCCCCTCTTGAGCATCCTTGTTGCCCTTCTCTGAACCTGTTTGTGTTTCTCTTATTTTTATTCTTTCTTAAAGATAGGTCCTTCAACTAGATATAGGATCTGAAGCAGAACAAAGTAAAATCTCCTGTGATTTGGAGATTGTATTTCAGTTGAATGCAGCCTAAAAATGTGCCTTTTTACAGCCACATCACATTTCTGAGATTCAATTTGCAAACAGCTACTATTCCAAGATCTTTTGCTCAAATATATGACCACACCAGGTCTCCAGCATTGTATACATGCATGTTTGAATTTTATTTCTCATGTGAATCATGTTTTCACTTGTCTCTGTTGAACTTCACATTCGTATTTCCAGCTTATTTTTCTAACTTATCAAGATCAATCTAAATTTTATTTCATTCGTCTAGGATATTGGCTATGCAATCTTATATTATGTCAACTTCAAATGTGATAAGCATTCCCTCCATAAAAATATTGAAAGTAGAGAGTCCAGGGCTGAACTTTGTGGTATCCCACTTGATATCTCTCTGCAACTGGACAAGGATCAACTGATCAGCATTTTTAGTATGATCTTTTAAAGCTGGCTACTTTGTCATTAATTGCCTGTTATATAACCCATGCTCAACTTGCTTGCTAATCAGAATGTCATAGCATACTTTGTCAAACACTATGCTGAAATCTAGATGTATCATGTCTACAGCATTCCCACAACCTATGAAGGATTATCTTCCTTCTAGTCCAGACCATATTTCAGATCTGCTTCCAGGCTTAGCAAAATAAAACTGTTTAAGTGATTTCCCAGCTCTTACTTCTTGTTTTGTTTAAAATAAACTAAAAAGTTATTTCTAGGACCATGTCTGTTCAACTGTCAGATCTGCTCTGAAATGAGAATATAACACCATAATCTAGCAGGTTTCATCTAAGTTTTAGGCAGGTTACATTTAAGAGCTACAGTCTGTAATCTCGGGGGGGAAAAATCATAATACGCCTTTAAACATGAAATACAGATCCAAAAATTCCATGCTATGTTTTATAGCAAAATATCATCGTTCTTAATGATCATCTTTGTTGTAGCTACTGCTTCTTGGTCCTTGCATTCCTCTCAGAACGATTTTTTTTTTTCCATCTGACGTGGCCAGAATTAACATGATGAACACCAACCACAGTCAGCACATGTTGGCTACAGTAGTAGTTATTTCCCATTTAATGCAATAGTAACAATAGAAACTGACAACAAAAACTTCCGCTGCGCTGCATCTCCACCAATCAATACTGCCAAATTAAAGGAGGCATGTAATGTAGGAAGGGGAACACATGAGGTGTCTAACAACTCTAGAACTGCCCTTGATTACAGGAGATAAATATGAGGAATATCAAGTCATCTCAGGCAATCAAGTGAATTTCAGGCAGATACAACATCATGAGATTCAGTGAGAGGCAAATTTCAAAGATCCAAGCACTTCTTCATTCACAGTCAACCTCTTGTCTATTGTGCTATCCCAGTTGTCACAAGGATTTGTCATTTATGCCACAAAATCATAAATCACATTTATAAAGCATTTACACTTTTTCCCTGTAAACAAAGGTAGCTGTAGCATTCTTCAAATCATATTTTCTGTTTTTCCTTTTAGACCCTAAGTTCTTCCTTTCAAGCAAGCGGCCACTAAGATCACTGTGGAGCATATTTTTTCTGATTGCTATGAAACACCACCACAGACAAGTCAAATGGCTAGGAGGATAAATGACGTACAGCAGGATTAGAAACACATTTTATTTAGCAACCAGGGATCTTTGGCTGTTATTTTGAGGTATAATTTCCAGATCTAATAGAAGCCACTATACAGCAGCATCAAGCAAGGCTCCTCTGGGCTAAGCATAGGTGACCCTGGTTAGCACTTGAATGGAAATATTCAAAGAATACCAGGGCTGTAGAGCAAAGTGGGAAGCCAGGAAAAAAAATCTACAGAAAAATAGGACTATGTAGGCTGCAAAAATCTGGATGACCATTGGAAGAAGAAAATGGCAAGCTACTTCTGTACTGTTGCCAAAATAACTATATGAACATCTCAGTGACATTAGCAGGAACAGAATCTTACTAGAAAACTATAGTCTAAGCAAATCAGCCAACAATAAATACATGGGATGAACCTATCAGTGAAATCAATCTAATGGAAAATTAGAAGCTAATCTTCCTCTCTCCTTCCCTCCCTCCCTCCCTCTCTCTCTCTCCTTCTCTCTCGCTCTCTCTGGTCTGTCCTATGAGTACTGCAGGAAAACCAGTATAACAACAGCGCTTTTGGCATCAACTCCAATCTATACTGCTACTATCATACAGACCGCAGAGAAAGGTAAGTACACTGGAAATCTTTCTAAAATGTTAGACGCCACATTTTTAAACAAATATATTCATACCCTATAATTGGCTATTTTCCATTTCTCCTTTACTTTTAATTTGTTATTATGGTGTCCTTTTCCTTTCTGATGGACTGTTGCTGAAATCCAAAATCTGGCGAATAGAAGTCCATTTACATCACAAGATCTTAAGACGTTGTCCTCTTAACTTGCAGCTCTCTAGAGCAAATGTTGAGAGTGGACAGGGGCAACTCCCTGTTCCCCAGAAAGAATGAACTCCACCCATCATAAACTGCATGGAATTCCACAGAATGTCTTATTAAACCATTGTATGTTCACACTACGTAAGCCCTTAGGAAAAAAAACCTCTCTGACTGGTATTTTATATCAGTATTGCAGTGACCTATCAGTATAATAAGGAGACAGTAATATACTAGAGAAAAGAATTTCCCATATTTCCAACCTGGATTGCCCCACATTTACCAATTGTATGTGTAATCCTACTTCCCAGACTTCCTAGGACAGAATTTTTCAAGCTGTGTTGCATGGAATTCTAGGACTGCCTGAGATCTTGACAGAGTTCCAAAAAAAAAAAAGTTAACTCAAAAGCACCCAGGAGCATCTAGGCCAACTTTTCTAAGGTACAGATGATAGGGCAGGACTTGTCAGTCACATTCAGAAGCTCCACCTCTTGGGGGTGTTTGTGCTTGTGATGACTCATTGCTTTCCCTCAGGGATTCCGGGAATTTATTTACTTATTTATTTATTTATTTTAGGAACCTAACAGGTTCCATGGCCTGAAAAAGTTTGAAAACCCCTGTCCTAGGAAATTATAACAAATAAAAATAAGGTAAATTATGATGTCATCTGTTCCAGTTCCACTCTCAAGTTTCACCCTTTGACAATATGATTTGGAACCAGTTCTGCTTCCAGAAGTAGGTCAAAAATCCAAGTACCCATACCATACCAGAAAGCAATAACTTTCTGATTCATCTATGCCAGTAAATATCAAAGAAATGGTTAGGCCCTATATTGGCTTCCGGGTACCGGAATTATGAGCATGGTAGAGAACAGTATATATATGAGAATGAAATAATGATATTGCACACATAGACAAACATGATCACACAAGTTAACTATAATTGAATATTCTACCATAAGGCCTTAACTTAACCTGGATTCTCCTTCAGATCACTAAATTATATAAATCAAGCACACAAGAATGTGTATTTGCATGGGCCATTAATGCTACTTTAAGGTACCACTGAAAACCAAGAAACAGCAAGATGTGGATGTTTATACATGAATCCCTCCTTGAATACAGGTAGTCCTCAACTTATGACCACAATTGGGACCAGAACGTCCATCGCTAAGTGATGCGGTCATTAAGTGAGTCACACCCAATTTACAACCTTTGTACAACAGTTGTTAAGTGAATCACCACAGTCATTAAATGAATCCAGCTTCCCCATTTAATTTGCTTCTCAGAAGCCCTCTGGGAAGGTCACAAATGACAACCATATGACCCGGGATGCCAAATGCCCGAATTTTGATCATGTGACTGCGGGGGCGCTGTGACAGTTGTAAGTGCAAGGACTGGTCATAAGTCACTTTTTTCAGTGCTGACATAACTTCGAATGGTTGTTAAACAAATGGTTGTAAATCGAGGACTACCTGTACACCCAATATATGAAGCTAAAAAGGATTGTTATTACATCTCAATAATCATGACAAATATGCATCCCAGAAACTATATGTTTAACCTTAGCATAAGGGCATCTGCATATATAGAGAAACCTATTGGTTAATACTGAAGTTGAGACAGGAAAATGTCACTGCAGGATGATATAACAGCGTTGGGCAAAGGATCCTAATTTTTGGACTGTGGGAAAACAATGTAGTTTAGCTTATTTATTTACTTACTTCTTAAATAAATTTATGTGGCCATGCATCTACCAAAAGGAACTCTGGCTGACCATTATACCATACTGACGTGAACAGAAGCTGGGTCAGTGTGTGTTTCCTTTTGCATATACATATATCTAAAACATTTATATTTTTCTGAAACATATATTTGTCTGAAAAAGCTCTGAGTGTTGTGTGTCTGTCTGTCTGTCTGTCTGTCTATCTATCTCTGTCTTATATCTCCATCTATCTATAAGATCAATTAACTTTAGCAATGGGATGTCTTGTTTTAAAACAATTAATTGTAATTACTAATAATTTATTTTTAAAAATACTTCAGGACTGCTTTCAGTCTAGTTGACAAGATAGAAAAACCAGGCAGTACACAGGACTTTTGTTTGTGTATCTAACCTTTTTCTTTTTCTTTCCTTTTTCTTTTGGTGGAGACCGTCTTAAACTCCGGGACACCTTCCTTTCAGATAAATATTGTACATTGCTATTTTCAGTGGTAGTTCTGGCCTTTGACATTTTGCCCTATTTTGTGCAAGGTAAAATGGCCAGGAAGCAACTTATTTCTCATTTCACCTTGTGCTCTCCTTTTTGAATGGACATGGACCTCAATTGTCTCCATGTTCACTGTGACCTTAGATTGCCCCTAATTATGCTTCCAGTGCATCGTTCATGATGGCCTTTTAAAAGACCATTTATTTCTCATTTTCATGTAAGCTTCTAAAGCAGATAATGCACCTTAAGTGAATAACCTTAAACTACTTTAGCAAAGATCCCTATGCTAGAAAACCAGAAGTCCACTCTGGCCAATCGCTAAGTAGAAAAGAAAAGTTCTTCAAACCTACTACCTTGTTTGTCTCCTGTTCTGCTCATGACTCTGATTGGTCACTCCACCATTCCTTCCTGCGGCAAGAGAGCCCATACGATTGTATAAGGCTCTGTTCTTATCACTGGAATCTCTGCCGTTCCTAAGTGTGAGTGATCTTAGTCTTAACACAAGATCAGAGGAGTTCTTTCTGTCTTAAAGTTACGGCTGTTTTGGCAGATGACAACTTTATTCACAGATTAAAAGACTGAAGAAAGATCCCAGAGCAATGTTAATCTGAGAACTTGGAAAGGTAAGGGTAGGATAATGCAGAGTACAGTATATAACTAAAGAACATATGGTGTCTCTGAAGTCACCATCTTTGATATTTTTGTGTTTCCCTGGCTTAATGCACATCCAATGAGATTAGTTATCTTCTAGCTTTCACAGTTTCTCAGATTCTCTGATGCTGTTCTCAACAGAGAAATATGCATTTAAATATGTACTTAAATGCTTAAAGGAATGAAACAGAATTAAAAAAATATGTATTGTTGACATGAATTAGAAACAGGCAGGTGGATCCGGTACTATGGCCTGATTAAAATCATTCACTTTACCTGCACCTTTATTAAAAGGTTTGAAAAGCTTGTAAATTTAAATGGGAAGTCTTTACAAATATTGAAATGCAGGCAAGAGAAGCCCCTGGAATTAAAAATATCTGTTCAAACTTCCGGCATATGCGTCTGCTTCATTCTTTCTTCTTTAACGAAATACCTTTGTACTCCAAATTGTTCAGTCCTCCCCACACTTGTGAATACACCTTTGTCTGCAGCTACCACAGGCAAATACTTTTGGAATCAGTTCATCCTATGTCCTATATCAACACATAGTACAGTGGTATTAATATGCAAATATCGGGTTTATGTTTAACTGCTTTAAAATTCCAAGAAGTAGTCCTTTTATCAATATATTTGCTTGCAGTTCAGCTTAAAGAATGAACCCTTTGCTGGCTGCATTTGATTCTTAACAATGAGATCTTGCCAATGATGTAGAGGCACAAAAAATCCGTCCCTAGGTGTCAGGAACATAAAGCCATGAGGAAATAGAAATGTCTGTTAGAGTTGGCCAGGGTTGATGGGAGTTATAGTCCAACACATGTGGATGACTGAGGAACATTATCATAAGTGCTTTAATGTCGTATATAGTTGTCCAGTATCTCTGTCTTAGAAATATGCATACCCCTTTCATGCATTAATGGATGCACATTTTAGCCTACAATGCCAAATTCCCTGTATATAATCTCGAGACTGTTAGAGACAGATGTTGCTGAAGCACATGTCTAGGCAAAGGTACTTACGTTATGTCTAATAACCTTATACACCCAATCAGCATATCATTATGGGTTCAGCTTTAGTGAACCCAGACACCCTTGTTTATTATTTTCTGAATTAAAATAGATTTTAGCTTCAGAAGTGTGTCCTTTGAATATGCATATTTTTATCTATACTGCTAAACTTAAATTGTTAATAGGAACCTAGGAGACAGGCTGAATTTTTCTGTCATTATTTTTGGAGGTACTGTCTATATGTTGTAAATAAAAAGTTGCTTAACAGTTATGGAAGGAGACTTACTATGAAGCAATCAGATATCCAATTCCATTTCTTAGAAGTGATGTGTTAATAAAGAGTCAAGCTTATTGAAATTTCCTGTTGCTTTCACTGATCTTGGATGCATTCTGTTGGAGTGACAAGCCATTGCAAGCTAATCGCAGTGGATGGAAAATATGCCCATTTTTCCTGCAGAACAATCTTAGAATGGTTTGCAACTACTGTCCAGAGCTTGCTGGGAGAGAGGGAGGTGGAGTGATCAGGAGCAACACACAAACAGGCATTATGTATCTGAATGTAAAGTGGAGAGGAAAAAAAGAAACCCATTTCTGCAGTTAATCAGGACCCAGAGTTTTTGATGATCATCAGTAGTAAGCGTACATGAGGTGTCTCCAGAATCAAAGCTGAATTTTCCCTATAGGTGGTATAACTCACTGAAATTAATATTAGATCATCTTATGATCTAATAGTGTTCTATTAGATCATAAGCTGATCAAATATTAATTTCAATAAGTTATACCACCTATAAGGAAAATTGTTACTCGGTCAAGTGCATAAGCTGTTGTATATATGCCCAAGAGCTTACAATCAAGCTATATCTGATGTGTATGAGCCATTAATTAATGTGAATTCCTGGGTAAAAAGAAAATCAGAGCTGCATACATACATTCCTCATGGAAAAGAATATTGCGAAATGGTTTAGAACAAAGGAGTTTTGGTTTCTCAAAGAATAGCACAAGAGGTCCTTCTGCATAACCAAGGAGGCTGTCCCTTCCAAATCCATCTTATATCATGACCATTGCCATTATTTATTCAATTTATATGGCTATCCATCTTGCTGCTGTGTCTCTAGGCAGCTAACAGCATATAAAAACACAATACAAAAAGGCAAAGCATTCAACCTGTCTGTCAGCCCCGCTAGGTGGATCAGACCAGAAAATCAACTCTGCAGGAAGACTAGAACTACACTTTATTGAGGTAGGCTATAAGAACAGAGTCTTGCAAGTCTGACTGTCCTTTACCTCCCCTCCTTCTTATATCCCAATGAATCAGGGAAGCATTTTCAAATATTATCTTGCTTTCCAGGGCTTAAAGAAAGTTTCAGCCCTCTGCCTGAGTAATGGTTCTTGCCTATTTCTGTGAAGATCATCTCCCTTACTCTTTATACTGTAAGGCAGTTGAGTTAAAAACCATTCACAGTAAATCCTAACCACCACCACATGGGCTCACAGTGATCATCTGACCCCCATGCTTGAACACATCTTCAAAGCTTTCCAAAAAGCCAGCAGGGTTGGGGCCATTCCAATCTCAGGTACTATGGTATTCCATGGGGCTGGCACTGCCACAGAAATATATGTAATTATCTACTTTAATGGATTAACAACAAAGGATATTGTGTTCTCAGTACTGGTACCCAGGCATCTGACAGCCTTTTCGCCAAGCAGATTTATATTCACTTATACTTTTTAAATAGAAGGGAATCTGAGCTTTTAACCATTTTATTAGTGCTTTGTGGTTGTAAATTACATTATAATTTTGATTATACATAGCCTGACTCAATTCTGTTTGATTGAAGGGCCACCTTTTCTTACAAAAACTTGCAAATTTAAAATGATATGGCTGGTATAAACTGGAAACTACGTTCTAAGACCATCCAAATTTTTCGATGAAATGAGAGGCTATGGAAGAAAAGATATACGAAAAGACTTCATTTTCTCTATGCATACCTGCGCATAGTCTCTCCAGTCACTCCCTTCTTTCATGTATCTTTTGCCACCCTCTTGCATTTTCCTGGCTTCTGGACCTTCTCAGTAATTTAGTTGTTTGATTTGTTTATTTCTCCAGTATATAAGCTGTCTCAATCAATTCCAAGAAACAAGAAACTCTACTTCTAGAACAGAAGACTGGAGGTGCCTTAGTCCAGGAATCTACCTGAACCTATATCTCTCTGAGTCCTCTTGCAGTAACACGAGTTGCACACATGATTATCTTGTACAGCTTGTAAACAAGTGCAGTCCTGCAGGTAACTCCATCGTCTTTCTCGCCGACAGGGGACAAAGAACAAGGGATATGAACCACAGAACATATTACACATTTCCCTTTTCTTGAACCCATATTCAGTTTCTTGGTCTTTAACAATGGGTAGAAATCTCCAATGGCTTTGCTTAATATTTGGGGAGTATTAAAAAGCAGAAACAGACAGTGGAGCCTGGTCTGGTGTGTACACTTGTGCCTTCAAGGTCTTTCCAAAGCTCAAGGACAAAGGATTGTAAATCTGGCATCTCTGGCTGGCAAGGAGTTTGATGCCCATGAATTATTTTGGCATAGTATAAATGCTAGGAGCTTGGCTTCCTGCCCTTGCCTGGCCAACAGAACAGAACCTGCTGCACATTGCGGTTCAGGTACTTGCTTATCCAGTTCAAGATGGTTATCTCAGAGAACCTCAGCTGGAGACGCTGAGCTCACTCCAGATTCTGATTTGAGCATAAGCTTTTACCCTCCCTTCTGCCAAGAAGATCCATTTGCATGCTGAGGTGAACAAGCCATAGTGGTGGGCAAGTGAAAATATCACCAACATAGCCAGCCACTAAAGAAGCAACAGCAGGGTTTTTCATAAGATTTTTGGTTTAAATTAATTTAGATTGGCAGGGTATCTTTTGTGTAAGGAGGCAGGCTGGATAGGGCACATACTGTATTTCTGATGGTTGGGTGAGGGTTTTTAGAGTCATTGCTGTCAGTTTCAAAGTAAATGTCATTTCAAACAGATTATAATCAAATGGAGCAGCTTTACAATCCAGGTAAAGATCAAAAGTAGAGTAGAAAACAAGCATGAAGAGAGTACTTGAGATTGGGAGGCAGAAAAGCACAATAAATATATATTCAGGATTTTGTTCAGTTCAGCTGAGGTGGACATAGGAAATTGCTACTTAGAGGAAAGCTGAAAGATTATTTATCTATTCTGTAGCTGCTAGTGCATAGCAATGCTTTTTATTCTTGTTATACTTTCCCCTTTTTTCTTTTAATTACAGTGGTACCTCAAGATACGAATTTAATCCGTTCCGTGACTCTGATCGCAAGTCGAATTGGTCGCATCCTGAAGCACGTTTTCCCATAGGGTTCAATGTAAATACGGTTAATCCATTCCACCCTCTGAATTTGGTCGCATCCTGAAGCAAATTTCCCCATAAGGTTCAATGTGTCAGCCGGCGTTGCACAGCTAGGAAATTCCCCAGGCGCGCTTTAGTCAGCCCTAGCGCAGAAAAAGGAAGTGCTAATGAAATCTGAGAAAGGCTCCCGTGCGCACAGCCGGGAGCGGGAGCTTCCCCCCACTCCCCATGCTGATTCTTCTTAATTCCGTGCTCTTTCCTCTGTGCATAGCCCTTGGCGCGCGTGAGAAAAGCACAGTGAAAGGAATGGGGGGGAAGGCTTATGTCGCGCGCACAGCGGAGCGGGAGCTTCCCCACCCCCGCGCTGATTCATCTTAATTCCGCGCTCTTTCCTCTGTACATAGCCCTTGGCGCGCGCAACAAAAGCACAGTGAAAGCAATGGGGGGGAAGGCTTATGTCGCGCGCACGCACAGCGGAGCAGGAGCTTCCCCCCCCATTCCTCCGCGCTCTTTCCTTTCTCCATAGCGACAAAAGCACAGTGAAAGCAATCAGCGCGCTGGGGGGAAAGGCTTATGTCGCGCGCATGCACAGCAGAGCGGGAGCTTCCCCCCCCCCCGATTCCTCCGCGCTCTTTCCTTTCTCCATAGCGACAAAAGCACAGTGAAAGCAATCAGCGCGCTGGGGGGAAAGGCTTATGTCGCGCGCATGCACAGCGGAGCGGGAGCTTCCCCCCCCCATTACTCCGCGCTCTTTCCTTTCTCCATAGCGACAAAAGCACAGTGAAAGCAATCACCAGGCCAAGGGCTACGGCCAAAGGAAAGAGCAAATTTCCCCATAAGGTTCAATGTAAATACAAACAGTTCTGAAACATATGCATTTTATTTTTAAACCACAAAAACATGAAAAAAAGCACAGTATGAAGAGGGAGAATGGGGTGGGGAGGCAGTTATTGTTTGGAGGGAGAGTCCCCCTCCAAAGGGACTTCGGGGAGATCTCCTTCAGGGGTTTCCTCTCTTCTTTGCCTCTTAGCTGCAAAGCCTTATTCTTGCCACGTCCGCTCTGCATTTTCTTTGGAGCCATGCTGACAAGCACACCAAAAACCTTCCAAACGCCACAAAACACACCACAAGCCTCACCGAACGCCTCCTTGCTACCGTGATCTCGCCCACAGGAAGCCGCGACCACGTGGCAGCAGGGCAAATGGCTTTTCCTTTTCCTTTTTCCTTTCTCCATAGCGACAAAAGCACAGTGAAAGCAATATCAGCGCGCACGCACAGCCGGGAGCGGGAGCTTCCCCCCCCCCCCCGGCACGCTCAGATTTCATTAGCACTTCCTCTTTCTGCATTGCTTTCCTTGGGCTTTTGTCCTCGGGCTCAGATTTCATTAGCACTTCCTCTTGGAAACCGCGACCAGTGGCAGCAGGGCGAATGGCCGCGGATCCGGTTCGTAGCTTGAGGCGGAGTTTGCATGTTGAGGTAAATTTTTGCAGCCGGAGCTGGTCGTATCTTGAAATTTTCGTAAGATGGGGCATTCGTATCTTGAGGTACCACTGTATTACATTTTAGATACATTTTTAAAAGGTGCTTTACATTTCTAAAGTACAGTAGAGTATAATATTCTTAATCTAAAGAGGCAATTTGTCAGGCTAATTCTGATACCAAAGAAGATTATGACAGAATAATAGTCCTCAGACTAATTTTTTGTATATTAATTCCACTGTGTTAACAGGAGTCACAAAAATATATGACCTTTGAATCAGCTTTCATTCAACCCAGTGCTCTCCAAATGTCTTGGAGTTTGAATTTAATGATCCTCCACCAGTTTAGGATCTGAATCTGAACATATCTAAAAGGAGGTTGCAGTTTTGAGGGGTTAGTGTCCTGTGTCCATGCGAGTCCACAGGGGGAAAAGGGAAGACAAATGGTAGCCATCATGATGTCATTGCAAAACTGACCAAATTAAATCATTTGTTTCATTTGGGCCATGTTATGATACATGGGGTTTCATTGTGACTTGTACCAAATGCTTATGCCCATGTCATAATTCAAACATACTGTAATGGGAAGTAGGAATAACCTTGAGGAACAGGAGGAAGAGCCTCAACCAAGGCAATCATCAGATAAAAGAAATCTGAGTGAGGTAGAAATATAATTTGAATACACATCTCAGACATGACCCTCCCTAGTTCTCATGAAGATAAATGGAGAGAGGGGGGAAGCACATTCAGACGTGCATGATTCTATTACAGTAAACTTACAATAAAGTAGTATTATCATTTATAACTCTGACATCCTAGTCTGGTCTACCTTGAAGGGCTGACACATTCTTGTCATTGATTTTCCTACTTCCACCCCTGACTTAGAGTAGCTTTTCTCAACTGGAGTCCCTGGGAGGTTTTTTTGTGACTGAAAAAAATGAAACATCGTTATTTTATGTTTAATGTGCTGTGAGCTGTAGATACAATAATGTTTATGCAGAGGTGCCCTGAGACGTGAACATTATTTCAAGGGTTCCCAAAGGGTAAAAAGGTTGAGAAAGGCTGAGACAGAGTGTGGTGAGCCGGAAGCTTTCCAATCCCATCTTAAAGCAATGAGGAGCAATCAGCCATTTGCAATGGGAAATAATAACAGTTCTGTGATATCTACTTATTCTACACTAGCTCTCTTTTAAGCACCTTGTTGGCAAGATGTTTCAGAAGAAAAGGTGAATTGTCTCCTCACTGGCAGTACAATCAGCAGTGTTTTATAAGATAGTTGTATCAACACCCAAGACCTTGAAGGCAAACCGCTCAGATAAGCCCTCACAAGTAAGCAAGTATAATAAATGGTGACCCTCATGAGTCATGCGTTACTTGGAAAAATGAAAGAGAATCTGCTCAAATAAAGAGCTGTTTGAGGCTGATAATATAGTTGAAAGTGGGTTGAAAGCAAAAGGCTTTTTATTTGCCAAATCGTGAATCAGAAGATCAAAGTCCTATAAGAACTTATTGTAAGGCCATTATACTCTCATAATTGGCTGCCTTGACAGATTTCATAAGGGAGGCAATTTTATTTTTCATATGAAGAAACTAGAAATTGGCACTCTGTGAAAAACATAGAACCACATTATATGAAGGTTGGAAGAATCCTTGGAGATCATATAGCCCTAACCCTAACTCTTGCCCATTGCAAGAATTGTTTGGTCTGTGACTTTTGTCTTCTTTATGAGAAAAGCACATGTGGTTTTATGATTCCTAAATGTCAATTCCAGCTAGGGAAAATAATAATCCATCTGATTTATTACTGTAAATTGGACTCCATTAGCATATTATATAAAGAAACTTTATATAATGTTATGCCAACATTAGCAATATAATCCTAACATATAATTTCTAGGCTTTTTAGTTTTGTGTAGTGTGTGAGAGCATGGGCAAGAGGGAAAGATATGCTCTTGTAGTGCTTTTAAAAAGAAAATCCTGTTTAAAATGGTTGTGGAAATCTGAATTGGATCAGGGCTGCAATGAGAAACACATTTCTCTTGGTAATATTTTTGGAGGACAGAGGACTGCAAAGCAGATGAATAAAAGGAGATTTGGAGGCAACTAGATGTCCAGGTGACAAGGCAAAACACCAGAGTATATTTCCCAGAAAAAAGAGGTAAATTTACTGTAACATAACTATGAAGCCATTACAAAAGAACCTCGGTGATTGCTACATATCATTTGCTATTTATATCAATCGGTATTCAAATTTCTTGCATCACTTTCCTGCTGTATGTAAAGGGCTAAAAGTGAATTTAGTTTGGATGGGAGATACAGTTTCTATCTGTTCCTTGCTTTGGAAATAGCCTAATTTAGCATTAGGCTATTTACATTTGACTACGTGAGGGCTACCTTTTACATTGCAGTATTGATATTTGTTGTTATTTAACTGTGAGATACCCTTTTAGGGCACACACTATAGTTTTTAACTGTTAAAATGGTTGAATACAGTACCATCAGTCATAGGGACTCTTCCGTATCTGGGGCCTTACCATCTTTGGTTCTGGATGGGGTTGCACTACCTCAGACAGACCTGGTGCACAATCTGGGGGTCCTCCTGGACTCACGACTCTTGCTCAAGGAACAGGTGGTAACTGTGGCTAGGAGAGCCTTTGCTCAACTCTGAGTCATGCACTAGTTGCTCCCTTTCCAGGATCTGGAGGCCCTTCTCTCAGTCACTCATGCCCTGATCATCTCTCGTATGGACTATTACAATGGGCTCTACATGGGACTAATCTTGAAAAGTATTTGGAAGCTGCAGCTGGTGCAGAATGCAGCGGCGTGGGCAGTTATGGGCATCTCTAGGACTGCGCATGTAATACCTCTGCTGCGCAAGCTGCATTGGGTGCCAGTCTGCTTCTGGGTCCAATTCAAGGTGTTGGTTATGACTTTTAAAGCCCTTCATGGCATGGGCCCAGGTTACCTGAGGAACTGTCTTGTCCCCATTATATCAACCCATCCCACCTGGTCCAGTATGAAGGGTATGTTACGGACCCCATTGCCTAGAGAGTTCTGACTGGCGGGGTCCAAGAGGAGAACCTTTTCTGCCATGGCTCCCACCCCACCCTCTAGAACACCTTGCCCCTTGAGGTGAGATTGGCCCCCACTCTGTTGGCCTTCCGAAAGGGCATCAAGACTTAGCTCTGCCAACTTGCATGAGGACCCAATGGGGGTTCTCAGAGCTGGGGGTGGCTAGTTGCCTGAGGATGCTCTCTCTAACTTTTTAGTTTTAGTTTTGTTCTGTAGTTTTAACTTTTAGTTTTAATTTTAACCCTTTGTAGTTTTTAACTTGTATATTTTTTTCTAAGGTTTTATACTTTTTTGCTTGCAACGCCGCCTAGAGTCACTTGTACAGTGAGATGGGTGGCATATATAAATTTGAAAATAACTAAATAACTAATTAAATAAAAATAGGTTGCTTTCCCCATGCTCTAGGTGCTACCTGTGTATATTCTTAAATGTACATCTAGAAATCTAACAGAGATATGGTTCTTAGAATGACGGAGAATGATTACATTCACATTATGTCTTCTCCTGGCAATCATTGTACTAGAAGGCTGGTATCAGCTCTAATCTTGCAAGTAATCTTCTAAAATTAAGTAGTCTTAACCACAGGACCACAAAATAGGTCAAGTAGGCTAGACAAAATTGTTTTATAGCTAATTGCTGAGATAACTGCTTTTCAACTTTCTGTTTAGCGATAATATGTACACAACAAAGCTTCTTCCTTTCATCTCAGCCCAAATGTATGTTTGTGTGCTTTACTGAATAATGCTGGCAGTGCCTGTTCTGTTGTTCACTGTGCTGTGTTTTAGAGTGCTTTGATCCAAAGTCCATTGATCATTATGGGCCACAATTAATTATTTACCAGTTTAAAATATTGACTTATTTATGAAAAATGCAAGCCCTATTCTCAATGCATTTCTCAATTTTATTTCTATCTAAATCTCTCTGAATTTTCTCCATCTCTTTGAATATTGTCTGATTGAATACATTCTTTCCTCTATATAAACACATGTTTTTCTTGTCTTCATTTTTTGCACATTCTCTTATATGTTTTTTCTTTACCCACAGTCTTTTCCACTTCATCCTTCCACCAAACATCCCTTTTTGTATTCCATTAACATAACTACACACACTTCTATGCCACTTTACATAATATTTTTCACTCTATTCCAAAGTTCCACATCTTATTTTGTTACATCTACTCACATTTACTTATTCTTTATGTCGGGAGATTAATTCAAATACTAACAGTTTTTCATACAGGACTCATACTTAGGTAGTCCTCGCTTAACAACTCTAATTGGGACTGGCAACTCCATTGCCAAGGGAAATGGTCATTAAGCGAAACATCATGTGACCACCCACTTAGTGACAGCAGTCCCGGTTGTGGTTGTTAAGCAAATCATCCACAGTCGTGAAGCGAGACATCACATGACCGCAACTTGCGACCTCCTGCTGGCTTCCCAACTGACTTTGCTGGTCAGAAACAGGTTGGGAAGGTTGCAAATGGTGATCATGTGACTGTAGGACTCTGCAACCATCATAAATGTGTAACGGTTGCCAAGTGCCTGAATCGCAATCACATCAATTGTTGCATGCCAAGGATACTTATGTTATCTTGGCAATATCCACAGTGGTTGGAATCTATCAAGACCTCAAAAATTATGGAGTTTTTAACAAGAAGTAATCTTATACAATGTTAGAAGGTTAATTCTAACATTTGTTTTGTGAGATAAGGAATATTAGTGTATTTATTGGGATTTCAGCTAGTAAGAGCTACAGTAAAGGATCTCAAAGATTAACCTGGGGAATAATGTGGCTTCAGCTGAACCCAAGCAAGCCTGAGTGGCTTTGGGTGTTAGGGCCCCCTGGTTCTGGGGACTTTCCATATCTTGTTCTAGATGGGGTTGCACTACCCAGAACAGAACCTGTGCACAATTTGGGGGTCCTTCTGGATTTATGGCTCTTGTTTGAGGAGCAGATGTCAGCTGTAGCCAGGAGGCCTTTGCACAACATGTGTTGTACACCAGTTGTGCCCATTCCTGAACTGGGAGGCCATGTTCACAGTCACTCATGCCTTGGCCACCTGTCAGATGCTGCAATGTGCTGTACATGGGGCTGCCCTTGAAAAGCATTCAGAAGCTTCAGCTGGTGCTGAATGTGGGTAGTTCCATATGCCCCTTGATTGGCACACATTACACCTCTGCTCTGTGGGTTGCATTAGTTGCCAGTCTGTTACTAGGCTCAATTCGGGATGCTGGTGATGATCTATAAAGCCCTTCATGGCATGGGGCTGGGTTATTTGAAGGACTGCCGGTCTCCAATTACATCTACCTGTCCCATCAGGTCCAGCAGGAGGGGCACACTCTAGGTCTTGTCTGCTGGGGAATGTCATCTGGCAGAGCCCAGGAAGAGACCTTTTCTGTCATGGTTCCTGCCCTGTAGAAAATCATTCCCCCAGAGCTTAGATTGGCCCAACCCCGCTGGCTCTTTGCAAGGCCTTAAGAACATGGTTCTGCCTACAGGCACAGGGACCTGGCAGTATGGTAGAGCCAGTGTAGTGGCTATATTGACTGTTATGTACGGAGATGATTACCTCAGCTATGAATTTTGTTTTAAGATTTTATATGATTTTATGTGGGAGTGTGGAGCAGGGGTGTGAAACATGGACTCTCATCCCCAGAGGAGCGGACAAGAGATAAGAGAATGAGACTGGCCCCTCCCTGAGGAATGCTAAGGATGTTTGTAGTGTGACCCTGGGAACTGCTCTCAGTCTGAGAAGATTGATGTAAGGTTTAGCCCAGGAAACTCCAGGAGACTATACAGATTCAATCCAGCAAGGTTTAATAGGCTTCACTCCATTCACAGAATCTTCTCAGACTGAGAGCAGTTCCCAGGGTCACACTACAAACATCCTTAGCATTCCTCAGGGAGGGGCCAGTCTCATTCTCTTATCTCTTGTCCGCTCCTCTGGGGATGAGAGTCCATGTTTCACACCCCTGCTCCACACTCCCACATTTTATTATCTTTTAATAGTTTTTCTTATTGCATTTGTTTGTTGTTTTTATACTGTTTTTTTAATTGTGAACTGCCCAGAGTCTTATATGGAGATGGAGTTGATCAATAAATAAATCCAATTTCATGTCTGGTAGTTAATATATGAATAGTGCAATCATCATGGAACAGTTACCTATCCACTCTAATTTTTATTCCTAATGGAAAAGATTCATTCTTGCTCTTAAGCTCTTTTCTAATGAAATCTGCACCCCTGTATTTTCTATGGCATTTGTGCTTAGCAGAAGCAAGATCCAGATTTATCCTGCATAAGATTTCTCAGCAACCATCTTCAGTAAATTTGGATCTTGTTTGTACTGAACACTAATGTCATAATTTATTTGTTATTTCATATTTCTTTGCTGCTTTACATTAAGCCTGGCTGATGTAGTTGATCCTTCAAGTGTTCTAGAGCAAACACAAAGTTATGTGTAGTCAATACATGGTCCATTCCACTTGCACTTTTTGGATCCTTTTGAAAGGTTATGGACCTCTTTATATGATGAGGTACCATCCTTTCTCAGGATAAAATAATGTGAATAGACTGCCATAGTAATATATGTATGTCGTGGCAGAACCTGTCACAGAATTAATTCCTATTTCAAAATAATATCTCTGAGGTAATTAGTGACCTAAAAGCCCTATTAGAATTATGAAGAGCAAAACAGATTACAATAAAAAGTCTTTTCTGAGTCATAGCACTGGATGGGATAAACAAATGTGAAAATTTTAGGATTCAAATATCTACTCCATTCACATGAACAATGGTGACAATAATCATGGCATCATTAGTAGCAAATAGACTTCTTTAGCTGGTTCAAATAACAATGAATCCATCAGTTAGTTTCCACTTCATAAGAGTATCTTGTTCAATTTTTTAAAAAAAAACAAAAAACAGCAGAACGATTTCTGCAACTCTACTGTTGTCAAAATATCTGTGACATAGTTGTATTGTAAAATGGAATATTTAAGCCATTCCTAATATGTGTGAGAGAGAGACAGAGAGACAGAGATTCCACTTGCTTACTTTCAGAGTAAAGGGTTAGGGAATTAAAAATGTAGTAAGTGAGAAATAAAGGAAATGAGAAATAAAGGAAATGCTAACATTAGGGATTAATTCTATGATAGCATCCTTCCCACATGCTCAGTATTATAGTTCTAGCTCATATTATAAGATTGCACACTGGCAAGTCTAGCATTGGTGTGGCAGCATTAGCACAACATCATTCCATGTCCAGACCTAAAATCATAGACAATTTTTAAAACAAGCTGAAGAAGGTGTAACAGAACAATAATGGCTGGAGGAGTGCATCGTTTTTATTTCCTCTTTTCCCATCATCTCTGGTTCAACAGGTTTGGCAGGTTTTTAAAGCACTACAAAAGCCTGCAGCTACCATGAACAGCAAATACATCTGTATATAATGAAAAAAATACAGATCCTTTCCAGGCCTGAGATATCCAGACTATTTCTTTTTATAAACCATTGAAAGTTATCATGGAAAGAAAGAACACGAGAAACTTAGTATGATACTGGATTCTATGAAGGGAGACAATGATGACTATTTAAAAGTGCTTTTGAGATACTCATTCTGGAAGCAAAAGAGAATGTTTCTGCTTCCTGGCCTCCCTACTGGATTCCTAGAACCATCTTCAAAAAAACATCTGGCAGTATAGATGTCAGATAGTTGATTCAGATAGACCTCTCTGTTTTGCCATGTTTCTATTTCCGTACGAAGTGGAGGAATAACTAATGAATTGGACCAGGATGCATGCTTAGAGAACTGTGGATCCACCAACATGAAAAAGGGCACCCTTACACACTGCAAGCACATCTCCATTGTTTCCATTACATTTGAATGTAATGGAAAAGAGGTTTCTCTATCGTTTACAACTTAGTGTCTCATTTTCTCATTTTGTCTGTAACATCTAGAGCGACATCATTACGCCGCAAGCCTTTCTATCCCTGCTCTACTTTGATCGTCGCTGTTGTCAAGGGTGGAGATATTTGTAATCTCATCAGTCCACACATCACATCACCAAAAATTCCTAAACACTGAAGGAAGAAAAAAAAAAAGATACGGGAAGAAGGGTGTGTGTGGCAGACCTACTCCCTTTCTGACATTTATCTTCAGCTTTAATTCATTGGCTTGAAATTTTTGAACTCTTCCAAGTTATCTGAAGAGAATTTAATATTAACAACTGTGAAGACGTGTAGTGCAGGTTGGTAATACTACTCTCCATCAAGTCCTAGGTTGTTCAGTGTTCATGGCTTCTAGGCGGCATCGTGCAGGTAGAAAGGATAGCAGACATTTCTACTGTTGCAAATCAGAGATGCCAGCATCTGAGGACAAACTGGATTAGCATTCTGTAAAGGACCAAGGCCAAAGACAGGGGCAAAAGAGATTGGCCTCTAGTCATAATGATGAGATGTAATATAGGAAGAGATGGCATGCATTTAAATTAGGTTAGGTTACACCTAGGACTCTTGCCAAAACTGTAGGATTAAGGGGAAAAAAGGCTATTCTCCCATTTTGGAAATTAGCAAGAGACACCATCTTTATGTGAAAAGCATACAGTTCTTGGTAGATAGCAAACAAGAATGAGAAAAGCAAATGCATTTTATAGCATAAGGTGGAGCATCATTGCTTTCCAAGTTACTTGTGAGTCAGACATTGGGGATGAGCCTGAACAGAGAAATTAGCATCAGCTTACATACCTCCAAACAGTCAGATATCTATCTATCTATCTATCTATCTATCTATCTATCTATCTATCCACCCATCTTACACAAAGTGACTCTGGGCGGCATACAACAATTAAAAAATAAATACATAAAAACAACTACATATAAAGAACTGTAAAAACACACAAAACAGAATGGGATAAAATTAATAAGGGAGCCATCGTAAAATCTCCCCAGTCCCCTGGGAGCCCCAGGCCTGATCACATAACCAGGTCTTGAGGGACTTATGGAATGTTAAGAGGGATGGAGCTAATCTCACTTCTGGGGGGAGAAGATTCCACAAGGTGGGTGCCGTGGTAGAGAAGGCCCGCCTCCTGGGAACTGCCAAGTGTAATTCTGTAGCAGACAGGATCCACAGCATGCCTTCTCTGCCAGACCTGATGGGACAGGCAGATGTAATCGGGGAGAGGCAGTCCCACAGGTAACCTGGCCCCATGCCATGGAGGGCTTTAAAGGTCAAAACCAGCACCTTGAATTGGAATTGAATTAAATTGCATGATCAGGAGTGCTAACAAAATGACCTGATAGTTTCAAAACTGGGAATCTTTCGTCTTGGAATGCAACGCCCATCAGTTTTGGAGAAGGGACTTCTTTAACATTAAGAAGCTAAGTAATGCCCCTTTGATTTCCACTCATTAAATCAAGTTCTGAATTAAGTTCTGGGAGGTATGTTTGTCCTTCAATCTCTTACATTCTTGGCAGCTGCTTCAACTTACTAAGAAAAGCCGAATAAAAGCCAAACCATAGATTTTATCTATGCGCAACTCAGGGCAAGATGTGCTTCTAGATGATAAAATGATCCAGTGAAAGATAGTACAGGAGTCATACAACCATTGCAAGTTTTAACACGTATTTACTGGATGAAATGTACATGGTGCTTTGAAAAAAAGCAACATGCAGGGACAATCTTTTTAAAGCAGAAAAAATTACATCCATAAATGAACTGAAGAGAACTTCACGATACAGTTTTGTGTTGTAAATTATTATAAGTTCAGCTTTTGTAACTTCATGCACCTGGTTTTGCCAACAAATTTCAAATGGGTTTGAACCATTCTTTCTCCAGTCCTTCTCCCTACTTGGTCCTCCTTGACAAGAGGACATACATATGTGTCTTATATTGCCCTATTATAAAGGAGGAGAACCAGTTTGGTGCAGTGGTGAAGGTGCTGGCCTAGAAACCAGGAGGCTGGAAGTTCTAGGTCTCCCTTAGGCATGAAAACCGGCTGGTGACTGTGGGTCAGTCACTCTCCCTCAGCCCAATCCACCTCACAGGGTTGTTGTCCTGGGGAAAATGGGAGGCAGGAGTATTAGATATGTTCGCCGCCTTGAATTAACCAAATATAAAGATGGGATCATCATCATCATCATCATCATCTCTATATTTGGCATATCAGCTGCATCAATCATGTAAGAGGTCAGATCAAATCAATGTTTTACTCTATAGCAAAAACAACAACCAAGATGTTGCTTTAGAATACTATGTAGCATGAAAAGGGTTTTTAAAAATCAGAAGACCTAAAAGACTTAGTAATTATGAGGGTAATTGTTCCAATATCAGAACAACCTTTTCTGATTTCGGTCACCAAGGATTTTTTTTTTTTGGGGGGGCACCTTTTCCAACTGTGACTCTTCTTCCCTGAACTAGCCTAGAATGCAACACAGAAAGCTGTAGCCCAGCATTTGGCAAAATTCATCTATTACCCATGTAAGAGAGTGAAAATGCCTTCATCATACAAATGAAACACCCACCTTGGCTCCTAAACTGTCTTTATAATCAGGAGAATTTTCTTCATTCCATAGATGGTCCTCTGATCCAGTGGAAGCTCCTATTGCCAGATATGGGGGGAAATGAGAGATAAGCTAAAAGTTGAACTGGTTGTCTGCTTTTTCATACCAACTCAACTTTTGGTTTCTGTTGCTATTTCCCATGCTATTCTTGGGAGAGAAGGAGGATCTCCCAGTTCCCTAGAGCTGGCTGGAGAATGCTGGCTGGGGAATACTGGGAGTTGAAGTCCACCCAACTTAAAGTTCCCAAAGTTGAGGAACACTGCCCTAGAGCAAATTTACAGACAGCTGCGTGGAAAAGGAAATAATTGGTAAATATAACTATTTAACATACATCTTCCATCAGCAATAATATGCTGTGTGTTAAACTCTGTTTACCTGAATTAAGGACTAATAATACTTTTAGTTCCAAAATCACAGTCCTTTTAAATGTAGATAGATTGCTGAAATTATACCCTTGTTATTTAATTTGCTATTACTATATAATCACATGATGGTTAATAAGCGAGTACGTATTACCATACTCGAAAGGCTCAGGAAATCCTTATTATCTGTACAAAATCTCTACTCATTAAGGAAGACTAACATATCACTTACAAGAATTAGCTTATTTAAATATAGATATTTAATATAGATATTCTTAACCAGAATGTTGTGGGGCCTCAGCTACAGAATCAAGGCCCCCAAACTTGATAAAAGCTTGCAGATTAAGAATTCTTTCTGGCGTTTTCCCTTGGATGTTCTGTGAGATCTTGAGAAGGCATTCGTTAATCTCACTGGTAACATTTCGAATTAACATTTGGTTGACCAACAGTATCATTTTAATTTCATACTTTGTCCATTCAGGAAGCAGTACTTTGCAAATTTTGTTATCACTGATTTTCTTTTTTTACCTTCACGGATTTCATGCCGGCTGGGAATTCTGTAATGCATAGTCTCAATTTATTTTGAGGGAACCAGCTTGAGAAAATTTGTTCACAAGTATAGTCTAGTGGTCCTATTTTGAGCGATAGAGTTGGGTGTCCATTCTCTTGAGTTCTTCACTTGGCTTATGCTTAATATTGGCAGAAACTGTCAAGAAACTGTTATTTGGCCAACAGTACCACAACTGAGAGTAAGTTTGGTCTGGTGGTAAAAGGGGTTGAATTAGAAACTGAAAGACTGTGAGTTCTAATCCTGCCTTAGGCATGAAGCCAGCTGGGGGATTCTGGGCCATTTATTCTCTCACAACCTAGGAATAAAGTACAGGCAACCCACAACCAAAAATGTTACCAAGAAAACAGCATGGACTTGTTTCTACTATCACCAGGACTCAGATTTGAGTTGATGGACTACAACAACCACAGATGTATCATTTTTCTAGTGGATAATAGTAATTCTTCCCCAAATCTCAAATAAGATACGTACAGTATAATTCCAAGTTTTATGAATCTTTGGGCTACCACGTAGAAGGTGACTACTGTGTCATGTAAACAGCTTGTGCACCACCGTACTATATGTGTTCTTCTATGTGCTTTATCTGAAAGGTCCACGGAAACATATGCCGTTAAAACTGATCAAGCAGGAGGGGGCAGTCTGTGTCATAACACGAAGTAGTGCACATGTGAATAACTTGCTCTATGACACAGCTGCCCTGGGGAAAATATCAAGAAGCCGTCACCTGGAAGATATACGTTATGTGAAACTGCCCTTTAATCCTATATCCAAGCCAAGGAATTCTAGGATGCAGCAATATTTCCTGCAGCCATTTCATCTGCTCTGAAATGCTGTACTGTAGCAATCCATTTCCCCCTCCTGCTGAATCATGAGATCACAATTGCTGGCAGAGGGAGGTTCTTTGGTGGACTTACGATATAACATCCTGGGTAGCTTGCTGCTGTATTTACACACACACACAGTGGCTAACTCAGACTTTTGCTGGAATGCTTTCACTGCACTTGCAACTTTAAAAATGTGGTATTTTATCTTACCAGTTAAAACTAACATTTCTTTTTTTTTAAATCCACATTAAAAAAAAATAAAGACAAAACATTTCAAATTGAATTTGCAATTAGATGTTAACTGATCTTTAAAAAAAGCTGAACAGGGTCATACTTGGTTAGTACAGACTGCAGAGTACCAAGCAATTTGAGGGTTTTACCACATGGTATAGTTGTCAATTTTAGACTGGGAAATTTAAAAAACAATTTCCTGGAATAAAACAACGGTAAACTATTTCTGTGCTGTTGCCAAGAAGACTACATGGGCATGACCACATAGTCATTTAGAACTGAGTCCAACAAGAGCATTAGCAATCATACAAAATTCATAGAGGGCTTGCAGAAATATCTATCTTGCCTTGAAAAAATACTAAACTGAAGAACAATTGTTTTTATAACTAAACATATAAATTATCTATTAATAATTAAGTATAATTATTTAAATTGTCCAATCAGTTGATCCATTAAAGGATTTACTTCAGCAAGCACAAGTGGATCACTATATTTCTATGTATGATTAATTCCTGTATGTAATACTAAGGTTGTTTAAAAGTGGTGTGTGTAATCCTATTCTTACTTAACCTAAGAGTTATTCCTCCTGAGCTCTGTGGGATTTTCTTCTTAATAGACAGAGACAGAGTTGAACTATAAGCTTCATGAGGCAGCTACCAAGATCCTCATCGGAGATCCCCAAGTACAGAAAACTGAGAATTCAAAACATACTTATTTCAATATAATAGAGTTATTCTTTATTTTCAGGAATTTCAAGCTATATTGGACATATTTCATTTGTGAATAGCAATGCTGAAACAGCCCAAAGACTGTGCATTCTGTACTGACCTCAGGAGTTTATTGCTTTGCACAATACATTTCATGCTATTGCTAGTCAGAAAAGAGCCACATGGAGGCAACAATAAATTCTGAATTAATTCCCATTTCTTACGTACTTGATCATTCTCTTGCAATATTACTGCATGCAATGAGTTTCTGATTCCATTCATCAAGGTCCTCCAGCCACAGCCAATCCACTTAAATCAACCATGTGAGAATGACCATTTTACGAGCTGCATCTACTTTGTTATATCATTAATCCAAAGAGTTTATGCCATCAATTGATTTGTCCAATGCTTCCTTCCCCCAACAATCTCCAAACACCCCCAAGATAGCGTCGAAGAGAATATGTGTGTCTACAAAATCCATAGGCTCAAGAAATAGCACCACCTGGTGGACATCCATCAATGGACAATAGCTTTAGAATAACGCTGGGCAGACACTGGGTTGAAATCTTTTCTTTGGGCCAAAGAATGCATGAATGTAAACACATTTGGGGCTAGTCAGTACTGTACTTGGATAGGAAAACCCCAGGGAATTGCAGACATCCAGACATTCCTGGAAGAAAGCAAAGACAAACCACTTCCAAACTATAGCCAAAAAATCTACATGAATGTGTGGAGGGAAGAGTGAAGAGCTTCAGATCATTTGCTTTTTAAAAAAACTATTCAAGCATTTGTACATAATGCATCCTTGATTCTGTCAACTCATTTGTTTTTTAACACTTTTCAGTCCTGAAGTTGGTTAAAGTCAATAGGACCATTTTAGACCACAAGGTCCTTGCACGTTCCTGTTTCTGATAAAACAATTTCTTACAAGTGCAGCCTTTGCTCTTTCATGGATATCTCCCTTCAATTCCATGTGTACTTCAGGCCTTATCTTCAAAGAACTATAGAAAGTTTGGACTTGAATTATTAAATTTCAGATGACTGGCCAAAATTGGATTTTGAAAATTGAATATAGAACAGCAAACACCATGTGTCAGGTAAAAGAAAAAAACCATTCTAGACCTTTAAAATCAAAGTCCCTCGTGCTTCTGTATTTCTTTCACACTGAAAAAAAGTACTGGACCATTTTGTCAAAAGTTGCATGGTCTTTGTATTATAGCCTGAAATTGGAGGAAAACTACTACCTTCAAAATACATGGGGTATAATTTGTTTAAATCCCATAATGCCAGGTTAGCTAGGAAATGGATTTTTATTTTAAAAAGGAAGTAGATTTTCAAATACAATTGTATTTATTTTCAAGTTGAATGTGACGCTGGGTATTTCTACACAAGAGACTTAAGGCATCACCTAGCCATCATTGTAGCAAAGTAAAGCCTATCTACAGTTGTTTAGTTCCCCCCGCCGCCCCCCCCCCAGTATCTTCAACAATATCAAACAATAGAATGTAAAATAAACATTCATCAAGGCCTTTAGAATGGTATCACTTCTGTTTTGTATTACTTTGATCTTACCCAGGTGCTTGCTTGCTTTATTGATTAATTAATTAATTACAGGACTTCTACGGCTGCCTATCTCATTAATGATTCTAGGTGGCCCACAAGAATCCATAAAAACATGAGTAATAACAAAACTCCTCTAACCCCCAGGCACCAGAACAGAACTTTGAACAGAACTTCTATATTGAGAGATATAAATGTCTTCACAGCCATGTGATTTTTTTATGTACAAACTTGCTACACTTTTTCTTGGGTCTATTTTGGTTGAACAAATATATCCTTTATGTTCTATGCTCTGGTCATGGCTCTCATCTACCAAATTAGAGTATATTTGCTTTCCTGGATCAGAATTTCTCATTCCTCTTGTTTGTTACCCATATTCTGTGCAAGGATGTACAGACATAGGAGATCAAGAAAAAACACACATTTTTGAAAGTTGTGTATAAAAAGGAGCAGGGGTGCATTTTGTGCTGACATTGAGACAACAACCCCACACAGGGATATTATACTTAATAAATTGCATCAGGGAAATTGGCATTGAAAAAGATATCTCAGAGAATTTATGTTAAAAGCTACATACATAAGAGAAAATTGCACACAAAAACATTGGACGGTATGAAAAACTGCAAAAGAAAGACAAGCTTTAAAAGAAAACTTTAAAATTGTTGGAAAAGTATGGGCTGTACTAACAAAGGAAGTACAACAGACAGAAATTATACTTACTTACTCAACCTTTCCGATACAAAGAGCTTTACCTGAGCATTTTGACCAGAGTATTGTACAGGACACAGTGTAAACTGAGCAATCCTGGGTAAATACATCTTTCAGCTGGGGACCCAAATAATGGGCTTCGAGAATTAAAATGGAGTTGAGTCAAAGTTTGCAGTTCAAACATGC
This sequence comes from Liasis olivaceus, assembly GCA_030867105.1. NCBI lineage: Eukaryota > Metazoa > Chordata > Lepidosauria > Squamata > Pythonidae > Liasis > Liasis olivaceus. The sequence goes on from CM061349.1 coordinate 78,358,753, forward strand.
AAAAATCTTGCAGATTAACCAATAGGCTAGTAGCCACCTATTTCACATAGTAGTCAAACAAATGACTACAGGACGCCCTCTAGCAAAATGTTTCATTTCTAGCTACTGACCTGGGGGGTGGGGACTGAGGATTGTCTGAACAAATATCTAAAGATTTATTTTGGGTGGATGAGGATGAACGAACTAAAAATGAATCCAGTCAATATGGCAGTACTGCGAGGGTAAAGCAAGCATATCTGGACAGAGGTGCTCAACCTGTTCCACATGGAATTACATTCCTTCTGAAAGATCCACTTGGAACTCTGGAGGTCCTCTTGGATTTGGTGATGGAGATAACTAGGAATGTCTTTTATGAGACTTCTGCAACCTCACCATTTATATACAGTATTTACTTACAGTATACCCTGTTTTATAAGCCAACATTATAGCCTACATTAGTTTTCTCCAACCTACTAACTTCCATATGTTTTAGACTACAGAATTCTGGGAAAGATGGCCGACTGAAAACAGCTCCACAGAGCCAACATTTGTGGACTTTTAAGGAGCCAGTTAGCAGATTGGCTCCTTTGATCCTCTCTGAATAAAAGAGAGAGACATGAGAACGCCCAAGGTGTTTCTTCTTCTGGTTGTTCCTTTTCCTCACAAAGAGACCACAAGACAGCAATCTGTGGTGGTGAGGGAAACCTGGAGATGGGGGAATTTGCCATATTTGCTCTAGCCACAAACAGAGCCTTTCAAAGGACACTAAGTTCATGCACTTCCCTTGCTAACTACCTTCAGAAATTGCTTATTAATGGCTTTAATGAAGTTAGACACCTTCAAAGGGACAAGGTTGAAAACACCCAGTGAGTGAGTACCTTCAAACCTTAATACAAGAAAATGAAGATTTTTTTAAAATAACTTTTTAGAATTTAAAATAAACAGCAAAAAGCAAGACAAGGTTTTGTCTACAGAAAAATTTTAAAAAATTAAGGGCTCAGAAAACGTTGGTTGAACTTTGAATATTAAGACTTTGAAATTATTTTTAAAGAATAAATGCATGTTTGTGGAAATAAATTAGCATGGCATTTAGAGATAGCTTTGAGGAACTCCACCGAGGACTGCGTCGAGACCTTGAATCAATTATGGCAGCTATGTTGTGTCTTTTTGTGAACAGTCTGTCTTCAGAACCAGGTGTTATAGAAGAAGATATACAACAAATTCCATCTAAGAATAACATGAATGAAACTTTGGATAAGAACCTGCCATCAGATGCAAAAAGAAAACTGTATGAGGTTTTAAAAATTAGGAAGGAAATTTAAAAAAAAAAATTCCAGAGAGTAATGGGAATAATTTTTTTCGCTGGATTTACAAAAGAGACTGCTTAAAGAATGGAAGAAATTTGTAATAAGGATCAACAACTATTGGAATAGATTACAGAGAAAGATTGTTCTGTATTAAAAAAAGGAATATAAAATCGGCTTATTTGACCAGGGTTAAAATGGGAAATGTTGTTACTCTGAGTTGTTCTTTTTGGATTTACTGATATTTTGACTGGAAAAATGTAGTATACTGGATTTGCTTATTTAGTGTTTAAATTCTTTACTTTATAGCTATTTTCTGTATCCTAATTTTTAGTATCTAAATGCTTAGTATCTAATTACATGATTTTTTTTTTTGGAGAAATTAGCTCTATTTGTTAGGTTACATTTTAGACTTTTTTGAATTAGGATGCTGGGATTGCATTATATTTATGAATAGTTTAGAGCTGAGATATGGAATGTTTATTTGAATGGGGTGATTATCTTTGGAATGACTGGCATTTGGAATGGGTTGTATATTGGAGTTTGTTTTTTTAAAGGAAAAAATATATCTTTGTTAGGTTAAACTTTAGGTTTGGTTTGCTTATACTTTTTTATGCCTTTTAAATCAGGTTTTGCTTACAGTTGACAGGCAAGGAGTGGAAAGTTGAGTTTTATATTTGTTAATTAATTTTAATATTTTAGAGCTCTGGACTTTTTGCTGACAACTGGATAAGGCGAAGATGTTACTTATTTGATCTGTTTATTACTAAGAGGTGGGTTATGGGATGAAGAGTTTTATACCTCTTAATCAAGAACGGTGAAATTATGAAATTGTTTATTACTTGTTGCTTTCTTAAAAGGGGGAGGATTTTTTGTATTCTTTCTTTTTCTTTTTTCTTTTACTTTGTATTATCTTTTATTGTTCTTTTTAAAATCTTAATAAAATTATTGAGAAAATAAAGACTACAGGCTTCTCTGTACTGCTCAGCTGCCTTGTTGCCAAAACAGACAGCAACTTTTCCTGGAGGCAGAAACATGATGTTGCCCTCTATTAATTCTGCACTTACCTCCAGTGCAACCACAGGGTACGTTTCTGTGCTCTGTTTCTGAAACACACATTTCCCAGGCACCTTGAACATTTCCTGTCTGTTTGGGCTAGAGCACTTCAGTTTGTTGCGATTTGTTGACTCTTTTGCAGAGGAAAGACCTCCCCTTCAGCTGAGCCAATGTATATGCTTACCAATAGCTCTAATATATTTTAGACCTCTCCTTTAGCCTGACTATTGCAACAGTACAGTCATTATAATTGCCCTGTAAGTCAAATGTTGCTGGTTTGAAATCCAGATGAAAGGTGGTATCATCATCATCATCATCATCATCATCATCATCATCATCATCATCATTTCTTCCAAATTTTCTTCTCACATAGCACCCATTGGCAATTCCTTAAAGCGGCTACCTGGATGCAATCCTGAGAAAAATACATTTGGTTTAAAGAGGTGCTCTGAAGCACCCTTTTGCCTTCAGAACTGAAGCTCTGCACACCGCTCGAGTGTCTACAAGCCCATCAGCTCCAACTAGCATAGCCAATGTTCGTATGTGGTGGGAGCTGTAGTCAGAGCAAAAGGTTGGGGGAAATTGACATGGGCTGTAATGCTGGCTTAGAATGCAAGGAATAAGTAAATACGACTGATGGGATTGCAGAAGTCTTGGTAAAGACATGCTTGATCACCTCAGCCAGCTCCTATGAGCTCAAATGGCACCTTCCCACACACAAAAGGTAGATGACAATAAGCTTCAAAAATTCAAGAAACTAATTTTAAGGAAGGAGAAAAGTTAGAGAAGGAGAAAAAATAATAGAGGCACAGCTATACGCAATGCGAACCAAGAGCATTCCATGTCATAAAGTTGGTTTCATATCCTGTTTGGAATGATATTAGATTTATTCACCACAGTTCAGAATAACTGCAGTTCTATTAGTATTACTGCATAATAATAATACGTTGTAAATTCCTTCCTTCTCTTTTTAGGCCAACTTCATGCTGTTTTGTTCTACCAAAAGCCAATGTAGTTTGCTAATCCAACCTTAAAACTGAATCTGCATGTTTTGCACAACTACATTTGCAAAATAAGCTGTTTCTCATAAAAAGTTATGCCACAATATATCTGCTTTCCTTGTTAGTTAAAAGCCTGTCATTTTTATTGTAACAAGTTACCTGTGTCATAAGCTGAAAGCAGGGGCTGAAAAATGAATCAGAACACCCAGTTACCATCTTATTTTGCCAATGTCCTACAAATGTTCAAATCAAAGACAGGCCATTTTCCCATCCTATCCATGCCCTGTCCTATCCTTAGAAAAGCAAAACACACCTTAGAACTTCAAGTGAAATAATGAGAATGCCACTCCTTTCCAGACATGAAAAAAACCCATAAATATAAGTAGACAAGTTCTTAAACTTTGACAACTGATAGCTGTCTGGCTTGGACTCTGGAACAGTGTGTGCATGTTAATGCCTGTCAACATTTGATGAGGATTTGGAAATGAATTAAGAACTTACATTTTCAAATATGAATATATCGTACATAGGGACTTTGAAGATTAATAATTAAATACTTTCGGCTTTTCTAGGTCACATGGAATAAGGGCCTGGATCCAGCATTTCCACCCACCAGTGGGAACACTCCCTAAGAAGAAATCTGTTTAGGACACACTGATAAGTGAAAGGACACTAAGATCCTTTGTTGATTCTGTATTCTTCCCTGCTCCAGAGGGCTTCCCAATGCTTCAGAGCAAGTTTTCAGGGATGGTAAGGGACTGCAAGGGGCAAAGGCAATTAATGAGTATCTCCTTGTTCTGTCAGAAGAAATACTCTGCTTAAGCAGAAGCCTCCTTGACATGGAAGGACCCTTTCCATCTGCAGAAGGCAGAGTCTGGGTCCAACCCATTGTTAATAATAGCACTTAATTTATTCCAGTGCATTTTAGTAGTCTATCATCATCTCCTTCTCATAAAGTGTCCATGAACAAAGAAGCTATTCACAGAATGCAAGAATTCAATGAAAATAACTTTCTGTTCAGTTTATCAGTCACTCTAATCACATGTAGAGAAATGTGAAGGCTGATCATAACGTAATTTCTTCTTCTTCATTGCCTACAAACCCATGATGTTTCCATCTAAAAGCCAAACAATGTCCACCCATTGTGAGGTCTGCATTCTTCAAGTAGATGTTGTGGAAATGGATTGAAGCTGCAGGTCCTACGTTTCCCAGCACACATTAGAACTATTGGAGGACCTGGCTGGAAATTCTGGCATCTGCAGGCTCAACATAGTGTATCTGAAAGAAAGCAAGCTGGAGAAATCTGGTGTAGGCTGAACATGGTTAAAATAGAAGAGAACGTCACAGGCTAATACATACATTTTATTCCACTGTATGCAGAACATACCTGCATCCCTGTATGTATGTGTGTGTGTATTTTGCTCAGACAGTCTGTCGATTTCTTTTTAAAGCTGATTGCGTATCAAGTCCTGCATTTGTGCAAAGTCTGAAACACTTCTTCCAAATTGCTCTCTAAATGTGCGCTACCCTATTACCGCATGCCTATTGGATTTCCTGGTCACCTTACAGGACAATTTTCCAAAACCAGGATATTTTCCCATCACTCATTTTGCTTCTGAGCTTGTTTTGAATGCTTTCACAAGATTAGGTTCCATCTGACTCTGTTCATAGCCTCAAATCACCAAACTGATAGTGGGAATAAGTAGTTTAGTCAAAAGATTGGGGCTAGCTTTCTCTTGCCTCTTTATATGATATTTTATTGTATCTACTTTCTGCTATGTTATTTAAGCACTAGTGTTATGCTCACATTAAAAAACATTGAATATCACATAACCCTAGAAAATATTTTCACTACTGTCCTATTCATGTTTATTCCACAGCAAGTCTTACTGTATTCAGTAAGAGATATAGTCTGAGTTCAAACAACTGAAGTAACAAGTGAGTTACATTCTTAATAAATTCTTCATTTATGTATGTATTGTGAATTGCTGCACTGAAGGAGACGTTGAAGAAGAAATTGCATCATAGATCTTTCTACCATTTGTCAATTCTCTGTATTTGATGTAGAAATTGAGAACTCATCAATACATCTATTGTATTACTTGAATAACTATGATTAAGGGATAGTCTATCTACTCAAGGAACAAATTAACCTTACAAAGTAGAAAAATATACAATTCACTGAAAACTTTACATACTGTTAAAATACCTTTTAAAAAGAATCTCTGAATACTTCCTACATAGTAATAAAAAATTCTTGCAGTGGATAAGCAAAGGAGATAATTAATAATTTAGTACCATTTTCCACCTTAACTTCCCAGCTATGTTACTTAACCAGCATTCAAGCCTAGTAAACTTTAACTGCATCTGAGGTATCCTCAGAGAGGGTCAAAATCTGCAAGATGGCACTTGCAGCATCATAATCCAAGCCCTGTCACTTTTGTATGTGTAACATCATGATGCTGAACCTCCCATACTGTGGATTTTTTAGCACCGTACAGAAACCACCTATTATACTCCCACTTAAATATTATCTGGACTCCAGTCTCTTGCTCTGCTTTTTCTTGAACCTTGGGAATCCTGCTCTAGGGCTATATTAAGAACCTAGACAAGAAACTGATCTCCTGTAAGGAACCTGAACCATTTGGTAGATTCAGATAATGCTAACAAACCATATGGATTCTTACTGAGGTAGGTGTTTTAGAGCATAGACAGGTGGCCATTTTCTACCTGTCCATGTTTTCTTCCAGTTCATGAGATGGCAAATTTATGTTGGTATACTTTGTATTGCTCATAAAACCAATCCCTATTCTGCCTCAGTAATGAGGCCAGTCAGTGTTGTGGTCCTTATGTTTTAATATGGGACATGTTAAGGAATATGAATGATGATTTCCCTGACTTAGTTTCCCTTCCATCAAACATCACCTTCTGGCAGAAAAACAGCCACCATTTGTCATCCATGGTTGGGCAAGTGTAGGGAGGTGCTTAGAATGGTGTTTAGCCACCTGTCAAGTTACCCAATTAACTGGTCACAGGCATGGAGATGCTGCTTGCCTGTTATTGTCAGCTGGACTATTTTTGAACATGGGTCTAGCATTCTTCTGAAAGAGCACTAAACCCATGTCCAAAAATAGTCCACTTGAAGGTCATGTGCATGGACAAGGGGCCGCCCAGAGTCAACCTCTGGGGGAGATGGGCGGCATATAAATTTAATAAATAAATAAATGAGGTGAAGTGGGAGAAAGAAATCAGTAATGAGTGGACTTGAGCCTTGACTAATGCTGCAAGGGGATGCCTGTGCTGGTAGTGAGTAGCTGTGGTCAGCAGTAATGGGCAATAGCCCGTGGTAGGCAAAATGGCACTCCCCAAGTAATAAAACAATAAAAAGTATGGCCATATAAAATCCCTTGTTGGCAAAAAGCAAATGAAAACGTATAACACACTCACTCACTGGTGACAGAACCACGAAGATGTAGCTGACAGAATCCTGGTTTGAATGGACCTTCTGTGCAGCCAGAGTAGTATGACCTCAAGAGAGTGCTAGTCCTTAAATGAAGATCAAGTGTTCTTTCGAAAGAGCGCTAAACCCTCACATGTAAGGAACTCAGGAAAGACATGCAAGCACTTCAAAAAGCACCAGCTGGGCATCACATGGGTAGATGCCTCTACAGAAGCCAGCCTTTCCTGCAGCCCAAGTCAATAAAGCAACAAATGCCAGTGCCCGCAGCTGGGGAGAAGGGAACATGCCCACAGTAGCCTAACTAAACTAAATTAACTAAACACTATGATGACATGTGATAGAAAAACAGCTCAGAGGCATTAGGAGAACATGAGGATGAGGCCTTAAGGTAGCGTTCCAGAAGTTGGACTCCAATGCCCATCAATCCTAGTTGGCCTAACCAATGGTAAGGAATGACAGGAATTGTAACTTCTGGAGGATTAAGAGTTCTCCACTGCTGTCTAAACCATGGTCAGGCTTATAGAATACCTGCCACAATGGTTCTTTACACTGGATTTCGGGGACAAACCTATTCAGGAAGTGGGAATAAATATTTGCATAAAACAATGATAAAAGAAGAAAGAAATGTTTGACTTTTAATTCTACCTGTTATTTGTATAATCTCATCCAGTCGATCCATTATAGCTTTGCTCCAAGTTAGGACTTACCAGTTGGTACTTGTTAAGTTGCACTGTAAAGTTGCTTATATTCTAGCTGTCAGAATTATGGGTGTGCTGCTTTGGAGTGGAGAACAAGGTTCCATACAAAATCTTGGTAGAGAGGATGTTACATCATCATTTTCTATTTCTTCACTTGGGGCAAGTAAAGTCAAGGGGCGATAGAATCATGGCTGAAAGAATGCACCTGGCAGCTTTGGAGTTAAGGATTATCTAGGAAAAAAAGTCTGACACTCTTTGCGCTAATATCTGAAGGGATCCCTCAAAAGCAACATATATAAAAGGGGTGAGGATTTCAAAAGCAAAACACCAATGTAAGAAATGGGAATTTCAACTATGGACATGAATGCAGCCACAGTGCCTCCTGGTGTATCCAAATGTATGTATGTACATCTGGATAGACCAACTATTTCTCTTGCAAGAAAACCTGGCCAACCTGAAATAGACCTATACCATTAATCTGTATCTTCTAGGATTCTGGTTAAATCAAAGCATGGATCCATCATACAATATTTTTGATGGCCAAATTTAAGGTAGGCGTGGCATGCAGAAAAATATAAAAATGTATATCTGCAAAGCATCTTCCTATAGTACATCCAATTGGAAAAACAACAAACATGACAGAACTTCCTCTGTGGTGGGGATTTAAGGTTGCAGGAAACTCTGATTTTATGATGAATTGATTCCATATTATATCATAATATTGTTTCCCATAGCTCTACTAGAAAAAATGTTAGGGTATATGTTTACATCTGAAAACTTAAAAAGGAACTTCTTCCTCTTTGGAAAATCTGATTGTTCCCTTTGTTATCGTCTTCAAACCCTCACTTCCAAAACTGCTGTGTGCAGACAAACAGATACCATTTTATACTACCACTGTAATTATAATATATGCATTATAAAATGTGTGCAGTGTTAAGTATTATAACTATATCATTCTCTAGCTATGGTCATTTGATCATGAGCAAAGGAAAGCAAAGCAAAATCCAAGCCTATGAAGACATTTGTTTATAGCTTGTAGGCTGAAGACAAGCAGATATTTTAGTATGAGTGCACCTGTCCCATTACTAGTGTCCCAGAATTTGCACATTTAGAGTGAAGATTTAGAAGGGATTTACAATGTTTGGTGAATGTAATTTCTTGCATCCAGTTCCAAGCTAAAGATGTTTACAAGTTCTAGTCAAGCCTTCCATTACACTCAGAAACTGAAAACAATCTGTGACATGTAGTAATATTGGGGTGGTGCTTTTATGCATGCCCATATATCTCCTTCCTAGTTTAACCCTTCATAAGTTTGCAAAAACAAACACCTGCATAAGTAGGTCTCTATCATTCCATGTACTGAGAGCTCTTGTTCCAGCTTGCTCCAGCTTCTTTGGAAAATGAAGTATTATTACCTTCATCCAAGTCTTTTGTTCTCCCTCTCCGACTGATGCAAAGCTGCCCTGTTTAGCAAAAGGCCCCAGCCTACAAAATTGCTGCCCAACTGTGCTGTAGGACCCAGAATTTACTTCGTAGTCCAAGGTGAAGTATTGACTGTTGGAATACCATTATTACTTCTGTAACATTAGCAATTATTAAACCTTATTTCTTCCCTAAATTAGGCCACTGAAGTCAAGAAAGTTGAAGGCAATCATGAGGATGGGTGCTTTCTGTGTGCAAGTTATAGCCTCCTGTCTTCCCAGAAGGTCCACTTTTGCCTAGTATGGTGATGATGACTGAAGGCAAAAGGGAGAAGCCTTGATACTGTACTGTGTGGGGATGCACGTCACCATTAATCACAACATTCAGTAGTTATAAATTAAATACACAGGGAGGCCCTGGCAAGAGGCAAAGGTTGGGTGGGTTTCATGGCTCAGCCCAGCTCAGGGGCTTGAAGACTTGCCTCTCTCACCCATAATGAGAGCTGGTAAGCTGACTCAGGCTTCTAGCTGGTTATCCTTGATGGACAGCCAACCATCCAGCTAGGGAAAGGTTATGAAGCCAGTAGAAAAATGTGCAATGCACGATGCTGGGATCCAGGACTTCTGCTGTGCCACTATTTTATACTAAGTGTAGCCAAAGGACTTAATTTGTAAGCTCCAGTTCTGGCACAGAAAACAAATTCTTGGGCTGAGCATGTGCTCAGTAGCCCTTTGTTCCGTAATACTGTGTCCGCCTTTCTGAGTCACTCATTTGCACCTGGCTCAGACAACTGGCCTCATAGTTCCAATGAAAAACCAAGTGATGCAGGTTATGCAATTTTGAATGGGAAAACCATCAAGGGAAAGACTGGAACATATTTCCATACCTGAGCAAAAAATATACTTCACCCACTGTTTCTTACTTTTTTTTCCTGATACCTTTGTTCTGAAAGCGGTAGCAAAAATATTTAAAGATAAGATTTTAAAATGTTGAGAAGTTTGCATCAGCTGGGCTTTTTTCTTAGATGGCCAGCAAAGTATACAAAACACAATTTGCATCAGAGAGGTTCTAAACTAAGCTTAATTGTTCAGTCTGAGGTCTGAGGAATATCTTCTCACCCAGGACGGAAACCTTCAGTTCTGTCCAGAAAAAGATTTGTTAAACAATTCCTTTCAATTAAAAATTCTCCAGATCAGAGGGTGTGGGGGAGAGAAGGAATGCTCCATTTGAATTCACAATGTATTTGGGCAAATCAGATTAATCAAAATCTAGGCAATGTATAAATCTGTTTTTTTTTTCTCGTCTCCTCTCAATTGTGAAAGGAAAATCCCCAACCAAGAAGTGAGCCAAAGTATACTCAGGTATATATAAATTAAAGGTTACTTTTCTATTTCCTTTAAACTCAGAGATCAAGAAATGGGGATTCCAAATAATTTTAAGTCTCCTTTTTCATTGAATCCCTTAATCCCTTCAAACCTTGGCACCATTTCTCATCATTTTGTTCATGCTTTCATTCTAGAATTTCCCACCTTAACCTTCTACTAAAAGGCAAGATTGGACATCTGACACCTGATTTGCAAATACTGGAGTTCTGGTTACAGGTTTCAGGCTGCTTCCCACAACCTGCAAACCACTTTCTAGAAGCAGGGAGGGTGGGTTTTGTAGCAGTCTGAAATCTCAGAAATGTGGTTTTGTAAATTAGGACCGTGGAATGCTTGATCTTGATTTCTTAAGATGAAACTTGCTAACATTTGCTAATATTCAACCATCATTACAAATATTAAAATCTCTGGTGTAACTCAGTGAAAAGTTAATTTTCTATTACTTATGTAACCATGATTTACACTATATTTGACGAATGGTCAATTAAGCCCATTACTTTATAAAATTCCAGTGGGTCTAAAAGCTGAGTTTCTTACAATGTTTTTTGAACACAATGTAAATAGTAAAGCTGAATGAAAGAAATTCAGGATAGTAAAAATAAGTACTTCTTCACAAACTGCAGAATCAAACAGTGGACATTTAAAAGCTGAAGATATGGTGATCGTCTTCAGCTTGGGCAATTTAAAAGAAATAATACAAATTCAAGAGGATAAGCCTATCAATGGCTTTTAATCATACTGATTATATATTATCACCAGGATCAGAGGCAGTCTGATTATTAGAGTTTGGGAAAATGAATAGGGGTGGGCAAGTGAACTCCTGCCCTGCTTCTAGGTTTCATAAAGGTATCTAGCTGCCACTGTGACAACAGAATCCTGGAACAAATGTGAAGATCAATAGCCTCATTGCCTGGAAACAATACATCCGGAATAGACAAGTTAATTAAAATGATTAAGTATCAGGTGACATGGATACCCTCAATCTGATAAATGCAGCCCTGTGAGTGAGAAGTACCCAACTTCTGGACAAGTAACTCACCTTCACCTGGCGTGCACCACTGCAGAATGTGAAGAAACAGGAATAAATCTATAATCCAGGGCAAAAAGTGTAACTGCACAATGACTGACTGCATTCTTTCTGAGTCCCACAGAGGCTCCCTCAGAAAGAGTAGGGCCTGAATGTTTAGAGGTTTGGGCAGTTCTGGGGGTGAAGAAGCAAGTCGGTATGCTTAAAGCATCCATTTCACCCCTTAAAACCCTCAGCTGCCTCCCCACCCCCCAGTTTCAGAATGTGAGTCATCTCATGCTATGCAAAGCCTGACGTGGCCCTCAAGATGACAGGAGCTGTGCATGTCCACTTTAATGCAATGCCTGAAATTTAGCTCTATTAAAATATCCTAAGATTTTTTTCAAAGAAAATACATTTAGGACAGGTGTATACATTTTAAATTGTTGCTTATTTCTCTTTTAGAAATCTAAATGGATAACAAACTTCTACCCATAGCTTCTAGCTTCATACTTAATTTGAAGTGTAACCATCCAGACTTCCTCAATTCTACCTGAACATATTAGATTAGTCTAGGGACACTTTGCAAACTGCTTCTCCCAGGAATAAGAGAGGAGAACTGGGGAAGAGGAGCACACAAATCTAAGGTTCACCGCAACATGTTCATGCTTGTGCACCTCATATGAAACTATAGTCGCTTTCCAAAGGAACATCAAACAATAGTTTGGCATTATGAAAAACAGCAAACACCAGTATGGACCGTAAGTGCTTCTTATTCCATCTGTTTATTCCACTTTCCTTCAAACACTAACCCAATTCTTACAGGTCTTGGTCATAATATGGACTGTGTGCTGGGATTTTGTCTTTGTTTTTGGTTTATGATGATGTAGGATTCCAGAGACTGTGGTTTATTGATTAGCATTCTACAGTATATGAACTGCTTGTTCAATAAAATATGGTTCACCCAAGCTCTCGTTTCGCATGTTGCACAAATCTTGCCTGTCGGATTTCCTAAAAGTTGTATAATTTCTCTGCAAGCCATAGTTTGATATAATAATCAAACAGCAAATTATGGTTTGTTCAAACTATGCTTCAATGTTGGTTTACATATAAACCAACATTTTGGTAAAATGATAGCTTTTCACATTCATCTGCAATGTGAAAGTCTGGTTTGCTGGGGAGGGGTGGATATCTTTTAGGAAATCATGAGCAGTGAGGAGGAAGAGAAGCAAATAGGAATGCGTACATCCACAACCAAGGGTAGCCATTGCTTGTCATGCAACTATTGAAAAGTGATTCCATCAGAGTTTCAGTTCAGTTATTAATAGGGAATGCTCATTTTATTTTTTAACCATCCTATATTTTAACTTCTTTTTCTAATAAATTAAGGAACCATCAGAATGGCTTACTGATCATTCTCCCTAGCTCAGTTTGGAATCCACAGCAGTTAATATTATATGTCAAATCTATTAAGATAAAATAGTGCAATTCAAGATATTAAAATTGAAAATAAAGTAAATGTGAAAATAAAATTCAATACCTTAAAAATCTAATGCAGTGGTGGTCTGTTTCTGGTTACAGGATGATGGAAGAATATATCAACAATTTCTATCAAATGTATAACCTAATTGTGATATTTCCAAATCCACTTGTTTGGCTATGATTGGAAAACAAGGACTAGGCTAGGATTATAACTCTACTTTCTTACCAGAGGAAAAAATTCAGTGAGAAACAGTGGGCTACCTTCTTTGCTCTCCCAGAAAGTAGTAGATTAAATAAATTTAAATTATAGGATACTATATTTTTCAGCTGAACTTCTTGAATGAAAGAGCATTTTAATAATGAAACCAATTACCTGGAGGTGGATTAGTTTCCTCTTGTTGCAAGTCCTCAGATACAAGCTGGATATTTGGTGGATCTATCCTGGTAAACTATCACTTGGGCTATTTCTGAACACAGGTCTAAACATGACTAGCAGTCTTCTGTATGATCCTGTGTGTTCATGTCCTCAAGAAATGGTTACTGGGGCATATTTTCACCAGCACATACAGAACATGTGGATATACCTTGAGACTGTATATTATGAATTGTCCTAAGTAAACTGTTTAATGCTTCCAGAAATGCATATCCCAAATCAGCTATTTTGCCCTGGACCCTGATTTGGATTTTAGGCACAGTTAAAATTTTTTGAATCTATATCATTTGTTAACATTTTTACATGTACTTTGTGTATTTTAAGTAAAATGTACTTTGAATAGATGGATTGATAGATATCAGTGGCAATCATTCTACAAAGGTGAGAAACACCGGGACATTATATTTTCACATTCATACTTTTTTCACAATTCATGTGATTTCATGAATTGTTTGAAGTAAGTTATGTGTGACTCAGGTAAAAATCAATTTTCAAAAGGTCAAGGAAAGGAAAGGATCACAACTAGGCTAGATTTTGTTCTGTTCAGAATAAGCAGCTTTATGTTCTTATCTCTGCTTTTCTATAATGACTATGACTTTTCCTGCAACTATGTGTCTGCTTACTCAGAAGTCAGTATACCTTAAGGTTGCCTGAAAAGTAAGTGTGCCTAGGACTGCATTTTTAGTCATGTGAGCCCATCCTTAAAAGGAAATGTTTCTATCCAAAATCTAGTAAAGCTTAGGAATTTGCTGCCCCAAGAGGTTATCACAAAGACAAATAAGACAGCGAGTCTTAAAGATTGAACACTAATCTTTGCAGTTATGCAACCTAGACTAATGACATAGTAATCAAATGTCATTCTTCATAACTTCAATTGATTGCCTGAAGCAGAGTGAGAAGACAGTTTTGTGAGGGCTTTGCCCCCCCCCCCCCCATGAACAGTATTTCATAAAAGTTCAGGTGCCTTTTGGGGAGTTTCCCATCTTCTGAAGCCTCAGGGATACTGTGTTAGGTTCATCAACGGCCGAAATCACAGTACTGTAATCCAATTATTTCTTTCGATGGTTGCAAATTACTCCATGGAGAAATCCAGAAATATCTCAAAGAACTTATGCAGTCCTATGACCTAAAGCAGGGATGGGCAACCCTGAGTAGTATTCCAAGTTGTTATAAATTCAAATGGCATTGTCATTCAGATTTGGGCAACACGAATATGTAGTGATTTCAATAGCTCAAAGTAAAGTAATTTCCCCTTGGATGCTGGAGTGTTCTATAAAATGGAGAGGGGGAATATTGCTGCAGGAGTGAATACAGCCCTTGGCCTGAAAAAGGTTTCCCACCTTTGACTTAAAGGAACTCATTATTGCCAGACAATGAGAGTTAATGATATACTGGAAATTAAAGAACAAACCTGTGCCTTTCAGCTCTGAATTTAGTGGGGCAGGCTCTTAGGGAGCTATCATAACTAATAGCCCAATGTTATTCAACTCTGTTTAACAGTAAACCCATTAGGTTCAATAAGATTTATTCAACTAGGATACAATGAAGTTTATACAAGGAGTTAATCATAGCCTCAAGAATAAAATCCATGGATAAAATCTAAAGACGTGTGAAGGGGACTTTAAATGTAATTCTCTCAAGCTCTCTCTCTTCTCCTCAAAAACACTTGAAAATAGCTTTTGAAAAGAGTTTCAAAGCAGACTGTCATATGACTTGAGTATCAGCTGTCCATTCCAGTAGGTTGTAATAAACCCCTCAATGAGCCTAAAAGGCCCTTTTACCCTGGTTCTTGCTTCCCTCTTCATTTTCTAAAGTTTCCTTTTTTGCATTTTTATAACATAGAGATTTCTCCTCTCAATTGTTTATTTATTTACCACATTTATAGGACCACCCAACTCAAACAATGTGACTCTTCATGGAGTACAACAACAAAACACAAACAATAAACCAACAAAAATAACATGAGGACATATACAATATACAAAATTTAAAATAGCGACCAAGTACAGTAACAAAACCACCAAAAGGGGACTCCACTCCACTGGCCCCTAATGCTAGTTAATAAATCCCTCTTTGACCTAGACCTCTCCAAATCTCTGTCCAGAAAACAGAAATGTTAGGACAGGATCTATAACGGGCTGTGAGAATAACCTTGAGAGACAGGAAGAAGAGCCGCAGCCTAGAGAACAGGCTAACAAACAAAAATCTGAGCCCAAAGCAGAATTGTCATTTGAGAAAGCGTCTCAGAAAGGGTGCCCCTAGTTCTCTGGAATGTAAAGGCAGGGAGGGGGGAAGTGCTTTCAGACTTGCAAGATTCTGTACTGTAACCTTACAATAAAGGTAGTGTCAGTATTCATGATTTTGGTTTCCTGGCCTGGTGTACCTTGAAAGACAGTCAGGATCCATGGGGCCAAAGCTCTGAATCAGTTTCCTGAATTCTGAGGCCCACTAGTGTGAATGAATTTTTCCCCCTTGATCTTAAAGCCAGGCTGGTGCGGGGGGTGGGGGGGAGATTTCAAGGAGGAACAGCTGAGAAGGAAAGACAAACTTTCCATTCACAGCCCAGAAAATTCTTTTTGAAAGAAGTGGGAACTTCCATTGCTACCAATGAAAACTCTTCCCTAAGTCTACTTTATTTATTTATTTAAAATATTTATACAGCCCCCCAATTCAACCCAGGTGACTCTGGGTGGCTTTCAGAAAGAAAATGCAATGAAACCTAACAAAAGAATACAAAACCGCAATGCATACTCCAACAGACAATAATAATAAAACAATAAAAGGGTGACCCAAACAACAGTAACATCATCATCATCCAATCAGGACCCTGGCAGGTCAGGGATAGTGCCAGGTCTTGACAGTGCTTCTAAAGGCCAGAAGGATCAGGAGGAAGATCATTCCATAAAATAGGGGCTGTCACCCAGAAGGAACATCTCCTGGCTCCCACAAGATGGTATTGCTTCAGTGAAGGAGTGTGCCCTTCCCTTTGAGAGCATGTGGGGTGAGCAGATACCCTGGAGAGAAGGCAGTCCCTCAACCCATTTGTATGCCACAAAGGGCTTTAAAGGTGATAACCAGCACCTTGCGTTGCACTTGGAAGACAGTTGTGAGCCAGTGTAACTCATGCAGTAGTAGTGTCACATGACCATAGTGAGAAATGCTCGTATCACTCACACTACTTCATTCTGGACCAATTTAGCTTCTGGATGGTCTTCAAGGGCAGAGCCATGTCAGCATGTTGCAATAATCCAACTGAGAGGTGACTAAGGCATGTTTGACCATGAGCAGGGCCTCTCAATCCAGAACGGGCACAATTGGTGTATAATATAAAGTTGTGCAAAGGCCCCCTGGCCACAGCTGCTGACAGGAAAGAGAAAGTTAAGGAAATAGGAGAAGGTCAGAGAAAATCAGTAGGGTACAAAGAGAAAATTGTACATATTCTATCATTAAAATATTAAATAATTTAAGCAAAATTTCATTCTCTATTGAGAAAAGATATGCATTAGATGTTGATCTTCACAGGCATCTGCAAGGGGATAGCAAAAAATCAAGATGGCAGCCATGACCATACAATGGAAGCGTATGCATTTTATATGCATTGCTCAATATACGTTTAATAAAAGAGACAGGACAGGAGGAGACGGCAGCTTCATCAGGACTTTCGAGGGTTGTGAGGGGAGGGCAAGCGGTGCAAGCCTATAGTATATGTTGGGAGGGAGGGAGGGAGGGAGGGAGGGAAGGAAGGAAGGAAGGAAGGAAGGAAGGAAGGAAGGAAGGAAGGAAGGAAGGAAGGAAGGAAGGAAGATTACTGATGCTTCCTACCAGCTTCCCACAAGCAAAGTCAACAGGGAAGCCAGCAGCAAGTGGTAAGGCACTTATACTCCCACTGCTTTTGTGCCCTTGTCCAGGTAACATTCTGTTTCTTTGTTTAGGTAAGGCAATATCTCTGAAACGATGACCCAACAAGCCACGGGTTGTCTAGTTAGATTTAATTCTCTTCTCCTTTGGCAGAAGTTTCTAAAGCAGATTCTTTTTTGTTTAGTTGAATGAGAAATAGTAGGTGGGAAATGCAGCTGGTATTATCCTGTTTGTGAATTGCAGAATTGGCGAGTTGGGAGTCACAAGAAAAAACAAGTGAAAGCCGAACCTCTACCCCTCCTGTCACTGCTTTCTCTTTCTATGGCCAGGTTTCCTCTATTCCTCCCTAGTTGCTTCATCCTTTTCCGTTTCTAATTTCACCTCAAAGTAGCCTTTTTCGTTTCTTTTTTTCCCCAACTCTGTTGTTTACTCTCCTATCTCATCCCTCCTCTTACCATCGTTCTCGCTTCCTCTACATCTCTTACTCCTTTTGCTGTCTGCCTATTTGTTATAGCTTTTTGAATTGTCACTTTATTTACTTTTGAATTTAATTTATGCACTGTGACTCAGAACAGTGTCATTAACTGAAGGGACTTTCGGTTTACTCTTGACTTGCTTTTGGTTAATGTTCTGGGGAAAAAAATTGAAATTTTGAAACTCCATCGGGATGCAAAATTGCTATTTCTGAGCCGAGGTGTATTTTAAAGGATTTGTAAAAAAAAAAAAAAAAATCAACTTTTTGGAACATTTCTTCATATCTTTTCATAGTACAAATAAAATGTAATAAAAATCCCAACTAATTTGGAATGATCTCAGATGAAGCATAAATTAAATGAGGCATCTATTATTTATTGGTCATGATTTAGACAGGAAATGAATTGGCTGATTTTACATTCTGTGAAATAAAAAATAAATTTTAATAAAGATTTTAGATTTGCAAAGATAGTACATGGGATCAAATATTTTGCAGATCTAGCAGAACACCTGCCAGGCAATGGAATCTACTGGCGAGAACAGAGCCAAAGATAAATATGTAATATAACTGCTCACATATTTTTAAATGGCCACTGAACTAACAAGTGCTGTGAGGTATGTCATTCGTGAAAAGAAAACAGAAAGGAAAAGAATGAAAAAAGAAGAGGGCATCATTCTCAAAACTGGACACAAGGTTCTTCCCAAACTTGCTTTGATATTTGAGTTGCATATTGCTGGAAACATTACTCATTTGATTAGTTAGTGTAATGCACGGATGAGGAACTTCTTGCCTTCCAATATTGCTGATCTACAACTGCCAGCTCCCTACTTTTGGTCATGATGGTTGGAGCTGCTGGGATGTCCCAGTAGAAGAGACTATATGTAGCTCAGGGTTGAACTGTGGAGTCCTTGGTACTCTCTGAGCTTGGTTGTTTGCTTGCAGACATTTCATTACCCAAGTAGGTGACATCACCCGTGCTAGCAAATAACCAAGCTCAGAGAGCACCAAGGACTCCATTGTTGGGATGTGTAGTTCGGCAAGAACTGGACAGCAACAGATTTCTCACTTCTGCTGTAGTGTGAACAGCATGATAAAATCAACTGAGGCAAAGATCAACAAATAACTGATAATGCAGGCTTCAGTCCCAAAGCTGCAGTAATCTGTCGGTAAGGAGGGAAGAAGAACAGTGGAATGTGCTTCATGAAGTCATCATGAAAACCCTACGATTTATGTACATGCATCAGGCAGCAGAGTGCAAGTACATACAGTAGTATGTGGTTGATGATATCACCATGCACATATCATTCTAGCATCATCATGATGTGTCACGGACACTGCTGGTCTAAAGTTATTTTAGCATTTGTCAAGCTGTGGCAACTAAATATTTATAATTAGAAGTACTTTTTATCTTTTATCAAGTCTCTTTAGAGCAGGAACTAACAGCACATGCCTCATGGCAATTTAGATTTAGAAAGTGGGATGTTAGTTATGGGAAACTCCATTTTCAGTTCTGGATGAGGAGATCTTAATTCTTTTCCTATGTGCTTTGCTGTCTAATCCAGTTGTTTGGACAGGTTTTTGCTTCATACCCCAACCCTCATATGGGTGCCTTTAAGTTATCTCCCTCACAGAAATAATGGCTATATGTTTGTTATAAACAAACAGTCCCCTTCTCTTTATATTGGAGGCCCCATCTAAACTGACACTGTCCCCTTTACTGTGGTTCCACTTGAAAACACTCAACAAACCAAAATTATGATCCATGCACAGATTTATGTCTAGTTGAGACTTTGTTTCTTACTCTACTCTTCAGCCCCAAAAGACTCTGCAAGAAAGATAAGACAGAGGTGAGCCATTGCCTCAGACTTACAACCTGAAGAACATGCCACAGATGAAAAAGGGACTAGGAGACAAAAATAAACTTAGTCTCCAGGTTAGTGATTCACATATGGTGGTGATCCCATGGAGATCTACCAGAAAGTCTATCATAGCCAATATTCACTGGCCAAATCCTACTCACCACTTCAACCTCCCCCCAACATAAATTTGTGTCCAGTCAGGTGGTCAGGCCAGAATTTGGGTTGTTATTACTGGTTCACAAACAAATACCAATGACTGAAAACTCTTTAATTGCAATATACAAGGGGTAATATAAATAACAATGTATATAATAAACAGGTCTTGAGTGTAGTTACAGACTATGAATGCACATGCTATGTAGAACTGTGATCTCTTGTGACTGGCAAGTTGATGCTAAGAGTTATTGTTACATGACTTCCAGGACATAAAATGATTCAAGCAGGTAAATACTTGATTTTGAATTTATAAATGGAACGGATGGGGAGGTATACACAGATTTATCTATAACCATTACCTTATTTGCTGAAAAACATGTATACTCATGCTCTTAAAGACAAAAATGCAGGGAGAGGTATTTGTTTAATTGGGTGGTCCCTAAGCATTTATTTAGTGGTCCATGCAGAAAGCTTAAGAAAAATTGTGCTAGATGATTGCGTGTCAAGTCACCATTTCAGTACATCTATACATAATGTAATGATCTGTAAATATTTTTTTATTTGTAACTCATAATTGCTTGTTTTGCTTAATAGGGGGTTAACATTTTATTCCCTATATTTTAGCATTATATTCCACATCTTTTCCCACTGACCTGTTGATATAAACCAGGGGCTCACTAAACATTGATGATCATAACTGTTTATATATAGCTGCCAATTACCATCAAACACTACAGATTTTATTTTTAATATCCCCTAATAATATGGTTAAGAAACTGCTGTAACCATTATTACATTTCTCTTACAATGAATATTTTCCCCCAGAAAATCTTAAGAAAAGTACAGTGTTACCATCCATGTGAAGAAGTACCACTAGTCCTTTCCTTTTCTATCTCTAACCCAAATTTGAAGTCTCTGGGAAAATTCTGCAGATGCTCGTTGGTCTGCAAAAACATGTCTTATATTTTCATTGGTCATCTGAGATTGCAATATTCAGTTTTCTCTTCCACTCCTCTTTTAATGTAATGTAATGCAATGCAAGAAAATATTAATGTTAGAAAGACCAAAAGGTTTTTCCAATATATACTGAGAACATTTCTAATCTATACTAAAACCAACATTTATTTCAATGTATATTGAAACCAGTGAACTTTGCTTTCACTCCACGCAGTGAAGCAAATGAGTTTACAAAAGATTAAGTGACAGGATCTATGTGCCTTGGCAGATAAACTTGGCTGATAAACTTGAAAGGGTTCTGTTCAAACAACAAACCTAGTAAAACATTCTGCTCAAACCAGACCTAAATCATTGCAATTCCCTGATTCTAAATCAACAGGTTTGTTCATGTTTCCATGTTTTTAGTAGATAATTTCTGACCCACATCCAAATTAGCCCTGGGCTCTGTTCAGGCCCTGTGGAACAACAATACCTGAACTCTAAGTGGGATCGGAAAATAACACTGAGCAGGTCTGCCTTTTAATGTTGCCCACTTTATATATCCCTTTCCGTAAATATTCGTATGAACGCTAAACTTAGAGGTTATAGTAGCTCCATCTAGAACTGGTTAGGAAATTTGTATAAAAAATAGGGGAGGAATCAACCATTTGTCGTCAGCATGGTCCCAGTTTGAATCACAGCTGAGTACTGGAGTTCGATATGAGCTGCGCTCGGCCAATTTAGCTGACGACAACAAATTACTGAAGATATATTAAGTTAAGATATATTAAGTCTTAACAAATTAAGAAGAGATAATGAAAAACCCTGGAAGAACTCCAATCTAGGGGAATGGCATTAAAACGGCTCTTGCAGTTCATCAGTATAAGCAAGTATAAAGTTATGAATGTGGGAGTAAAAACAAAATTCCAAATTTGCATTTACACTGATGGCAATTTGACCTATTAATAATTGAACAGGAAGGAATCTTTGAATAATGGTGAACAGTTGGATGAAAATGTCAGCTGATTTGGTTAACGTTTATACGTTTCTATTACAATCATGCTTGGAATAACGTGAAAAGTTTGGAAACAGTGTGTGTAGTTCTGGTCATTGCATCTCAAGAAAGATGCAGTATAGTGACCTAAGATGCAAAAAAGAACATCTAAAATATTAACAGGGCTGGTGCAATTTCCTTATCAGGAAATTATTTGGGAATTTTTGCTTGAAATAATGAGTTTCAGGTCTTTCATCATTTCCAGGTGTGATACCCCAAATTTAGTTATTGATTTATGACCTTTTTTTCCCTTCAAACTCTGAAAATATTCCCAGTTTTACAAAATCAAAATTAAAACAAATCCATAAAATCAATTAAACTAATAAAAGCATAACTCACTCTGGCAGCTAAATCCAAGCAATGGTTCTCACAAATTAAAAACTCTGCAGAAAGGGTCAGCTTAAGCAACCTCCTGAATGTCCACAGAGAAGCAGCCCTCCAAATCTCTGGGGGAAGTCTGTTCCAAAGGAATGGGGTCATGAGCGTCTCACTCCAAACCTCATATATAGGAAGAGGCCCCAACTTTCCTACTTAAGGTGAGGTCAATTCTACCAGAAGTCAGTCCTGGAAATATCTGGAAACCAAGCCATAAAGGGCTTTATAGGTAAAACAAAAACCAAAAAAAACCTGCTGGAAGCCAACACAGTGCCCACAGAACTGATATTACAGGGTTATAGCTGGTCTTATCCACCACAGGCAGGACACTGCATTTTGTATCAGTTGTAGCTTCTGGGTATTCTTCATATTTGATCAGACTTCCCAAGGATCCTTTTAACCCTACAGTGTTTATTTTTAGACTAGCAGTGAAAAAAAAATTTATTCTGGCAAACTTATGGAATTCTGTCCAACTGCAGTCTATTACTATGATTTATATAGGAAATTTTGTTTGGTTTCCTTCCCCCCTCCCTCCCCTTTTGGCATGTTGTTATCCTGAGTGTAAAATCATATTAGATATTTTATAGAAAGGTATGCTATACATGTTAATAATAAATAATTGAGTTGCCCATTCCAGTATGATATGAATTTTTTTTTTTTTATCTGCGCTCAGTCGTTACCGACTCTGCAGTGACTGCTTGGACGAGTCCTTTGCAGTTTTCAAGGCGAGGTGTTTCGGAAGTGGTTTGCCAGTGCCTCCTTCCTAGAGCAGAGCCCAGCTGGTGAGCGCAGGAGGCGGGGTTTCCGTTGCTTCGCACCCTTTTCGGGCGAGCGCGGTTTCGCGCTTACTGGCAGCTGATCCCAACTCCTTTTGCAAGGCGCCACCAGCATTTTTCCTCCCACCGGAGTGAGAGTCCCCGTTTATCTACTCATGTGAGTTTTCGACCTGTTGGGTTGACAGGAACTGGGGAGGAAACAGGAGCTCACCCTGTTACGCGAAGGCTGGACTCGAACCACTGAAGCGTCGACCATTTCTGGCCGGCAACTTTCAGCGTCATTAAGCCGCTGCGCCACCGCGTCCCCATGATATGAATGGTAACTCTCTAATACACTCCTATGCTCATCTCAGCAATAAACTCTTCAGATTTCAATGAGCTTACTCTCAGATGAGTATGTGTAGAGCATTGCAGCTTAAATCACTGGTACCGTGCCATCTGCTTCTCAGATAAATCTCTCATTGAGAAAACATATGGCACCATATAAGAACATGCAAATAAGTGACTGGGATTTTAATGCTGATCCAGACTGACATCATTCTTGCCTTAATCACTGCCTGACACCACCCAATCCAGGACTGCCATTTAGGATCGGTAGGTCATTATGAAGACCTACATCAGCTTCAAGACAAATGAAGGCAGAAATGCAAGGCATGCCACCAACCTTGTTTAAACATGTTATTAGCCTCATCATCTTTTATAGGCTTTAGTTCAAGATGACGGTCTTCAGCTAGGATAAGAAGATAAAGGAGAGATGATACACAGCACTTGTCTTCTGAAGGGTGCATAAATATATCTCAGGCATTAATTACTTGAAATTCTTTTTGATCTACATTGGTTTGGAAGTTGAAGTCTCACGCATCACTGTTATTATCCCTCTGAATATTGACATCATGTTGTAATTTCAGAATAAGAAATAGATCTCATGTTAAAACTGATACTGGAGCCAACTCATATTTGGTTGGCTTACTCCTCTTTCCTCAGCCTGGTACCCTTGAGATATGTTGAGCTTACAAGTCCTAGAATCGAAGCTGTTGGTCATACTGACTGGGAATTTCCAAAAGATCTGGAGGGCCCCAGAATGGGGATTATTGACTTGTTCAGTCGATTTACTCGTGTGTACCCAATTTGTAAATGACTTAATAGATACCAAGATTGTTGCCTAGGATGTTTTGATCACTTTTTAAAATAGCTGGATAATTAGTAGATACCCAATTTTATGAAATAATTACAAATTATTTGTAATTTGTTACACAGTTTAGAAATTGAGTGGAAATGTTCAAAAAAATCTGTTTAATAATGAAAGTTCAGATGATTACAACTTTGTATGACTCCCACATTCACTTTAAGAATATACAGATTATGCCTTAAGCAAGCAGGTAATCACCTTCTTGCCACTACTCCATTCAGGTATCCTGGAATATTCCAAAGCCTCTGTGCTGATTAAAAACTTGTACTGCATAGCAAAGAAAAATTGCTGCCAACCCTGAAACATTGTTCAGCTGATATGCTCAGGTTTTTGGAAAGCATATGATGAAGCATTTGCAGAAGCTAAGCTGGCTTGGGAAGATTCTGTGCCTCGATGAAAGAGCGCCTCCGAATCTTATTTCATGGGTTATGAAAGAAAAGAAAAGGGATATAAATATAATAAACAAATGCTTTACTGGCAGAGCTCTCTTTGTTACTTATCTGCTGG
Organism: Liasis olivaceus; assembly: GCA_030867105.1. NCBI lineage: Eukaryota > Metazoa > Chordata > Lepidosauria > Squamata > Pythonidae > Liasis > Liasis olivaceus. Next base: position 78,383,161 of record CM061349.1, read on the forward strand.
GATGAAATCCTTGAAAATTTGGTATAAGGGCCTGCATTAAGTAGATGATTCTATAGTACATTCTTTAGCACATTGGTGAAGCTTGCCCAAACTAAGGATGTGGCCAAAATCACATCCACAGATATAAATGGCTAGCTACTATGGTGCACTGACATATTTTATTGCATTAAAAAAAGAAATACAGAAAAAACAATACAAAAAAGTATATCAAATATTCACTCAGTCATATAATAACACTATATCAAATCAAGTACAAAGTATCTAAATCAGTGAAAGACCTTTTCAGTGGTGCATTGTCCTTTCCAGAAGTTATATATTTAATATCATTTGGACCCAGAAAAGACCTTTTTTATTTCCCCAGCTTCTAAAAATCATTTTGTGGTTCTTAATTTTTTAAAATCTCTATTGATTTTTCAACATTTTGGATTTAACAGGATTTAATCCCAGACTCCTAATAAGACATTTAAAATTATTTAAGCATACAGATGTTGCAATCAGCACTATTTGTCTGGTTACAGAAGAGTTTGAAAAGGATCTCAGCACATGTTAAAGACCTGAGTTTGATGTTTCTTGTTTATGCCTGTTATAGTAAACAAAATAGATTTCAGGTATCATTGTAACCATTCCTGTCCATGAGATAGAAGGACTCGAGAACTTCAATTACTTTAGTATTGACTTGAAAATGTTATGGACATTTTATTCAAAGCATGTCAAAAGATAATTAAACTCTTACATAACTTATGCAAGAAGGAAAAGGACGTAACGCTATTCTGAGAAACAATCATGCATAGCTAAAAGGCCAATCTTTCTGCATACTCCTGATAATTTGTGCTATAAATTGGATTTTTAGCAAATAAAATGTAAGCATCTATTTTGCTGTAGATAGGGTATATAGATTGCATGCATAATTTACATCATATCATTTTACAGGAAATAAAATCATATCATGAGGGCTGATGCACATACAACATCCTTGCATATATCTGTGTTTAAAAAGAAGAAAAAAACTTAGTATTAAGGATCAGAGCCAGGTAGTAACTCCATGGATACTTATAATAAACATCATAACTTTTAATAATTTATATGAATAGATTATCTGTATGGAGCTTACAGTAATTATACCCCATGTCATTTGCCAACCTCCATGCTGATCACTGAATACAATATAATGTTACAGCGAAAACAAATCATGATTAAGCTGCTCTTTACCAAGGTGGTACATCTTCACAAAGGGTTGAAAAGTCTACTATCATGCCACAGCCATATGAATGTAGGCAATTATCCCAGGACTATGGAATGCTTGAACTCTGAAGCAAACTTCTCCAATTTTAGTAGCAAAATGAATTTTGTAACTCTAATGATTGACAGCGCACAAGTGATAGCAGATTGGCCTTTAAGCTATGTGTGATTTAGTGTTTCCGTTGTAATCATGTTCCCTTTCACTCTTACATAAGTTATGCAATAGCTGAAATGCCTTTTTGAGGTAGAAGTAGCATCATAAAGAGAAAATGAGTGTTAGTATCCTGCTGCCATTTCCAAAGTGTAACAGCAACATTTCAATTCATAGACCCTTTTATCACTGGCTTCAAGGTGGCTAGCAGAACAGGAAAGGAATCACAAAGATAAATGTCATCCTGAAACAGTTGAGCAGAAAATCATCAAGACCGGACACCATTTCTCAAAGATTTAAAAAATACACGCACACAATTCCTTATCGCTCCAAGTTTTAATTGGCTAGTGAATGCAAGAACGTCTGAGTCACCCCAATAGTTGCTTTGATTTTAGCCACTCTCCAAAGTAATTCTCTCATACACTTCTTACTTCACCATTCCTCCTCCTTTCCCTTCTCTCTCTCCCTCTCTCCACGAAAACATACAATCTCTTCTCTATCCATTCATCTGATAGAATGGACTGTAATCTACAACAACTGAATATGTTAGTTTTTAAAGTGCCACAAGATTCTCTGCTGCACAGGCCCACCTGGCTACCTGTCTAGAAATTGTAATTTTTTAAAAAAATCCAAAACTTTGAGATAGGGAAAGCATACAGAGCATGGTTTCTCACTTTCTTTCCAGGCTCTTTACCAGCAGCAGCCATAGAGGACATCTGAACATTTCTCTGTATAACACAGTAATATGTTGTACCTATATGCGTGTGTGTCTCTGTGTGTACCTTCTTCCCAGGGACTAATCAGGCTGTGCACTCATGTGTTGCTTGTTTGCGTGTGTACATGTGAGGGTCTAATAAAAATGGGAGCATAAATGTTCCTTCTGTGTGAGAGAGGGAGAGAGATCATAATACCACTAATCACACTAAACTGAGAAATGCATGTCTAGCCTGGTTGTATAAAATCTCCCTGAGATTCTGTACTGCTGTGGCTGTCTTTTATTAGGATGAATCTTAAGGTCCATGTTTCAAGATGTTTCACTATCATATAAAAATAAATGCATATAATTAGTACATTTAGATTTATAGTCTTAATATGGAGGCAAGGACAGTAGGCAAAATCCACTTTCCTGCTGATTCACTTTCTAGAGATCATTGTGTATTGGGCAGAAGGCCTGAAGAGGAAACATATGCACATTCAGCTGAGTAGACAGAGGCTTCTCCGTACACCTTGCAAGATCAGCTGAATATTGATAACCTTCAGTATCCCCTGAGGATACTGAGGATCATTGATAGAGACCGTTTTACCTACCAGAGAACTTAATTCATTTTAAAAGAATTACTAGATTTCTGCACAGTGGTATAACTGGAACAGTTATTTAGATGAATATAGCTGGAATACCAGTGTTTGGAAGATGTGCTTCAGATCTCACTTGAGTGAAGCACCACTCTGAAATTCATTAGAGCAACCCACTATATTTAAGGATTCTGTACAACTCTGCAAAAAAAATGCCACTGTTTTACAAATTGCATTTTTAATGAGTTGATTCCTTATAGTAGCAGCACCCTTTTTCAGGCTTGTAGGAAAGTCCAGCAAAGGACAAAGTTAATAGCAGAGAAGTAATCTGTTTATCCAAGGGCTGAAGCATGAAGAATCTTCTCAAAGCCTGACTAGCCCTCATCTGCATGTACTGGGTTTTCCCGCGCAGAACAATCTCTTATTCTTTCCATGGAAAGCTATTTCTGTATGAGGACATTGGATCTCACCATAAACCTGCAGTGGAGGCAGAAAGTCTTCCTAGAACTATTTCATGAATGAACTGGCTAGGCAATAAAATGTATTTTGATGTGCCAATCATAATTATGCACAACCTTTCCATTTTCTGAGTGTGTTAGGACCCCTTCTGCCACTTCTGGTTTTACTGTTGTTTCGACACTGCGTCCCAGCCCGTATAATACAAATCACTGCCCCTTGCAGCCACTTAGATGACTTGCACAGATTAAAAATAATAAGGGGTCATAAAACAAGAAAATAACAGATGAGCTGGATTCACACAATGCTTGGAACATCAAGTTGACGCAGCTGAAATCTGAGCTATACTTTTGGTGGAGACAGACTGACTAAACTATATAGAGAAGTGGTTATATTTCTTTCTTGGTTTTCAAAGTTTTTAAATTGTATTTTAGCCTACTCTAACTTCCTTCTTTTAGGTAAGTAGTATCTGAGGTAAGCACTATTCAAATCTGTGGTGTGAGCTTAAACTGCTTGGACATTGAAAGCAAAGGGACTTTATTTTGATTTGTATATTTAGCAGTCAACCAGGCCTTTTTTGCTGTATATAGATATCTTCTGGTTCTGTGGGGATAATGAAACCATGTTCCAACAGTGGTTCACTGCAGCCTTCCGATGCTCACTGCCAGTCAGTGGACTTGGAAAAATATATTGGTGGCTGAAATTGGTCCATTGAAGCACAGAAGTACAGGTAGCAAAGTGAGCGTTAAATTTCAGAAAGCTGACAATATTGAGCAGGTCTCAAATGCAGTTACCAACTGTGAATCCACATAAGCTATGCTATATGAAACTGTGATCACTTCTAATCAACAAAACCTGTTGTTATATGACATAGGGTATTAAAATAATTCAGGTGGTAAATAAATACTTAATTCTGAATCAATTTGGGGGGTACAAAATTTAGTTAAATGTCTGAAAATGAAGGGGATGAGAAAGCATAAACAAATGCAACTATATTCTTAATGTTATTTGTTGGGAAAAACTAAATTGTTGTTCTCTTAAAGGCAAAAATATTGGGAGTGGAGTTTAATTGGAACAACCCTGCATTTCCCCAACATTTATTTAAGAGAAAACTTGACAAACACTCCTCTAGGGTTAGTTGGAAAGCAAAAATACTGGGGCCATTACGAAAATTGCCTGGGTATGTTGACTTCAGTTACAAGGAGTTAAATTTTGACTGACAGTGACTTTACAGTTTTATCTTAATTCACTGAATAATAACATGAGATAGTTGAACGATATCTCTTTTCCAAGAATAGTTTAGTAGTGAGCAAGTAGTGAATTAATCTATGAACTTGTTAAATGGGTATAATTTGAAAAAATATCACATAAAATAGGCAGTTTCTTACACTCAGAACCAGGTACATTTTTTTTTTTTAAGTTTTAGTATAGTTGAATTTTTTCTGATTGCAGTGAATGATTCACAGTTGTCTCTATGCTGATCAGATTTCACTTTCCTCTTTAGGCAGAATGGATGATTCTGTTTCTTCTACACACCTTTCAAGTTTGCTCCACGCTTTTGAAGGATTCTCCATAGTAGATTTGAGGAACTCACACAGGATGCAAAGGAGAGTGGAGCAAGGAAAGTCCTGTGTTCAAGCATTACCTTGGATGTGCTCAGTCTATGGTTTAAGGCTTAAGTGAGACCAGGACATAGTCTTTAGTGTAACCTATACTGTTTCTGATCATTTATGTAATATTACTTAATAATTGGAAACTGAATTGTATGCATAATACCAGATTTGCAATGTTCTAATTTTCTGCAGCTTTCCCCATCTGGATTTCAGCACAACTGAAGAGTACCAGATTGAGAGGACTACAACTTTTTAAACTACTTAAACAATAATAAAAGTATGGCCTGAAAAATCAGTGCAGTAAAATCGTTTTACCCATGTAAATGTCATAGACCAGACTAAATGGAGTTATCTATGTTTATGAAATGACTGCTTCACTGCTTTATATTGTCCCTTTCCTCTAAAGCTTGTGATTGCTGCTGAATTCTTTGTTTTGTTGAGAGGAGCACAGAGTAGAAATAACTATTATGATGTTTAAAAAGAAGAGGAAAAGAAGCACATCTTGAAATCCCTTATAATTCAGCCCCTCTGGCATGCCAAACATTCAGCTTCTGAATCCTTCTGAATTCTTCTTTCAGAGTTGAATAGCCTGTTTAAATGTAGAATAGAAGCTATGGCTGCTGACAGAACCCGCTGGGGAGCCCTGTGCTATGAAGCCTCCACCGGCGTTGAAGACAGGTGCCGCCAAAAACTGATAGAAAACCGTGAGTGGTGTCACAGAATAACACCCACAGTTACTACAAAAATGGACTTCCAGTGCCCCCATTGTGCTAGACTCTGCACTTCCAGACTAGAACTGCAGAGCCACCTCCATGTTCACAGATGAACTGCAAACAGTGTGTCTTCTTCAAACTCGAAGGACTACCATACATTAATGACAGGGAGGGGCTAAGAAAGAAAAATAGGTAGCATTATGGCCCAGGGCAAACATCCTTGATTAACAGAATTAGCCCTCCTTTGGGATTTTCAAAGACAATGAAAATGGAGGATGGAACTTTTATTTAAATAAATAGTTTTTAAAAAATTAAAAGACTCTCCAACAAGACTCATGTTTCCTGCAGAACTTGTAATGAATCTGTACTTCTTCCATTTTCCCCTATAAGATCTGCTAATCCTTTAAAGTACATTAAATTGATTGATCATTTAGCTTTTATCTAATAATTACCTATTCATAAGTTAATTCATACTTTCTCCTTAAACATCAGAGTAACTGAATGATACATTGATAACCAGTTACAGGCTGAATCTAGACGTATTCTTGCAATAGTCCCACTGATAAAGGTTGACTATGCAGAGTGATAACAATCTGGATACAACTCACATATCTGGTTGGATCCAAACATGTCTTCAGTAACCTTTGGCTGGCATTGGAGAAAAGGAGTGAAAAACACACATGGTTTCAATTCCTCACTCCCTCCATATCCCCCTTTTCCCTGCAATACAATTCTGGATTTTCCAGAGTTCCCCAGCTGGAAGGTTCAGGGAATGCAGAATCAGAATAATGTCCTGTCCCATTCCTTTATCCAATGCAGGATTATTTTTTTTTCACAGAGAGTCAAGACCCAACTGATGGTTAGAAAATATGGTCATATTTCAGTTCCCTTCCATATTATAGAAGCAAAGTATTCTTTCATTTTAACCACTACAGTATGATTCTGCAAAACCATCACTTGGCATACAGGTTTAACAAGAGAAAATGAATTTTAGTGAAGTTTTGATTTGATTGAAATTGCTTTTTCGATGCGTGATCTCTAAGATTAATTCCCTTTCAATGTTGTATTCTGCTAAATTCAGCTGTCAGTCATTATTCAGAGACTTTTATACATGCAGGAATAAACATTGTTAATTAGAATCAGTTCTCTTTTAAGATCCATGAACTCTTTTAAAGTGCAACTGATATGACCATGGACAGAATGGAGCACTATTATTTATATTCATTTGGGGACGCATTTTGTATGATTTTGCAGAATAGGTAGAAATTATATTGAATGAGTCACCAATTTCAAAGGATATTTAAAATTTCTAGATCCAAGAAAATGTTTTCTTCTTGTCTGTTATGCAAAGAAGCAAGTTCTGGCAGATGAAAGCTTGCAAAAGAGAGTCAGCTTTAATCACCTAAAAATAAACTGCTTCAAACATCTTACAGTATACAGGTAGAACACAGAGTATCTTCACTGCTTAGAATGTGATGAATACACATGTGTTTTATATGTGCATGTATTTCTAAAACTCTGCCAAGAAAATAAAATGCCCCAGATGCACATGTAGCAAGGTAAAGTGACCTATTTCATACACTCCAGGGTAGATCAGGGAGATAAATAATGACCAAATAAATACCGTACTATTTCAATGATGTAGCAAGACTTTTAAAATATTGCCCCTAATATGGAAAATGGGGAGACAGGCATGCTTTGTTTCTAGACATAAAATATCTTGTGCTGGAGCTAAAAATATACATCCCATTGTCATTCTTTTCTGCTCTAACTCAGTCTTATGGATGAGTGGAGATGACTTATTATTTGAGGAGCTAATGAAGGTACAGGAGCATCTTCTGCTGGATTCCAGCAAACCTCTAGTCCTTTTAGGTATTTATCTGAATATGAAGGACTTCATACTGGGTAGTGAATGCCTCCTACTCTCTCTGACCACCAGGCATTCAGCTGGGAGATCTGAAAGGGATCTATATCTGCACTACTTTGAATGCAAGCATAGTCCTTTACTGTAGTTGGGACCTCAATGAAGCAGATGCAACTACAGGTCTCCTCAGAACATCCAGGTGAAGTTGGGCCACACATTCAAGTGAAAGACTGAAAGGAATGACCTTAAGGCCTGCATGGTATGGCCTGCAAAACAATTTCCAAAAAGTTTTTGGCTATTTCACTGAAGTAGTATCTACCAGCTTGGACAATTTAAACTGAGTTTAGATAAATTTATAGAGGAAGAGACTATCACTGACTACAGCATAATGACTAACTTTTAAAGCCATATAATAAGAGAATAAAATGTTGGAAGAGGCCATTAAGTCCATCAGTTCTGATCTGCTGATCAGTGTAGGTGCCAGAATTAAAACATCTCCAATAGGTAGATGTCAATCCTCCATTTGAATACATCCAGTATGAGTAATTTGTTCCACTATTGAACTGCTCTTTGCATTAGGAAGTTCTCTAACATTTAGTCAGTATCTGTTAAGACCAGTAGTAGTATGCCTCTCAGTAAACATATTGGAGAATACAAGTGGGAGAATGCCCTCATTTCCTATTTGTGGCTTCCTACAAACCTGTTTTTGACCACCATGAGAATGAAATACAGAATATAGTCTAGCAGGGCTTTCCCTATGTGTTTTTAAGCCCAGCCAAAGCATTCCTTTGTCCTAGGTTGAGAAAGTATTTATAAACACAGCGTGTTCTAAAGAAGGAAAAGTGTTTCATATTGAATATGACTTTTGATTTGAAGTACAAAACCGAATAGGTAGCTAAGCTGAATTTGGTCCTTCTCATTGGTGCACAAGAAGGTTATATATCCACAGTAGAGTGAAGCATGGATGACAACCTCCAGCCTGCATGTGTGACATCCACAACCATGTCACCTGCACAAAATCCACCCCTCATCATACTGCTAATTTCAGCAGTTTATTAAAGTTTGGTTTTTCATTTGAGGCAGGTATCTTTCTAATTTTCTGGAGCAAACTCTTATTATAAGGCATCTAATGGCTTCTCCTTTTTTTTTTTTAACCAAATGCTAAGCAGCTTATAGCCTGCAATCCATGCCTCATCCAATTATTCTTTTATAGTGTAGAGGATATATAGATATATATCTTGTATACAAACACTGTTTGAAGGTCTTGATGGCTATAACTATGGCTAACATGATATTCCTATTTGGATTTGGATGAGCCAATTCAGGATCAGGATGTATCTTGGATATGTGACTCAGCTATTAGAGAGCCACCTGCAGACTCTGAAGATTCTCTGTTTTGCATCCCAGCCAGCTAATAGTGCTTCTCACGAATTAATTAAATTGGAGGTCAGCAAGTATAAACCTCAGATTTTGAAGCCCTACTCTTTCTAAGTCTTTGAGTTTTAGGCAAAATGGAGATCAGATCCTGATCTCAATCAATAACAACATCAATTCAGTTTCATCAGCAAATCTTGGTGGAAGTTAGCCAGGAGTATGAAAATAACCTCACCTTATAAATGGAGTTATAATATTATTCGTGTTGCAAATCTACATCAGTTTTGACAACAAAAGTCTAATCCACACACCATCAATTAGATTTGCTTTTTAGCAGTAAACTATATAACTATAAGGTCTTCTAGGTTTCTCAAGCTTAAAAACATGTGGAGGATTATACAAATAGAGATGATTAGCTTTACAACTCATATTTAGCTATTCCCCTAGTCTAATAGTTAAAGCAGTTCAGATCATGCTCACATCATCCCTGCTACTTTTAAAACTTCACAGCAGAGAACTAGCATTATGATAATGTTCTACAAATGCCCCAATGATGTCTTCCAATCCACAGTTTTAGATGCATTTTCATCATTCTTCCATATTTAGAAGAAATTGCTAGGGTTTTGATATGTAGAATATACCCAAAGGATAAAATCTGCTTCTATATACCCAATAATTCCATTTCCTTTAGGAAAACATGAAGCAAATTTCAGATGAAGATGAGCATGCCTATTTGGAACCCCCAGTTTTATCTAGATTATGAGGGAAGTTCTTTTTTTAGCAAATGGGTCAATGCTCAAAACTAAACTCTTCTCAATTTTAAGAGTGACTTCTCTTTTTAACTGTGTCACACTCTATATTATCATTGTCATCAAAGGGGGTGTGTATAAGAACCTGAAAAACCAAACAGACCTGTCTGGAAAGTCTTCCATATATCGGAGAACTGCAGGTGGCCCTTCTTGCAGTTTACACCTCGCTGAGCCGGAAAACCTGTTAGCTTTGAAGATTACTTTCAGATCTAACCTTTCCTTGGGAAGAAAACAAGTACACCCAGCTGCACGTAAGCTCCATTTACTTCTTCATAAGGGCTCTTAAGGAAAGTCCCATGCTCCCAAAGTTGAATGATGTATGTAGTAAAAGTAAACTGTCACGGTTTGGTATTAGTCCTTAACATTGTCTTCTCTCATGGAACAAAGCCTGCAAATGTCGAGTGTGACACTCAATCTAAAGTTTAGAGAATTGTAATCAATGTCCACCTTCTGGGGATTAGGTTCCATGGAATATAGTGAGGTTTTTCTACCAAAAAAGCTTGGGGGCGCTTAGACTATAAATATTCTCTTGACATTGGTTCCCAAAAATGTTTGTTGCTGGATTTTGTTTATGTTCCTCTGTAATTCTCAAAACTCATAAAGATAAAGAATGTCATCAATGCCAAAACTGTAAAAATAATCCTACATTCCCACTATTGATTCTGGTAGTCAAAAATCTTTTCATTTTTGGTTATATTAATGAAAGTTCCTGGTGCTATAGATAGGTTGTGTAATATTATTGATTTGTTTTCTTTTTACTGGATGTTTTTTATGGAGGTTGAGATGTACACAGCTCAGGGTTCTTTGTGACTGGAGTGATATATAAGCCCAGTAAAATAAAAAATAACTGAGATCAGAAATAAATATATGCATATGTGTACTTTTGTAGGAATAATATCTTAAAACAGTTATCAGATTAGTGTGCATAGAGGATATTGCTGTAAATATAAATAAATGTTATACTTCTGAGACCTCTAGTGGCTGTTGCTATTAAGAAATCTTACTTAAAAATCTGCAAATCATTCTTGTAGAAGTTGATGCCATGTACTAAGTTGGAAGATATTTTACTAGCTGATTTAATAGAATTAATCATTTGGTAATGACCCAGCCAAATATATATATCTAATTCTTGCTGGCTGTAATGGGCAATATTTAAAAGACATAACTGATTCACTAAAATCAGTGAGACATTGCAATACTGTGGCTGAATTCAGTATAATCAACATCTGTTAATTCCATGCAGTCATTTTTTCTAGTGTATACTAATCCATTAATTACTATACCCATATTTCAAAATTCTAATTTCCTTTATAACTAAATGTATTTCTAAATCAATTTTTAAAATTGTGTTAGTTAAAGGAACTCTCACAAAAGAATTTAACTATGTCATCAGATAGATAGATATAGGCATAGACATAGATATAGATAATATGACTTCATTTCACTTAACTCCGTATATACTGTATGTAAATAATTGGTTCTACTTCTGATCTGATCCACTGATTTCTTTTAAATTGGTTTTCCAAGCAACATATTTAAATACATACAGAATGTAAGGCAAAAAAAAAAAAAAAAAATTGTAGGAAATCATATGCTTCTTTAGTTTGCGGTGAAATAATCATACTGCTTGTCAGTAAACCAGTTTTGTCCCTCTTACACTTAATGTTTATACACATCATTGTTAACTTTTTCCAACAATTATCTTGTTAGAAACTTTTGGGAGCCAGGAGGAAAAATCTACATTCCTTTGCTTATGATGGCTATGCAAATATTTCCAGTTTTGATAGTTTGTGGATCATGCTAAGAAGCATTCATTTCTTGGGCAGCTCTCTTGTATTAATCTTAACTTCCTTTCCCCCCTCCCCCAGCACCAAAAAACCTTCAGAAATAATTTAGTGGGAGTAACTCTATATTTTAAGTATATATACCATTGCTTCTATTTTGTTCAAATGTCTTGTTACCTATTATCTTTCCTGGCTACATTTGAGGTATCACTAACTTACAAGCTATTGGGTTTTTGACATCATACAGGAAAGGACGAGGACAGGCATTATAATTACGCAGGTTATTGTTGTCAATTAGTATTCTTTTAAAAGATTAAAGTTTCAATTACAGAAACTTTGTGATGCTGTTCTATTTTTGTGCTTTCAAAAAAGAACACAATAGTTTGTATCAAATTTATTATTATTTACAATAAAAGCAACTGAAATCAGTGGGTTTTACATTATTCAAATCTAGTATATGATCATCTGATTTTTGAAGTAGATAAAGGTTTGGATCCAACAAAGCACCTTTGGGTATCAGAAAGTTTTCTGCTGTTCTTAAAACTAATTTCTTATTTTCTTTCTTTCTTGGTTTCTCCAAAAATTAACTATAAATGACAATTTTATTGCTAGCAAAATTTTTGAATTTCCTTCTTCCCACCTTCTTTATTAATATGTAAGAGAAACAGATATTCAAGTTTAACTTCATTGTAGCCACACACATAAAATATCTTGTCATTTGTTAGCAGCAGTTTCTATCTGATGGTTTGTGAGTAGATTTCTACTCATGCAGTAGAACTTTCCCTTTCTACCTATATGGAGTCCATGTATGGAGGTTCTCCTTCTCTGAAAGTTTTTAAGAAGAAGATTGACAGCCAATTTTCATAGATAGCTTAATTGATTTTCTTGCACACTGCAGAGGTTGAGACTATCAGCTTGTTTTGGTCCCTTCCAACTCTATAATTTTATGATTCTATTATTCTCCTAGCCCCCTGTAGCCAGCCAATCCAACAAATTGGTTCTGGGATGTTCCCCAGCTATTTGGTACAAGTTTGGAGAAAAGCATGCAGTCAATAACAGAAAGAAAAGGACTGGTGGACATCATTCCATCATTGGGTGATGCTTGTAGATACATTACTATGGACTACCCATTCTGTTCAACCAAACCTAGGAATTCAGTAGAAAATCAGAATTTCATTGACTTTTTGATCACTCAGACCACTTCAGTCCCAAATCACTTAATTTTTAAGAAGAAGATTGACAGCCAATTTTCATAGATAGCTTAATTGATTTTCTTGCACACTGCAGAGGTTGAGACTATCAGCTTGTTTTGGTCCCTTCCAACTCTATAATTTTATGATTCTATTATTCTCCTAGCCCCCTGTAGCCAGCCAATCCAACAAATTGGTTCTGGGATGTTCCCCAGCTATTTGGTACAAGTTTGGAGAAAAGCATGCAGTCAATAACAGAAAGAAAAGGACTGGTGGACATCATTCCATCATTGGGTGATGCTTGTAGATACATTACTATGGACTACCCATTCTGTTCAACCAAACCTAGGAATTCAGTAGAAAATCAGAATTTCATTGACTTTTTGATCACTCAGACCACTTCAGTCCCAAATCACTTAATTTAACAATAGTGTCACTGACAGTACTTAAACTGATGATGATGATGATGATGATGATGATGATGATGATGATGATGATGATAAAATACACACTGGCACATACAATTTGGTCAGTGAAAATTCCATTATGATGACTGCAAACCTTAAAAATGTAAGTTAAATATTAGAAACTAGCAACAACAGAGAGTTTGTGAAAAGGGAAGGAAAATGGGGTCACCTTTGTCCTATTTAGCCAGGAGTGATTAGCCAGGTTTTGTGGATTAATTTTGGTTCAGCCTGTTTTCTGCATAAGGTGACCTTTTCAAAACTATCTTAATTGCTGGAATACAAGGATGTGTTAATCTTTTAATTACAACAACATGCCAGCTCTACAGAGAATAACATCATAGCTTATGTCATTGTTGAGCATTTTTTGCTAAGCAGCACTTGATAAACTCTCCTTGAAAAGACACTCAGATTCCTGCAAACAGTTGGAAGGTAACAATTATGATTATTAAACTGAGGCTAAGACTTAATTAAATATTAAATCTGAAAAAGAAAAATGTTCGTGAAGTGAATTTAGCATCTCATTTTATATGAGAAACCATTTGGAGTTTTTATCAGAGCAGAGAAAATCCAGAGCCATCTTGAGCAGGAATGCTAAGGAGAAAACAATTCCGTCTCTTGTTGCCAGCAATCATATTTTGGATTGTTTCTACAGTGCCATCAACTCTCCTCTGCAGGTTGATCAAGGCAACAAAAAGAGTTGACAAATATCTAGTCCAAGCAATCAATTACCTATTCATAGCATATAGTCTTCATTTGAAGATGGAAAGTTAGCATCTCTGAGGATTTTTTCCCCAGTTTTTCAAATATTATTTGATAAGCCTCTTTTTAAGATGGATACAAATTTTCCCCATACAATGGCTGATGTGGGTCTTCCGGGCTGTGTGGCTGTGTTATGGAAGTTTTGGTTCCTAACGTTTCGCCAGCATCTGTGACTGGCATCATCCTGGGCACAGAGAGAACCACTCCTGTCTGTGCTCCTGTCCTCTGAAGATGCCAGTCACAGATGCTGGTGAAATGTTAGGAACCAAAACTCCAGAACATGGCCACACAGCCCAGAAGACCCACATCAGCCATTGTATTCCAGCCGTGAAAGCCTTTGACAATACATTTCCCCATACAGTTGTTATATTCCTCAGCAGCAATTATAAACTGAGACGGAATATTCAGTGGAGAAGATTTGCATCCCCATGTTTACTTATTTGTTTAACTTCTACCACACTGTTCATTTTGTTGTGTAGATGACATCATCTGATGAAATGCAATGTTCCCGATGTCTAAACTAGAAGAATCAGGAGTCAGGAAGGTCACCAATATACCAAAAAAGAAAGATTACCCTTAGGAAAATTTGACTATTTTGATCATTTACTTTTTCAGCCAAAAAAAAATTGTTTAACACTGGGGAGAAAAATATTTATTTATTATATTTGTATGCCACTGCAGTTACAAGACTGTCAGTGGCTCACAATGACAATACACATTTCTATGCTGTTTTTGTTTTCCTGTAGTTATCTACAGTATGTGAGCTGTTATTAGTCTTGTGACTGTGGAGGCATACAAAGGTGATAAATAAATGGCAAATAAACCCAGCATAATATATGGTATCAGGTTCCAAAAGCTTCCAGAGAAGCTTGGATTTAGAATGGCTGAAAGTTTGTTATAGTTAAAGTATTATATAGATTCCTGTTGCTTATTAGTACAAGGTTTCTGTGAACAAAATCGTATTTTTCCAAGAACTTTTTACAAACTAGTAGTTCAGTTAAAATACTAATCCTGCTCTCAAGCAAAGGTAGAATGCTACATGTTATACAAAGTTGGACCTCTTTCAATCTGTTTGAAAATAAATTATATTATATACATGCACACACACCCAGCCACAGTGCAGAAACAACTGGCTATTCTATGCAGAGCTACACATAAACCACCTTTAAGATTTGCCTAGACCTGGAATACAAATGAATGTATTGCATAGAAATACATTAGGCAGTGTATGAGGATCACAGTGGTGAATAATTTCCACAATCATTAAATCTATTTTAATACTTACATAGTTTTTCCAGGAATCACCTGAAATTTAAGTATTTGTCTATCCCAGAAATTTGAATATGTGACCAAAGGCAGTTTTGCAGCTACTGTAACATCTGTGGTATGTATATGTGTGTGCAAAACAAAATATATTATTGCTATCTATCTCATTGAAATAAACCATATTTTCTAGATGTACACATCACAACATTTTGTATTTATTATCTATAAAACTTTAACCCCCATTTTCATTGTTAAAAACAGTAAATTGTGGAGTCCTTGGTGTTCTCTAAGCTAAGGACTCCACAGTTCAACCCTTGGTTACTTATATTCTCTTCTATTGAAACAATGAAGTATCTAGCAAACTTATTAAGAATGTGTCAGTGCATGGCTTCTTTGCTCAGCACTACTTACACTATAATTACTAAATGTAATAAATATACTAAGGAATTTCTGTTTCTGTCACTATCGTTATTATGATATGTGTAGGAATTCAAAGAAAGAACATGGTGAACAAGTGATATGAATAATCATATCATATTTTAGGATGATGCTGGACTCCGTTAGCCATAATACCTTCCTGCCAAACACAGTGATGTGTGACTCCTTGACGTCTTGGTCAGAAGTATTTGGAACAGTGGATGAACAGTATTCACTATTTGATCATCAAACAGGTGGGCAGACATCTCATATTTTTACTTAAAAATTAATGAACACTGTCATAGTCACAAATGTCTGAGTAAAGAACAAGTAAAGATAATTTTCACTATGTGATACTCCCTGAAGGTGTTTCCAGATTCTTTGTAGAATAAGATTCTTGCTCCCTAATCTTTGTTTGTTTGTTTGTTTGTTTACCACTAAATATCTGTCACATTTACAATTCCCTTGCCATTTGTGAATATAAGTACTAAATGTACTTATATGTACTAAATGTACTAAAATGTTTTAGGCTGATTCAGGAATAAAGAACTTTATTGGGATCTGCTTTTCAAGTTCTCTGACTTGACGCCTTCCTCTAAGGACAGAGAAGAAATTCCTTTAGCTGCCTTTTGAATGAAGACTCTGCTATTCATTAAAGCAGCTGCAGCTCTTAAAACAAGGACATCTTTTTTCAAGTGTGCACAGAATCCTAGAGAAAAAAAATCAAGTGTGAAAATCCTAGTCAATGATACATTTAGATTTTTCTCAACAGCAGGATTTCTGGGTTATTCCTTTGTTAACGATATAGAAGAATTGCATGCCTAAATTCAACTCTGTTTTAGGATTTTGGCTTATTAAAGGGAGGGAAAAGTCAAGAATTATGGTTCTAATACAAGGCTAAACAATCTAACCTCTTCAAAAACTAAGTGATTTAATTAGCTGCTCCAGGTAACAGAAGCGGCCTGGTAGATTAGATCAAGTTAAGCATACTTACTCGATCAGAATCATCAATATGCATGAGCCAGAAGAAACTTGGTTGTTTAAATAATTTCACCAGGGAATGGAAAGAAAGCTAGCACTTTCAAGCTGTATCCAAAGAAAAATTACAGGTGAAACTCGAAAAATTAGAATATTGTGCAAATGTTCATTTATGTCAGTATGGCAACTCAAAAGGTGAAACCAATATATGAGATAGATGCATTACGTGCAAAGTGAGATATGTCAAGCCTTACTTTAGTATAATTGTGATGATTATGGCGTACAGCTTATGAAAACCCCAAATTCACAATCTCAGAAAATTTGAATAGTGTGAAAAGGTTCAATATTCTAGGCTCAAAGTGTCCCACTCTAATCAGCTAACGAATCCATAACACCTGCAAAGGGTTCCTGAGCCTTTAAATGGTCTCTCAGGCTGGTTCAGTAGGAATCACAAGCATGGGAAAGACTGCTGACCTGGCAGTTGTGCAGAAAACCATCATTGACACCCTCCATAAGGAGGGAAAGCCCCAAAAGGTAATTGCAAAAGAAGTTGGATGTTCCTAAAGTGCTGTATCAAAGCACATCAATAGAAGGTTATGTGGAAGGGGAAAGTGTGATAGAAAAAGGTGCACAAGCAGCAGGGATGACCACAGCCTGGAGAGGATTGTCAGGAAAAGGCCATTCCAAAGTGTTGGGGACTTTCACAAGGAGTGGACTGAGGCTGGAGTTAGTGCATCAAGAGCCACCACACACAGACGGATCCTGGACGTGGGCTTCAAATGTCGTATTCCTCTTGTCAAGCTGCTCCTGAACAACAAACAATGTCAGAAGCGTCTTACCTGGGCTACAGAAAAAAAGAACTGGTCTGTTGCCCGGTGGTCCAAAGTCCTCTTTTCTGATGAGAGCAACTTTTGCATCTCATTTGGGAACCAAGGACCCAGAGTCTGGAGGAAGAATGGAGAGGCACACAATGCACGATGCTTGAAGTCCAGTGTGAAGTTTCCACCGTCTGTGTTGATTTGGGGAGCCATTTCATCTGCTGGTGTTGGTCCACTGTGCTTCATTAAGTCCAGGGTCAACGCAGCCATCTACCAGGAGATTTTGGAGCACTTCATGCTTCCTTCCACAGACGAGCTTTATGGGGATGCTGACTTCATTTTCCAGCAGGACTTGGCATCTGCCCACACTGCCAAAAGTACTAAAACCTGGTTCAGTGACCATGGGATTACTGTGCTTGATTGACCAGCAAACTCGCCTGCCCTGAACCCCATAGAGAATCTATGGGGCATTGCCAAGAGAAAGATGAGGGACATGAGACCGAACAATGCAGCGGAGCTGAAGGCCGCTATTGAAGCATCCTGGTCTTCCATAACACCTCAGCAGTGCCACAGGCTGATAGCATCCATGCCACGCCACATTGCGGCAGTCATTGCTGCAAAAGGGGCCCAAACCAAGTACTGAGTACATATGCATGCTTATACTTTGCAGAGGTCCAATATTGTTCTATTTCCAATCCTTGTGTTATTGATGTCATGTAATATTCTAATTTTCTGAGATTGTGAATTTGGGGTTTTCATAAGCTGTACGCCATAATCATCACAATTATACCAAAGTAAGGCTTGACATATCTCGCTTTGCATGTAATGCGTCTATCTCATATATTGGTTTCACCTTTTGAGTTGCCATACTGACATAAATGAACATTTGCACGATATTCTAATTTTTCGAGTTTCACCTGTAGTCTAAGTGGAATGAGTCCTGGAGTGAAATCTCACCAGTCTTTTCTGGAAATCTCCTAAATAAAGGTTTCCATCATTTCGATAGGCCTATTAATACAGAACCAGGTATTTTGCATACCTGCCCAGTTACTGCCATGTTCTCATTCACTAAAAAGAACTAGCACAATGAAGTCTGAGTTTTGCATTTCTCTTCCTTTCTTTTTCTGCCTCACATCATTGGCTGCCAATATATAACATGCTTATACTGTGTACGAAGCCTTCTGAATTGTAGCAAACTCAGTGAAAGTCCTTTTTCTGGCTAATAGCTGTACTTTACCTTTGGTTGATGAGCCAGGGTATGGTTATGTGAAAAGTAGGTGGGCCCATATTAAACCCATCCCCTCAACATCAGAAATGTAACACTTCAAAAACAATAGCCATTTCAAGCAACCACATTTTTTTCATGCTCCCAATGCTTGTACTCACATTAGGTCCAAAATACTTTTAATCGTTTCCATGACTTCAAAATAGCTGAAGGATGAAGGATAAATGGACTATCCAGGTCAAGATTACAGAACCTCAACAAGTTGAGGAAATGAGGAACCACAATAAGCAAGCTTCTCTTGCTGCTTGCTTCAGTAGTGGCCAGAAAATAACTGCGTTATTTGCAAGAAGAAAGAGGATGAAGCTAACGTGTTGTTTCTTCAGAAATCTTGACTAATAGTGTGATAATTAGCAGGATGCATCTTCATCCTAGGTAGCTGGACCAGGCTAAAGCTTCTCTTGTGTATTTGAACCAGCTTCTGGCTGCTTGGAAGAAAAAGGTATCTCTGTAAAAAAAAAAAAAAAAAGTTAATCTGGTTAACCTACAAATCATTAAAATTCCCATGAACTGTATCAAAAACCAAGGGCTTATAGCACATCATTTTGTGTCATAGTAACTTGTAAAGAGATAGTTACTTGTCATAGTAACAAGTAAACACAAAACAGTATTTCTAAAATTTAAATATTGCCAGTATTGTTCTTTGGAGGATGATCCATAAAATAGTTTATGGATTGCAGTTAAAAAAAAAGGTCCAAACCAATTTCTGGTAGAAGAACCAACCAACTTTCATATAAAACATAATTGACATATCCTTTTTAAGGGTTTTCTCCATCCTTCTTTCCTGGTCAATCTCAACTTTATCACAGGAGACATGTCCTTAGTTTTGGCAGCAACATCCAGCATTCCTTAAAATTAATATACATTAGAAATATAAATCCAGCTGTTAATATCTGTGTAACAGATTCTGTTGAAAACCTTAGTTTGGGCATAGACATATTCCATTAGACTCAAAGTTTAAACCACTATGCCGAGGATGAAAAGTAATGCAACAGAATTCTTTCTCGTTATTTCGTTTGTAACTCAAGGGTGACCAGCCTTTCACAGCTCCCAGAACTTCCACTGGATTTCAGCAGCAAACACTCTCCCTCAAACAAAACAAAATAAAACTATCCAGAAATCCCAGCTGTGCCAACTTCAGTGTCTCATCCAGCCCGAAAAGATTTTCCATCCATGTTCTAGAACTTCATCCCATATGGAAAAGAAGCTTTCACAATATATTTTGGGTGCATTCAAGAGAAGCATAAAGGGAGGGAAAATAAAAGAAATTCCATTCCACTGTACAAATAAAGTCTAGCCACATAAGGTTAGATTTAACCCATTACTATGATATATTATTGTATAGATTCTTGTGAGGAGAGGGCAGGTTTAAAAATTCACCAGCAAAGAAAGAAAAATGCAAAAGCAGTCTTATGGAGTTATGAAGGTTTTCTTATCCCCCTGACTGCCAAAATTATCTGTTTAGAAGCTAAAGAACAAGGAGACTCAATTAGACCTGACAAAAATTGCTCTTTCTCTCTCTCTCCCTCACACACACACACACACACACACACACACACACACAAACACTTTCTTGTCTCTATAGGTAAATACTACTGGGTTAATAAATGTTGTTACATAAGGGCATAAAGATTGCATGGCTAGATTCAAATACAGATTATTTTGTTTGTTATTTTGTCTCCAGCCCTGATACTGGATAAATAGCTCATGACTTAAGAAGCAGGAATGTGCTTAGTCTTTCAACAGAAGGTTTGCTCAAAACATGGAAGTCAGGAGAAAGAAGGAAAGCAGACGAGCAGTAGTGTCATCTGAACAGAGCTTTCAAAGAAGCTCATGTGCAGGATGTGACGGAAACCAGCATCTTGCCTTATTGTACATCCAACAATTCAGGCAATTGTTTTGACTGCTCCCAACATTTCATGCAAATATTTTTTTCAGAGGTATAGTGGCCATTTGCTACACTTTATAAAATCTTTTTTAAAAACCCTTTTCCATGCTTACCTTCTTTGTTTTTGTAAGCCATCTGTCTTATGACATAGCTGTATAAATTTAGTAAATAATTTCTTAAAGAATGTGATACTCATTACTACAAGAGATTGAAAATTGTACTGGCAAGAAGTCTGAAAATATGAAAAATATCCAGGTCCAAGTGCTAACTCCTTTCTACCTTGTCCCATTCCCTAGTTCTGTATCTCACACTTTTTTGTACAATCTTCCTCTTCCATTTAATGCCAATCCAAAGAGAGATTCCCAGCTAAGGAACAGTCATCCTTCTATCTCATAAATGTGGCATGCTGTCACCCAAACTATACAATAATGTAACAGGTGGCATTGTTAGCCTGAGCTGACATTAAACAACATTTGGTAGCATGGCTTCGGATATAGACCTCCATTCCTAACTACAATAATGGCAGTTAGATTAAATGTGCAATGATTAAATGAGCAATGTAAGTCACAATGCAAGCTTTATCCTTTCATTCTTGCATTGCAATATTAATGCAAGTATTACGGGGCATGCTTTGCATCCTGACATTGTATTGTAATGCATCTTTTGTCACTTGCATCCTTGTGGACATCTGTGGCTTCAGAAGTGGATCTGCTAAAACTGTATCAGTTCAAACTAAGCAACCGAGCTGTTCAAACTTTAACTACAGGGTCTTTTTCTCATGATATTATGACAGCTTGTGATTCTTCCTGGACATCCATGCATCCAGAATACTGGACGAGACACAACGTCTGGGAGTGGCTACAGTTTTGCTGTGATCAATACAAACTGGATGCTAACTGCATTTCCTTTTCCCACTTCAACATAAATGGTCACCAGCTGTGTTGTATGACCCAAGATGAATTTCTAAATGCTGCAGGAATTTGTGGTGAATACCTCTACTTCGTTCTCCAAAACATCAAGACTCGTGGTCAGTGTGCCAAAGATTTAATCAGAATATTACCGTTTCTTTCTAGATGTAACTCTTAGCCTTATGCATAGTATTAAGTTGGCAGCCATTGAGACTGTCATGTGATGCTAAATCACAATCTAGTGCACATATGCAAAGAAAAAAAAGTGAGAGAAAATTAAGATTGAAACAATGTAGAAACTCATCAAATCAAAATAATCTTTGCAAAATCAGATTATACTCAGAGATATAAGACCAGGTGAAAGAGAAATGAGAACCAAAAAAGACACCCAAAAGTAAGATGAGATTAACATGAGGGAGAAATATAGAGAAGAGCAAACTCTGACTCATGGGTCTAATCAGGAGCATCCATGGAGGGAAGGGGGTGTTTAAAAAATTTAATATTGATTCTTTTGGCCCCATCTATGGACACTCCTTGGACTAATCCAGATTGAGAGGGTGGTTCATCCAGCTCATGTGGCTTTGAGCCATGTCCCTCCTCAGAACCCCATATCTCATATCTAGCAAGAGCTGTGATTGGACGAATACAAGCTGGAACATCTGCAGATGTCCCTCAGTGCTTGTTGTTTCATACCATTTTTAAAGAGGAATTGAAATGCCGAATTGTAGCACATAAAAATCTGTTCAGACCAGAAATTTGTTTTTTAAATACAGCAGAGATATAGAAACTCTAAATAATACATTTATTATTATATACATCAACACTGGAATCCTTGTTTGTTTTTATAGGTATCTCCTTCTTTCAGGACAATGAAGATACAAAGTCATCAGAAAAAGACTGTAAGGAAAACGTCTAAAGTTTGTAATAAAATTCTTATAGTAAATGAAATATTTCACCTAGGGCTAGAGGTTCTCTCAGAAGTAGTAATAGTTTACTCTCATTTGTTCTGGGTGCACAAGAACTGTCACAAATGGGTGTCTTATACTGTAACAAATTATGATGGCATCAAAAGGGCAACATACGCCCAATGAGGTCACCATGTAAATGCTATGGCTATATAAGTTGCAGCATTTATGTGGAGATGTCATGACACAGATGTCATAATTTGCCCCACAGACACCCATGGTCACAATTAGTGCAATTGCAGAATGTTTCCCTTCAGAGGAGATAATAATTGGATCATGATCCATCTTCTGCATTCTTGCTGGCAAAATTCCTATTCAGAGTCACTGCAGAGTGTAGAGACCCAATGGTTCTTATAAAAAACAAACCATCTCTAAATAAGACTTAGCCTCCCATCAACCATGTAACCTTAGGCTTTTTGTTTCGTTTTGAGTTTGGGGTTTTTACTTTTGGAGAAGTTGATAGTAGAACAACATCAAGCATGATTAAATGATGTGTTCCTCCTTGATCATTTTCAGTTTGGCTTGTATCTGATTTTGTAATGGAAGTACAGTTGATAGCTGTAGAAGATTTCCACCAGGAGTCTGAAATGGGAAGTATTTCCTTGATGACCTGATTGGATTCATTGGCTTCCAGTATTTCAGACTGTGCCATTCCCCATAACAATTGAAACATCAGAAAGGATGTTGACAGGTGTGTTCAGACAAATATCTTTTTGCCTGATAGGGTGCAAAGTTTGCCCATGGTGTCAGGCAGGGCTCATGATTCTTGCCAATGCTTTTTAATATCTACATTTAATATCTACAACTGGAGTTTTGAAGCTGAGTGCTGTCACAGTGCCAAAGAAATTAGATCTATATCTCATAAATTAAAGTTCTAAGCCTGACATGTTTGAATCTAAGCAATATTTGGAAATTGTGATCAAATGGACTAAGATAAACAGACTAAAGTTGAAATCAGAAAAATTAGACATGATTTGAATTGGAAACCCCATAACATAATCATTCGTCTTAAGCACGTTTCTGCCAACACGCATTACTGACTTTTCTAATGATTAACAGACAGCGTATAACAAAATGCAAGAAAAACAGGTTCTCAGTATTCTTATATTAGATTCTGCCTTGCTTTTCAATGAGCAGATGGCTGTGAGAATTCTCAATTTTCTGAGAATTAATTCTATTCAAATTCCATCCTCCTTGAACTTTGTGATTCTAATTGCAATTTCCATATTAGACTACTATAATACATGTTTTATGGCTGAAACATTTATATGGTTTGGGATCCATATATATGAAAGCCTGTTGGCCAAACTTAGGTACTATATCGAACACAACTTTGCATTTAAAAACTGCAAATTAAATGTTAACAGCAGCAGGTCATCATTATGCAAGTGGGAATTTAACCTCTCAGCCTCCACTATGATCCTAATGAAAATTGTTCCTCCCAACATGGAATTTGCATTGGAAGAAAAAATTCCGGTGTAAAATTTAAAAGAGTTGCTTCTTCTTGTTTCCATTAGCTGTCATCTGAATAACTGTCACCTTCCCCTTCCTATTTCCAGCTGTTTCATTTTTTAAAATATGCACTAGTTTCCCCTTTATCTTTATCCCATATTCATCCTCCATCAAGGCCCTACTTCAGCTGGCATCAGTTGTGCAAGACATTTGATACAAAAAGCTAGAGTTGTATAACCCCATCTCGGAAGCTATAGAAATATCTCCTTGTGAAATTGAACAAGATATTGCAGTGTTAACTGGTGGTAGGCTGTTGGGAAACATTTTTCTTGGAGGGATTCTCCACAGAATATTTTTCTGGCTGACTGAAATGTTTTTAAGTTATTTTACTCTGTTGTTATTGCTTTTTGAAGGTCTATATATTTCTTTGCCCTCTTTGTCATCCTATTTCAACAGGAAATGATATTCAATAAGTAAATGGGACAATTCTTGCATGTGATTTGCATGGATTTGGTAACATGCAAGTCTGACTCACCCCCAAACTCAGTGTAATTACAAGTCCATTTTGATAGTTTCAGGTTGTGTAAGTCTCCCAAAGGTCAGGTGTGTATCTTTACCAAACAGTTGGGTATGCGCATGCTGTAAGACCAAGAAATTCAAGGACAGCAAAGCTGTGTCAGTGTTAAGCTGGGACCACTGAGCAGCAATAGGATCACTGATTAACTAGCCAATGTTACCATTGTCCAGTAAGCTCCTTTGCCTCTATTTATTGTGCTCCTTGATTATAGTTTTTCTCCCAGATGATTATGCTCCATGACTATCATTCTGGGGCTATGTTATAACATGAAGTACTATTTATCCAGAGATGTAATCAGGGCACACTGTGTTTTCTGGTAACCATCTTTTAGATCATTCACACTTGACCAATGATGATCTTTCCAGTACTTTCAGTGGTTGCTGCTGCCATTTCAGCTAATTATCCAATTTTGGTTAATCATTCTCTTTTGTATTGAAATTGGGATTTAATTCTAAGATAAGCCTCAGACCCATATTGATTTAGTGTTGCATAGAATTTTATTCAGAGAACATGAAGACTTCTTTAAATATCACTAGCACCAGACACTGAAATAAATTCAGAATTATTTATGTTTATTTTTTAAAAACAAATATCTTCCAGATAATGATAAGCCATGTTTGAGAACAGGTGGTATCAAGAGTCAAGAGTTTCAAGGTCACAGTAGAACAAGTAGGTATACCTCTGCCATCTAAAGATCTTTATATATAAGCGTCAGAGAAATGTTACTATATTTATACCATATAACCAAATATGCAACAATTAGCCTTTACTTTAAAAAAGGCTTAGTCTTTATTGATTTTTTTCTATTTACATTAATTTATATACTAGCCAGCTCTCATGACTCTGCACAGACTGCCAAAAAATTACATATATTGCAAACAATATTTCTATTAGTTAGCCTAAGTTGGGAGGAAACGCAGAAATGAAAACTGTTTTTAATGCAGTCACAGTTGAACATATAGTTGGCTGGCTTGTTATTGGAGAAGAAATATGAAAAACAGGCATAATGAACATTGACTGTCCAAATTGTAGATGAAGAATCACTCTTTTTTAATTAATCTTTTTTTATGTGTAACAATGGTGTAACAGATGTGAAACCTTCCCTATGACTATAGCTGAATATAGAAAAAAGATAGATATACCGAATAAACTGTTACCAAGAAGTCATGTTTAAGAAAATAGAAACTCTGTTGTGATATATTTAAGGTAGTTTCCTAACCTGGGCACCCTTCAGAAATACAGGCTTCAGCTGCCAAATTTTTCTGCAACAGACAAGCTGGCTTGGCCATTCTGGGAGTTGAAGTCAATATGAGTTTTTTTTTTCCCAACCAGAGGTGGAGGCCATGGGTCAACAGATATCTTATGACATGTAATAGGCTCTGAGATTTAGATGTTGGCTGCTTGATCTTCCAAGTCAGCTGATAAAATATTCTAGGCTACAAAATAGTTACAAGATTATTATTTCATTTTTTCTGCTAATGGTCAGAAGAAACTGTTCAAGATGTCTAGATCTTAATCATTTATAGACTTTTAAGTGAGAAAATAAAACCATCCCAAATTCTTGGCAAGAGAACACTGAAAAGTGAAAAAAGATGGATTACCATTTGATCCTGAGTTTCGGACTGTATGTCATTATCTCTTAGCAGCCTTTATGCTTCTGACTCTCATGACATATGTCATATATAGACCCACTTAGTTGTTAGTAAAAATAGTCACTTCTGTTTTCTTGAACATGGGTACAACATCCCGGGGCCTTGCTTTATTTAGATCCTGAATCATTTGGTCCTCCAAATGTGCTTATGCAAGCCAATGAATCTACAGCACTCCTTCAGACCTCCCATGTGAACATGTGGAAGCTCAGAGAAATAGGAGCAGGACTGTAATCATGGCCCCATTCTCTTTCCATTTTGAGTTCTTCACAGATTCACCCAAATGCCTGAACAGGGCTTGATTTTTGACCTAATCTACTCCACCAGGTTGTAATAGACAAAACTAGGTAAAGACTGGGAAGAAGTAGAATCATATATGCTGCCTTGAGCTTTGTGGATTATGCTGCTCTTCAAATGCACCATTTTTAAAATTAATTTTGCAATTTAGCCTCAAACATGTCTAACGTCAGGATATTCCCCACCACATTATAACATCGGTGATGACTCTGCATTTCAGGTCAGGCTTTTAAGCAAGTCTAGAAAGTAAAAAGAGGTTGGACAGTATCTGTTTCTCAAATTACATCATTCTTAGCTTCCTGCTACCCAAACCTGTATGATCTCAGCAAAGGTGATTCAAATACACTCATAGTTCATCTAATTTCTTCAATTGTTTGTCTTCTAGTACCATGTAGGATGATGCTAATTATTACAGAAGAGATGCCAAAACTGCCTGAACCCTAAGTTCTGTGCTATGGGAATATGAGTACTTAAACTGTAACATATAGCCAAAAGTGATTGAGAAACAAGAAGGGAAACCCAAATGGCTGCAAAAGAAGGGAAGGGAAGGGAAGGGAAGGGAAGGGAAGGGAAGGGAAGGGAAGGGAAGGGAAGGGAAGGGAAGGGAAGGGAGGAAGCAAGCTTAGGAGGAAAAAGATCTTCAGGAGACAAGAAGAACCTCACAAAACATCACAATGAAAAGTTGATCATGCTCAATTTGAGAAGGGGTGGAACTGAATATTCTGAAACAGGGATTATTGGATGGTGCTACTATCTGCAGAAACTCCATGATATAAAATCTACCACCAAAGATATCTTCCAGAACAAGATACCTTGTTTTCAGGGGAAGGCAGCTCATCATCTAAAGCCCTGTCTTTCCTTTTAGAGACATAAAGATTGGACCTTTCAGTTTTGCCAGTCAGGAGGTGACACTTTAATTCCCCATTATCAGTTTCAGTTGGGATGGCAGGAAGATGATTAAAAATGAAATCCATCCAGTGGGAGCTGACAGGATTTAGAAAATGGCAGGTGGTTCACTACTTTATTGCCTCCCCGACCCTGCTTAAGATTGTTCTGTTACACAGTGATGAAAACAGCATTGTACATGCAGTGGCTTTTTCTTTCAAGGTTTGTATCCTTCATAGTTTGCTATATTGTAAAGCAAAGGAATTTGGTCTCAGTGTCATCTGGTTCTATTTCCTGACTATGCATAACCATTTGTGGCAACCAATGCTAGACTGCCTTACTGGTATGCTGTCAGGCATACTATTCCTCTTAGAGGGATCATTGTTCTACAATCCAGATAGCATTTTCCAAAACCTGATAATTTGCCACAGAAAAACATTACTTATCATCTATTCATTTTCATTCCTGAAGGTCTGCAGAGTTCTCACTTATGGGAATTTGTACGAGATCTTCTTCTGTCCCCTGAGGAGAACTCTGGTATCCTTGAATGGGAAGACAGAGACCAAGGCATCTTTCGTGTTATCAAATCTGATGCTCTGGCAAAAATGTGGGGACAAAGGAAAAAAAATGACAGAATGACCTATGAAAAGCTAAGCAGAGCACTCCGGTAAGCTAATACTTAAGAAGACATATCTAATGCTGGTAGGAAATGGGCATTTCGAATATGTTACAACACTTCTGTGCAATCTTCTTTGGCTTCCAGCCATTTCCAGACCCAATTTAAGTGCCTTATTAGCTTATAAAAAGCCCTTCATGGTATCTAAAGGAACATCTCTTCCCAAATGTTCCTACCATACCCTAAAGTCATCTTCAGAGGCTCTGCTCTTAGTGTCCTCCTAAGCTGAGTGGTTATGGAGGGACAGGCCTTCAACAGCAGCTACCCAACTCTGAAAAGCTCTGCTCAGCGTGGTACGGTGGGCATCGATCTTCATGATTTTTTGGTTTCATTTTGTTTTGCTTTTGTTGCAAAATAAATACAATTTTATTTCATTTTCATGTACTGTGAGCTGGCTCGGGTAAACTTAGTTCTGAGGGACAGCATATACATTTAAAAAATAAAAATTACTGCCCAATTTAATATAGCATACCTGATTCCAAAGATAATCAAACGTGTGGGATTAGAGGTGGGATAATGCTGCAACCAGATATGTGGTTGGAGAAAATGAGTAAAAAATTATATATTCATCACTAGAGTGTTTGCCAGCCTAACCCACACATATAAAATTTAATTCTCCTACATTTCCATTTTGCTCAGCAACCACCTGAGACTTTTACTCTGAAGAATAAAAAGAAATGTTAGAAAAATAAATGTATGGCCCAAGGGAATTGGATTCCAAGATATCTGGGGAAGTTTTAAGCTCTGAGACAATTAAGTATGACCTGTGCTTGTGTGTGTGGAAGCCCCTGCTTTGCCAAAACCAAATGTATCATATTAATAATTGGCATTCACATATAATGTACAGGGGCCTCTAATTCCCATTTCAATGTTGTTGTTGCAGATATTATTATAAAACTGGAATTTTGGAACGAGTTGACAGGAGATTAGTGTACAAATTTGGAAAAAATGCACATGGATGGCAAGAAAGCAACTCATGAGATACTCATATCTTTGGACTCATCATCCAAGAAACAATGTGAAGGTCGTCCCCAACTGATGGAAGTACTCTGCTCAACTTTCCTAGATCGAGGTGGCCATATATATTTTGAATAACTGGCTAAAATAACCATTAATAGGCTGTCTGGATCAGGAAACGTACTGCCTTTGCACTTTTTGTCTATCATATTACCTGCATGGCAAAAACATCCATAAATGGTTTCAATCTTTCTAGTAATCTGGTGCTGTATTGCTCTTAAAGCCGATGAGAGTTTGTCATCAGTACTCAAACCCAACTCCCAGCATTATGATACTTCCATTTCAAGTTTTATGGGATTTTGAATAGCATATTCTTGTTATCACCTTTATAATAGCCCATGGGTGGACAACTTATTGCCATGAAGGCTGTATGAAACTCTATAATACTTTTTTACAGGTCCAGAGAACAGCAGAAGTTGTGTCTCTAATACTTAGTAGCGAAGTCCAAGAAACAGGGGTGCAGTTTCCTATTGCTTGAATGGAAAACAATGTGTTTTTTTAAAAGATGTGTTTAAATAATATTAAAAACCACTCAAATGTAAAGAAGAAAAGATCTGCTGTCCAATTGGTAAAAGATGGTCCACTTCTACCGTCACATTCCAATAGGCAATATAGGATAATCATTTTTCTCTGTCATATCAGCCTGGGTAGGGATATGTGGTCTTCTAGATGTAGTTGAATTGGAATTTCCAACAGCCTCAGTCAATACAGCCAATGAAAATGGTACATGGATCTGATTCACTAGCAATGGGAGGACTGCAATTCCCCCTGCCTGTCCTCCTGCATTCAAGAGAAGTTTCATCTTGCATGCAGCAACACTGTTTGGTACAGTTATGCTGTTACTGACAACAGTGCTTGTCATAGTATGAATATAAATTTTATTTTGTGGAGTATGAAGGTTACACTTGAGTCCAAACAGATGTGGGAAAGACTCTGAAAAGGCTGGTTCTGACTCCAGTTGGGCAACGATTTGTAGCTCCTATTCACCTTTTACATGTGCTAAAATGAGGTAGTTTTAAAGGAACTGAAACAAATATTACTGCTTAGAACTTGTGAGGAAGTTTTTGTTCATTTCTTGGTGAGGAGGAAACCGTGTTCAGAACGCCACTTTTGCAATCTGTAAAACATGAAAAGACTTTAGCTATGATTTACATTCCCTCACTTAATTCAAGGTTCCACATCAAGAACATGGTTGAATAAATATTTTAAGTTGGATCCTCAAGACTGCTGATTCTCTGCCTGGGAATAAGGTTAGTTAATTGTGAATTACTAGATTTCTACAAGATTGGAGCAGTGTAATTTAAACCATCTTTATTATTAATATTTTAATTAATGGTGCTTCCTTCACACTATGAATTATTTAGCGCAAGTCTTTTTTATTTGTTCATGTTAACGATTGCTGATTGGATAGTGTGTGTGCATATCGACAGATGGATGGACGGATGGATGGATAGATAGATAGATGATAGATAGAGATACTGACTCCATCTTGTATTTCAACATTCAAGCTTGATGGAGTGAAATATATCAAGCCTGGCACAGGAGGAACATAAAATATTTGGAATAAATGAAACTATAAATAATGTGAGAATTAACTGCCTGTGCATACGCAGACCGTAATTTAAATAATTTACATTTTACATATCTTTCTGAAAGCAAAACCATGTGCTCTAGTAGAGAAGTCATAAATTATTATTTTGTGGAAAACACTAAACATTATCCTGTAGTCTTCTAAAATAAGAAAGTGGCTCTATGAACTCTTAGCAAGTCCTATTGAACTTAGCAGGATATACTTTTAAGTAGATTTTCTTAGCTCAGAATTTTGATATTGGCATTAGAGGCTTTGAATAATAGTGTAATTATTTTTAAAGCAAAGTATTTGTATTATACTACATATATTTTATCTCAGATGAAGTTTGATAGATATAATCGGGGATGCTCTGGTCATTAAATTAGTAGGTCTTCTGCAGACTTTGTATGTCTCACCTGCCCTGTTTTATAACTCAGTCTGATTATTTTATTTTATAGCAATTGTGAATATTAACAAAAAATGGAAGGCTTTAGAATATGCAAGTTCTTTTCATAAATTGAAAATAAAAGCATAGTTGTTGTTATAATTCAGTCTTGCTTTGCTCAGAAGAAGATAGTATCTTTTCAGCTGCATATGGGGAAGCAAATCTAATGTCTGCTAGAATTACAATTCCCATAATTCCTTACTATTGGCCATTCTGGTTAAATTCTGTAAGAATTATGGATCAAAACATCTGACATATTCCACATGACATGTCACTAAACTAAGTCAGTAAGACCAAAAGTAAACCTTGTTCATTGTTCTAGATAACAGGGATTCCATTCACATTTTTCCCTGTTCTAGGTGTTTCCTTTTTGGCTTCTGCAATCTTTCCTTTTCCTATCAATTTCTCTCTTGCTTCCCTGGTTGATTATTCAATTCAATTCATTATGGTAATAGACCAATACAAGCAGAGTGCTCTGTGAATATATATAAATCTATCTTAATAGATAATAAACAAAATACAATTTAAGACAGTTAAAATACATTTACAATACAACCTAACTAACATCTATGAGTGAGGTCCAGGATGCAGTTTATATTTAAACTATAAAGTAGACATTAAAATTATTTAAAATATAACATCGAAAATGACACAAAGTGATAATATCTAAAATTTAAATTAATTAGAGTTACATAGAATGTGTTTGGCTAGCAGAAAATTGGTCCATCTGCCCTGGTTGATTATACAAGCTAGGATAGACTTGCTACTTTCTGATTCAGCATTCAGGTTGGTCAGCCAAGCTATTGCTTGTCCACAGGAGGGATCCGTGCATCAAAAAGGTCAAGATGGCAGCCTCAACCTCAGATCAAAACCCTATCCCTTTTTTGACAAGCGTCACAATGTAAAAAGGACAGGGGTTTAATCTTGTGATCAAGGTTGCCATCCTGACTTTTTTCAACTCCTTGCAGATGTCTCTGCACTGCTCATTGTTTGTTTGCTAAAAAAATTGACAGGCCAAAACTATGCAGTGTAATTCTCCTTGGGCCCACCCAACCTTCTACACCACAAGCAAATAGTCATCCAGTGCATTCAAAGAGTGTATATTAATGGGCACTGTAATGCACAAGCAAGAAGGTTTATTATCTACAAAGTAAAATTCCATGGTTCAAAGTTAATAAGAGCTGGTATGGGTCTTCCGGGCTGTGTGGCCGTGTTCTGGAAGTTTTGTTTCCTAACGTCTCGCCAGCATCTGTGACCGGCATCTTCAGAGTGCAGGAGCACAGACAGGAGCAGTTCTCTCTGTGCCCAGGATGGTGTGACCCTTTTGTGGGTATTTATAGAGATCTGAAGGGGGGGGGGATTGGGGGGGATGGGGGGGTTGGGTTAATGAGTGGCTGCTTGTTTTGGTGTCAGAATATGTGTGTATCTTCCTCGGGGTTAGGCTGGGTTAGGAAACAAAACTTCCAGAACACGGCCACACAGCCCGGAAGACCCACACCAGCCTTCGTATGCCGGCTGTGAAAGCCTTCGACAATACATTGAACGCCTCTATGGGGAGGAAACGTTCTGACAGACATGGAGATTAGGAACACTCCGGAACAGAAAAGCACACCTACTATGCTCCTTAACCTTCCTACTACGATGCAGAGACACTGGGACCATCCCAGCATTTCTCAGAACGAAAAGGACTCTCAAATCTCCACAAGCTAACCGCATTTACGACCGACTCGAAGAAGCCCTCTTGCGTGAGAGAATACAAAAGACAAAAGGGATCCCCTCACCGCCGGAGTATACCGCATACCATGCAGCTGCGGGCAAGTATACATCGGGACCACAAAACGCAGCATCCATACCAGGATAAAAGAACACAAAAGACACTGCAGACTACAGCAATCAGAAAAATCTGCAATAGCTGAACATGCTCTCAAGCACACTGGACACAAAATCCTATTTGAAAACACAGAGATACTGGACAACACCAACAGCCACTATACCAGGCTATACTGGGAAGCCATTGAGATTCACAAACACCAGCACAGTTTCAATAAAAAAGAGAAGAGTCTAAAAATCAACAAAACCTGGCTACCAATCCTGAAAAATACAGCCTGCAAAAGGTCAACGAACTCAGCTCAACCACCAGGACGTGTGAACAGTTCATACAATGAACATGCTAATCACCCTCAGCAGCCACTCGTTAACAACTCAATAGAAGAAAAAACCCTGCCTAACCCCCAGGAAGATACACACATATTTGACACCAAAACAAGCAGCCACTTGTTAACCCCCCCACCCCCCTAACCCCCCCAACTGTCTGTGCTCCTGCACTCTGAAGATGCCGGCCACAGATGCTGGCGAAACGTTATGAAACAAAATTTCCAGAACACGGCCACACAGCCCGGAAGACCCACACCAGCCTTCATATGCCGGCCATGAAAGCCTTCGACAATACATTAAAAAGAGCTCTTTGTAAAAAAAATAATGAAAAAGTATTCTTCACTATTCATTCCTCAAGATCAAGATCAAGCCTCAAAGAGTGTTGGAGTTCGTTTTAAGAGGCTTCCTTTCTGAACTTGAATAAGTTTCTGTTTCAAGAATGAGAATTCCTAGAGGCTGGGAGACTGGGCTTATGCCACAATAAAAAGGCTGGAGACAAGGAGACACAAAAATTCAACCAGCTAGGAGACTTACAGCTACAAGTTTAATTTACGAGCTTTGCATTGCTATAAACTACTGAATTATAGGTAAACAGTTGGGTTCCACCACCCTCCAGCACAAAAACACTGTACCTGATCTTAATGAACTTGATCTTCCCACATATCTTTTTGCCATTTGTTCCTGGGTCATGGAACTATTTTATTATTGTATTTATTTTGGTAACTCAGATGCAGAATGCACTGGCTTGCATGGCTTTAGTGACATCCCTAGGATCTAGTTTTTGGCATACCAATGGTGGGTGATATCTAAATTGAACTTGTAGTAGACAATCAGCCAATAGGCCTGAAGATTTTTAAAACTTTTTTTTTTTTTTACAAAATGATGTAGCATGATTATTCTATATTTCCTTTGAAGTAGTAGTGGAAGACATATCCGCTGCAAAAATAGGTGTAGTCTTTTATTAAATGTTTGGAGGCAAATGTAAATTCTTGATATTACTGTAATTATGCATTTTCAATTCATTGCAGTTTGTAAAGAGTGTATATTAAAATGTTTAATTTTAAACAGTGTTTTATTTTGAATTTGATTTGATAACTTATATTAGCAGCAGCTAAAAATTTGAAAGCTTTACAAATGCTGGCATGTTGAGAACTTACATGGGATATTTTCTGTTTATAGCCCACATAGTTGGAAACCTTCGCTGTTTCTTGCCTTTTTTCTATAAGAATTATTTTCATTAAAAATTATCATACATAAAGTTGTAAGAGATGTGTCAGCATTTAATATTTGATCATTTGATCTAGTGGTTATCCAATTGCTACATAATTGCAATGTTTAGTATGCTAATCCAAGCGTATGTATATATCAAAACTGCTTTTTTTACTTCTTGAAAATGAAGAACAGCTGTTGCAAGGAGTCAATTTTAAATAATCTAATATTTTACATAGCTATTGGATGGTGGCTCCTTAACTTTTTCTCTCCCAACTATATATCTTCCCCAGATCCATCCAACTGCCAAATTCTGGGTCCAGTTTAGAATGCTTCCCTGATCAATTCAAAATTAGCTTGGCTTGGTTTGGCAAACTGGGTGAAAAAATAGCTTTGTGTTGCTTTTCCAGAAGAAGTAAATAAAGTGTCCTTCAAGCTGAGCTTGACTTCTGATGACCTTATGGACACAAACATGTTGGGGGGTTTTGGCAGCAATACAAAAGTGGCTTGCCATTGCCGTCTTCCAGATTTTTTTTATTTTTATTTTTCGTATCTAGCTGCTGTACAAATCAATCCCAAATCTCAGCTACTGGAAAACAGTGAGATTTCTGATAATCCAGATTCATGAGCACTAAATTCCTTTCTATGAACCCAAATACTGCTTCACTATCTTTTTAAAAATATTCTGTCATGGGATACTTAAACTCTATCAATCTAGCCACCTCCAATTTTTTTTTAAATGGAAGATTACACACATCTATGCTTCACAGGCATACAGTATAGCACTGGCAACATGCATATAGATTTATACTGTTCAACATGACTTCCCCAGCTGGTCTCCTCCAGATGTGTC
This sequence comes from Liasis olivaceus, assembly GCA_030867105.1. Taxonomy (NCBI): domain Eukaryota; kingdom Metazoa; phylum Chordata; class Lepidosauria; order Squamata; family Pythonidae; genus Liasis; species Liasis olivaceus. The sequence goes on from CM061349.1 coordinate 78,418,179, forward strand.
AGGATACAGGTACCCCCAGAATTTCTGAGATTTACAGTCCAACACATCTGAATGACATCAGGCTCAGGAAGGGTGTCCAACATCCAGTAAAGAAATGTACAGTAGCATGTATGTAAACAAATTCTACATTACTAAAGAGAGGCCATGCACAGTTGCAACAACATAAGCAACAGTTCTGTGTGAGTGGACTTGATATTCAGGTATAATGCTTGGGACAGCAGAATCAGAGACTGGATCAGACCTCTAAGGTACATTTGAACCTAGGATTGAAGCTGTACAATTACTCCACCCCTAGATTTGCTTGGGATTAACAAAGTATGCTATCCAAGGATGTAATGCTTATGTGGCTATTGCATGGGAGTTTGAAGGCATTCAAGGAAAGTGAATGTTCCTTATCAGATGTCTACAAATCTCCCAAAAATATTATTTCAGATAGATACTTTTCTGAATTTTTCTTTACTTGACTTTTAATTATTTTCCTAAGCATGCTGAAAATTAATGAAAGTCCAGAAAAAGAGACCTGTCCTCTGTTAGTATAAACATTAAAATTTCCACATAGATGTAAGAATGATGTGGAGAATGACAACTATTTATGTTACAAAATCAATCATTTTAAGCCATTTCAATCATACAACTCTAAGCAGCATACAGCAATATCTTTCAACACTATAAATCACTTAAAATCAAATCAATAATACTGCAACAATATACTTCACTTTAAACAAAATTGATAAAACTTTACAAATTAGTTTACTATCCTGATTCATAAATGCATTCCATACTCATACTAATGGTGTCATAATTCATCAAAGGTGTGTCCCCTCATTTTAAGTTCATTCTCCGTATTTGTTGCATATATCTTGGAACAATATCTTAGGTTTCTATTCCTCTGAATATTTCTTATGTGCAAAACAAAAGTATTGATGAACATGCATGCAAATACTGGAAAGTATATTTTAGCTATGGCTTGCTTTCGGAGTTGAATATACAGTAGAAAGTCATCGTTTGCATATTTTTCTCAGGTACTTCCTTTTGTGACCAGCAGATGGAACCAGATTCAGATCTCATTCATAGATTCTATTTCTACTGAATTAAAAGTCAGAAGCTTTCAAACTGACTCAATGCAGGTGGTAGAGTTAAGATTCAATGCTTATTTTCCTAAAGGTTCTGAATCAAAGATCTGAAGTTCAGTAGCTGATACTGGACATGAAGGAAACTGGACACTTTTTGTCATTTTCAAATGGAATCCACACACAATGCAATGAATGTTTTCATCCATGCAGTCAACTGTCAGCAAAACAACTAAAACAGAATAGTAGTATGTGTGTTGATTTCAATTTATTTACATGATGAATCCATTCCAAATATGCTTTGCCATATATTAGTCCAGTGTTTATCAACCTTAGCAACGTTAAGATGTGTGGACTTCAATTCCCAGAATTCCTCAGCCAGCCATAATAGCTGGGGAATTCTGGCAGTTGAAGTCGACATCTTAAAGTTGCCAAGGCTGAGAAATACTGTTTTAGTCTATTGTTTCAGCCGCTTCTCTTCATTCCCAGCTCATTTCCATTGTTAGTAACCAGAAAGAAAAATCATATTGATTATAAGATTAAGCTATAGGAGGCAAGACAGCAGCACCTTCTAATGGATGCTGCACTGTTAACTACAGCCAGGTTTCCTCATGTAATGCTTTCATATAGTTGGCTAAACCAAGATGAACAGATCACAGCAAATCTGGATTATAGGAATTGGTAAACCAGTCATACACTGTGGCTTTTTAATCACAGTTTGTTGAATAAGCCACAGTGGCTGAATTCACACAGTTCATTAAGCCAAAGTCAAACAAGCCACATTTTTTTGAGCAAGATGCGTACATCCGACTAACATAGCAGATTGGGCCGGCTACAACCCCAGGGCTCCTTGGAGCTCCTATATGTTGGTTCTCTATCCCCTGGAGCCCTCTCTGAATATACTGCTGAGTTTTAATCACACAACTGCCAAAACTCAGCACTGTCATTTTAAAACCGGAGGAAAATTGTAGCATGGGTCTCCAAAAATGCTTATCAGAAATGGAAAATTCTAATCCTGATCATTTGTGACAGAGCCCCATCATCACCTACTGCACTGCAGCCATATCCTCCCTCCCTTCCCTTTTCTTTCTCCCCCCCCCCTCACACACACACGCACACTTAACTGTGGCCCTCAAAAGGTGGTACATCGAGGACATGAATGAAGGCTTCATCTCATCCATTCTGGACTATAACAGAAAAGCAAATATATGATTAATAGACTATACCGAGTATTAAAAGAGATTTGAGGCATTAAGACGTTTTATGAGAATTTTATTGTAGAATAAGCTTTATAAGAACGTTCCAAATTTTTGTGTGTGTAATCCATCCTGAACCAACAAAAGAAATGATTAGCCCAAGAACAAGTATAATTTGCACTTAACATAATCCCTCTCAAGCATTTTAATTATTCTCAAGTGTGCTATATGAATGGAGGTTTTCTGTTAAAAAGATTCATATACAACGTATGTTTCTTTAAACTTGCTCTAATTGTTAGTATCTATTTAATAAGGATTTCATTTACTTGTTATAATACTGTCAGCATTACCCATAAAAGATATGTCATTATATTATTTTGGTGAATAAATGTGAGATTTGTTACAATACAAATGTTTTGATTAATATGCAAAAATAAACACAAAATTGTGACACTAATACTTCAGACGTGCCATTTCAGAGTTATTGTCAACACAGATGCAGCATGAATAATCCATATAGTTTCTTTTTAAAGGGATCTTCAAATTTGAATGTTTTTGTATTGCAGCTAACAGCTTAGAACATAATACCACTATATATAAAGCTTTCATAGCACAGGTAACTTTCATATTGAAACCTAATTTCTCCCTCAAGTACTTTATAATAGTTTTTAAAGGTACTATGTAGAGATTTGCTGTTAAAAAGATTTGCATCCATGTATATTTCTTAAAATTTGCTCTTTAATTGCTAATATCCATTTGAAAAAGATTTGTTATAATACTAATACCAGCATGACCAATAAAAGGTATCGATCACAGTAATTGTTCTTTTGGTAAATAAATGCAAGAGCATAGTTCTTTTGGTAAATAAATGCAAAATCAATCATAAGAATAAAACATATTAATAAGCAAAATTAAACATAAAGTTATTATACTAATGTATTTCAGATGTAACATTTCAAAGGAATTGTCAGGATAGATTCAGCATTAATAATCTATATGATTAATTCAATTTGTTTTTAAAATCAGAAGCACGCTTGGTTTTATACTGCAGCTAACAGCATAGAAGGCAATTCCATTATACGTAAGGCCTTTTGCAGCTCATTTTCCAGTTGGACGGATTTCAGATAAAGATTTCCACTGTGGCAAGTAATCACAGATTATGCCATTTACAAATGAGATTTCTCCTTTCCAGTGAATGAACTTTGTGTAAAAGTATGAATTTGATCCTAGAAACAATAAAATAATTAAAAATAGAATAGCTTGTCTTAATATAAAATACACAAATAACTAATTTTAAGATAGTTATACACACACACACACTTCTTTATATGCATTTTTGAGAAAGGAATAATGAGATATTAACAGATTCCTTTCTTTCCTGTTCATTTGTACTTTCTTTGCTATCTGTACTATGACAGAGCCATAGTGATTTTGGCAGATACTGATTTTGACAAATATTATTTTAATTCCACTGAAATAGATTTTTTTTAAACATTCTTAGTTCAAATTGGAATCCAGATATTGTAAGATATTGTTATATGGAGAAACATGGAAAGAGTTTGCTTTTCAAGCTCCTCTCACTTCTCCTCTGAGCTTTTCTACAGCCATTCATACCATCTATGCCTTAATACATTTTCAACTGCTTACTCTCTACTTCAGTGTTTCTCAACCTTGGCAACTTGAAGATGTGTGGACTTCAACTCCCAGAATTCCCCAGCCAGCTATGCTGGCTGGGGAATTCTGGGAGTTGAAGTCCACACATCTTCAAGCTGCCAAGGTTGAGAAACACTGCTCTACTTACTGTCTACAGTAATCTGAATTGATAATGTTTTCTTACCTTTCCTTTTTCTTTGGCATTGTGTCTATCCAGATGGGCTTGAATGCCTGCACCATAATCAGGATGAACATCCATAAAGTTTTTCACCTAGATTGACAAAGGAAATTGAGGTCATTTGTCTCTTTTCCTAATCCCTGTACTGATGAGGACAAGCCAACTGCTATTGGCAAAGAGATCTAAAATTTCAGTACATCTGGACTATACTTATTTCAACTACTGATATTGCAAGAGTACTATTTTTCAATTTATCACATATAACTGTACAACTATTCAGGCTATAACTGACTAAAAGCTGAAAGTTAATTTTACAAGAAAAAATATTATTTTTCTACGTTACATCTAACCAAGGAAATCCTAAATATCTAAATCTGACTTTAAAATACTCTATCATAAGGGATTAGTTTTCTACCCAAAGTAAATTAATATCAGTGAAATATATTTAATACTGAAGTTGATCTGGACCGCAAGCTAACTTTTACTAGTTTTCAAATATAAACTGTTCAAAATGCTCCAACAGAACAATTGTAAGAAGGATTATTCAGAAGAAGACTTCAGAAAAACCTTAAAACTTCAATCCAAATCAACTGCTACTGAAGCTAATTAATTCCAACTACAAAGTGAAGGTTCACTAATTGAGGAGCTTTGCAGTTTGGTATCACTGAGTACAAGGCTCACTTCCACAAACTTTTCTAGGAAAAGAAACTGGCAAATCAAGAGTCATCCTCTGGGCTACACATGGACTGCCTGACCCATTACATAACAAGGCTTAAATGGAAGAAGCATGTTGGATTTCATAGAAATCAACATGGACTTATCAGCAACATGCTTCTCAAGTATTTTTTTAAAGTGTCAACAGCTGGCTTTTGGGGTTTTTTGTTGTCCTCTCCAACACAGAATACCCAACACAGAAAAAGAAATATTTATACTTAAAACAAAACAAACGCATTAGCCATCCATACTTAAAGAAATATGATACTGCAGAGCATGCATTCATCCATAAACTGTAACACTAACCTGAAAAGAGAGATCTGTAGATGTAAATTTATTTGTATAAAAATAAGTTATATATAGTTAATTAATACATATAAATATATGTATATATGGAAGAGGGATTTAATATGGTGACGTGGTTACAATTCTTGTAACAAGCTCCTCCCAAAAATCTTTCATTCTGAGGAAGCCAGCCTACTTTTAACTCAGTGAAGCCAAGAAGGTACTAGCACTTTAATACACAAAAGTAAAATTCCCCACTCAGACAACTTCAAGGACATCTTATTAATAGAGCCTCTGTGAAGGAGAACTTTAAGCAAACAACTTGTACAATCCACAGCAACACACCTGTCTAATGAACCACTAGAAGGAAGTCTGATTAACTCTTTTAGTGCTTTGTCATTTACACACCAGGCTGACATCATTAAAAGACTAGATGACCTGAGAGAACTTTTAATGACAATTTGTAAAGCAGCCAAGTCACTAATAAATTTCGCTTTAACCCAGGACAGTCACTCTCACCTTGGGGAACAATGCTATTGTGCTGCTGAGGAGGAGCAACCTATTCAGATCCATGAAGAATTCAGATCCACAAAATGTCAACGCTGAGCCTGATGTGGAGGACTTTTCCATTTTTATTCATGTTTTAATAGTCCTCCAAAACAACCAGAATCTCCAAAATTTAAAACATCTACAGCTGCTCAGCTTTATGATCAGGCTTCTGATAATTTCAGGTCTGAATCTCCACTAGCGAAGTTTATTGGTAGGATCCATCAGGACTTTAAAGAGCATATTGACAGGTCAGGGCTCACAGAACAGAAGGCATGACAGCATGTAGGCCAGTACAAGGCAAATATTTTAAAAATCCTAGCACAGAATTTAGCTGGCTGGTATCCCAATAGAGGCTCCAATTTTTCCAACCCCCTGCATAGCAAGGATATAATTCTGGTGCAAGAAACATAGACAGCTGATGATCTGCTTTTAATGGGTACCACTCATATAAAATGGAAGCAACTCCAGGCAGTGGGCCAGGGCAGCTGAAAGGTGGTTAGGGCATCCTCATCTCTACCTCTCTGAAAGTCGCTTCTACACCCATCCCTCCATTAAAACAAATGGCTATGGCCCTACTTCTCTGTCTGGGTACCGACTCATTGTTAATTATCAATGTTTACCTTCCACCACAAGGAAAAGCTGAAATCAATGTAGTATGGATGGAGCTACAACAGTATGTTGGCAACCTTCTTTTGGAATACCAAATGCCATGGTGCTACTGGGGGTAACTTTAATGCTAGGTTGGGCCCTGATGATTATACACTTTATACTAAATTTCACCAGTACCCACCAACTCAGGACTTCAACTCAGCTTGCACCCCATTTCTGCATCTCTCCAAAGATAAGATATCAAATTATGCTAGATTCCACCTCGCAAAAATGGCGAATAGGCTTAATCTCCTTATACTAAATAAGTAGATATTACGACACACGCACACACACACACAAAAACATATACATACATACATTTATATTACTTATTCATATTTATTATAGTTATATCTATTAATTTATACATTTTTTAACATAGAGATGGCATAGGACAAGGAATAATGCAGAAATATGCCTCTTCCTGAATGCTATAAATTGTTAGGACTTTGAGGTCAGAGAAAAAAATCATGGATTAATTTCTTTATTTTTCCTTAAAAAAGTAACTCTTGAGCCAGTCAAATAAATAATACTCATACTCGGAGCCACTTCAGACATCTATGGACTTCAGACATCTATGGATGAGAACCATGAAACTATGAGAAAAGCATATGTGTTTCATGGTATTTCCACCACTTCCAAAGCACTGTGACTGAAATAACATATAATAGTCTGAAGACAAGGATCACTTGGACTTGAGGGCAGAGTTTTCACCACTGAATACAATAGTATCCCATGCTATTTCCCAGGAAAGTGCTTTATAAGAACTACCAAAAGATGTTCTTTAAAAATCCTGGGGGGGACAGAATGCAGAGTTCCTACATACTGGAAGTAGGACTTTGTATAAGATTTTGATCCAACAAATTAGATCATTCATTCATTTGTATAGCCACCCATCTCATGAAGTGACTCTGGGCAACGTACATAATAAAAACAGTCCACATACATAAAAAACCATTAAACTGCAACCACATTAAATTAAAAAGATAAAAAACAAAGTGGCAAAAAAGCAGACAAGAGATTGCATTCCAATTAACTATCATAACCATCTAGCAGGCTCTACTCTATCATAGGATCCCCAGGCCAGTTGACAAAACCATGTTTTAAGGGTCTTCCAGAAGGCCAACAGGGTTGGGGCCAGCCTCACTTCAGGGGGAATGGCATTCCACAGGGCAAGGGCCATTAATCCCACCTTAAGTTACAATTACCCTGAATTGTATAAATCTGTTCCAAGTTTACCTTTTGTGGCAAGCTGAAGCACAGCTCTAACAAACACACACCACAGAGATCTTGTGCCAGGTATTCTGCTGTACAATTAATATTTTCCATATCATTTTATCAGCACATTTTAAAGAAGTGCATTTCAACAAGAGTCTGAGCCTTTCCATTCTTAATATAATTTATGTGGCTTTAACCAGATATATGTTCTCATACTATATTTTCATACATCTTAGGATAATCATGTAGTTTTATCTTCTAATATTATCACAACAAATAGAGCTTAGCTAAAAACCTATGTTGTATATCAGCTTATATGGTAGGGCTGTATAGCAGTTCAGTTTCAAAAGGCAGCATGTGATTTGAAGTGCATGTGGGTTTGCACACAGTACCTTCGACCGAAATGTGTCCTTTTCCAGAATTGTGTGACAGTAGATGTGTGAGCCCAAGAAAAGACACAGCTGCTTTAAGAGGCTATCAACTGATGCTATGTGTGTACCTCTACATCAGTGTTGTCCAAACGTGGCCACTTTAAGACGAGTGGACTTCATCTCCCAGAATTCCCCAGCCAGCATGGAATTCTGAGAGTTGAAGTCCATTCGTCTTAAAGTGGCCACGTTTGGACAACACTGCTCTACATGCTCTAAATCCAATTTTGCCTTTCAAATCAGAATCTCTGTACAACTTTGTGATGTATTATACAATTACTTACAGCTTTCTTCTGAATGAAAAGCTGAGCATCCTTAAGATGGTTAGCAATGTTCTCACAAAGTCTCTTGCGCTCTTCTTCATTCAATACTTTGACAAAGAAGTCCCGTACCTTTCAATAAATAGTGAAAGCAACCATTACAGATATACCTTCTGCCGCCTGTTAGAAGTCTTCTACCATTCCAGTTTCATTAATAACATCAACCTCAGCTATTAAATACATGGGAATAAACTGCTGGCTAGTTAGACCTATCCTGGAGTTATCCCTGCTGTTTAGAATGTGAAAAGTTCTGCCTTTCTGGGGGGATTGTTCCCCATCCCCCCACAAACTATAAATAATGCACCTACAAGCGACTGCCTCTTTAGCAAAAGCAGCTCTAGCATCTAGATCTAGCATCTGCATCAAGCAAGTTAACCTCCTCCATCCCCAAATATTGCCCAATTTGCCTTCAAGGTATTATTATTATTTTTTGTGGGGGAGGGGAGATTTTTGGAAGATCTGGAGCATAGAGGATTGGCATCTTATAGTTATTTTGGCCAAAACAAGAAAGTTGTTTATTGGACCTGGCTGAAAGAGACTGGATAATCTCACTTTTATACATGGATCCATTTGTAGAGAAAATCTAATAGCAAAAGGTGGGAGCAAACAGGAAGCCAAAGCTTAATTACTGCAAGATAGAATTTTATAAAGCAAGTACTCTCAACTTGTTTTAAAGTAGGTGCTTGGAAGATATATAAAGGGAATGTTGATGATAAATTTACCTTGTTTTAAAGAGGGAGAAAAAGAGTGTGCTTACAGAGACATTTCATTCATTCATTCATTCAAGTTCTCACCTGCCCATCTCCCCCCAATGGGGGAACTCTGGGCGACTCACAACAAACATTAAAAACATAAATATAAATACATAAAACATCAGTTAAAAGCATTACTAAAAAAGGGGAAGGAGAGTCCAAGAAGATGAAAAATCTGAGGCTGAAGACAGGAGGCCTCTATGGGGCTAGCCATCCCCGTGCTTGAGGTATTCCCTCCCCACCCCAGGCCAAGTGGCAGAACCAGGTCTTCAAAGCCCTACGGAAGGCCAGGAGTGAGGGGGCCAATCGCACCTCTGGGGGCAGAATCTTCCAAAGAGCGGGGGCTACCACAGAGGTCTATTTCATTTCATTTCCAAAATAAAATAATTAGGCATTTCTAGTTTATTTACTTGAGAGACGTTATCCTCAACTGAACTATTAAAGCGTTGTACATCGCCTGAAGTAGACATACGGCTCTCCTTCACAATGGGCTGTTCTTCAGGGCCAGTAAAACTATTTGGGTAATAGTTTGGGGCACCACCTGGAAAAAAAAAATTACTATATATTAGGGGCAGGATAGAAGCAGCAAATGCTGCAAGAATATCAGGTCTGCAAGTGTTCCACAATGCCTCACAGCCAGTAATCTGTTTTTGCAAGCTAATGGCATTTTTACAGTCCCTTTTCAGAGAACTGAATTCCCTCAAACCAAGTCTATTAGCTGGCTCCAATTCCCAGAACAAAAAAAACTATTTAGGGCCTTGATTCTCTGTTCCTGTAATTATCTTGATAATATAAGAAAAAAAGCTTGAATGTGAAATTATTGTAGGTATATAGCGTTAACTGATTCACAACTGTATTGTAATATGGTTGTGGGTCTATTAATTTGCTTCTGTAGTAATAAAAAAAAATGAATTCATTCATTATGCTAACTCTTGGCTTGTTTTAGAATCATTTGTGGGGCCAGCATCAATGGATGTCTCGGATATTGTGATAAATCAGAGGTGGAGAAACTATAGGCCTCTTCTGAAGCTCTCTGCCTTGATATACTACCTCATTTCAGTTATATACCAGTTTGAGATGAAAAGCACGTAAAAACTGTAGTATAAGCCTAAACTTTCTTAAAAGAAATAAAATCTCCAGTAACCACCCACCTCCCCCCCCAGTGTGTGTGTGTGCGCGCGCGTGTGTATACATAAAATTAATGTGTGTTTATCAAATCAAATCTTTATTATAGTCAAAGACCAATATAAATGTGTGTTTGTGTATATGTATGTGTGCATAGAGCAGGGACTTTGGCTGCTGGGCATACTGAATCAGGCTAAATCTAAACATTTTACACATCCATATACTAAAAATAAGGGAGAAATTAACAACATAAAATAAAATGAAAATGCAGAAAACGGCTATCAGCTTAAACAGTTAAATTAGTTAATCTGTGGTCAGTGTAAATGAAGAAGTTCCTGCAAAGGTTACTCTAAATCACTTGCATAGCCCAGCTTCCAAATGTTATTCAGAATTACCCTGGTTATCAGATATGCACATAAACCCATCTCTCTGGTAGTTGGCCACTCTAGCTCGGTATGGACAATTTACAGGAATTTGAAGGTAGTTGGGTCCCAGGCGGTGTCTGTGGGTATCCGGATATGAAAAAAGACGACCCTAGAAAATATATTACAGGGGTAAAAGTGAGGAGTGGACAGCTTTTCCCTAGCTGCTGCTTCTTCAGTGCTTCCTGCCCTGCCTGCTTCACCACTGTTTTTGAGAAGCTGTGGCAGGCCCTCCCCTGCAGAAGGAAAAAAAGTCAAGAATGTGACCCAGAAGCAAATCTGTAGAATCAGACCAAAGGTATCTGCTTAAGATAGCAGAAACTGGCAATGCAATCAGAAGTAGGACTTCGATGCTTTCTTCAGCACCCCTCAGACGCTTTCTTTTCTTTTCTTAAGTAATTTATAATCTGACAAGCCCAGAGCCTCTGAGGCTGAAGCAGTGGAAGTCACATCAGTTCACTTAGGTCTAGCTTTTACAGGGTTAATGTTATCATATATTAATCATGAAATGACATAATTAAACCAAAAAATCTAGTCTTTCATCTCATTAAATATATTTAGAATGGTGTCTTGTACTGACCAAGCAACTTCCTTGTGTCAAGCTCTGCTAGTGATTAAGATGCAAATAATGAATGTGGTTCTTTTTATCAATTTAATATTCAGAGGTGGGAACAAAAACAAAACCCACTACAGAAAGAAAAGTATGGGACAAAGAAAAAACCTCTAATACCAGACAGACTGAGGTTGCCATATTTTCATTGTTGTAAAAGATCCTACTGTCAGGCCTAGCCCAAGGAACTCCAGGAAACCATGTAAATTCAGTCCAGCAATGTTTATTAGCTACAACCTCCAGCAAGAATCTTCCCAGACTAAAACCCCAGCCACAACAGTGTGAAGTCCTCCAGCCACAACAGTGTGAATTCCTCAGGGAGGTGCCAGTTTCATCCTTTTGTTCCTCCCACGCGGTTCCAGTGAGCTAAGAAAATGCTTACCTCCCTGAGCTTGGCCTTCATAATTCCATTCCATCACACCTACTGAGAGACTGATTTACAAACATTTGTATGCAGCCTATTTTCACAATTACATGAATTGAAAGATTCTATTCTGGTTACCTGTAACATTTTATCAGGGCTAGGTTCAATTCCTGGAGGCATGTTGCTTGGGTCAAAGGCCATTTGTTCCACTTCAGCAAAATAATTGACAGGATTTCGGTTTAATACAACTTTTCCCACAGGAATGAGAGGATAATCTTTGTGAGGCCAAACCTAGAAAATATGACAGACATTTGACAGGCATTGAATGAATATCAATTCAGCTTGGACTTGTAAGATATAGAAACATATCTTTTCTATTCTGTGATGTATGCTGGAGAAAAGGACACAAAAATATACTCACCTTTGTTACATCGAAGGGATTAAATGGAAACCTCTCAGCTTGTTCAAATGTCATAACCTGGATATAGAAACTCCAAGAGGGGAAGTTTCCATTAGCAATCGCATTGTAAAGATCACGCAGGCCATAGTCAGGATCTTCAGAAGCCAGTCTTTCTGCTTCTTTGACAGGAAGGTTTTTAATTCCTTGATCAGTCTAAAAATATTGAAAATCAATCAGAATATTAATTAGTAATTTGAGACCAGCAATTACTAAATATAGAAAGAGTTATTCTTAATATATGTCTCAACCCAGTAACAATCATCTGCATTAAAGCAGACTTCAGTTTAAAAATCCACTGTAAGAGAGGGTTTATACAAGAAACAAATCTAGGTCCAAAGATATATTGTGAAACTGCATGTAGGAAAACAGTACTATGGGTGGAAGAAGTATTCTTATCCAATGTAAGGAAGAGAAGGAAAGGAAGAAATAAGCATGTTGCTAAAAATAATATTGCTATTATTATTTTGAAATAGGAACAGATATGAATGCAAGAAGTGGCTTTTCCTAGCAATTAAATAAATGGCCAATATAGATTGAAAGAAAAAAGATACATGGAATCATATGGAGTAGAGAGGGACACCCTTTTGATGGCTGAACATTTAAGAGAAATGGTAACAATAGGGCATAATTACCTTTACATGAAATTTGCAGTATATTGCATTGCCGCAACCGTTCACTAGCTTGAAAGTATGTGACCCATAGCCATTCATGTGACGATGCCCATCTGGAATGCCACGATCGCTGAATAGGAATGATACCTACATGAGCCAAAACAATGTACATAGTACATCTAATGAAAACTCAGAGGCGAGCAATTAAATCTTTCTGCCCCAAGATGTATTCCAACTGTATTTCATACTTCATAGCATATTCCCATCCAGCCCCATCCAATATCTAGAATGTCATATTGCAGTTTCATGAAATTCATTTGAGAAACTAGAATAATTATGGTCCTTGTAAAGAAAGCCTTGCTTCCTTTTGGTATACTCATGTTCTAGAGAAGAAATGGTATCTGTGTCAGTTGGCAACGTATTAAGGGAAGAAACAATCATATATTTCCTAACTAAAAGTTATATAGAGGAGCCAGTTTGGTCCACTGATTAAGGCACCAGGCTAGAAACCAGGAGATTGAGTTCTAGTCCTGCCTTTGGCCAGTCACTTTCTCTCTGCCCTAGGAAGCAGGCAATGGCAAACCACTTACAAAAAACCTTGCCAAGAAAACTGCAGGGACATGTCCAGGCAGTTGCCAGGATTCACAAACTGATTCGAAGGCACCCCCCAAAAAAGTGTGTGTGTGTGTGTGTGAGAGAGAGGGGGAGAGAATCAATCATGATCCTTACTCTTGAGCAGCCTTCAGCTGCAAGCTTTTTATAGAAATCCACTGATAGAAAGCCTTCACTGGAGGTATTTACTGAACAACAACTACTCCAGAATCAGACTGTCAATGTCTTTAATATTACCTGTGACTTTGTCTTTCTATTTCTTAAAACAAACCATTGTTTTATTTTCTGTAATTACTCATTTTAAACATTGCTGGTTTTATTGGGATGGTTTTATCTGAAGTATTTGTATTGCATTTGTATTTATACTGTTACCTTGTAAATTGCTCTAGAAGGAAGAGCAACACAATAAATAAGTAACATATCTACAACTGAAGCACAATCTCTTAGGAACGTCTCTGGACTATGTGCAACAAATACTTAAACTTCATATTTAGGAATTAATCAAAGAAAAGTGTCACCGATATCTTCTCATTACATCTAATGCTGTCTTAGAACATCCCAAATTATTTTCCAGCCTGGAAATAAAAGAACTGAAGTTGGCTGTGCAAAGCACAGCATTTCCAATACTAGACTATGTTACTGACCATTTATCATAAATTCACATAATTAAACATTCTTTCAGTGTAACCACAGCCACAGAATGGTAACCCAGATTTTGCCAATCTTTCCATGGGCAAATTTTGCAGTTTCTTATGTTTAAGCAAGCTCTGAAAACAGTCTTATTTTGGAGTGTTTTTTAAAATAATTAGTCTTAATCTGGGCTAGCATGATTTTTAAAAAGTCTTTTTAGCTGTCCTTTTTTGTTTTCTGACATCTTTATTGCTTTTGCATTTTGCAAATACAAGGTATCAACAGATAAATTTAAAAAAACATGTGTTCTGCACCATAATGCATAGCTTTTATACGTACTGTATGCACATTTCTAGATTCACATTTCTACTGGCAAAGACAAATGCATGAATTTCAAGCAATTCTAGACACTACTCTATCTTTTTATCCTTTATATTTGTAAGAGTAGAACTAGAACAAGGAAGGGCTCAGTGCAGCTTTGACTATTTTGGCTTTTATTTGAAAAGGAAAAGAATGGAGATGTCATGGAAACTAAACCCAATTCTCTTCTTTCCTGATAACTTTTTCTGTGATAAGAAATGTAATTTAATGCAACAGCATAACAAGAATCAAGTCTTTAATTTGCATCTTTGGGTCTCTGCCATTTCCTCTGAGCTAAAGATGAAGGACACAGGGTCTAAAAGAAACAGACTAAAGGCAATTAAAAGGTGGCAAAATCTTACCTGATGCAGAGACTCAGGGCGAAGACTCCAGAAGTCCCATACCATGTCTGGATCTTTCAGATGTGTCTGTGGATTCCTCTTTTGGGTATGGATAAAAGATGGAAACTAACGAAGTACAAAAAGAAAGAATTAAAATGTTATACATTTACATTAAAGTTAAATCTATTACAGATTTCCTGCACTTGTCCGGAGCTTGTTTTAGAAATATATATTTGTGTATTATAAACAATCTCTTTGAATTTATTGTGCCAACTACTAAATTATAAGGGATGAAAATAAAAATAAACAAACCCACTGAATTTTTACATACAATCATTAAGACTGTAATGGTGAAGACTGCAATATTGTTTCTGCTTGCTTACTTCTACGTTCAGATACTCATTGTAACAGGAGAACTCTTGTGAAAATATTATTTAAAATGAAGTTCAGCCCTAGGTAGATAGATATGTTTCGAATTATACCTCCCCATACAACATTTTGAAGAATTAATAATAATTTGGGAGTACTACTGAACCAGCAGCAAGTAGTTTGGGCTGATACAATAAGACAATTTTCTATTTTGTCTGACTTTAAAGTTTGTCTGGAAGCTTTAAACCCAAGGGTAAAATTCAGCTGTCTCTTTGATTATCAAAAAGAGCTAGTAGTTATTTATTTTTCTGGGTACAATCTTAAGTGACAATATTAACATGTAACAACCTAACTGAACTGAATGCAGGTTGAATAATGGCATACTTTTTTCCCATTTTAACTTGCACATTCGAGATGGGCAAACTGGAACCCCTGCACACCTTTCCTCTGCAACATGTGGTAGTTCCTATCATCATTATTGCTAAAAATCCGTGAAACAATTTTATCCCATTTTGAGACAGAAAACACCTAAAACTTATAGCTTAAATTCTAAAATAAAAATTTCTTTCCAATCCCAAACTAAAAATCCTAGTTTAGACTCACCAATGAGTACAATACTGCTCCGTTTAATAAGATTTATTGATTGACTGGTTTGATTTATGTCCACTGTAATAGAGAACTCTTGGCATTTTACAATATACTACCAATCAGCTCTAGGTATCCAGGAGAACTTGTAGCGGCAGGTTCCAAAACAATGGCCACATTTATTATGCTCCAAGGCCTCTGACAGAAACCTGATTAAGAGTACATCTTTTATTTACACTACAGAATCTCAGATATAGCATATTCTTGATTTTGCCAAGTTAGGTTTTTTTTCTTTCATATGGTTATGCTTGCCCTGATATGATTTACAAATATTTAGACAATGGTGCTCACTTTTGCAAACTGAATAATTCATTCAATGCCATCCCATTTCAACAAATTTTTGAACATAGTACAATCATCAAGAGGAACCTAAGTGGGAAATAATTAAAGTCTGGAGGCCTCATCTACTCAGAGTTAATTTCTGTTCCATTAAATTAATGGTTTGAATGTGCTCACATCATTGCAATTGAAAAATTTGAGGTGGAATATTTAATTCTATTATTATAGGTTTTCTCCAAATTCAGATGGCATAAAAGACACATCAAGATAACCACAGAGATCCTATAAAACATGTAAGATACTTGTTAGAAGATGTCACTTTAGATACACACACTCTTTTTATTTGCCTTTTAGGCTCCTACAAATCATAAATATCAATAAAGTTCCAATTTACCAGCATTGCATCTCTAATGAAGAAGATGGGAGTGTTGTTCCCTACAAGATCCCAATTTCCATCTTCAGTATAGAATTTCATTGCAAAGCCTCGAGGGTCACGCACTGTATCAGCTGAGCCTGATTCTCCAGCTTAAAAAAAAAATTCCCATTACTAAATCCTATGCACATAGTCTTAATACCTTGACTAACATTGTCTATTTATTTACTTACTACAGAATGTATAATCCACATGGTCAACATTTAAGAGATAAATAGCAGAAACAGAATTGCACAAAAATAATTTAAAGTTCAGAGGGATAGCAGAAGGTTTTGGGAGAGATGACTTAAAGAAATGGAAAAATTACTAAATATCTTTTAAATTCAAATAATCTACAGAATAAATTCACTGACTGCATATAGAAAAAACGCACATGAAGTTAACACATTTATTTCATTTAACTGATTAGAGACGTCCATTTCAGCAGACTCTGGACAGTTTACAAAATATAATACTAAATTAAAACAATTAAACATATAAATACTTTAATTAAATTCTTTAATACTTTAATTAAAACAATTAAAAATATAAACAAAAGTCAGCCCAAACTAAAAACAACCATTTTAAGCAAACTGCCAAATGTTATAAATTATGTCGTTCTTTTTCAGATGCATGCAGACATAAATATCCTTTAGACAAAGAATATACCTATATTTCTGGCATTCATAACACTTGCTCAAGAATACATATACAATAATGTGCAGAAGTTTTAGGCAGGTGTGAAAAAATGCTGCAAAGTAAGAATGCTTTCAAAAATATATATTGTAATTGTTTATGTTTATCAATTTACAAAATGCAAAGTGAGCAAACAATATATATTTTTGAAAGCATTCTTACTTTACAGCATTTTTTCACACCTGCCTAAAACTTTTGCACAGGACTGTATGTCCTTTCCTGCAGTAGCCTATTTAATACCGTTATATTAAAAAATTAGGAAAATATAAAGAATCAAAATTTCATATCAAAGGTGTTATTTATTGAAGGATTTCTTGCCCAGTATCAATTAAATACAGCACATAAAAATGCACTGAAATAGATTAAATGTTGAATAAATACCTATAAGCACATATATTCAATAAAACTCCTTTATATATGATGCAAATAAATAAGACACACTGAAAATCTATAGGATACTTACCAACAGTTGAAAATCGAATAGCCATTGGAGTTCTTTTGCCTATATGCTCAAATAACGTTGCTTTGCAATATTTGGTGATATCATGAGTCACTTCAAAATAGCCAAATGCTCCTGAAAAATTAAAAGGGGTTATTTTATTAAAAATTAAAGAGATTATTCCAAACTCTATAGATTTGGAAAGAATATGAGTTATGGTAGATGAAGCAGAAAATAATGTCTTCATTATTATCAGCAGCTTACATGTACACATTTTTATGCTATGTTTTTTGAAAATGCTGATGGTTGCTGTAAATATAACAGCTCCGTTAATGGAAAGAGCTTCTGATTCAACAAAGGATTCTGCTGACAAAAAGGAGGGAATCAGCTTTCACTGATTTTTCCTTCTTTTGCCCTCTCACACTAATCTCAAGCAAATCAGTTACTTGATCCTTAGCCATGGCACACAAGTTGATTTTCCAGATTGAGCAATGGCAATTTCTGAATATTTCTGCATGTAACTTATCATTCTTGATTAGATTCATATGTACAAAGGGTGTGTTACACATAAGAAAAAATACATCCTAAATTAAATATTAAAAAATGCATAGTGACACTATGCTTACATCAATATGTAATTTTCATTACATATTAAAAAATTACATTACATTACATATTACAAAAATCAACTCTGAATTGTAAATACATTTCTGGAGCAGTAAATGCAAAGAAGTTTGCCTCTGGACAATACTTATTTCTGGATTTTCTTTTAAAAATTCTAAGAAAATGTTATGAGTCAATCAAAAGTTCACAAGGAAACAATGTTTATAACAGCTTAGTACATATGACACAATTAAGCAAGGATTCAGTAGAATATATCATGATTTATAAAAAGAATGCAGTATTATAAAACAAGCGAAAAAAGTTATAAAAATATCTCTTTCTCCAACCTTAAAAGAATGTTAATCTGATTCTAATTATTATGTGGTAACTTCTGTACACAAATCTATTTATTTATTTATTATCAAATTTGTATGCCGCCCATCTCCCCCAACGGGTGACTCTATGAGCCATACAATGGACTAATTAATTTTAATGTTTAATGCTTCAATTTTTTTAAAGAAAAAAATTAAATGTTATTAAATTGTATCAATCATCAAAATAATTCCAGCAAAGGTAAATGAAAAGAAGACAAAAACATAACAAGATCTCTCACAAATGGCTAGATTACAGATAATTCAAGCTCCAAATGAAGAAAATCAGTAGCAGAAATAAATGCTGCTATAAGGACTATCATTGGCTATCCCTGAGAACACTGTATAAGCATCACAGAATAAAAAAAAAGATTCTGAATAGGTTGATTAAAAGTATATGAGGCACAGTTTCAGCACTGTCAATCAGAAAAGCATATCTGCTTTCTACGAGGAACACGCAGCGTTATCCCATTAACAAGGCTAAATTCAAAAACTAACCGGCTCCTTTGGCATGCACAACTCGCTCAGGAATCCTCTCTCGGTCAAAATGTGCCATCTCATCAGTGAAAATCACATCCTGAACCAAGAGTGGGCCTCTTGGACCAACAGTCATAAGATTCAACTTATCTCCCACTGGGATTCCTGCTCCTGTGGTTAAGCAATCGGCTTTCTAGATTCAAAACAAGAATCAAAGTTACAACAATGAAAGCATCCACAACTTTTTAGTGATAACTGGAAAGCAATCCCAGATTAATTTTACAGACATCTGATGAAATTTGCTTCCTGAAGCTACAGGATAATTTGTAACTTAGGCTTTATTATTTCATAATATGAATTAAGAGATTAGCTATGCATCCAATAACATTCCAAATACCCCCACACCAAAGGAGGAAAAGCACAACACATTTAAAAACATTCTCCTGGTTACATAAATTTCCAGATATAAATAATTAAAAAGTAAGCCAAATTGCTACTAGGGCTAGTTATGTATGGGAGCTGCGACCATCTTTATTTATTTGTTTAGTAAATTTATAGGCCACCCATCTCATATACATGACTCTGGGTGGCTCACAATTGAAATAATAAAAATAAATAAAAACAACCAGAATTAAAAACAACAAAAAAACATAAAAATAGCAGCCAAGAAGACTCATAAACACTCATAGCCATTAAACATGCTCACTCATACTATCAGGGCCCGAGGCTTGATGACAAAGCCAGGTTTTTAGCGCCTTGCAAACCGCCAGCAGAGTTGGGGCAAGTCTAATTTCTGGGTGATGTTGGGCACCACATCAGAAAAGCCTCTTCTTTACATCAAGCTATGCTGACACCAAAGGAGGCTTATCTCCATAGAGAGATGTTCCTCTGAGATTTTAAACTCAGCAAATTTATGAGAACATAACCAGAATTCTTAGAATGACTACTTTTTCAAAGGGATTTTATAATAAAGGTTTTCAGTCCAAGGGTATTAGATTTCTACTAGACAGCCTGAGACCCTTTGGGTCATAGTTTCAGAGATATTTCCTTACCTAGAGAAGGACCATGGGTGGGCAAAAAAACAATGGGAGCGGGAGTGACTTCCAACTTGCTGATTTCCCCATTGACTTTGCTTGTGGGAAGCTGGCAGGTAATGTCAGAAACCCTCCCTTCCTCATATAATATAGGCTTGTGCCATTTGCTCTCCCCTCATGGCCCTCAGGAGAGCCCCGGTGAAGCCTTCTCCTCCTCAGCTCACCCACAGAACTGCCTGCCACTTTGCTGGGGGGAGGTGGAACAAAGGGAGCCACAGACCGTGAGGAAAACTGCACCCCCGCTCCTCATTCTGGCTTGTCCCCAAAGGCCCCTCCCTCGAGGGAGGAAGTGGGCTCACCTGTCGACCACTGGAATCCCCAGCCAGCCTACCTTGCCTGCAGGCATATAAGTCACTCCCTGAGCCTTCCCTCAATGCCAACTGCTGTTGAGATTTAAAATTTCGGTCTTGGTTCCAAAGCAGCCAATCACTACTCAACCATCAGGCCTTGCTGCCAGATGGGGGCCAGAGGGATCCAGAGGGTGCAGGGGCCAGAGGGAGGTAGGAAAGAGGTTGGGGATACACCCATGATGAGCACATGACCTGGGCTGACTGCAGCAGCACAGCAATACGGAAGCAGCCACAAATTTAAATCCCATAAGAGTCATGGGTCCCAGATTTTGCATGTATTCTCTAAGTTAGCCCATCTGAGGTACCTTGGCTCAAAAAGTGTTGCCCTATGTCACACTGTTTTGCCCAGTTAAAGGTTACAGACATTAAAATTTTAGTAGTATATAGATGTTGCAAGATTTAGGAAGCTACATTTCTCATTATACATCTTTGTAATGTTCAGTATCTGCATCCAAAAATGGCAACAGTGCTTCAGATCCAATAATGGCATCTTGCTATATCCGTGGGCAGCCCCATAGCAGAGCTGCAGTTGTTTGGCTTGCCTAGGAGCTATGCGGGCTCAGGAATACACATATATGTTTCAGTTAAAAAAGTTTAAAGGACATGGTAATAAGGTAATAATACTCAAACAAGTACTTTCTTGAGCAACTCTGCCTGCTTTGGATGAAAGTATTGCACATAGTTATCACTCATCGCAGAACGAATGCTGAACTCAAGAGCTCTGAATTAGCTACAGCAGAACTGATAGAGCAGCATGTCTTGAAAAATGCATGTGGAAAAATTAAGCAGGATGGGAGCTGAATTTCCCTAATCTTTTCACAAGTTTTAAAAATACTTCTTTCCTATTTTTAAGAGTTTTGTGAAATATTCAAAAGGCTGAAAGATTGTTTATAGGACCAAATGGCTTTCCCAATGCCCCAGATTAACATCTCCACTTCTCCTATTCCGCAGCAAGATGGAAAATTAAAGTATCTTTAGTCATACGTACACAGAGAATCACTATGGGTTGCATGCATCAACATGCTTCAGGCTGTTTCATCACCAGCTCTCACAAAACAGAAAATATTCCCACTCTCCCAAAACTCTTGACAAATCTTATGGCTCTGCTGCACACATTAATAAGCCATTAAATTGCCTTCCTAGGTGGCCTTGTATTTGTTATATTTTTAAATATGCCCCCAGCACTTCACTCAAAAGCCAAGTGCAGACTTCAACCTAGGCTTCACTCTTGTCTTAAAAGTAAGTGATTGTGGCATTGTGAATGGGAGTTCTGCACTTGGTTTCATATCCTTGATGATTCATGCAATTGACTAAGGTGGCATTTAGCACGTGTTGATTTTTCTGGGTATTCAAATCATCAGGTGTCAAACAGGACAATCCAATGCTTCCCACTCAAAAGGGAGGTAAGAAACAGGGATCATGCACAATAAAATCCTTCAGATTTTTTTTTTAGTGGAGAGCACAGAGAGATATCAGTTTCAATGATAAATTATTTTCGTTTAGTAACAGCAGGTTGAGGAAGTGGCATTAATAAAATAACTATGTACCACAAGATTTCTGGATTCCATTAACAGGTTACTCAATGTTATTATTTCAGTTGGAGATGAAAAAAAATTGCAATAGCAATACATCACAATGCAAAGATGATGCTTGGGCAAGTCTGTGCTACTGTTGTTCTTCTGACCCTCGTGCACACTGACAAATGTCAATCAGGAGATAACTTGCCAATTGTTCTAGGGAACACCTTCATTCATGGCACTGATTCTTTAATGAGACATATGAGGATTATCCTTCTCATTGTATAACTTTTTTCCCAAGGATTCGGAATGTTAGAAAGGAAAAAAGCAATGGAGAAAAATTTATTAACATTGCTATGTCTTATGTCATTAAATACACACTTTTCCTAGCTGTCACTGAACAGTAATCTTTGTCTGGGGCAGCGTTTCACATTCTGTTCTTATTCTCAGCCTTTGGGCATTTTAGGAGCAAAAGCCATACATACAGCTTTTAAACATTTTTCTTTTTTTAATATGAGTTTTATTAAAGATTACAATTAGGAAAAATAAAAAAAAACTAAAACAACCTAAAAAAAATATAGGATTAAAAAGAAAGAATAAAAAGTGTAAAAAAGATATTGTATAAAGGAGTAACTTCCCCCTTCATCACAAGTCTAAACGATTTTAGTAGCTTATCACCATCTCTTCAACTACAACAAATACTCTGTCCATCCCGTATCACAGCTCTTACCTATAAACAAAACTCAAAAGCTCATCATTCATTCCGTATCAGCAAAAGTCCATGAAGGGTTACCAGAAATAATCACATATCTATTTTAACCAACTCTTAAATTACTTCCCTCTACTTTTAACAATCTTCGTTTTTAATCCCTTCAAATAATCTCTTAGAACTTGATTTGGGGAAAGCTTGATCAGGAGTTTTTCAGTCAGAATTTATTGAGAAATATTATTTTGTGATTATGTCTAAAAATAGTCTTCCTCAGATTTTTTTACTTTTGGTGATTATTTTCCCAGGTACCCAAGTTGGTTGGTCTGTAGTTTTCTGGGTTCACTCTTCTCCTGTTTTAAAATATTAGGATAACACTGGCTCTTCTCCAGTCTTCTGGCACTTCCCCTGCATTCCCGGAACTCTCGAAGATTACACTTAGTAGCTCTGAGATGACAACTGCCAGTTGCTTTAACAATTTCTTATTTACTAACCAAACCTCATGAGCACAGACTGTGAGAAGCACAGGGATGGGAGAAGCTCAGTGTAAGAAGCTCATAATTCTTATTAGAGGTAACCACTTGAAAAAGCTTCAGAAATCTTGAAATAAGGTTACACCAAGAGACAAGTCACTCAAGATCTCTTCCGGCAGAAAAAAATGCTTCTTTGAGATTTTAAATTGAGCAAAATTATGGGAATATATCCATAATATTTACAATAAGAACAACTCTTAAAAATAGCTTTATAATAAAAGTTTCCAACCAAGGATGATATACTGCATTCAAGAGCTCTGAATTGATACAGCAACACATGACTTGTAAAGTGCACAATGAATAATAAAGTGGGATCAATAAGATTTCCTCATCTTTTCCTGTGCTTTGAAAAGTAGTTGTTCCATATTATTTACTTTTGTGAAACAAACGGTTGAGAGCTTGGTTATAGGACCAAGTGGGAAAGTTCTCCAGTGCCCGAGACAATGGATAATATATCTCCAGTTCTGCTACATTGCAGCAATGTGGCAAATTAAGGTGTGTCAAGTGAAACGTACAGAGGGAATCACTATGGGTTACATGTATTGATGCTTGCATCCAGCTGCATGCTTTGGGGCAGTTTCATCACCAGCTCTCACAAAACAGAAAATATTCCCACACTTCCAAAATTCTTGATAAATCCGTTTTTTATTGAGGTGCGGCATGCATAAGAAAGTAATTAAAACACCTTCCAAGGTAGCCTCAGGGCCACACGCAACCTCAGAAATCTTCAAAATCTATTATTAAATTGTAATTTTTAATACAGAAATAGGGGAAATAACCATAACGTATAAATGACTAGAGAGTAATCACTTTTTTAAAAATCTGTTCAATTGTGTCCTATTCTTGCAGACTGACTGGACAAGTCCCTGCAGTCTTCTTGGCAAGGTTTTTCAGAAGTGGTTTGCTTCCTAGGGCTGAGAGAAAGTGACTGGCCAAGGTCACCAGCAGGCTTTGGGCCTAGGTGGGACTTGAACTCACTAGTCTATCTTCAAATTTAATTAAGTTCAAAAATGTTAATGTAGCAGAAGAAAACAAGTCTAACCAAATCAGTTTTGTCCATGCCCTATTTACTAAATTTATATTGATGCATTCATCCAATTGTAGGCTTCAGGGCAGTTTCATTACTAGACCATGCAAAACAGGAATATTCCCACAGTTCAAAGTACTTGATAAATGTTTTATTTTTTATTTCTCTCCTGCAAGTGTGTGCAGTGAAATCACCATCCCAGAAGACATGACTGTTAGTACATCAGTAAGCACAAAAACAAAAAAGGCAGTAAAATAATAGCAAACATTAAGTAAAGTGATGAAATCTTGACATTTTTAAAGAAATTCTATCACAAAACTTGAAGGGAGTTTCTTAGTTACTTTGTTCACTTACTCATTTAAACATTGCAACCAAGTATGGAGAGACAAGCTTACAGATAAAGGATGTTTGTAGGTTGGTTTATTAAGCCAGGATTTGATTTAGGGAACATGGCCAACATATTTAATTCAACACATTGCAGAATACCTTTGGAGTGGTATATACATGAACTATAATGATATCTCTGAATTATATCCACGCACATTTTTTTTTTACACACCCATTTAGGTTACAAGTATTTTTAAAATGTTCCTAAAAGCTCTGTGCTGCGGGCAACCAGTCACATCTTTGCATCTTAAGTTCTTATTTTACCATGTTTGCAATTTCTTTATCTATTTAGTTACAAGCTCTTCCACGTGCAATGGAATTGCATAACTAAATTTAAATAGGGTTGAATAGTGATAACAGAGTTTTATTGTACATTTATACTGCAGAGAAGTATCCCAGAGTGGATTTAATTTAAATGACAATGATTTTGTTTTTTCAGTTGCAATTAAGATATTCAGAACAATTTTAAATTTAAATCTAGTTTTCTATTTGAACATGTATATTCTTTAATTATAGTAACAAAAAACATATTGCTTTAAAGCTAAATATACTAATCATATCAGGAATTTGAAGCCTACTGAAAACTCTGGCACGCACCCAGATATTCTGGTACTAGGTAATTTTTTTCTGGTGAAATCAAAGGGGGTAATTACAAAACTCATCTCCT
This sequence comes from Liasis olivaceus, assembly GCA_030867105.1. NCBI lineage: Eukaryota > Metazoa > Chordata > Lepidosauria > Squamata > Pythonidae > Liasis > Liasis olivaceus. Next base: position 78,443,297 of record CM061349.1, read on the forward strand.
GTTGCTCATTCCATACACATGCCAAGATACTAAACAGGGTGCTATTCTGCAATCTTCATTCTATTAATCATGGAGCAAGTTATATATTTCCAAAAGCCTTTTACACTTTTTTCCTTAAACAGTGATTTCAATACTACTTGGAAGAATCCGTAACTGGGTGTCACTGTGAGCATGACCAGTCACAAAACATCCATACGGTCCTCACTTAACAATGGTAATTGGGACCAGAATTTCCAACACTAAGCAATGCAGTCGTAAACCACAAAGTCACACGAATGCATCGCAGTGGAAATCTCGGCAATCACCATTGCTACTGTCAAATGAGGATTGCGGGTTGTTAAGCAAGGACCTCCTTGCAACTTCCTGCCGGCTTTCAACAAGCATAGTCAATGGGGAAGCCAAGCTGGTGCAGCACCAGTGCAGCCAGGCGGGTACTATGGAGTGCAGGCTGGGGAGGGGGGTGCTGTGGGTATGTGCACTACAGATTATGAGACCTTGGGACCTCATACTCCATAACTGGGCTCAAGAGAAAAAGTGGTAGGAGTGGGAGTGACTTACAGATGTGACTTGCAACCTTCTCTACCATCGACTCTGACTTTGCTTGTGGGAAGCCAGCAGGAAAGACAGCAAATGGCAACCACATGACTGTGGGATACTGCAACTGTCATAAGTGTCAGCTGGATGCCACATGCCCAGATTGTGATCATGATCATGTGACCACAGGAGCACTGGGATGGCCAGAAATTCAAGGCCTGGTCATAAATACCATTTGTTCAGTGCTGTCGTAACTTTGAACGGTCACTGAGCCAGTCATTAACCAAGGACTACCTGTATATTTGAAGACAAACTGGTGATACTGTATCTCATTATCTCCTCTAACAGGCAGAGGTGGTATCCAGAACATATTCTCAATCCCCCATTTGTTTTTTTCTCTGGGTAATTCAATAAATTTCAGCCTCACTAGCAAGTTCTGGGTCATTAGTGTGCTTCAAGTTCCCACTGTCATCATGTGGGACCTACAAGACACACCTCTGTGATGGCTGTGCCTGCCCTGTGAATTGTTTTAACCTTATTCTGTAAGGCACCTAGAGTTACTCTAGTGATTGAGGTGGCGTACAAATGGATTGATAATTATATTAAAAACTAAAAGATAATCATATTTAAGTCTACAATTTTAATAATATATAAAAAGTAATGGGTTTGGTTTTAAAATGTTTTAAGTCAAGAATAAGGTCATTGGTAAAATTCTTTTTTTACATATTTCATTTCAGAATGTTTTAATTAGAAAATCCATCTAATATGACTAAGTTTTATAATTAAAAAAAAGTCGGATTTAAATCATACAATATCCAATTCCTATGCATCCTGATTCAGGCAAAATTCCAGGTTTGAATATGGGACAATAAATATTCAGTTGCAATAGCAGAAATAGATATGGGAAGCTACGTTTGTCTATATCCCCCTCCCACTGTAACTCCTAGTATTGTTTTCCCTGGGGTTTCAAAAGGATTTTGAAGTCTCTGTAGCAGATTTTCCGATAGAACAGAGACAAGAGAAGGAATTAATCCCTACAGATTGCCTATTCCCCTCTTCTATCATTTATCCACAGAGTATAGATGAGTGTTGATAATGAAGCTCAAGCTCAGATACTTTGGTCACCTAATGCGAAGAGAGGACTCTTTGGAAAAGACCCTGATGCTGGGAAAGATGGAAGGCAAAAGGAGAAGAGGACGGCAGAGGATGAGATGGCTAGATAGCATCACTGAAGCAATGAGCATGAAATTGAGCAAACTCAGGGAGGCAGTGAAAGATAGGAAGGCCTGGCGCAATATGGTTCATGGGGTCATGAAGAGTCGGACACGACTTAACGACTGAACAACAACAACAACATCAATAGATGAGTGGGAGCAAGCAGGGCAAGAGTGCTAGCCACATTAATGCATTTTACCCCAATGTGTAAATTAACATTCATAATGAACTCAGACTTAATAAGCTCTATGTGCTAAAGCAATTACTGAATTTTTACTGGACAGAACCAACATTTAAGATAAATTTGAAACTTAACTAAACTGAAACCTTTAATAATATTGTATGACTTCCTAGACTGTATCTGATTATTCATCTATGAACTGAAAGGATAATTTTGGCAGATTGAATTATCCTCCCAATCTGTACTTGTTGCACATACTCTAGATCTGCTTTGCAGATTGTAGGCTAGGAAGGGAGTGAAGGAGAGAACAACAAGGGGAACTTGTTATACAAACTGAAGACTGTTCATGTAGTGCTGTACACAGCTATCTTTCATACAGTTTAGTTAGAACTATAAAAACACTAAAGAATGTTTAAGCTGAAAACTAATCTGCTTACTATCCTGGTTAAATCTGTTAAACTATAGCTTATTATCAAAATCTTAAGGTTCCTTTGGAAGATGCTGAAGGGAATTTAACTTTCAATTTAGTAAACAAATGCATTCAATTGGTTAAAACAGAAATCAACCTGAATGGTTTTCATTTCAGTTTCTGTTACAGAAAACATCAGAATCAAAATAGCCTCAATTATACAATAATAATTAATGATTCCATTATTTAATAATTGATCCTCCTAGTTAATTACAAAAAAGAAAAACAGAACAAAATTAGCTATCATCTTGAGTTTTCCCTAGCTGTATTCATGCTTGCAATTTATTACACTGTATTAAATCATTACTAATAATGCACAAATAGAAAACAGACTGTTTGCTTCATCTTAATTTGGTGATTCTCAAAAGAATCGTAAACTGAGACTGCTCACTTCTATACCTGCTTCCCCCTCTACTCTAACAGCTAAAATTGAAAATTATACTGCAAGTCAGAATTAAGCATGGTTTGGACAGTTTTCCATTTAATTTGGAAAGTAAAGGATAAAACACAAGCTGGATTCAGACATTGCCATAAACCATTATCTGTGGAATAAGCTACACATGGCTGAGTTCAGACATCACACTATGCCATAAACCTTGAATTACAATTTAGGATGGCTGGTTCACAACACTGTAGATGCTAAATAACAAACCAACCCCATTATGCCTTAGCACAATATGTGAACCCACCCATATCTGTTTCAATAGCTAACGATAATGGTGAGTAATGAAAAAGAAACTGTGAGTAAGAGAGGAGCAAGCATTTAAGCCAATACCATTCGATACCTTAAATGATGATCTGAATTGAACCATAATACCTACATCTCAGAATTATTAACTAGCCTTATAAATTGTCAGCAGTTTGCGAGAGTATACCCATTGTTATTTGATTAGCATTTTTTTCAATCCAACAGATACCAGTGGTCAGGTTAAGCATAAATTTGTTTCCCTTGAAGATAAGGCTTCAAAAAGTTTAGTATAGATGAATTGTACCAGGACTTGTAGCTTCTCCTTGTAAGATGGTACATATTACACATCATATTTGACAGAATATGGCAAATGCTGAGAAAGTGTTTTCCTTCCTGACAGAAATAAGTCACTAGAAAAAGGATAGTTGAGAACTGTTTGTCACAAAATGAGCCATTAAACTGCACTCCACAACATGAGTAGCACTGATAGTATAACTACCGTCACTGTAGTAAACCCAGTTCCCCAAGTACAGACATTAGTTATGTTAGACTATTTTGTAAGAAAAGGGTAAAGTGCCACTTTTCCCCAGAGTTCTCTCAACAATCCACAGTATAACATTACTCTTTGGTTATTCATTATCTACTTGATATGTTTAGCTGTCCTGTACTTAGTACCCAAATAACAAACTGCTTAGCTATTGCAAAAAAGAGACACGCAGAGTTTTGCAACCAGACAAAATATCGGACAGACCCCCATTACACCTTGGAAAAATGATTTCTGAAATTGTTCCTCGGCCAGTCTCCTCTCCGATGATGAACTGCACCTACTGTAGTTCCCTTTTCCCACAGCTCTTAATCCCACATCTCCACTCCGTTTTGCTTCGATCTCTTTGTTCCCTCATCAGAAAACACAATCTCAGTTTCTCCTCTGCTCCAGTAACGCTGTTCTATTCTAGGCTGACTTCTTACCCCTCCCGACCCCTTCCCCGTATGCGCTGCCCGAAAGACTTTCCCGGGGACGCAAGCGCGCGCCAGAAGCACAGGATCAGCCCGCGGCTGGGCGGAGGGCGCCCATCGGTACCTGTGAGCCTCGCTGCTCTTGCCAGCAGTTCAGCTGCTCCGCAGCGCAATCTCGATTGCCGGCCATTTTGGGAGACACAGAGACCCCAACCCTAAAAAGATGGGACGCTGTCGGTTGGGAAGCGCTTATCTGAAAGATGCTTATTGCGAAAAAGAAAGCGAGCCCCCAAATCTGCAGCGCTTCCAACCACTACCGTTACCAGCCAGCTGCAACTGCCTAAGAAAGCCAGCTGGTGAAAGTTCAACGCCACCGCCCCTGTGATCCCGCCCCTTCCTTCCCTCATTGGTTAGGGGCTCCATCACAAAGCTCTTTCTCGGATGCTTATTGGATGGCGAGTCGGATAACTGATAAATATTTTTGGTGCGAGGTGGGCGGAGCTTGCCGAAGAATGTTCGGAGAAGGGGCAGCCGGCCAGCTCGCGGACCGTGAGGAGGAACGTGGAAGGGGCACGGAGGTGGGGCAGCAAAGGCGACCAATCTGGTGGGGCGACATTCGGGCACGTTATTATTCGCATTTCTCTTAGGCTGTCCGCATTTGTCAAGTAAACGTGCACAGCAGCCTCCCTGAACTTGGCGCTCGCCTATTGTGTTGGAACTAAAGCTTCCAGAATTCCCAACATAGTATTTAGTATTTCCCATCTTCGTGGAATTCAATCTTCGCTGCCCAAAAGGAAGCCACAACTTTGTTTCCTTCCTTCCGGAAGAGCCTGTTGAGCCTGAACCCCTCCTGAGAGGAACGGTAAGAACTAATTCTGCTTCTGGAATACTCTGGATGTGAACTATCTTCTCACTAATGTGGACAACTGGCTCCTACGCTGAACTAAAGCTCAGTTCACATATCACACCGCACTAAAACCAAACAGAGCAGAGTATGGCACGGCAATTCAGAATGTGTTGTGAGTCTAGCCAGAGGGTGAAAAAATGAGAAGGCAGGCTGCCGATGACTGCAGTGCTTATTTCTGGAGGGGGAAAAAACTGTTGCATTGTTCTGTTCCTCCTCCTTAGTTAGATGCATTTTAGAGAATGCTGTGGTGGGAACTGAGCCAATGATCTCACTCTTCTACACAGCACCCTTGAGTACATAAAGCTGGCCAAAGTGACAGTTCATACCATCCCTCTCTCTCAGCAGTATAAGGAAGTCCTTATCCTTGCTGTGCTGTCCACAGAAGGTTAGAAAAAGAGGGACAATTACTGACATCTCACTCTCTCCATATGTACCCTGCACCACTTGTCTCATGAACTAGGTGTAAGGGGTGAACAATGGAAGGTGATATACAGCACAATTGTGAAACAAAGCAAGGGATTCCATTCCTGCTCCCTACAGCTCAAATGTCCTGTAAGTGTTTTCCCCTGAGGAGAGTAGGTGTTGTGCTTCAGATTTCAGTGGTGCCTAGGTCCTTGGCAGAAGACATAAGGCCCTGGAAAGTCATACCTCTGGCTTTTGGGAAGACTATCAGTAGGCCCACTGACTATAGAAGGACCTATAATTGGGGGAGCCTCAAATGCATGCCCCTCCAGTCATTGTATTCAGCCTGTTCCTCAGGAGAGAGACAGCTGGAAGTAGGATAGCAGATTAATCTCACTGAGGTATTAGAGATCTTCCCTCAAACTAGAAGGAGAACATGGCTCCATGCCCAGATAAGGCAGGCCAAGAGGTGGTTGTACTCTTACTCCTGCACTGGGGTGCCATCACAGCTCAGGCCAAGGCTTGATAGCTCACCATTGATAGCACTACTAGCAGTGTGCAGTTAGGATGCTGGCCCATCTGCCTGGGCAAAGAGCCATTTCTTTGCAGCCCAAGATCTGCAATACCTATGAGATCAGGCACCTACTACCTTATGGTGTGTGCAGTAAGTGAGGTGCTTTCTGTTCTGGGCTGCCAGCACCACCACCTTCCTTCCTCTTTGCTTTATGAAATCACCCAGATTTAATTTTAGATCTCTGAAGATGCAGTTCTGTTTTCTCTTGATCTGCCAAACATGAAGACCATCAAGATAATTAATTAGCAATGCTGTACATCAAAATTTCCAGCCCAAAACAGGTATCTGAGAAAGTATATTATTAAGAGATTTGCATCCTGATTAGGACATTTGAGAGGGGAAAAAGACTGGACCAATTTGGAATCCAGTACTTGAGTTTATGCTTAAATCTTACCCTTGATTCAGAATCCCAAACCTCCATGCTTCCCCATTAATTGTAACTGGAAAACACCAAATTCCAATTGTTTTTTCTGTGTGATATAGTGAATTTTATCCAATTTTAGCCTGTTTCCCATTAATAGTAATCAAGGAAATTGAGATAAATTTGCAGGAATTAAGCTGCTTTTGAGGGGGTGATGATACATGCCAAATTGAAAACATTTTTTTTCCTTTACAGAGCACTGCTACCATCATTTTATTTATAGACAAAAGTGGAAATAATTCTCATGTACAATACTCTCTTCTGAGTTTATCCTATCAAATGATTATACTCTAGAATTTTGTGTTGTTATTCAGCAACCAAATATTGCTGTTTTGGTAAATGAAAATGCTACCAAGTAAAAACTGAAATGGTAAAAAGAGTAAAGATTGTTTTATTTAATACATTTATATTTAATAGCAGACCAGGATACTCTTAATTTCTGATTGACTGAGACTTTTGTATCCATGTACAAAAAGCTCTCACTGTTGTGGCCCTCAGGCTGATGAACTAGTTCTTATGCAGCATTTGGGACAATTTGGTTTGAGACCCCCAAATTAACATTTTTTCCCCCACTTCCCCCCTGAAAAAGCTCTGTTCCAGCAGTTGTCTACCAGCCACAGATTGTTGCAGATATGTGGGTATACACAGGTGGTGATACAGGATAGTTTACATGATTACGCCTTTTGCTTTTAAGCTGGCTTGAAAATGTGGTGTTTACTATGAAGGTTTATAAGTCTCCTATTGGCCTGTTATCTATAGATAACATCTATAGTTATGAATAAGCCCCATTATAGCTCATCTGATTTCATTACTAAATCTGTGCGAATTACTTGATGCATGATTCATCTATAAAACAAGTGTGTGCTAAAAGCACCTCATATTCAAGAGATTTAAGGGAGGACTGTAAAGCCAAATACGGAATGCATAAAGTTATATCACAATACTATGTACATTTCCAATGATATGGAAAGCTCTGGTTGCCATTTAAATATTTCAAAGATAGGTAGATATTATCTTTCTAATCAGAAATGGTTACTGGCAAAATATGTGAAAGTTAAACTTAAAAAATCAAATTGAAATTCACATACGTATTCATTAAATATACATATGGATTGCAGTTTTTTCCCTTTTGAGAAGTTATATCTGAGGTGGAAATATGAAACCCACAGAATACTGTTATAAAATGAGGAAAGTGCCATCACCAAACATAATTTTTTCCTAATATTTTATATATACCCAAGTGATTCAGCACTGATTATATCATTACCTCCTGAAGAAGCTCAAAGGCCAAATAGAGCTATGGTGAGATAGGGGATTTGTTTATCCCAGCGTATTAAGTCTGGCTCTGGCAGATTATATGGAGGAGACTAATCAACAGGCAGGCCTAGCAGGTGTTATGGAGTGCTAAGAGCATGACAAGACACTTAGACGTCCTGGTCATCCACTGCAGCAAGAAAAGTGTCCAGCCCTAACTGTTCTCCATGCACTGGATTAAGGTCTCTTATGCAGAGAGAGTGGGACTTCCCCTGTGCAATGACTGTTCCACTTAAAACTCCATCACACACAGATTTCTGTTGTGCAATTCATCTTCATCTACAGATCATCTACAAATCATCTCAGTTCAAACCTAATTCATTGAGCCCTGCAGCAATGGGGGATTGGCAAAGCAACCACTGGCAGTTGTAGTCACAAACCTGCATGTGGGCAGCCCTTGGACTAGTGGTGGTTCATCTCAGTACTTGGGGCAGCAGAGATGTCCAGCAGCATCCAGGACAACTCGGCAACCCTTATAGGATAGCACTGCCCACCTTCGCATGAGGGAGGGGATCAGAAAAGGTGCCCTAAACATTGCCTGCCCCACAACATCTGGCTAGCTAACCATGGCTGGCAGATCATCTCCTTAGCGGTCGAGCATCAAGAAAAACGAATAAAAGAAAACTCATTTTCAGAGCCTGGAACGTCCACACCTTGCTGGATAGAGACAAGGTGTCAAGGTCTGAAAGACAAACAGCATTCATAACAGCCAAACTTTGCCATTATAGCATTGGCATTGCTGCACTCAGTGAGGCCAGGCTGTCAGACAAGGGCTCATTACAGGAAGCAGCGAGTGGATATACGTACTTTTGGAAAGGGAAACCACAGATTGACAACAGGACTCACGGAGGTTTTGCAATCGAAACTGCTCTGCTGAAGAACATCTCTATTCTACCCACTAGAATAAATGAACACATTAAGAAATTCCACTTTCCTGTCAGCAATTCCTAATATATCACCATTGTCAGCACCTGCGCATCAACTCTCATGAGTTCAGACGAAGACAAGGAAGGTTTCTATGAGGACATGGATCAGATTATTCAAACAACCCTCACCAATTACAAATTCATCATTCTGGCCAATTTTAACGCTAGGGCGAGGACAGACAGTGACAACTGGGACAGAGTCTTTGGGAGGCAAGGGGTGGGAAAACTAAATAGCAATGGCCTGCTGCTTCTGAGCAAATGTGCCAAGCAAAACCTGTGTATCACTAACACAGTGATCAGACTTGCAAATAAGTACAAACCTACCTAGATGCATCCTAGGTCCAAACAGTGGCACCTACCTATGTCATACTACAGCAGCGTAACCTTAAAGATGTCACCATCACCCAAGCCATGTGCTGCACTGCTGGACAGATCACAGGCTGGTCCAGTCAGCCCTCAACTTGGTAAGCAACCAAGGACTGTCAGAAACTTGTTCAACATCAGCAGACTGCAAGACCCGGGCCAAGTCCAATGTTTCCAAGATGTACTTAATGAAAAACGCTTTGGCAATTTACTACTTGTAGGAACATGTTCTGAAAACTGGACACAGTTTAAAGATGTCATCATGCAGACTGCAATAATTGTAGTCAAACTGAAAACCTGGGCACATGAAGACTGGTTTGATGAAAACCACGAGACCATTTCAGCAGCCCTCCAGGCCAAGAACAAGGCCTATGTAGACTGGCAGAACGGTCCATCATCTGTCTCAAAGAAAGACAAGTTTAAGCATCTGCAGTCCAAAGTACAGATGGAACTGTGAGAAATGCAGGACAAGTGGTGGCAGAGAAAGGCTGAGCAGGTGGAACGCTATGCAGACATGCATGCCACCAGAGAGTTCTTCAACACTATGAAGTCAGTTTATGGTCCTTCTAAATCAGGATGCTCCCCCTGCTGTCATCTGATGGGTTGAGCCTGATCAAAGACCAGGAAGGACTGAAAAACTACCATCCGATCTACTCAATAGGCCGTCCACAGTTGATCATGATGTCTTACAGCAGATTCCTCAGTTGCCAATCTTGGATGCCCTAGACCTGCCTCCCTCTACTGGCAAGATTAAGCAAGCAATCTTGCAAATGAACTCAAATAAAGCAACAGGACAGGGTGGCATTCCTGCTGAGATCTACGAAGCACTAGACCCAAATGCCTTACAAGTGTTCCAAGACATCTTGGAAGACATTTGGTCCACAGAGGAGATGCCTGACAACTTCTACAATGCTCTTATTGTGGCTCTCTACAAAAATAAGGGAAGCAAATCAGACTGCAGAAACTACAGGGGTATCTCACTGCTGTCCGTTGCAGGCAAGACTTTTGCCCACATTCTCCTGAATAGATTTGTCACTGTCTCGGAAAGGAACCTCCCAGAGGCGCAGTGTGGCTTTTGACCAGAACAGAGTACAGCAGGCATGGTATTTGCCATGAGGCAAGTCCAGGAGAAGTGCATCAAGCACTTTTTGCAATGAAGCTTCTTTACTCTTTCTTCATTGACCTGACAAAGGCATTTGACATTGTAAACAGGGAGGCTCTTTGAATCATCCTGAGACATTATGGAAGCCCAATGAAATTTGTGAAGTTGATTTAGCTATTCCATGACAGAATGACAGGACAGGTTCTTTACAATGGTGATACATCAGCTGCATTTGCCATTTCCAATGGGGTAAAACAGGGTTGTGTGCTAGTCCCAGTCCTGTTCAATCTGTTCTTTGCTTGCATATTGTCATGTGCTGTCCAGGGTCTGAAGGAGGGAGTGTACATCAGGTACCAATTGGACAGCTCTCTCTTTGACCTTTGCTGCTTGAACTCATGGACTAAGTGCCTCTATACAATCATCCAAGAAACTCTCTTTGTTGATGAGTGTGTGCTCCTGGTGCACAAAGACAGTGATCTACAGTTGATCCTGAACAAATTCTCAAACACTGCTATGCTTTTCAGTCTGACTATTAACCTTAACAAGACTGAAGTATTTTACCAGGCTGTACTAAATGCCAACCCCATATAACCAAAAATCACTGTTGACAACACCCAGCTGACAAATGTAAACAGCTTCAAATACTTGGGAAGCATCACCTCAAGTGATAGGTCTTTGGACCAAGAAATTGACTCCAGGATCAGCAAAGCCAGCCAGGCACTGGGGCAGCTGTGTACTAGAGTGCTCAATCAACACAACGTCCGTATCTCCACAAAGCTGAATGTCTACAGAGCCGTGGTTATCCTTTTTCTCCTATATGGATGTGAGTCCTTACTCTGTATCAAAGGCACATCAAACAACTGGAAAAATTTCACATGTGTGCTCTCCGCTCCATCCTTGGCATTTGTTGGCAAGACCGTGTCTCCAACCTGGAGGTCTTGGATCACACAGAGTCCACCAGCATTGAGTCCCTGATTATCAGAGCCCAGATGCAGTGGGTGGGACACGTCATCAGAATGGATGACCGTTGTATGCCTCGCCAGTTGCTCTATAGTGTACTGGAGTCTGGGAGGAGACCTAAAGGTTGACCACACAAGCACTACAAAGATAGTGTGAAAGAAACCCTGCCCCACTGTGAAATTCAGCCAAGGGAACTAGAAGCTGCGGCTGCTGATAGAACCTGCTGACGAGCCCTGTACTATGAAGCCTCCATCAGCTTTGAAGACAGGGACCACCAAAAACTGATAGAAAGCCATGAGTGGTGTCACAGAATAACACCGACAGTTACTACCACAATGGACTTCCAGTGCCCCCATTGTGGTAGACTCTGCACTTCCAGACTGGGACTGCAGAGCCACTTTCATGTCCACAGATGAACTGCACAACAGTGTGTCTTCTTCTAACCTGAAGGCCTACCATATATATAAAAACATATATTGATTATTTCAGCAAGTTGCAGTATTGGGCTGACTGACTGGAGACAGAAGCTAGGAGACTCCCAAGAAATCCCATGGTTGTAGGTTAGATTGGGGAGTAAGAAAAATATCCAGTGGCAAACCACTTTCATGCCACTGCCAAAAAAGTATGTCTGTGAAGCCACCAGGAGATCAGCTCAATTCAAATGACATTTTTCTTTTCTTTGACTTTTTAGAGAAAGTATATAAACGCAAATAGAAAGTAGAAAACAAAACAAAAACCCAAAAAGCACAAATGAGTAAACAAGTGATCTAAAACAACGTCAAGGAGGTCATAGTTCTCACTGAATACACCACTTTAAATGACTAAACTCACTATTTAGATTTAAGCAAGGATAAATATCAAGAACCATGGCCAACACAGTATAAATTATAAGCTACAATAGATTGAGTCAAAACTGAGAATCTGTTCTACTTTAAATATCACATGAAATTGAAATGTCAACTCTATACATAAAAGAATAAATTTTGGATGGGGTACAAATCCATATATTAAGGTTTGGTCCAGGATTGTTTCTACTTTGAATTAAATTCTATGTCAGATTTAAGGTGAAATTATTTTGGACACTGAAACATAATCCACCAACTTGATTAAACACTTTTTCAAAAAGGGAATCAGACCACCTTTCCAATAAGAAGCATATAATATCCTTGTGGTAGTTAGCACATGCAAAGCTAGTCAGAATACTTACATAGAATATATGGTTTGATAAAGTTTAATAAGAATATTACAGGTTAAAATTCAGTTCTTAAAATTTGTTTCATTCTAGTCAAATGAGACTTTAGTTACCGAGATAATCTATACCATAAATTGTCAAGAATACAAGTACACAGTAATGCATCCCAGAATACAAATTATGAGGCAAACTACTCATAAAGGTGCAAAACATTTTTAGCAGAGTTCAAAAGGACATTACATTTAATAGACAAACTATAATTATATTGCCACTGTTGTATTTCACCTTCTATTCATTCCTCCCATTTCTAATGTTGTCTTTCAGAAGGAGCAGTGGTAACCTGAAAAGGTCTTAGGGCAATCTAGTGTGAGGATGACTTTAAACATTAACATGGATATAGCTGAGGGAAGCCCAGGGAATGTGAGCCTCGACACATGGCCCAGGAGGAAAAAGTGTGATTTGCTAAATAGCCCATCTTCAACACAAGTGGTAAGGAGGTTCTGTGACAAAGTTAAATTCTTTAACTTTTAAATTTAGTTAAATTCACTAAATGAACACACTTGTATTTGCGGAGCTCCAGAGATAGAAGACATAACACATATATTATTTGAATGTCAACTGTATAAAAAAGAGATGGATCAGTATCTTGGACCACACAGTAGATGAATGATCTATTGGGATCCTTATATTAAAACAACGTATTTAATGTGCGGTCAGATTTCAAAAATTACACATAATATGGCCCTTTATTTGAACAAAACAGTACAGTTGAGATCTGCATATGTGGATCTGATCAGGGTAAATTGTAGGGGTGATATAGAAATATGATTTGCTTCTTTTTTCTTTCTTTTCTAATTTTGTTTCTCATATCCTATTTTTAATATATGGTCTTAATAGTGTCTTATGTTTATACTCTGTATCCTGATATGGCCTAATGACTAATCAATAATAATAAACTAAACCTAAATTCTCAGTGCCTAATAGTGGTTTAATATAGAAATTATATGGTAAAATCTCTCTAGTACATAACAATTTTGTTCCAGTGTTTCTTTAAATGCAAATTAGTCTGTCTTAATCATGTTTGGTTAAACTCAGGTGAGGATAGATGAAGTTATTTTGTGAACCAAACCTTACCTGTGAGTTTATTTGGAGGGCCAGATGAAACTAGCCAGACAAGCATAGGAAAGCAAGTGAGCAAGGAAAAGACAGACACTTTTTCCCAGAGTTCTCTCAACAGTCCACAGTATAACATTACTCTTTGGTTATTCATTATCTACTTGATATTTTTAGCTGTACTGTACTTAGTACCCAAACTGCTTAACTATTGCAAAAAAGAGAGAGAGAGGGAGGGTTTTGCAACCAGACAAAGTATTGGACAGACCCCCATGACACCTAAGAGAAATGATTTCTGAAATTATTCCTTGGCCAATCTACTCACCTCTCCAAGAATGAACTGCACCTCTTGCAGTTTGCTCTTCCCACAGTTATTAATTCCATATCTCCACTCCATTTTGCTTTGATCTGTTTGTTCCCCCATCAGAAAACACAAGCCATGCGTCTCCTCTGCTCCAGTAACACATCATAGTATTCTAGGTTGATACTAGAATAGAATCTTGGTCCCTTCCCCGAATGTGCTGCCCAAAAGGCTTTCCCTTTTCCGGGTGGAGGATGCCCATTGGTACCTGTGAGCCTCGCTGCTCTTGCCAGTGCTTTAGCTGCTCATTAGCGCAATCTTGATTGCTGGCCATTTTGGGAGACTCAGAGACCCCAACCCAAAGAGAGATGGGAAGGACAGGAGGGAGGGAGGAAGGAAGGAAGGAAGGAAGGAAGGAAGGAAGGAAGGAAGGAAGAAGGGAGATCCCAGAGACAAATCTGAATTCAGCCATGAATTCTGTTCTTTCTGCTGATGCTTTCTTTAAAGGAGAAAGAGTGTTCATATCTGTTCTTCCCTCTGACTCATATAAATCGTTTTTTAATACAGCAAGAAAGATTCACTTTCCATGCCTGGGTGCCGGTAGCCTTTCCTTGGCTGGGAATCTGCTCATATACAATAACTAAACAGAGTCACTTTGTGTTACAATTGCAAATTGATTAAAATAGTAATATGGTAGTCCTCATTTAACTACCACAATAGAGATCTGAAAATTGTCATTAAGCAGGGCAGTTGTTAAGTGAGTCACCATGTGACTGGACCTGATTTTACAACCATTTTTATGATGGTCATTAAGCGAATCACTTGTCATTAAGTGAATCATGTGGTTGTTAAGGGAATCCAGCTTCCCCAATGGACTTTTTTGCTGGAATTCACTTAATAACATGGGATTTGCTTAACAACTGTCATAAAAAGGTCACAAATCACAATCACATGACTGCAGGGGGTGATGCGACAGCTTGCAACAGTCATAAGTGTGAGTATGGGTCATAAAGCACTTTTTCCAAAGCTGTCGTAACTTTGAACCGTCATTAAACAATAAGAGATTCTTCAAGCTGTTCCTGTAAAGAGAAACAATTATGAATACATACCGTATTTTTCCGACAATAAGACGCCCCCCATTTTTCCAACCCCAAATTAAGAAATCAATATTTTAAAGATAGTGCAGAACACATTTTTATTTAGTAATTAGTTAACATTTACCTGATACACTTGGTGGGAGGAGATCCAAACCGTCTCTCTGCAGCTCTATTTCCATGCTCTTTTGCATAACTGATTACATTCAAGCACAAGTGAAACTGCCGATAGCTCATCTCTGCAGACTTCCTCTAATTGGTTTGTTCAGCATCAGCTGACATCAGTTACATCAAGCTCGTGATTGGAGGAAGTCTGTTTGGGAGACAAGCTATTTCACTCGTGATTGGAGGCTAGCAATAGGAGGAAGCCTGCCTGCAGAGACAAAGTATGGGCAGTTTTGCCACCGCACGGTTCTCTCCTCGCTGACTTCCTTGAATAAGACGCCCTTCAATTTTTAGGGTAAGGATTTTAGAAAAAAGTATCGTCTTATAGTCGGAAAAATACGGTATATGTAAATTGTCCAGGAAACTGCTTTCTCCTTTAAGCACCTTAAAGTAATTTTTCTTTCTTTATTCTTGGATACTAGCTATACAGTGTTCCTATAAAACATTTTATTTTGTACATTACAATCACCCTTCCTACATAAAGAGATGGGCAACACTATGCAATAAATGTATGTATGTGATTAGCGTTTTTGTGGTTTTACTGAGCTTGATACAGTTTATTTGGGGTTGTTTGGGGTTTAATGGAATTCTTTGTTTTTTATCTTATTTGCAACCCAGAGTTTATTGGACAGATGGGCAGCCATGTAAATTGGATAACTAAACAACATGTCTAAATATATTAAAGAGAGAGGAGAAACAACCTAGGTTATAACTTTGATTTCTTCATGGCACAATAAAACTGCTACAATTCCTTCATCGGTTGCATTTCACTGATAGCTTTATATTATCTAGCTATCCCCCTTCCTGTGCACTGTGCCATGCCCTCCTTCCCTGGGCCTCCCTGCACTCACAACATGTACACACACTGCACCCCCCTTCCCAGGCCTTCCCTGTGCTCACATGTACCCCATGGCCTCCTTCCCAGGCCTCCCTGTGCTCGCACCCACCCCGCATCCTCCTTCCCAGGCCTCCCTGCATTTGTGCCGCACTGCACCACAGCACCCCTCTCCTCCAACTCACATGTAGCCTGCACTGGACCTCCCAGGGTCTTCCCCAACCCCCCCGTGGCATCACCACACTCCTTACCTGGGACTCCTGCTGCTTCCTGCTTAACAACCCACATGTCTTGGGTTATGATGGCAACAGGGACTGCCTGGATTGCCATTGCTAAGTGATGCGGTCACATGACATGCTTTATAACTACATCACTTAGTGACAGCAATCCTGGCCCCAATTGCCATCATAACTCAAGGACTACCTGTAATGTAATAAAACCTCTATAAACCAAAAGAAAATTAAAATAATGTTTTTCTGAGAAGCATTAATTAGCTTGTGTATAGTTTTGGGTTAGCTTATATATTTATATTAATATTAAGAGGGAGTTAAAGGGCATTTATAACCCATATGACCATTATGTTTAAAATTATTTATTTATTAAATCAATTTATATAGCAGCCCATCTTACCACAGGTGACTTTGGGTGACATACAACAAAGCTAAAAACAGTCAATAAATACAGTGGTACCTCAAGATACGAACGCCCCACCTTACGAAAATTTCGAGATACGACCAGCTCCAGCCGCAAAAATTTACCTTGACATGCGAACTCCGCCTCAAGCTACAAACCGGATCTGTGGCCATTTGCCCTGCTGCCACGTGGTCGCGGCGTCCTGTGGGCGAGATCGCGGTAGCAAGGAGATGTTCGGTGAGGCTTGTGGTGTGTTTTGTGGTGTTTGGAAGGTTTTTGGTGTGCTTGTCAGCATGGCTCCAAAGAAAATGCAGAGCCGTATGTATTTACATTGTGTAAGATCTTGCCCCGTTTGTCAAGAGAAACTCCCGTGACACGTGTAGTTCACAAAAGAGGTTTACTCAAGCGTAACGCAACAGTTACAAGCAAAGCCAGGATAGGCTTGGTACAATACATTGGTTCCTTTATACCTCCCCTCCTTACAGGCTGCGGATTATCAGCGCACCAATGATCCCCCTTAATTGTCCAGATGGCAGGTTCAGCCTGAGTCCCATTGTTTTTTAATTGTTGTTAGCCCTTGGCGTGGTCATTGCTTTCCTTGGGCTTTTGTCACGCACATAGCCGGGAGCGGGAGCTTTTCCTCGCGCGCTGATTGCTCTTCCTCAATTCCGCGGCTCTTTCCTTTGTCCATAGCCCTTGGCATGGTCATTGCTTTCGCTGGGCTTTTGTCGTGCACACAGCCGGGAGCGGGAGCTTTCCCTCGCGCGCTGATTGCTCTTCCTCAATTCCGCAGCTCTTTCCTTTGTCCATAGCGCCCGCGGCCCTCTGGCGTTAACAGATTAGTGAAGAGGCGCCAGGTGGCCCTTTCATTAGCACTTCCTCTTTCTGCGCTAGCGCTCGAGCGGTGAAACTGACTAAAGCGCGCCTGGGGAATTTCCTAGCCCTGCAACACCGGCTGACACATTGAACCTTATGGGGAAATTTGCCTCGTGGTGCGACCAAATTCGGAGGGCGGATTAGCCGTATTTACATTGAACCCTATGGGAAAATTTGCTTCAGGATGCGACCAATTCGAGTTGCGATCAGAGTCACGGAACGGATTAAATTCATATCTTGAGGTACCACTGTACATTAAAAATATAACAAGCAAAATAAAACAAAGAATTAAAAAGATGTTAAAAATAAGGGAGCCACCTCACTAATTCCCCTGCCCCTGGGGTTCCCCAGGCCTGCTGGCATAACCAAGTTTTAAGGACCTCCAGAATCTCAACAATGACAAGGCCAACCTCACCTCAGTGGGGAGAAGATTCCACAGCGCAGGCAGCACAGCAGAAAAGCCCCACCACCTGGGGCCTGCCAAATGTAGCTTCCTAGGTAACGGAACCTGTAATATGCCCTCTCTGCTGGATCTGGTAGGACGGGCAGGTGAAATCGGGGAGATAGCCCAGCCCCATGCCATGAAGGGCTTTAAAGGTCAACACCAGCACCTTGAATTGGACCCAGAAACAAACTGGTAGCCAATGTAGCTCGCAAAGCAGAGGTGTAACGTGTGTTCTGCTAGAAACATACATAACTGCTTTTACCGCTGCATTTTGCACCAGCTGAAGTTTCCAGATACTCAAGGGCAGCCCCATGTAGAGCGCATTGCAATAGTCTAACTGGGAGGTGGCCAGGGCATGAGTGACTGTGAGTAGGTCCCTCTGATCTAGGAATGGGCGCAACTGCACAATACAAAGTTGTGCAAAGGCCCTCCTAGCCACGACTGCCACCTGCTCTTCAAGCAGAAGTCGTGAGTCCAGGAGGACCCCCAAATTGCACACAGGGTCTGTTTGGGGCAGTGCAACCCCATCTAATACCAAAGATGATAAAATCCTAGAACCAGAGGGGGCCAAAACTCAAATCCATTCAGTCTTGCCAGGGTTCAGTTGAAGCCTGTTGTTCCCCATCCAGATCCTCAGAGCCTCCAGACACCGAGATATGACACCCAGAGCATCACTTAAGTCGCCAGGGTGGAGATGTACAATTGAGTATCATGAGCATACCGATGATACCTCACCTCATGGCAACGAATGAGCTCACCCAGTGGTCTCATGTAGATGTAAAATAGGAGACGTGAGAGCACAAACCCCTGCGGCACCCCACATAGCAGGGGGTAGGAGCAGGATCTCTCCTCCTCAATCACCACTGACTGGAACCGACCCTGGAGGAAGAAGGTGAACCAGCACAATACTGTGCCGCCCATCCCAAATTCTCTGAGTCAGTCCAGAAGGATACCATGGTTGATGGTAGTGAAAACTACCAAGAGGTCAAGTAAGGCAAGGATGGACGCACAACCACCATCCCGCTGCCACCAGAGACCGTCCAAAAGTGCGACCAATGCTGTTTCTGTACCATACCCAGGTCTGAACCCTGGCTGAAAAGGATCCAGATAATCCGCTTCATCTAAGGTCCTCTGAAGCTGCTTGGCAACCACCTTCTCAATCACCTTCCCAAAAAGGGGAGGTTGGATATTGGACAAAAATTGTCCAGTATCGTGGGATCCAGTGATGGCTTCTTGAGGAGGGGGTGAACCAAAGCCACCTTAAGAGGTACAGGAACAACCCCCTCACTCAAAGAATTCACCATCGCCAGAACCCACCCACAAGACACCCCCCAGGCTACTTTCACAAGCTAGGAGAGGCATGGATATAGAGATATAATTCTATTATATTGGTGGGATGGCATTCCAATATTTGCAAGCATACTGTTCTTTCTCATATTTGCACCTAGATTTGCATTTTTTTTTTTAATCTGCGCTCAGTCGTTACTGACTCTGCAGTGACTGCTTTTGGACGAGTCCTTTTTGCAGTTTTCAAGGCAAGGTGTTTTGGAAGTGGTTTGCCAGTGCCTCCTTCCTAGAGCAGAGCCCAGCTGGCGAGCGCAGGAGGTGGGGTTTCGTTGCTTCGCGCGCTTTTCGGGTGAGCGCAGTTTTTTTTCGCGCTTACCGGAAACTGCTCCTGGCTCCTTTTTGCAAGGCGCCACCAGCATTTTTCCTCCCACCAGAGTGAGAGTACCCATTTATCTACTCAAGTTTTCGAACTGTTGGGTTGACAGGAACTGGGGAGGAAACAGGAGCTCACCCTGTTAACGCAAAGGCTGGACTCGAACCGCTGAAGCGTCAACCATTTCTGGCCGGCAACTTTCAGCATCATTAAGCCGCTGCGCCACCTGTTCTATTTTTCATGCATGCATCCAATTTATACTGTGTATATAATGTAAACAGTTTTATTCAACTTATATACAAGTAGGGAAGGCCATCGGGCAGGACCTAGGAAGAATGCCTTTTCTGCCACAGACCCCACCCTGTGAAACATCACTCCCCACAAGGTGAGTTGGCCCCAATCCTGCTACGTTCCAGAGGACCCTCAAAACATGGCTTTGTCAACTAGCTTGGGGATCTCATAGTAGAGTGGAGCCTGTTAGATGGTTGTATGCCAGTTAATGGAATGCACTCTTTGTATGTTTTCCTGTTATTTTTCTTTTTTTTTAATTTAAATTGGTTGTTTTAATTGTTTTTATATTTTCTTGATTATGTACACCGTTCAGAGTCACTATGTAAGATGGGTGGCTATATAAATGTGATTAAATAAATAAGACTAAATAAATAAGTACACCCTCAGTTCATCATACCTCAATTTAGCAGACTTCAGGTGCAACAAACAAAACCTGTTTGCTAATTCATGCATGTATAATCCTTAATGTATATTGCAGTAAATAACATGTGACTTAAAAGCAAGTTAATGTTGATTGTATAATTATGTAAAGAGCTAGAATAAGAACTCAACTTGAATTAACTATGTGAGCCAATAAGCAAAATCATGCTTGCTTTTTTTTTTTAAATCTGTTCAATTATGTCCGATTCTCAGAGACTGCCTGCACAAGTCCCTGCAGTTTTGTTCGCTTCCTAGGCCTGAGAGAGAGTGACTGGCAGAAGGTCACCCAGCTGGCTTTGTGCCTAAGTCGGGACTAGAACTCCCAGTCTCCCAGTTTCTAGCCTGATGCTTTAACCACCATACTAAATTGGCTCTCATGTTTGTTTACTCTAATAAAATAGAGTTATAATATATAAAATTTTCTGGCACTTCTCATGTAATCTCTTAAGAATCTTTAAAAATTGGATTTATATTACTGTACTAATCTGTGCTTGCGAGTGACTAACTGGTTACAAAGTTCATGCCTTTGCCACGCAAAGGATTAAAGATAACATTCAGCTGTGTTTTCGTATTTCTGTGTTTCTGCAATGAAGTGCTATACATGGACTTGTTAAAATAACAATTAGAGCAGCCGCCAAAGTCATCAAAGCTACAATGCTGCCTTTTGAGGAATGTGTCTGTAATATTCTCGCATATCCCTTTTTCTATTGCCTTGAATTTTTACCAGTTATAAACTAATTATTTCCCAACTGAGATCTTTTACTAATGCATATGCATACAGTACTTGAAATGTCTTTGACCAATATTTTACATCAGTTTGCTGTTAATGTTGTAGTCCTTTGCTTACCTGGGTGCAGGGCACCCATAATTCACTGTCATCTGCTGTTTTAGGAACTAATAAAATTATTGTTAGGAATCCTCTCCAGTTGTTGGCTTTATTGGGTGACTTTTCCACCAGAGATATTGCATTTAAAAAACCTCTGGAGTTACATCTAATATCCATTTGCTCTCCTCCCTTCTTATCCTTTCTGGTATGTGCTCTAAAACTTTATCTAGAAGATCTCTTATCACCCAAAATAGATCTGTAGGTGCACAGGGAGGTGCTGCAATAAAGAACCTGCTCAATCAGATTACACTTCAACTCAAACGGCATATGATATTAGCACATTTTTGTTTTCTGCAACCATGTATAAAGCAGAAGGCAGACATCCAATTTAGAGAGCAAAACAGGCATGTCGGATAAAGCATTAAATCTCCCCCCATGTTCATATTTTCTCCATGGGCATATCCTAAAGTTTGCCAGCTGGAAAAAAGCAGCTCAGTAGAGAAGATGGCAGATGGCTAGAAGATTCATCACTTTTCTTCCATGTACCTCTTTTTCTCTAAGTAACTGGCCAAGCTTACATTTAAGGATTTACCACCACCACATATTAGATGTTAGGTCATTAACCTATAGCCTACATGAGAACTCAATGTTTAAAAGTGTGGGCACCTTTTAATAATCCCCAAGTAGTACTAAAAGTAACTGAAGGTTTATTCTTTATGTCAGAATTAGGAAACTTTTAATGTTGCCTGTTCTATATTAACGGGGTACATATAGTTTATGACTCAAAGGAAGGGAAGTGTAGTAAAATTGTTTTCCTAACCTTTGAATAGAAGGAGTATATGGCAGAGAAGAGTTCAAAAGGAACAGACGCAAGCATTAACTGGGGAGTGAAGTTTCTACTAGGAAAAATCAGACTAAAAAGATATAAGCAATAAAATTAAGATACTGTTAACAGAATGTCTCAGGCCAGCTTTTTAAAAAATATATATTAATTCAGGGCTTTAAATTTAATATGATAGAGGAGCAAATCCTTCAGTTAATGTTAGTTAAACTAATAAATTTTGAAAATGTTTATCAATGTAAATGTAGATATATTGAATAATTAAATTTCATGGAAAGTATATGATCTAAATGGATATTAAAATGCTTAATATTTGGATCGTCACATGTAACGGGACTTTAAAGAATAGTTTTGTATGCAAGATTCGTTTTTAAAATGATATTTTATATTTATATTGGGTTTATGTTGACAAGTGGTATTCATATTAAGGCCTGTTAAGATTTTTGTTACTTACAACAGATCACTAGCCTATATCATAAACATTCTCCTACAGACAGATTTGTCTTTTTCTCCTTAACTCTGTTTTGTATAGTTCCTTTAAAAATTGACATTCAAAAGTTGTTTGCAACATCAGGAGCAAGTTTCTTTTATTGTTATGAATCACTGGACAGAGAGTCTCTTTCTTGGAATTCTGGGAAGCAATTTACATGATTATTATCCTAAAATAAAACCCAATCAGAAATAAACTTCTGCCAATTTTCTGCTTAGCTGCTTATTTTCCTGGTGCCAGGATTAAGTCCTAAAAGTCCTAAAAGGCTTTGTTCCTCCATATTTTGAGTTAATCTGGCTGCATCCCCAATATGCTATGATAACATGAGAGTGCATGGTCTGGGTGTGCCAATTCACAAACATAAAACAAACCTGCAACTAGGTCCCACTGCTGTCTTCTCAAATTGCCTGCAGCCAGGGTAAAGTAACAAAAGTTTACTGCCAGTCATGCTTGGTGACTTCTTGCCACCTCTCCTGCTATTATCTCAAATACTCTGTTCTTTAATGACAGGTTGCTTCTAATTATGGAGGTTTCATTTTATGCCATGTCTCGTGCTAGGTATCTTTGGGGTTTTTTTCCTCTGCCCCATCCTCTTTTAAACCTAAGCACGCTGGGGACTGACTCAGAATGCATTTTGTCTAAAGGTTCTACTTCACACTAATGCTGGTTTTCTGAGAATAGATTGCATTAAATTGCTCATTCCAAACAGCAATGGGGAGGGATGCAGAAATAGCCTTGAAGAAAATATGTGGCAAACATTAGGAAAACATGAACATAGCCTGGAAAAACAGGAAGGCATCAGAAAGAAACTCAAGAATGCCCTGCCTTGACTCTGGTATAAAAGGAAGGAAAAACATTGTTAGACTTTAAGATTCTGTTAGTTTAACTATATGAATAGAGCTTTAGTATTTCTTGTGGTGTCTATTTTTTGACCTGGTCTACCTCAAAGGGGTAGCAAGCAACAACACCTTATCCAAAAAAAAAAACAACAACCCTTAATTAAAGTTCCACTAGTGTTTCAGTTTGGTTTTGTATGCATTCAGGTTTATGGTCAAAACTACTTTGCTTTGCCTTATGTACTTTCTCTGGAAGTCAGCTGCAGTCATGAGATAAACTCAGACACTACCCTCAAGACTTGATAGTAAATAGTACTAGGCCTCCTCCCTCAATAGATTAGGTTTCCTTAACTGACCTCCCAATCACAAAGTGGGACAGTTATTTCTTTTATTTATTTGTTTGTTTGTTTATTAAATTTGTATGCCGCCCATCTCCTCCCAAGGGGTGACTCTGGGCAGCTCACAATTAAAATCAGAAATCCCATCAACAATTAAAAATCCCCCCATAAATACTTAAATAAATAATCCATTAAAAATCAAATCTAAATAACAAACCCTGTACATAAATACTAAAAACATTCAAGATGATGGGGGGGGGGGCAAGTTCAATCACCCCATAAGCTACCTCCACTGGTGCGAACCACCATCCAGCCCTCAGGCCTTCTGGCACAGCCAGAATTTCACCCCTTTCCTGAAGGCTATGAGAGGGGGGGCACACCGGACCACGGGAGACAGATTATTCCATAGGGCGGGGACCACAGCAGAAAAGGCCCTCTGCCTAGATCCCACCAGTCATTTCTAAAATTCTGTTTTCACTTTGTCATTATGGGGTACTGAGTGTAGATTAATGAGAAAAAAATGAATTTGAATGATTGTAGTATCAGGCTGCAACATAACAAAATTGAAAAAAGTGAAGGGGGTCTGAATACTTTCCAAATGCATTGTATAACAGTCACATTGGTATCCATCAGCCCAATGCTGCCAATCTCTGAACTACATTGGGAATGTGCATGCAGGCCTGCATAATAAGAGATATCTCAGTAGTACAGGTTCAGGAGATGCTTGCATTCCCACTGAAATCACTCCAAGGGAGCACCTCAGCCTGAAGATGAGGAAGGAAAAAGGATAAACATAAAAGGTCATTATTTGTAAACACTAAAAATGAGGTGTAATAGTGCAGTGTACATCTGGGGTAATACTTTTCTGAAGCCTTCACTGTATTAGAGATGAGAAATTTTGCATGCATGTGTTGTTGCCCCTCACGTATTCTCCTCACATGGTAGAAGAGACAGCCATCAGTTCAAACCAGCAGCTACCCACCCTTCCTTGTGTCAGCATGGTCATCTGTCACCCAGAATAATCCAAGAAAACTGCATGTCATCTAACTGCCAGAAATACTGCTGTGACTGATAAAAGCTTATATCAGCAATACTCTTTGACAAGGAGCAACTGCCTTCTGTATTCTGTAAAAGGTTGTGGACCAGAATCCTGACACTATGGGAATACTGTGCCAATATATTTGTATGCCCAGGAGACTGGAGTTGCGTTCTAAAGGAATTTGCCATATGGCTTGGAACCTTTCTTGTACTAGTATTATCACCAGGGAACCAAAGAACCTCAAAAGCTGAAAGTATATTTTACTACTTCATCTGATTTTCAGCTACAGCTTTTTCTGGACATATATTGGTGGTGTAATAGCATCTAAGTACAGTCGCTACAATGCTTGACATTTGGGGCAGCCTTGTATGTAGTTCATAAATTTTGATTCATCATTATTTGACAACTATATTTCTGCCCTCCTGTTTGCCTAGGGAAAGCCCTGTCACATGAACACATAAAGAGTGACTTTGTTTCTCTAATTGTTAGTGAGCTACGTGCTGGTCATTATCTTTAAAGCCCTGAAGAACTGAGGCCCAAATCTCTGAAAGCGCACCTTATTCATACATTAAAACTTTTAGCACTAGGTCCTTCTCCAAGCACCATCAATGGAAAAATATCTTATGTATTCACAGCAGAAAGTCCTCCAGAGGAAACATGAAAGAATGTACACATACTGTATATATTCACAGATAAGCCCATCCACAGATAAGCCCATCCTCAAATTTTTAACCATAATACCATGAAAAACGTGCCACCCGCAGATAAGCCAACCTGCATTTTTCATGGCATTTTGCTTAAAAATTCTAGGGTCGGCTTACCCACGAGTATATACAGGAAATACAGATACTTTTAAAATGTATTACTGTATACACTTGTGGATAAGTCCATCCATGGTTAAGCTGAACCCAATTTTTTGGGTGTATGTTGGCGCCTAAAATTCTCAACTTATCAATGAGTACAGTACGATATACTGTATGTATTTACATACATGCATACATAGAAGTTCAAAGTTATTCAACAAAAATATTTTAATTAACTTGTTTGGTTGGTATTTTTTTCTTCTATTTGCCTAAAATACTACATATGGATGAGGGATATTATTTATGTATCTTAAACATCTTTTAAATAAATATGTGAACAAAGTAGATCAGCCACAATGCCATATTCTACATGTATCAGTTTTGCATTGTTAAAAGCAGGCAAGCACTTCATATCAATTGCACAATGTGTGATAATGATAACGTGAGATGATACCCGCTTCTAAAGTTTCTTTGAAGGTCACACCATTGTCTGATATGATTTTCAAGGAAGTGTGGTAACTTGAAAGAAGGATCTGATTTGAATTTAGTATATGCAGTAGAAGATAAAAAGCTGCAACAAAATTATACATTACAAAAAGCATGATATCTCTAAGGACTATAAAGATCTGAGTGACAAAAAAACCCTGGAACTTAATTATGTACTGTTGCATTTTAATTATGTACTGTTGCATCTGTTTATATCTATTTGTTGGCAAACTCATTTCCTGTAATCTGATCTGCAGAATGTCCAAACTGATCTGTTATTTGCAAATTTATTAAAATAAATAGCCATATCCCCTAAGAGGTCAATCACAATGTCATCAAAATGTATCCGTGTAATTGGGTTAAAAGTATGTATTTATACCAGATCAATTGTACACAGTGACAAAGAAGACGTGAGTGGTACCACTCTCAAAAGGAATTATTATAGTTATTTTCTACTATACAACATGGGCTAAGCTGTTTTTGAGGAGGAATGTACATTCTTAATACTAATACGAAAGTAAGAACTTAGCACAATGTATGTATCCAGCTACCTTCTTCAAACCATTTAGAAGGCAGGCTGGTATTATAGTCTATCTATGATGAGTGAAACGCATCACAGGCCCAGGCTACAAAAATACTGGAAATCGTGGCTTCAGATACTTGCATCCACACCTTAAAAATACATTAAGTCTCCCGCCAGTTACAAACATATGAAAAATGCTAACTTGGATGACTTGCAGATTGAAATTAATAGTACATTATGGTAGAAAACCAAACATTATTACACTATAAATGTGCACACTCTCTCTCACGCTATCTAGTTACATACATGAAATTATTTCCCATTCATGACTCTAACAGATGCTTTGATAATTAGATCTACCTGATGCTTTCTGAGTTAGAGGTCAAGCCAACTTGCGGGGGGGGGGGGGGGAGACATAATAATTGGTTTCAGGTGAAAACTTCAGTGCTTACTGAAATTCGGTGACAATCTATATTATCCGGAGAACCAATATGAGAATGTTGGATACATTCTTCTGTTTTACCATATAGAAAGAAATAATGAAAAATGCTATAAAAATAAGTAACAGAAAGAAAAAAGAGAGACACACACATCTAAGCAAAGAGCAAGCACCTAGTCAATCCAAGATTAAAAATCTTGGGCTGCACTTTTTTTTTTTTTGGCTATACCCCATGCTTAGTAACTCCATCTTTCTTTCTATACCAATAAATTCCAATTTTTTGGTATCTAACTCAAAATCACATTCACAACTTTAAACCATATCACTTTTCCCAAAACTAGATTAGCAAACTTATAGGTATTAAACCAAAACAAATCATAGTGAGACAAGTGCCCATGTTGTACGAGGGATAGAAATTTGACATTCAATCACCTTCCACCTGGGAGTGCACCTGGCATAAGTGCCTATTTGTAACAAGCCAGCAGTGGTAATTCATTTTCTAAAACATTTATTTGATGTTATATTTTCACAAGGAAATTCAGTTGTATTCAACTAGTAGGCTTGCAGTGCTAATATGAAGACAGGGAAAATGGTATCTACTGAAATGAGAATATTTACAAATGTAGAATATAATGTGGTTTTCCTGTGAATGAAATGCCATCTGCTGGACAAATGTAAAACTATTCTTTGTATTGCCTCATTCTTCAAGACACACAACAAGAACGTTTCCTAAGATATTCATACATTGTAATAGATTCTTAAGAACTGATTTGGGAACACATTTGTCACTTTGCATTCCTGAATTAAGAAAAGGTTGGACTCAATTGATAAATAGCTTCTCCCAATCTATGCCACTTTTGGAAAGGAGTTAACTTCTAAGATTGTTTTATAATTTTATCTGAGCATTCATGGAGTTTGAATAAGTTATCTGACAGTGGATTTATTATTTTATTAGCAATGATATTGTGATGGAATGGAATTATGAAGGCCAGACTCAGGAAGGGAAGCATCCTCTTTCGTCTCCTGAGGAGCGAGGAAGAGATAAGAGGATGAGGCTGGCACCTCCCTGAGGAATTCACTCTATTTTGACTGCTGACCTTGGGAACTAGTTTCAGTCTGGGAAGATTCTCGCTAGAGGTTGTAGCTAATAAACATTGCTGAACTGAATCTGCATGGTCTCCTGGAGTTCCTTGGGCTAGGCCGGACATCAATCTTCCCAGACTGAAACTAGTTCCCAAGGTCAGCCAGTCAAAACAGAGTGAATTCCTCAGGGAGGTGCCAGCCTCATCCTCTTATCTCTTCCTCGCTCCTCAGGAGACGAAAGAGGATGCTTCCCTTCCTGAGTCTGGCCTTCATAATTCCATTCCATCACAGATATAAATACACCTCATTTTTGCCTCTGGTAATTAGGCTTTGTAGAGTAAGTTTGTTTCAACAGTTGTAAAAGTTGTTTGACCAATGGGATAGGGAAAAATATTTTTAGTTTATGGTAAGCATAATTTCTGTTAAACCCCTTTTTAAAAAGTATTGTCAGCATTTTAATGATAGTGCTAATTGTGTGAGGAGTAACACATAATATTAATCAGGAGAAAGTATCCATTTGAGTATCTCTTTTCATAAACCATCCTTGCCTATTACTTAAGTGTGTGATCCATAAAAATATGATTAACTATTAACAGTGAAAAGAGCTATAACTTTCTAAAGATGGAGTACTGGTATAATTACATAGAAATAAAATACAGTAATTAATGTGTGTTAGAGCTAAGCTTTCTGTTTTTCTCATATCCCTGATAAAATAGGTTCTTGCCTACCAAACCATAATGTTAAGAAAGCACAGAATTCTGTTGACTTTTTTTTAAATTAAGGACAGTTTGAAAGACAGATCAAATTTAGAAGCACATATCTATGAAAAAGTGCATATCAAATAAATGGAGACAAAAGGTTTAAAAATCAGCTTTTGGCATTTTTAAAAAAATCTGTTTCTTTTCCTAAAAATAGCCTGGGCTGGGGAAAGAAATCTGGATCCGCAAGGATACAATGAGGACTTTAATCCCTGTCCATTTATACCATTTCTCTTATTTAAATTGGCCTCTCCCCAAACTGCTAACATGTAGATGCATCACAGACAGAGCTCGTGGAATTATGTAACAGGAAGAGTCCCTCCTCTCTCCTGCAAATTTTGTCTTGCCTCCTTTCCCACTAAAGTTCCAATGTGTTTTTCCCATGTTTATCTATTTATTTACCATATTTATAGAACACCAACTCCAACAGACTTATGGTGGTTGACAACATATATAATCAATAAAAACAAACTTTAAAACTTCTCCCTCCAGAAAGATACACAAACCCTGATGTCAGAGCAGTTCCTCAGTAATTCAAGCTTTGAAAGACCTGGACAGCAGCTCTGCCTTGACTTTCCTCCCAAACATTGTAAGGGAAGGCACCATCCAAACCTCTGGAGGCACCATATGCCACAAGAGTGGGCATAGCATGGAAAACAACATGCTTTCTCCTTCAATTACACTTTGGGGGGGGATTCTCAACATGCCCCTCTGGGCTGAACATATTGGACAGGTCAGTCAGTGAAAGTTTATTTTGGTCAAAGGAGCACCATGCAAAGCCCAGCCCCAGTCTGGCCCAGCAGTGTAGCACAAAGCTGCAGCTGCCCCAGCCAGTCCCAGCCAGTCGTTCTCGCCACCCTGGACTCCAAGACCCCTGCCACCCTGGGTACTGCCACCCCAGCTGACCTTCACTATCTTCTTGCTCCTACTGCTGACAAGGCGTGCCCAGCCTGGCTCTTTGCGAGGCAGCTACTGGCCACATGAGGCCATCTTCCCCAGATCTCATGAGGAAACCATTGTGCACAACATGGGGAAGAAAGCCTCATGTGGCCAGCAGCTGCCTCGTGAAGGGCCACACCAGGCATGCCTCATCAGCAATGGAGAAAAAAGACAGTGAAGATTGTTTTGAAGATCTCTATTAGCCTTAAGACAGTTAAATAGGTAATTTCTGAAAGTGATTAGAAAGTGAGGTTAGCGAACCCAGTGTCTTTTTAAGGCTCCACTGCGGTTGAGAGCATGTTGGCTTTCCTTCATCTCCTGGCATTCAAACCCACAGGAAACTGCTATCCTCTGGTCTCCTAATTAGAAGCAGCCATCCAGAGCACAAGTGGGCAATCTCCCATCTTCTCCTTATCCTCTCTGCTTATTTGGAGACGTGCTAGCTCGCCATTTCTCACCCGGAAGTCTCAAGGTATCTGAAAACTTTAGCTTGTTCAATTTTGTGTCCATTTCATTGCCACATGTGGATTCTGGGGTACTTAGGAAATACCAATAGTCTTGTCTTTTCATAATATCTAGCCGCCCAGAGTCCCCCATTGTGGGGAGATAGGCGGGGACAAGTCCACTAAATAAATAAATATATTGTTAATTTATTATCTGTGCAATGAGTGGCAAATTATCTTAGTGCATATTTTAAGCCAACCAGAATCTGGAACAGAAGGATTGCAACATTCACATAAAGTAGCATTGGGAAATGTCTGTGTGCTAGCTTTGGTGGAAAAAAATCAGGAGTGTTCTGACAAGCCAGCAAGGAATTTATACTGTATAAACATTGAATAATGAGGGGGCTAGAATGCAGCACTGACTCCTCTCACTGAGAGAATTGCTTTTGAGAGACAGCCTCGTGAAGTAAATCAAACTTTTATAAAGAGTTTTCATGCAAATTATATATCAGTAGTAATAGCCATTTATCTATTGTGGATTTACTGAGTTTGTCCTACAGTTTAACTCTAAATATCAAGTCTAATGCAGTTTTAAAATTGATAAAAGCTGTATATAGTGCTGAGCTAGGTTTATCTGTATACAGTAATCTTCGAGTTACAACGCAATTAAGACCGGAATTTCTACTGCCAAGCAATGCAGTCATAAAGCGCGATGTCACATGACCCCTTCGCTTAGAAGAGAGGCTAAGACTGGGATCCACCACTCTGGGTTGTTGTGAATAATTTCAGCAGTTAAAAGGTCATCCCCTGGTGCTTCTCTTGGCTTGAGCTGGTTAATCATTAATCAATGGCTCACATCTGTGCATGTTCCTGGGGGCCAATAAGGAAGCATATCAGCTTCCAATTTGAATTGGTTGGAGCAGGGCTCCCTTTGTCCATATAAAGAATGAAAGTGTGCCTCCCGAACATCAGCTGGAATGATAGATGAGGAAGTAGTAGGGTGATTTGTTGGTTCTAAGGTGCCAAAATTGTGAGGAGTTCCAAGCCTGAGCTGCAGCTATCAAGTGTTGCCAGAAGGCCTGGGTTGCTTCCCTTTTCTTTTTATGGAGTAATTGTTTGTATTGCCTTTTCTGCTGTAATAAATCATCAGTAGAATACAGCAATGGGGCCTTCTTATTTTCAAGGCTGTCTGAGCTCTGAGGCAACCTGAGTCAAACCAATTTTGTGAACAGAAAACCTGATTTCTACGTTTTAGGGGAACAACTGATGTAAGATCTGGTTTAATAACTGTATTAAAATGCAATAATGATTTAAAATTAACTCGCCTGTGCTGTTGTTGCAGGTAACAATTTTGTCTTGAATCTGCTAAGCTTGGATAGATCAGTTCTCCCTGAAGCAGGCAGCCCTGTAGACATTTGGATGCCAGGCCATACAGGACTTTATAGTTACAGTCAAAAGTTTACTGGCCACCAATGCAGTACCCTCCCCAACCCATGAAGTGCCTCTCATGCACCCCCTTGCAGCCTCCCTGACCTGTCTGGCACCATTTGCACACTGCTGCACATCCTCCCAAACATGTGTGGCACCTCTTGTGCTCCCCCATGCACCCTCCCCAACCTGCAGTGCCTCTTGAGCATCATTGTGCACCCTCCCTGACCTGTGCAGCACCTCTCACGCACCCCCAACCTGCACAGCACCTCTTGCGCACTGCTGCGCACCCTCCCAACCCATACAGTGCTTGTCACGCACCCCTGTGCACCCTCCCCAACCCGCACGGGTCCTCTTGTGCACCCCTCACACCCTCCCTGATCCTCCAGCACACCCATGTGCACCCCCTCACTCCCCCTCCACCTGGCAGCAGCCACTTACCTGCTTGTGTCAGGATTTTCTCATAGGAAGAAATTTCATCTCGTTATCTGTACAACAACTTGTTATGTCTAACGTATGTAGCTTATGTAAATAAAACAACTTGTGACTATGTGTTGTGCACGTATACTGCTATTTACTGCCACCTATTGGCATGTGTTCAGTAGGGGGGTACATGCTGGCAATATAACGGGAGGGCTAAATGCCCAGCCTTTCAGTCGTGTATAGCTTTATCCATCATGTAGTTAGGTTTTGTGGGTTATGTAGTTGTAACTAATAACCAAGTAGTGTACCTCTTCTCAGAGTTTTTAGGTAGAGACTTTGTTGTGGATAAGTCTTGGATGCTAAGTTTTATGAGAAGAAGTTTTTATTGTTATTTTCTATATTTTGTGTGCAACTTGTATTTTATGAAGTTTTGCACTTTTATCAATAAAAACCAGTTAGTATATATTTTCTGACTGGAATTTCTTTGGAGAGCAAAATATGGACATTGCATTTTGCAAGCTCTCATGCTGATGTGTGGTTTTCCTGAGAGCAGAGTTTTTGAGAGCTTTGCTGTGCTCTGCACAACAGCTTGCTGGTCTGGGACCTGCAACTTCCTGCCAG
Organism: Liasis olivaceus; assembly: GCA_030867105.1. Classification (NCBI taxonomy): domain Eukaryota; kingdom Metazoa; phylum Chordata; class Lepidosauria; order Squamata; family Pythonidae; genus Liasis; species Liasis olivaceus. The sequence continues at coordinate 78,475,651 of CM061349.1, forward strand.
CTTCCCCACTGATTTTGGTTGTGGGAAGCTGGCAGGAAGTTGCCTCACCTAACAATAATGGGATTCAGTTAACAATGGCAACTGGGACTGTAGGGGTTTCTGTCACTAAGCGATGCAGTCACACTCAAATGGGGATCACATGACCATGGGACGCTGCGACGGTCATAAGTGCGAGGACCCATCATAAAGTTACCTTTTCAGTGCTGTCATAAGTTCAAACAGTTGTTAAACAGGACAGTCATTAAGCGAGGATACACCACTAATTAAAATGGTTTATTTCAAGCTAATTATTGTTAATAGCTGGGCAACTACATCCCAGATGTTGAAGTTTTTAAAAAGTGTTAATATCAACCAGAAGAAAAATATGCACAATAATATAATCTGGGAACTAATCAAAACACCAGTTACAGTATGAACTATACAATTCTAAATATTTAGGCAACCCTAAATACCTCCTTTGCTTATCTAAAACAATCTCAGACTGAACCACTTTTGGGAGAAGCCCTTCCCTCTCCCCAGGTACTGTGAGGCACATTTTAGAAGGATTTGGGATAGGTCCTCCCCTGTGGCTGGCCCTGTTTTGGAATTTCCTTCTGAAATAAATTTCTTTAGCATCTTCAAACACAGGTAAAAAACCTTTTTATATGAACAAGACTTTGACCATCTCACTGACTGACTGATTTCATCAGAGAGACCAAATATCTTGTCTTCGAGGAGAATAGGTATTAGTAAACCAATTCTATCCAATTATAATCTGGAAAATTACTAGCAGTCCTCCAGGAATGGGCAGCATGCATCAAAGTAAATAAATAAATTAGTTTCAGGAATATTCTCAAAATCCAGACTTGCTTTTTGAAAGAAAGTAATTAAGTTGTACATAGTGGCAGAGACTGATCTACAAATTTCATGTCTTTGGGTTAAATTTCACCTGTTCCCTAAAATCTGTAGAGGGTCTTACGCTAGCAACTTTCTCGTTTATCTCTTTTTATTAGTTTTATTATAATATGGCTTATTTCTTAACAAAATATTAAGACATCAGTGCATACAACAGATGAAAAATATGTACAATGGCTGAGTTCATGGATCCTGCTAAACCAAGATTTTAAACTATGGTTTGTTGCACTATCCACAGTGGTGTGTTTTGTTTACAAGATCTGAACAACGGAATTATTCAGTGATTCCAGTCTTACCATAAGATGGCACTGTTACATAAAATAAATAATGTGCAACCGAGGGGGCCAATGTTTTTTTTCCCCCAAATAGCCTGCATACAGAAACAAACAAACCAGGCATTTTTATTTCATAACTAGTTTACCATTCAAGGTCAAAAATGTGCAAACTTCCACGCAAGGACCTCTTTCAGATTTCAACATACTACCTTAACAAGCTTAATTTTTTTTGGTGGGGGGGAGTTACCTTTGAGTCATTGTTGACTCCTGGCAACTGCCTGGACTAGTCCCCGCAGTTTTCTTGGCAAGATTTTGGAAGTGGTTTGCCATTGCCTCCTTCCCAGGGCTAAGTGAGAGTGACTGGCCCAAGGTCACCCAGCTGGCTTTGTGCCTAAGGCAGGACTAGAACTCATGGTCTCCCAGTTTTCAGCTTGTCTTAACCACTACACCACACTGGCTTAATTACCTCTCTTTCATTTCATGAGAGAGGATTTCAAAACAATAGGAAGAAGAAGGCATTGTGGTTTAGAAAGCATTATAGGAAAAATATTTTCTGAAGTCTTGGAGAGAGAGGGATTTTAGAGATCTGATTATTTTAACAATAAAGGCAGAGCTATGAAATATATTTGCAAGTTTTATTATAAACTTGTTACCTGTAAACTCCAGCTAGATGGCAGCACCTAGCCAGTCTTGGCTGCACTCTGGAGTTAAGCAATAGCAGACCTGGGAGACAACCAAAAAGTCTCAGAGATGGAGGTTAGAGTAGGCAGTTGAAAAAACCTGTGTGGAAAAGGTAATGGCAAACCTCATCTGTACTACTGCTAAGAAAACATGATAGAAATGCCTTTGTGGTAGCTAAATAAATAGTCACCAAAAGTCAACCTCAACTTGAGGAAGACTTTAGCCTGCAAGCCGTCACTTGTAAAAGTTTATGCAGACTAGAAGAAACCAGTGTCTTTCTTATCACTGTAGATTTTAAATTCAGTGTAATCCTAGTAAGTCATCAAAAGCCTTATGAAATAACAGAAAAGGCTCCTAAGTAAGTACTGCCAACTCTTAACTCTTCTGTTACAAGCTAGAAGTGAAATTTTCAATGACCAATCCACATTAAGAAGACAAGCACCTTTTTTAACCTTTAGAACTCAGTAGCTGAATTCATACACTGTGGGTGGTTTCATTTTGGCTTACCATTTTGCCTGAGTCCAGCCACTGGAACATATTCAACCATGGTTAAAAACAAACCATCATTTAGCATGTATGAACCCAGCCAGTAGTTAATCCTTTTTTTTTTTTGGTTAAATCATTAAGTAGGTGTGCCTAGGCATATGCAAGCTTATTTAAATATATATGCAGCACAAGTCAAATCAACTGCAGCTTTATTTGCTAAAACTGGAAATCTTGGTTTCTGCTAGTCAGTTTCCCCAAAAGCTAGAAAAGTTTCCCACTAACGTAACTTTTTCAAAAACCTCTTATTTTTGCAGTTTCACAACCAGACAAGAAAGCTTAAAGAATTTTGTTAAATGCAACCACCTTAGCTGCTCAAATCCTCTAGGTTAGGAGATTCTTTTATTCATTTCTTCTCAGTGCTATTTCTTCAAAAGGGGAAGGAGACATTGAAATAGACAATCTATAAATTTCATCTGCCTTAATTTAAATTGGCACAATTTCAGAGTACTCCTATTGCACCATACTTAATTCCTTTTTTTCCAAATTAAAAGTCAACAGAAAACCTGTAAGAGGACTGTAGAGGAGCCTACAGAGCCATAAGCGCTGCTGTGTTTATTGGGTCTTTCTATGTACAGAGAAGCCTTGAAGACAAGAAAACATACAAAAATAGTTCTGCAACCAGCACACAATACAGAATAGGAGTGGTAGGTATCCTTAGTACAGACTGGGGTAACTACCTCTGGACATCTGGAAAACTGCATTATTGCTCTGTTCTATCTCATTATCAGATCTTTTGTTGTTAGGGAAACAAATTAAAAATCATTATGTTTTCCTATTTATCACATCATCACTAGGGCCTTCCATAAAATATGTGAACAGAAAATGCTGATTCCCACAAGAACAAACTTACTTGAAAATACTTAGCCTGGTGTCACTTTGAAACAGAATTGGAGGAACACGGGTGTCCAAGCTTCTGGGAACTCTAATTTGACAATATCTGGAGGGCCATAGGCTCCCATGCCTTATTTTGTGGCCTAAACGACTAACTTAAGATGCGATAAGATTATTTTCACTGCAACAGGCTCTCCCTCAGGCATTTGTGAAAACTCCTCTTTCCCCTCCCCCAGATTAGGGCTTTTACACCCGGGGGGAAAATAGCAAAGCTCCCATTCATTTTCATGTTCCTTACTTGTGAGAATGTTCTCAAGAAAGGCAAATGCAAACGCGTTTTGAAGTTGTTGAAACAGCACAGAACGAGAAATGCATTAATAATTTTCATTCAAAACCTGTCCCTTAAGCAGTATAGGTTTTATAACAGAAGATATTCGGAAAACACAACATAAGATTTATCGGAATCTGATAAAAGACACCCTCCCCCCCATTTTCAGGTGTTGCTGCTGTATTAAAACTTTGCACAGGTCGGCAGCCGCACTCTGCAGCCCGCTTCCTGGGAAGCTGGTCTTGTTCGCTGCTGTTGCTGGCAGTCAACCATGCTTAGACGCGCGCGGGAAGGTCGGACGTGCATCTGCAGAGGGCCAGAGATCGGACCTCGCAAATCCAAACCCTCCCTTGGCACGGTTACCTTTACCTCGCTGGCTCGGCTCATGGTGCACACGGCTCCTCTTCCTCCAAACCTTCGCAATGGCTCCTTTCTTCTGTTACCTCTCTTCGCCCAGTGCCCCGCCCTCTCGCTCTTTCGGGCTTGCTTTCATTCCGCCCTGCCCGTTTTCCTGGTTCCGCCCATCCAGCCCGCCTGAAACGTATCTGCAGACGGGTTGCCCGGCTCACATTTCAGCGGCGGGCCCAACCCCCGGCTCCCCCGGAGCTCCTGATTGGTGGGTATCCCGCCGAGTCATTTGCATGTCGCCTACGATCGGTGAGCCGAAGAGAGCAGCGAAGAGAGAAGTTCGCGCAAAGCTTCTGCAAGTGTCTCGCGGGGGCGCGGAGGGGGAAACACCGGCAGGCAGCCGCCGCCGCCGCCGCCGCCGCCGCCGCGGGCTGCTTTGGGTTTCCTTTCTCCCTCTCCTCCCTCTCCGTCGTCTCCTGGAGGTGTCCGAAATTGATTCTGGACCGTCACTGGGGAAGGGCTCGTTCGCCTTCCGCCGCTGAAGGATCCCCCATTAGGCGACAGGCATTGCCGCCTCGGAGCTCCGCCTGATCCCCGCTTCTTCTCCTGCTGGCCCCAAGATTTTCCGTCCTGTCTCCGAGACGGAAAAGAAATGATCTCACCCGGCCCGTGGAATGGAGACAGCTGGCACCCGTGAAAACCTGAAGGAACCGCAGGAGCTCCAGCCCGTGCTGGACTCGCATCCCGGCGCCTAAGCCCGCGGCCGCCCTCGGCCGCCTTCGGGAACTGCGCGGGACTCGCGTTCGTGCGTGCCTGGGAGGAGCGGGACCGCCGAGCTTTCCTATGGCTGGGATATACAGCTCGACTTTGAAGACCCTGGAAGACCTAACCTTGGACTCCGGGTATGGGGCAGGGGACTCCTGCAGGTCCCTCAGCCTCTCATCCTGCAAGTCCAACAGCCAAGCTTTCGCCTCGTCTCAGCACCGGGGCAACTGGTGGTACTACTCCGGCTCCATGAACAGCCGGAACAACAGCTGGGATACTGTCAACACCGTCCTGCCGGAGGACCCCGAAGTTGCGGACATCTTCGCCAAATGCGCCAAACTGCCCGACCTCGAGGAATTCCCTTGGAGCGAGGAAGACGTCGAGAAGATCCTGCGGAAGGGGAAGGAGGTGGGCAAGAGGGACTTCAGCCCCGAAGCCGCGAGGAAGCTGTCGATGCTCCTCCGGAGGCCGCTGATCCGGATCTCTCGGGAGGCGCAACGCCTGAGCGTGATGCACGCCAAGTGCACGCGGTTCGAGATCCAGAGTGCCATCAAGCTGATCCAGAGCTGGTCCTTGTCAGAGAGCTGCGTCCTGGCGACCGTCAAAGCTCTTTCGCTGTACAGCATGAGTGCCGGAGACGGCCTAAGGAAAGGCAAATCGGCCCGCTGTGGCCTCACCTTCTCTGTTGGACGCTTTTTCAGGTGGATGGTAGATACGCGGATCTCTGTTCGGATCCACGAGTATGCGGCCATCTCTTTAGCCTCTTGCCTGGAGAACCTGGTGGAGGAGATCAGGGGCCGTGTCCTGGCCAGCCAAAACCCAGACGGAGACGGGGCGGGGAGCGAGGTCTCCGCCGAAGTTCTCGAGGCGGTGATTAACAACGACGCTGAGCTTTGGGGCGTCCTGCAGCCCTACGAGCATCTGATCTGCGGGAAGAACGCTAACGGTAAGCAGCGGGTGGCCCTGCGAGTGGGTGCGACCTGGCCTGAACGCGTGCCTGCCTTCACCAATTGGGCAGAACTGGCTTTCTTGCCCCCTTAAGACTTTATTTTCGCGTTTTTCAGGTTTAGCTCCTCGTCTAAGCCATTATAAGAATCAGGATAGGAATTTGCCTGCAGATCTCTGCATACCACTGGGGGAGTTTCTTGGTGGCATTTGTTTCAGAGGAACTGCACTTGTTAGTGTGGATAATTAAAATAGTGTAAACCAAAGTATGCAAAAGAAGCAAATCATAACAGCTGGAAAAAAGCAAAATAATATTGCCCTAAGTGATCTGCTCCGTGTTCTGTAAACGGAGAGCATAAAAAATAATGATCTGAATGGTTTTAAAAGTACTATTTACAGTTAAATTGTAATATCCTATACATGTGCACTTAAGAGTTCAGTCACACTTTAAGTGTTGGAGAAGTAATTCTGAGGGATTTACACAGAATTCCAGTCTGTCACGCTATTCATGCTGTGTCGACCTCCAAACTGTACTATCCTGAATATTTAAGTCTTTAAAGTCTTTTAAGTCCATGTAGTTAGTATATGCTTTGCATTTACTGGCTGGAATCCAAAAAATGGAATGAGATGTGCTAACTAATGGAGAGTGAAAGAAAACTAAGACCAGAGTCTGTCTGTGAACCTGTCGATTCAAGCACTGTGTGCAATTAATTACTGCAACCTCTTAAATTATACATCACAGAGTAGCATTGAAATAATGACAATGATATTACTGAAGCAAAGGCTGGCTTTTTCTAAAAGCAAGTTGCAAAGTGATTTTATGGTATTCTTCAGAGCTCTTTCTTTTTAACCCAAGATGTGTCGGGCATTTTTCACCAACAAGCCAAAGGCTTTGCTTCAGCCTCATGGTAGAGCCCTATTGAACAAACAATGGGACTTAAGCTGGTCAGGGCTAATTCATTCTTTTGATTCAGTAAGATCTTGCTTTCTTAAGAAGCACAAGATTTCCCACCCAGTTCCATATACAGAAGCCAGATGGATAGGCAGCTGTACCTTACTTCAATACTGCAATTGGACAGCATCTTCTACTGCACCTGAGAGCAGCAAACTAGTTTTGAGGCTCCACGGTCCTGATACAGTTGTGTCCTCTATAATCTCTCACCACTTCCCAGTTCTGTTTAATGGTAGGGCAGATCCTCATAACAACTGCAGTTGAAGTCTGCATTTAGGCTGTGGATTTTAGACAGCAGATGGAAGCTTATATAAGTGACTATATTCTTCCATACAAAGAAATAAAGGAATAAACCGCCTTTGCCTAAGTAGTGCAGACTAGGGAGAAAACTAGGTTGGAACCCTTTTTTTACAATCCTATTTGGATTCTTTTCAGAGGGATCTTTTTGAAAACAAGAGCGATAACAGCACTATTTTTCCTTTATTTTTTTAATTGAATACTCAACCTATAACCCAAAGTGGTTCAGGACAGGCATAGGTTGCCATCTCTGTGAACTAAATCTTAACGTGACTAATCCTAGCTGGATCAAAGCATAAGTATATAGTTTTGGAGAGGAGGGTTCCTCTCATCCATACTCAAAGTATAACAGCAATCTGCTGAATCTCTTTTCCTTCATTTATTCATTTATTTATTTCATTACATTTAATATAGCCACCCATTCTAGCAGACTCTGGGTGACTATATATTGCTACCAACTCTAATGTGGCTGGTAGGTAAGGTGTAGCTGGCTGAATGTCATGGAACTCAGTGTCTATTATGTGACTCACAGTCAGCCTTTCAACTCTCTCACCCAGCCCTATGTAATATTCTGTGAAAGTTCTTGGGAATGTAAAGATAGTATTAAATAAATGTTCCTGGCAATAGTAAGGAAAAAATGTGAAAATGAACCAGAGTACCACAGTCTGGTTTCACCTCGGTGTCTCTAGAGCCATCCTGCATCAGTTTCACTTAGGGTGCAGATATGGCAATTACTGTTCTCTGTCTTAAAGTTACTTATCAACTTGCGTAATCAAAAACAGGAAATGAGTAGGGCTATTTCATTTAAGGCTGTGTTGTCATCAGCATATACCAGCATATGTTGGCTGTGGGGAAAAGCTCAGCCTGTTGACAAATCCCATTCATAAAATGATAATGCTACAGACTGAATGTAGCTCAGTTCAGTTTCTGCCCTTCACTACCAAAAGAATGGAAGAGTCCTCCTGGATCAGACTACTTCCAAGAGTCTGTAAGTCTTATAGTGATGACCGCATGCTTGTGGAAAGCACAAATACAGTGGAACCTCAGTTCACGAACGCATCTGTTCACAAACAATTCGGGTCACGACCAGCTCAGGCTGCAAAAATTTACCTCCGGTCGCAAACGCCGGATCGGGTGACGAACAGGATCCGCGGCCATTTTCCCTCCCGTGTCACATGGTCGCGACTTCCTGTAGGGAGGGGACTCTCCCTCCGAGCAGGAAGCATGGCCATTTTCCCTCCCGTATCATGTGGTCGTGACTTCCTGTAGGGAGGGGACTCTCCCTCCAAGCAGGAAGCGTGGCCATTTTCCCTCCCATGTCACGTGGTCGCGACTTCCCTGTAGGGAGGGGACTCTCCCTCCAAGCAGGAAGCGCGGCCATTTTCCCTCCCGTGTCACGTGGTCGCGACTTCCCTGTAGGGAAGGGACTCTCCCTCCAAGCAGGAAGCATGGCCATTTTCCCTCCCGAGCAAGGTTAGCTTTCTCTCTCTTCATACTGTAGTTTGTGTCATATTTTTGCGGTTTTTAAAAAAAAAAAACATGGTTCAGAACGGATTAACCGTATTTACATTGAACCTTATGGGGAAATTTGACTCGGGTCGTGACCAGAAATCGGTTGGCGACCAAATTTGGGGTCGGAACGGATTAACTGTATTTACATTGAGCCTTATGGGAAAATTTGATTCCGGTCACGACCATTTCGGGTCGCGACCAGAGTCGCGGAACGAATTAAATTCATGAACCGAGGTTCCACTGTATAGGACATGTTTCTCTTTCTGTTTTTCTTTTGCCTTTATATTGAACAGGTTTACATCCCTTTTTTTTAATTCTCCTTGTTTAGCTAGGAAACCTCCTTTTTGCTCTAACAGCTTTCTTGATGCCATTTTTAGTCATGCTGAACACTGATGGACATAATTTGACCTTGTTTTACCTGCAGTACAAATTCTAGTTGCATTTCTATTATTGTGGTTTTGAATAGTCACTAAATATCATTGAGAGATTCAACCCCTTTGACTTTCCGCATCAACTTCCTTTCTAGTAACTTGTTTCTCTTTTTTTTCCCTTAAGCTTCTTGTTTTGAAGTCATGTGTGACAGTCCTAGATTTAACAATCTCTCTCTGATAAATAAATTAAGCTTGACACCAAAGCTATTACCACGTGATTTGATGCTTCCTATGCAGAGGGGATTACAATGGAAGGCAAAGCTGGAGGGGCTGCTGGGAGGAGAGAAAAGGCTGGAGGGGAAAGAGAAGATGGGCTATAATTGCTACCTTAGTGCAGCTGTGCAGGGAAAGAACGCAACACCTGCCCATGTTTTGCAAGTTGCAAGTTTTGCAAGTTTAAGAGAAGCTGATTTTTCTTCCTGACTTCATTGAATGAGAGTGACTCTCTTCAAAAGCAAAAGCAGATGTCAGGAATTATGCAAAAGTAAGCCTCCCCATTAAAAAAGATAGTTTTAAAAGTTATTAGGTTTGTCGAGTTTTTGTCTTATTTCCAGTGAAGCAGTTTTATTTTATAAAGTTGTACATTTTTATAATTGATTTATTTAATGTAGAAAGATGTATTAAAAGCAAGTGGTATATTTTTGTCCAACCCTAGCCACAATAAAATCATTAGTTTTATTCATGGGATGGGGGTTGTACAAATTCATTTTAAGTGGTCACAGTGTCATAGAAGTTGAGAATTCGTGTGTTTGTATTATATTCCAGTCTGGATGGAATGCAATATTTTCACCCTCATCCTCTACAAATGATTAATCCTGAACTGGAAACTCCCCATCTCTTAGCCTTTTTCCTGAAGTCAGCTTGTGCTAGCTACTTTTCAAAATTAAACTTACTATCTATTAGAAATATCACCTTTGATATCTGTATTAGTTACAGAAACTTTTGTAGTACCACTTTCTTTTTCCAGTCCCCATCCACTTTATCAGGAGTAAAAACAGTGGATAAATAGAAGTCGCATTATCCCATAGCTATGTGGTGCCATAGGTACAGAACTCAAAGAGACTGGAGAATAAAGATCTAGCCAAGATGCTGATTTAGAAAATAATCAAAGAAAAAGATTTCTTTCTTCATGGACAAACTGGACAGAGGCTTGTATTATATGGTAACTTAAACAGATATGAAAGGAAATGTTTATATGTATTCAAAATGTAAAGTAGCCAGCAGTGTTACATTCATGAATTGAATACAAAGCTCTGATTTGTCATTCAAAGGACTGGTTTCATTTCACAGTGTTATATGCTTTTTTAGATCAGTCCATCAAATGTATTTACCTAGATATAAATTTTGGCTTCTTATGCCCACATGTGCATTTAATTTAGTTTTAGGAATGTATTTATTATGTTAACAAGGAACATGGAATGCAAGACCCAGTGCACTTGATTACTTGAACTTTGCAAAATGAAACTGAGCAAGTGTTACTTCAACTGGAGAAAAAAATGGTGCTGGATTTTTCTGTAAAAATTAATTTACCGTTTCAGAGATGCAGTAGCAACAGCAGTGGGCCGTCCAAATAGATTCAATTTCTCATAGCAAGAACAAGATTTGTTTCAACATATACAAATTCAGCATTTTCAATTTGAAGATGGCTTCCAGATGGTCAGTCGTTCATTGAGCCTTAAACCCAGATTTTATCTTTGGCTACCTCTATCCACTAGTACGTGACAGTGGTTCTGCTGATGATTTACTCACAGAGGAAGAGGCCTCTGAAACTTGAGAGACTGGTTCTGAGAAAGTTTCCAGAAGTGACCTGTTGCCACTTTTATTGGTTCCAGATCTTCTGAAGAGGAATATTCTGGGCCTTGGGGGATAACATTAGCCAGAAGGGGACTCTGAGCTAAGGAGACTCCTTAGACCAAAAGCGCTAGAAAAGACCACCTTACCACTTTCCTAATGCAAATATCTTATTTCCAGGAAAAACTAATAGCCACTTTGATGGGACAATTTGGATCATTAGACATAGAGACAACAATTAAACATGCCACAGTTTGCCATGGTTTTCATTAAGAAAGCAAAACTAACCAAAAATAGTTTTTCTGCATAACATGAAATTTGGCCATGACAGATTTTAAATGGTGACACTTTTCAATCAAAGGTACTATAGCTTTGAAAGAAGATAGATTGTTTGTTTTGTAAGAGAGAGGAAAGCTGAGTGGTTTCTGCATTGATAGCTACATCACTGATTTTCAAAATGTGTGTGTGAGTGCAAAATGTGTGAGTGCAAAAATACTGAATTGCTACCTTAGAAAACATAAATTGCTTTTAGATGTTGTAGGGGTGTCTGTTCTTCGAATCAAAAAAGAGAATGCTAGCGCACCATTTCTCTAAGCTATATACTTTGCACTTTGCACTAATTGTCCCTACTTAGGATCACTGGGGAAATCTTCAATAATTAATACAAGCCTTCTGCTTCTCTAAAGTCTCTCCAGTAGATATCTTAAAATAAGTCCTGATTGTTTATGTAGCTTTGTTCCTTCCTTTGAAGGCCAAAGACAGGACTAGAAGTTGTCAGGAGAGCAACTGCATTTATTACCCTTGGTGAGGATTAAATTGATATCCTGCAATTGCTTTAGCCATGATTCAATTTAGGTATGACTTCACAAGGTAAATGATCATCTCTCCATATCAGTCATCCTTTCTTATCTCCAAGGGTGAGAAACAATAATGCTGATTTATCTTGCCCTAAGGATATAAGTTGGCTGAAGTCACATAGGTGAAGCACTTACAATGTTCAATAGCATTTAATTCTGTCTAACTTTAGGTGATCTTCCTAAAATAAAATTTGAGGATCTGAAATCTGGATCAATGAGGTTTTTTGTTTTTTTTAGTTGAGTAGATTTAGATGTTATGATGCATGTTCAGAAGACAGGAACTATATGCTTAGGTTTAGATTAATTGTCCTTAATCTAAACAAGTGTCTGAGTGGTTTGAGGAATTAGTGAAGTCACTGAGGATAGCACAGTCCAAACATGGGACTGTTATACAAGCACTTGTTGCAGTATCAGCTATGTTTAAAAAGATAAAGCCACCCTCAAATTGTGCTTGATTCCTAGTTATGACATGGATATATGCATGTTGAGTTTTGGGCATACAGAAATCATTTGCCATTGCTGCATTCTGGAAAGTTTTGTTAACTTCTCAATCTAGTATATAGCCCAGGGACTTCCTGCTGGTCTCCCATCCAAGACCTGATCAGGTCTGGCCTTGATTAGTTTTCTCAAGATCAGCTAGGTACTGCCAGCTTCTGTGGCAATGTAAGAAGGATAAATTAGTTAGACAAAAGAGTGGTAAGCAAAGAAAATTAATGATCATCACCTTAGTAGATTACCTCTGGTTTTTTGAATGCAGAAATAGTGCCAAACAGAATTTGTTTCCATATGTTCTGTATATTACAAGCTCTGATTACATAATCATTTCAAGAGTGCTGCATGAAGAAATGCTGCATGCCAGTCTGTGGAATGTTGGATTCTGTATTCTGCCTAACAGCTACATGTTGGGTTTATAAGTTGCTGAATATTTCTGAATCATATACACGTTACAAGAGATGCACTATTTCTGTAAGACTACAGGAGAGGCTACATATTGTTTTAATTAATTACCTCCATATTCTTTAAACTCTTTATAAAAGGAGGCGTGAACAATTTTTAATAGTGTATTTGTTAATTTCACAATTCTAATTTATAAGAAAAGCTATGTCCCATAGAAGACATTGGAACCTTTTGAAGGAAGCTCGGAATGTTTTGAATGAAGATGTGAGCGAAATATTCAATGCACAATATGTGAATATTGGATGGATAAACAGATCTACCAAATATGCTAGAATTTTAAAACCTTGTACACTGATTTGGTACAGTAATTATATGAGAAGTCAAACACCGTTCTAATTTGATCTTTTATGTGTTTGAGAATCTGTTAAGGATGGTTGTACCATTATATATTAAAAAGCTTTTTAAGGAAATGTTACAACAGAAGAATTGATATATGTGCATGGACATCACACACACAAAGACAGCATTATTGACTCATTAGAAGTCATGTGGGGGTTCCTAACTGAATTCTTATCACTTGGTCTCTCTTACCCAACTGAAGGATTGGTATCTTCTGACAAAACTAATACAATAACTTTATTACACCAGAGTAACAGTTTATCAGTTGCAGCGGTAGATAGTTTTAAAGGGTTACAACACATTAACACATTTTGTACTTTCTGAATGCATTTTGATATAAGGGATGTAGATACTTTAAAATTCTGCAGGAAGATACTTTAAAACCACAGTCTTTAACTGGAAAATAATGGCTACAGTGGAGTCAAGCTCCAGTTTAAAAGGTGGTCTAATCATGGCATCAGTACCTTTTTTATTTTGCCGATGGTGATATTTTTAAGAAGAAACATTTATATTAAAAAGTTGAATGCTGGAGAATAGATGAGGATAAGAGAGTATTCAGGGGTGTCCGTGGGGTGCGGCCAAAAGAGTGAGGCCACAACAGCGCAATCAAAGTTCTGCCCATTTGTGTGTGTGTGTGTGTGTGTGTGTTGCACATTAAATATGCATCACAGAGCTTTGATCATACCAATGTGTCTCCCATCTTGACTTTTTTGACCTCTGTGGACACTCCTGAAAGTATTCTGAGTTGCAGATTGCAGCAACAGTAACTGGTGTTTTTACTGTTCATTGACAATCCCATCCACCCATTTTTACTGATTTAATATATGCATCTGAGCCATGAATGTGGTATATATTCACCAAGCACCAAGCATCAAACTTAAGGAAAGATTCAAGTGTTTATTTGATTATGTATTTATTTTCCTTCTCACATTCACCAATGAAAACAAAGAGTCTTTTACAGCTTTGCTACATCTGTGTTGTTGTATTCTTAATATATACATATATAAGTTCAGTGACAACATTGAAAAGTTGCGTGTTTCATCATTCAGATGTACAATATGTTCTAATTCTTTGGTGAGATGCATGTACTGAACAGCCGAATTACCTTGTAATGGGTGTTATGTATTCCAAGGCAGTGGCACTCTGAGCAGTTGAACTATACTAGCCGAAGTGTTTGGAGAGTAGCTCATTAATTTTAATAAGCTATTATCTTCATTGCTATGTTCTGTGAGATTACGTCTGCACAGGGAAATAGCTGCAAATCTGATCAATGAAACTAGCAGGCTGCGAGAACATTTGTCATTTAAAGCTCCATTTGCTTGAATATCAACATTACAGTGTTATAAAACAATTCAAAACCTCATAAAAATGTGGAATAGAAGACTCAGTTCTACACAGTTGCTGGCAATAAAATGAATCATGCTTTCAGTTCTTTTGTTTGTAGGGAAGTCCACCTACATGATTCAAGCTAATATGCCTGGAGGATTCCTCCCCAATGAAACTGAGGGCTTTCCCTGACAGTTAATTACCATAAATGTCATAGGCAACTGCGTAAATATAACTGACTGGATTCCCATGCAAGGTAATATTTCAATGGCAACTAATGTGTCAGGATAACTTTACATTGCCATGTCTGTCACTGGATTACAGTTTCAAGTGCTCACTTGCTCATGAGTGGTAGAAAAAGATAAAGAGAACATAATGAAAATGTAGTGCTTTTTTGAAAAAAGAGTCAATTTTCACATTTAAGGAACTATCATCAAATTTAAAACAATCAGATGTCAGAAAAAGAAATCGTACCCATATTTATATAAATCAGCATTAAATCCTTGTCTCCAGATGATGTAACAAAAATAACTTTTTTTACAAGGCAACTTAGAATCTAGCAGGATATCCAGTGCATTATTTGGAATTGTGTGTGGATTCCAATCACCAAAATCAATCCAGGTTTACTCTCTCTGATGCAATAAGGATTTTTCACCAACAGTCAATCGTTATAGTCTTCTTTTACATACACATTTTGCCACTTGGCAAAGTACTAGAAAATATGCAGTGGTTATCCATTTACTTGCAGCAATTGTTTAAATTCCTAATAACAATGTAGTAGTTTGCCATTGACAATATTTTTACCTATACTGTACATGGATTTTCATACACTGTATAATGTTCCAAAGTACATTCTCCATTCTCGGAGGATGAGATAGTTTGGATCAGTTTGTCCTTAATTGCATATGCTATCAGCAATGAGAACTGTTGCTAAATACATCTTTTAATTCCAATTTGACCTAGGGGGAATTCAAAATAAAGCAACAATCCCTTCAAACTGTATTCCATGCATTCAGTCTTCCACAGTCAATCTTTTAAACAATGACCTAGTATACTGTATACTACAGTGGTACCTTGGGTCACAAACTTAATTCGTTCCGTGACTCTGGTCGTGACCCGAATTGGTCGCGACCCGAATCAAATTTTCCCATAAGGTTCAATGTAAATACAGTTAATCTGTTCTGAACCATATGTATTTTTTTTTAAACCACAAAAATATGAAACAAAGTACAGTACAGTACAGTATGAAGAGAGAGAACGCTAACCTTGCTTGAGGCGTGGAGGACAGGAAGGCGGGTGGGGAGGCGGTTATTGTTTGGAGGGAGAGTCCCCCTCCCTGCAGGAAGCCACGACCACGTGTGTCAGCAGGGAAAATGGCCGGGGATCCTGTTTGTCACCCAATGCAGAGTTCGTGAACGGAAGCAAAATTTTGCGAACGGTGCTGTTCGTGAACCGAATTGTTCGTGAACAGAAGTGTTCGTGACCCAAGGTACCACTGTATTTTAATTATATATCAGTGTTAAATGTAGATCAAAAGTGAAGGGACAATCATGCTCTATTCACTTTTATTGTACATGATATAGCATTCAAATAGAGCTTTTGTAAATAGTATTAAACTAAGTTTAACTAAACTGTAAACTAACCAGTGTGTAGTTAATGCCTCAAGAAGATCAGTAGTCTAGTATTTGATTTCTGGTACAAAAAGTAAAATAAGGAATGATAGACATGGAATTAATCCCCAAATTAGATTATTACCATTTGTTACTTGGACTAGTTACATAACAGCTTGACTTTGGATGCTGTTCATAGTGAGGCCAAGATCCAGGCTCACATTCTCCTTCCACTGCTTCTCTCACTACAGTATGGCAAGATAGTACTATGATAACCTTATTTGTAAATTAGATCTGCCTAATTATATGAGAAAAAACTAGTTTTCTAAGAGGATATAGAATACTTCTGGGCTTTGAACATGGGGCCTGGGGTGGGGTGGGGGAACAGAAATGTGTAAGGGATTATTTTCCTTTATTTTTTCCTCAAATTTGTCTATTTGTACTTTTCCCTGTGGGCCTTCACAACCCTAAATTGTATCTCGAAGTGGATAGTTTTAAAGTGGGGCATTTTCATTCAAGTGGGGTTTTCTTGAAAAAATAAGAGACTGGAGGATGGAGCAAGTGAATCAAGGGCAGACTGATAATCTTTGCTTGTGTCAGATTCCAGACACAGAAGCTAATAGGTCTTTTTGAAGACTGGTTTCTGAATTGAGTGACTCTTTGGAAAGAGAAACCTTTCTAAAGTAAAGCAGGCATACAAATGAAACGCTTTTAAAGTAAAATAGGCATGGGAGTTGATGTACACAATGTAAGAAACATGTTACTCTCTTTCCATATTTTAATGTTTAAAAAAAGCTGATGTGGGGACGGATCTGAATCCAGACTGAGGAAGGATGAGATGAATTTAGATCTTTGCCTCACAGAGTGTTTTCCCTTTCAAAAATTTACTTCTAAATCTACTGTTAGACCCAGAAGGCAAACTGCTAAATGGACTCCTAGCAACTTCCCTTTCTAGTCATAGCTACTTTCAGGGATGGGCTTTCATAAAAAAAGAAAAGATTCAAGGAAAAGGGTTACACTCTGCCCTTCCTCCTCCTCCTGTGCCATAAATCTGGTCTGAATTGGTGGCCCTTGCAGTTATTAAAAAAAACAACAACTGCTAACTCTATAGTCATGAGCCTTGCATTACCTTGAAATGTAGGACTGGCTCATGATTTTTGCCATTTGAAATGAAGGATAAAAGGCACATTTTGGGTGCACCCTCCCTATTCCCTGTATCTGATCACTGATCACTGAATTTTACTTCAGTGCTGGCCAGCAATATTATAGTGGTTAGTTCAGTCTTCAGACAAGCAGAGTAAAACCCCCAATACTTCACCCTCATGCACTGTTCCCCAGCTTCTGCAGCCTAAAACGATAGTCTCGTTCTATCTAAACGGATGTCTATGCTTGATTAAAACCACTTAAATATTGACTTCATACATTTTTCTGAAATCAGGATTGCATGGGCCTCTGCCATTGTGGGATGGAAATAAAGAAATAATAAACCCAATTCACCCATACAGGCACATGTGTGAGAGGAAGGAAAAAGTGTGGCTGAAAGTATTTCCTTAAGGATGTTTCTTGTTATTGTCCACTGGCAAAAAAAGGAAAGAAAAATAAAACTAGATTGAAAGAGTTAGCATGCCAAAACAATGCCAATATCTGTGATGTACCTCTTTGCTGAACTCTAAGTCCTGTTTTTAAGTTTTACACCTATGATTAAAAAGATTGCCACGTTCTCCCAGTAGACCTGTAAGAATATTTTCTTCTTAGGAAACATATACATGACTAATCACTCTTGGCAGTCAGGATTATGGAATGGCTTAAACCTGGAATAACACCTAAGCTGTACCATAACTCACTGGGATTTCCTATACAATAGTTGGGTTTATACAGTAGCACATTGTTACCCTTCAGCAAGCACTAAATTCAGAATTAGCAAATAAGATACTTGGGTTACTTGTAAAAAAGATATAATCTGCCAAAATATATCCTCATGTTCTGAAGAGCAAACCCTGAGAATCAAGGTAGAAATATTCAGAATCAGGAAAGATCTACATATTTAAAACCAAGAGTTGTAATGGGTGAACCCTCCCCATGCTGTCAGGGGAATGACATATGTTGTTGGCTATCATTAGAATAAGGTGTGCCCTAACCGAAACTCATCAAACCTAATTGTGGCTCTTTTTCTTTTCTTTTCTTTTCTTTTCTTTTCTTTTCTTTTCTTTTCTTTTCTGCCCATGCTGGGCTTCTCAACACAATTTTAGAACTGCCCCCCCCCCCGACTTTGACAAACTCTCTTTATATTAGAAAAAACTGAGAAGCAATATGGTGTAGTGATTAAAGTGCCAGACTAAGAGTAGGGAGACCCAGGATGCATTTCACCCTCAGCCAAAGAAGCTCATTAGGTGCTTTTGGGCCAGATGTTCTCTCTCATCCCAACCTAATTCACAGGGTAGTTACTAGGAAAATTGGAAGAGGAGATGTTATCTTTGCTGCTTGGAGCTCTTGAATGAAACGTACAATATAAATCAAGTCAAATAAATAAAGTGGTCTAGTACTGAAAAATGAGAAAAAATATAAGAGCCACTGGTGTAGTGGTTGAAGAATCAGGCTAGAAACCAGGGGACTGAGAGTTTTAGTCCTGCCTTAGGCACAAAGCCAGCTGGGTGACCTTGGGCCAGTCACTTTCTCTCAGCCCTACAAAGGAAGCAATGGCAAACCACTTCCGAAAAAACTTGCCAAGAAAACTGCAGGGATTAGTCCAGGCAGTCACCAGGAGTTAAAAACTGACTTAAAGGCACAAATAATAAATACAGGTAGTCCCCAGCTTAAGAATGAGTTCCATTCCCAAGGTCTGTCCTTAAGTTGAATTTGTATTTATTGTATAATACTGTATAAGTAGTATTGTGTAATTAACTCGAATCATTGTGTATTTAACTCAAATTTTGCTACAATAAGCTCCATTCTTAACTATGGGTCGTCTGTAAATTGGACATTCTTAACCCAGGGACTACCTGTAATAAGTATTGAAAAAAAAACACCCTTCATCTGACTTGGCACTGCAGTTTGTTTCAAGACCCTGTTCCATGCTGTTAAAATCAGAGGGTAAGATATAAGGATATACCATCAATTGTTTTACATAGCCCTGTAGCAGAGTGAACGAGGGCTATTATGCTAGCAGTTGTTCCCACTGTTATGGTAATATATGAGGCCTTAGCAATGTTTAACATACATATGACCTTTCAAAGTATTCAATACATTTTATTCTTTGAGGAATGAATGCCCTGCAGCATGATCTTGAGAAAAGACATATTTGGTTTTAGGTTTGAACTTGTGTGCATGTCAGAGCACCATTTGCCTTTAAATCCAAAACACTGCGTAGCCATACTTCATAGCAGACTACTAGGGAATAGCAGGGCTGGGAAGTCATGTAGCATCCCGGAGAATGCAGCAGCAAGATTCTAACTTAAGTCAAAGGAGATATGATATTTTCAAATGTTAGTATTAACACTTATTACTTTAGTCTTCTGAGTAAATTGATTGGCTGTTGTTAATTGAAGAGCTCTTCATTGCTGAGTCTCTTAGCAATCTCTTAATCATGTTACACTTGCTTCTTCTCTTTGCTGTTTAATGGAATAGAGTTGCTGGTCCTGCGAAAAGACTATACCAATCTAGATATGAGTAAGTCATGCGCAGATCTGCCTGTGCTAAGTGTAAGAAAAGGCCCACCGTTGAAGGAGCTGAATGGCCAAGTTAGGGACAGATCAGCATGGAGAAATTTATCCATGTGGTCACTAAGAGTCCACAATGACTTGATGGTGTGTAATCATTATAAACAAGGAAAGGCGATCTTTTAAACTAAGAAAGTTTGAACCTCTGGCTCATTCCAAAAGGTCATACAGAAGTAGCCTTTATGTCATTAAGAGTCTGAAGACAAAGCCTATTGCATAGAAACAAGAGCATTGACCACGTTAGAGAAAATGGGGAAAATATGCCTTTACAGGCAAAGAGCGAAAAATAGCTTATGTTGATTAGCGTTTGCTTTTAGGCTGTACTATCTGTGGGGAAAGATATGCTAGAGCAGCAGTAAAAATAATTTTAAATTCTGGATTTAAATCTGCAAACATATTTTATAGATATGAAGATAATTTTATCTCTACATCCGTAAAAAAAATAACACAAATGAATAGAAGGGAAAATTTAGTTGAAACTAATTGTTTTTTAAAAGTTACTAAAATTGCCTAATAGAATTGTTGAAGCACAGATTTCAGCTCCACTGTAACGTTGCCCTAGTGTGCCCCAAGAATGCTAGATAATCTTTCACCCACTCCTTTGTGTAGATTGCTAGGAATAACTGGAACAATTCCACTGTTTTATTTGTTAGGCTCTCCTTAAAACCTGATTAGGTCTTTGTTCCCAAACATAGAACAAAAAATAAACACCGCAAGGCCTTCTGTGTTCTACGGAGGCTCAGGTGTCCCTTGACTTGGAGAAGCTGACAATGAAGCAATATACAAAGCACAGTCTTGCAGATGGACCAAGGGTCCCTACATCCTTTCCTCCTTGATCTGAAGCCAGAAGGGGGGGAAATGTATCCTTTTTTAAAATTCTCCCATGATTAAGAATCAATGATTCATTAACCTGCAAGGGCCTCTTAATATCTTCCCAGAGCATGTCAACATAGAGAAAAAAGTGGGTTTTAATATAACTATACAGAGCTTTATAAACTTCACAGTTAACATTTCTTTAAAAACCAGTTATTAGTTTGTAATATTATATATAAACAATGTAGCAATATAACGTATTAGTTTTATATAAAAGATTATATGCTTTAAAACAGAAACCCAACCTACTGAATAAAACAATATAAAGACAAAAAAAGAACAAAACCTACACTAAACTACCAGAGTAGGGAGGGAAATTAGAAAACAAAACAAAAACTTTAAAAAAACCTAAACAATTCTAAAAACATCCCAAAACCCCACACCTAAACTATATCTACACACACAACACATTTAAAGAAGAAAAACTGATCAGGCTACTAAAATTATATTTCAATTCCATCATTATGATTCCAGATTGAAACAATGAATTAAACTTCAACTACACAAAATTCTGTTGTCTGGTCTTGTCTGTTTAGTACAAATCTGATGCAAACACTAAGAGTTGACAAATTTCATTAAGCCAACTTTTAGAATCTGGAACAAAAAAATTCTTCCATGAGTATACAATCACCTTTTTCACAAGTCAAAACTCAATATATTCAAAGTTCTTCACAGACTGAAAGAGTCCGGATTTTTGAGAGTTAGTTTAACAAAGCAATATCTTTAATTGACTTCTAAGAACCTGATCCATAATCATAATAACAATACTACTACTACTACTAATATGTCTAACCAATAAGGAATTATAAGTGGACACACCCATAATGTAAGTACCAAAGTTCCTTCATATTTATTACATCTCCAGCATTCAAATCCAATCTTTTTAAAATTATTTAAGGGTTTCAATAGACCCTAAGGAGTTTTTTTTTTTTTTTTTTGCTGAACTAAGCCAAGTTTTAGGTCATAAGAAATATATCAAACACTCCTTAAAGCCTGAAGTGCTTGATTAAGCAAAATAGGATAATTCAATTTACTAATCTAGATTTATTGTATAATATTCAGATCTAGAGTACATGCTCCTTCAATAAAAAATTAATCATTAACTTTTCAAATTGTTTAAAATGTTTAAGTGGAACCAGCATAAGTACTGCTCTATTTCTCTCTCGATGCAAAGTTCATTTTCACATAATTAATGGTAATATTTAAATCTCCCTCTTAATACCTTCTTTTATCCAGGTGACACATTTTGAAATGTTTTTTTTTATTTTTTTATTTTTTTATTTAAAGAATTTATATGGACACCTATCTTAACCAAATAACTCTGGGCAAATAACAAACACATGCATAAAATAACACAGTATGAAAGCTATAAAGCAACGCATAATTAAAAATAACCAAGACTTCTCATGAAAATGTCTTGCAGCACATTCCAAGCTCCACTAACATCCTGGCCCCAGTGCCTAAGGGAAAGGCCAGGTCTTCATGGCCTTCCAAAAGGCCAACAGGGTCAGAGCCATACAGATCTCAGGACAGAGGCTCTTCCAAAGGACAGGTACTGCACAAAAAGAATGCAGGCCTCCATAAGGACCCCCAAATTGCACATCAACTGTGTCTGGGGGAGTGCTATACTATCCAGAGTTAAAAGATGGAAGATCTTTATATCCAGGGGGTCCTAAAACCCACAGCCACTCAGTTTTCCTAGGGTTGAGTATAATGGTATGTGTCTAGGGAAGGGTCAGATAAAAGAAAGCATAGCCTGCAGCCCCATAATGGGCAGAGAAAGAGGTTCAGAAGGGACCCTCCCTTAAGTGGCCATACTCTAGGCATCATCTCTTCCCTCCATCTTCCAAGGTCATTCCCACATACCATTATATTCAGTCACAGCCTGTTCTTCCCTATCCAGACCCTCACAGCCTCCAAGCATTGGGAAAGAATCTAATGACATCACTTGAACAGTACAGGGCAAAGGTATATAATCCTGTGCTGACAAAGGTAATCACCTAGCAACGTCATGCAGATGTTAAATTGGAGTGGGGAGGGAGTTGAGCCGTGGGGCACCCTGCAAAACAGAGGCCTAGGATTTGACTTCTCCTCACTACCACTGCTAACTGAAACTATCCTCAGAGGAACAAGGAGAACCACTACAATACCATGCCCTCCCCCCACTTCCAAGTCCCTAAGCTGGTCCAGAAGTATACCTTGATCAATGATGTCAAAGCGACAGAAAGATCTACAAGGGCTAGGACAGATGCATCACCCTCATCCTGAGTCAGCCAGAGGTCATCCACAAGTGCAGTTAATGCCATATCAGTAATATAAGCCAGCCTGAAGCCTGACTGAAAAAGTTCTAGATAATCCATTTTCTCCAAGCCTACCACCTTCTCAACAACTTTCCCTAAAAGAAATATTCACCATTGCCTGGACCTAACTACATGCTATCTCCTAGAAGACCTCAATCAACCAGGAGAGATATAGATCTAAAATACAGGTCACAGTACCCTGTCCACTTCCTCAGGACTTACAGGCTCAAACTCTCCCCTGGTAACTGGGCAAGACTATGCCTCAGTCAGTTCCATAGGCCCACCCAACCAAAGTCCACTAAACTGGATATTTTCCTGGAGATAGTAATAAAAAAAATAGATTTAATAGTTGATGGATGTTTACTCTCCCAGTTTAATGCTTTGATATATATGTTGTAAAATCTAAGGCTGTTTATAATAAAGATAAGTTTATGACTGAACATATACAAGTGGTGCCATGGCCTTTGGTCCTTACAGTTTTTAAAATGACTACATATCAGGGGTATCTTCAGGGTATGGTAAAAAAAAGTCAAGATGGCAACCATGATGATGTGATTAAGGCTCCTCCTATTCTTCTTGTGGGTCGTGTGTGCCATCCTGACCTTTTTGACTACACACTGCAGATACCGCACACTGCTATGCCTTATCAGGGCTTCATGACCTGTGAACCACAAATCTTAAAACAATCCATTAGTCATGAACTATATCTTGCCAGATGTTTGACAATCTCTATTTTGGTGAGCAGCAAAATGAAGTTCATCAGCCCCACCTGAACACTTCATCATAGCTGTTTGGCTTTTTTTCATCAAGTCAGTGAGTCACAAGTTGTGGCAACCAGGACCATGCCTGTTTCTGAATGTGAATACTAGGGTTGCTATGTATTCATGATTTGTGTAATTTACTCATTATTTAAGCTCTACTCAGCAATGTATATTTACTGTGGATGCAGTTTTGTTATGTTTTTTATAAAAGTTGAATTAGGGGCTAAACAGATGTTAAATCAGTCTTGCTTTTACTCTCCAAAGAATGATTTCTGGAGGTGGCAAAGAGCAGCAGCAAGTATGCTGTAGAAAAAAGGCAAGGGGAAAGAACAAGAACAGTTGTTGTTCAGAAATATAATACATAATTTGTATGCCAGGTCCACTCCTAACACTGAACTTAATATTCTGTATGCAAAACAAACAACTAAATAGGCATGAGTGACTATTCTTATTTAAAAAAAAACATGAAAACAATGTGATCCATTACAGTATGAGGATTCCAATAATCCTATTTAAATCCAAGTACTTCTTTAACTTGCCTGATTAAAAGTAAGTTTGTATAAATGTGTGGATTAGTAGTGCTTGACCAAATCAGCTTGTAGAATTCCAGCAGTCTACTCAATCACAAGAATCCATTAGAATTTTGTTTGAAAGGTATTTTCCATATAAAAAATTAGTTTTACATATGATGAAAAGGAACATAGAAGGAAGCAGAGCTGAATGTGTAGCTCTTAAAAGTCTGGATTTGATGTCCCTGTGTGTTCAACCATGTTCCTGTCAAATTCCTTATCTTTAACAGTTACTTGGCAGGCTAATAGAAAATATTTATGGGAATAGAAGCATTTACTGAATTTGACCAGAAGAAAGAGGATTCTGTTCTCTTCCTAAGAATTTACCAAAATTAATAGATTTTTTCACATAAACATCTTGAGAGTTTGAAAAATCAACTCTAAAAGAAAATTAACCTGGCAGTTTCATCCATTCTTACTCGTATCATATTTTGAAAAGGCTGGGTAGCATCAGTAGTATCCCCAGCGCTGTAATCTATAATGAAAGATTAGTCAGGGTGTGTCTCTATTTAGTCTTGCATGATAGGAAATGCTAGATTATAGCAAAATCAAAACTGTGTGAATTTTGGTATGTCACATTGCACTGTAATCTTGTAATCCACTAACGATAGGGTTGTTGGCCTGCTGGTGTTGCTCAAAATTGTGAAGTACTATATTTATGTGCTTTAAAAAAAACTATCCCATAATTTCTGTTGCAAAGATTTGCCTGCCCAGATTTGAACACCCAGGATAAAACAGAGAAGTAATTCCTCTATAAGGAAAGGTAGAAAGTGGTGTTTTGGGCAGTTATTTCAGCATCTATACAAATGCCATTATAGCTGCTTACTAGTATGACATATGTAAGCAATGATTCTGTTAGCATGCATACAAACCTATATTTTGGTATTGGATTAGGAGTAACCATTACACTGGTGAGCTAATGTTCAATGAGTTCAACAACATCTGACCACATTGATTCACATGGTTAATTCAAATAAATTAGAAGTGCAGATGTTTCATTAGATACTCAGGAGCAGGCAATATCATGACTGACAATGCTCAGCCCTGAGGTCTTAAACTCAAATCATAATAGAGGCCACAGGAGGATTTGTTCATTAGTCTGAGGGTTGCAACCTTGAAACCTTTATATACATTGATACAGTATTAAGTCAGAAGGGAAGAGAATTGTGATGTGCTACATTATTGCAAAATAAAACTACTTTTTTGGCTTTTTACTTTGAACATAGCAAAGGATGTGGGTTGGTATTGCCACTGGAGTGGGATGTGGTGGAACACCTTGTATGGAGAGCAGCTAAGTACAGCAAAGCTGTTTGTTCTGCACAAGGGACCTTGAGAACGACACTGTAATGCAGAAGTGCTGAAACTCCAGGCAGAGGCACCTTCTTCCCCCACCCCCAGACTATTTCTCTGCACTGGGCCCCCACCTCCCCCAATACTTGACCTCCCCTCCCCCTAAAGGATCCGGAAAGAGGGGCAAGGGAGCAAGGTCATCACCACCGTCGCCATTTCTCCTTGCTACAGCTTTATGTGAGAAGCAAGGGCTTGGTCTGTCCAGAAGAAACCATAGTGATACATTCAGATGATACAGCAACCTAAACACAAGGCACAGATGAGTATTTTGCAGCTGCTTTGCTAGGGGGAGAGGTACCTTCAGGCATCCCCATGACTGTGGTTGTCCATGATGGGTCATCCAAACACTGCAGTTCTGAAAAATTATGCATAGTTCCAAGTACCTCTGCTTTCACTAACACAAATACCAACATTTTAAAACTCCTTTTAAACAAATGTTATTATCATAATTACACTCTATTCTGAATAGTTTCTAGAACAAGAACGTGCATGGATATTACAGTATTTGTTATATTTTTTTCTTCAGTTGCTTTATCCTATTTGTTTAGTCTGGACATCTTTACAGACTTTCACCAAGTTTTTGGTTTGATCTTGCTATGATTTTTGAAACATATACATTCAACATATTAATCTACATCCCCAATTTTTCAGATTAGAACAAGAGTATATCAATTAGTCATTTTTTGCATAAATATCTGTATTAATTCTCTATATAGAATTATTGTTTTTAGTGTTGTAATTAGATCGTGTGGTAGAATTTTGTCTTTGCCAGAAATTATATACATTCAAGTATTGACAAGTAATACTTTCATAATGTTTCAGATAAGTAGAATATCTACAAAATATACTATATGTGGAATGGGTAATTTGATATAGTGAAGAGAGAGAGAGAGAGAGCGCTATTCAGAAAGTTAAAATCATAGATGTAATGGTCGGAAGGGACCTTGAGGACACCTAGTCCTAATCCCTGCCCAGTTGGACATACCTGGATTATTGAGATCAATGAGAAGCAAGTAAACAAATTCAGCAGCATAAAACATATTTTTGTTCCACCTATGTTGGATCTATCCCATACCATATTACAGCTGCTTATTCCTATTAGAATGGTTCAAATCGTATATTTTGAATCACATCACATAGTGTGAGTTAGGATTAGAGTGAATTCAAGTGACCATACTGATCCACGCAATAAGCCACATTAGAGTCATAACCAGAGACTTAGCAAGTGCACAATCTGTTAGGTAAAAACTATTGAAACAATCTTTGAATGACTCCGATTGTCAGATATATACTAAAAAAAAAACCCTACTTTTGTTTGGACCATCCAGCCAAATTAAGTAAATTTCAGGCATAAGGATTTTCAGTGACAGACATAAGAATTTGCTTTAAATTCTGTAACTGAAATAAATCTATAGCAGTTTTGTTTATTTATTTATGCCTTTTGTTTGGGAACTCAAGGTGGTATGCATAACACTTCCTCCTATTTTTCCCACAGCAAATGTGTTTTCCTTGGGTAAAGAATTGATTTTGATAATAATTGTGACACAAAGGGTATTGGAGCTTTAATGGAAATATTGCCAATAATTGCCAATAAGCAACTTCAGTGTACTATTTACTATTAATTTTTATATAAATTATAGTGCTGTATTATAGTAAGTAAATTAAAAGGAGTCTGTTAAACTTTTAGACATTGTTCCCCCTGTCCTGTGGTTGGATAATGATCCTTAAGAATCCTCTACTTTTTAAGCACATGCATATACTGTAATTTAAATATCTGTTGTTTTTAGTTACTGGTCCTTATCTGAAGTTATTATTATGATGTGTGATTGATGACTCCAATACCAGTAAAAGACCTTTTCAGAAAATTAATTCTAGCAAGGGACATGCCAGGGCTACCCAGAGTGCTAACTTGCATCCTCCCTTTCGGAGTCTTGCCTTTCAATGTTTCTTCATTGCGCAAAAGGTCAAAGCCGCCTTAAGGCAAACAACCTCTTCTGAATTAAGATAGATTGACTTTCTTAGCAGAAAGCTAACACTAGAGGCACAGCCAAGACTTAGCAATGGGCTTGTTGTGGAAGAAGATGCTAAACTGGCAAGAGGGAATTGGACTGGCACCATCTACAAAGCTGAAGCAATTTTCTTCAGTTGCTACAGGCAGCAGACTCAGACAGAAAATCATGGCAGGATGGGAAAAGTTCCCAAACACGCTGAAATAGTAGAAGGCTTTCAGTTAAAGTAGTTGAGAGGACGGCATTGCCAGCACTACTAAGCAAGCAATGCCGAAGGGAACTGACTTGTTCCTGGTCTCTTCATAGTTATGTTTCTGTTTTCAAGGCCTGAATATGTTTCTCACTGAACAGTAATCCCATAATTTTTACTGTGTGTGGTATTTGCATAGAACTTCCTTTATTGAGTCACAGTTCCTCTGTTATTGCACAATCTCAGGCCTTTGCCATTAAGAACATTTTCATGCTTAGGAAAATGGGAAAAGAAACCAACCTTTATTATCTTACCATCTCCAAGATGTGTATGGATTTACATTTACTTGCTTTTAATGCCATTTGTTTAGATTCATGCACACCCAGGGGCTAGATTTCTCTTTGCTCACAACACACAATGCCATACAGTATGACCGGGGAGAAAGAAGGTTGTGCAGTGTCTTGGTGTAGGCTACTAGATTTCCAGGCAAGCGAAGGGGGACAGGGCAGTGGCTTCAAGTACATCATAGGTGTCCCCAAAAGCTTCCTAATAGGAAAGGAAAATACAAATCAATAGGAATGGAGTTTTTAGCATGGCATGGAGAGTTTGGGGATGCAGCAACCTGAATGAAACCCAGGGGTGTCTCAGTCACACTGCATGTGCTCTGTCAAATTGGCAACACTCACTGGCTTGGCAGGCCAGCCCCAAATGGAGCCTGTGCCTGATCCGGGGTGGCAGTGGTAGGCATGACCTCGTGCAGCATCACAGGGGATATAAAAGAAATGATGGAGATGTTTGCTTAATAGAGTTGTTTGTAATACAGTACACTTAATACAGTTAATACAGATGTTTCCATCTGAGCTTTTTCCTTTCATACTGTAACTTTGATCCTGGATCAAAGGATCCAGTAAAATGTGACTTTCAGTTTTGCCTGTTCATTTTCACCTAATACTTGGGGCCAGTCGCTTTCTTTCAGCCCTAGGAAGCAGTCCATGGCAAACCACTTCCGAAAAGGATGCCAAGAAAACTGCAGGGGCTTGTCCGGGGAGTCGCTAGGAGTCAAGACTCACTCAAAGGGGGGGGGGGGGGACTCTTTGTTCTGAATTGCAGTGAATCGGATTGTTTCCCCTGCCTTCTGGCTAGAAACAGTAGTGCTTAAGGCAGGCAACTGGGTTTTTTTTAAGGAATTCATTGTTCCATAGTTATAAAACTGCAACCTCCATGAACATACATACTGTAGTTAATTTTTCCCCCAAAGCAGAACAGCTGTCAGTACTCAGCCTTTGGAACTGTGTAATCAATGTAAATGTCGTTGTTGGGTTTTTTTACTCTTTCCAGAGGAACCGTGGAGAAAAAGGGAGGGAATAGAGCTTGTCTTTGCTGCTTTACAGACTGAAGTCTGGAAATATATCAGATGTTAGTGTGACTTCATGATTTATGATACTTGAACAAGACCTCATTAAACTTTTAATTTTTTCTCATATAATTCCTTGATTTTTTTCCCCTTAGACATACAAAAACTAAAGCTTCCAACTCATTTGCTGCTTTCCTACAGGGATATTGGGAACTCCTGTTTTCACAGTATTTCCTGATTTTAATTTAAAATCTCCTGTTTGAATGTAGTCTTTAAATCCAGAAATGCTGGGAGTTGTTGTTAGGGAAAAACTAAAGAACAGGGGGTCCTTGGCCACAAGTGATTGTGGAGTTTTGTGGAAGCAATTGCAAAGCCACTAGGCTTAGCCAAAACTGTAATTAATAGTTCTCTTTTAGGGAGCCTGATGACAAGCCAGAGAAGGAATTTTATAGAGGGTTTTTTTTCAGTAGCAGGACTCTCGGTAAGGTTGCTGTCCTATGTACAGTTATTTTGGGAGTGATTTAAAACAATACTTCTAAGTAAACATAAATAGAAGGGGCTACCTGCTATATCCACAATGATATTACTAGGTATTCCTCGTTTAGCGACCACAATTAGGACAAGCAACTCAGTCGTTAAGCAAAGCAGTCACTAAGTGAAAAATCACATGACCATGGCTATGCTTACAATTTTAAATGGAACAATGCATACTAACTGACTGTGGTGGCGAACACATGACTAAGAGTGAAACACTGCGAAGGTCGTAAATGTGGCCATTGGTTGCAAAGTCACTTTTTCAGCATCGTCATAACTGCAAATGGTCACTGTCTGAGGCAGTCAGTAAGCAAGGACTATCTGTATACTGATATCATTGCTGTTTAGTGACGCTTCTAGAGATGACAAAGTTGAGAGAAATACTCCAAAACACATCTTTAAAAAAATCAAAGGAAAAATCAGGATAATTTTTAAAATTACTATTTAAATTTCCATTTAATCACAGTAGGTAAGGATATTTATTCTGTAAAAAAACCTAAGCTTTAAATAAGTGTAATGGGTCCTGGAATAATCCAAACAGCCCTGCTTTTGCAAATTCTTGGCAAAAAAAGTTTGTGGCAAAATACAATGTTTTAACAACTCTGCTGTTACTTTGATCAGTCTGAAAAATATTTGCATGTGATTTGTCACAGATTGTGTCTTCTCTAAAATATGCCTTTGTTCTGAAAAACAAAATAGAAGGACTATTTTTTTTGTACATAATTCTGTGCAATATTTCTTTAGGATTCCTGCAGATAGAACTGCAGATATTTTTTTTCTTCCTAGCATTTTCCCGCAGGTGCAGGGTCCACTTTTCTGGATCAACCAAATGTTGATCCATTGGTTGCAACAGGAATTGACCAACCAGCTTGTCACCCAAGCCTGACGTCCTGGCCTGAGAGAGAGTGACTGGCCCAACGTCACCCAGCCGGCTTTTGTGCATACGGCGGGACTAGAATTCAGTCTCCTGGTTTCTAGCCTGGAGCCTTAACCTCTAGACCAAACTGTCTTTCAACAAGCAGATAGAACTGCAGATGATTTCTTAAAACATTATTTCAATCTGGAGCAAGTGAAAAATTTTGATTCACTGCCTGATAAGCTCATTAATGTTTTAAATCCAAAGTTATAACCATAAACATTTCTGTATGAAGTCCCTCTCAACATAATTAGAAAGCATCCCAGATCCAAGACCATTTCTCTATGATGGACACTTCTGGCTGAGTAAAAGTGTTGATTCAGAGGATCTATCCAGTTCAAGAAATTACATGTGATTTGGCATGAACGTGTGAAGCAAGATTGTGCCAAATCATGTTTGCTTGGTGAGCTCATATTTGTCCCCTGGCTGGAAACGTGCCTCATATTTTCCATTTTAAATGCAATATATCTTTGTTCATTATTTGTGTGTATGTACAGATATTAACATCTTGGGAGCAATACTATAGCTAGTGCCTTTGATACTGCTAAACCAAAAGTCTGCTAGGAAGTTTGAACGGAACCAGTCACCACGTAGCAAGTGAAACTTCTGGAATAGGCAGTTGCGCAACTTTGGCTCCATTTCATTTAGGGATATTTTTTGTTGCCCTTTTGATGCACTTTTCATAAATAACAGTGAGTTAATTAGGTGCTTCCTTTTCAGAGAACAGAATGATATTTCACTAAACATTAACCAGTTTGGGAATTCACCCACAAATGTAGAAATATAATGCAGATCTGACTTGAGTAATTGCTAGAAAGTGAAGTTTTAGTGGGACCCAGTTGTTTATACAATTCAGTCAGAATGAAATGTTCAAGGTAATACATCCATTTATCTCTACATTGGAAATATTATTTAACTGTGCTCTGCAAAGATAGCAGCCCATCAGATCCAGCAGTAAAATTCAAGATCCAGCACGAAGTATTCTCACTTCAGTGCAACTGACTATCACATGATCTGATGCCTCAGATAAATACCAAAACAGATTGGATTGAAAAAAGAAAACATATGCTATAATCCTATCTGTGCCTATTCAGAAGTCACTCCCATTGAATTCCATGGTGGGACTCAGCTAAGAAGAAAAGAGTGAATAAATTTACAGGATTGCCTCAGATCCATGGGTGTATATATTTAGAAGTAAGTCTGAATCTATTCAATGGGATTCAGTGGGGCAAGTGTTCATTGGACTGCAAGCTGGGAGTAAATCACTCTGACTTAGGCCATCTCCAGGGTTAAAGTAAGACGAGCGCTATATAAATAAAATAAAATAAATAATGGTATAGAATTGCACTACAAAAAATAAAAATAAAGAAGGTAGTCACAGTGTGAGTCAGATGGAGCAATGCTGCAGTGGCATCTAGGACAGATTTTGGACAGTTTCCCAGACTAGCTTCCTGATGTGAACTTGCTAATTATTACCTTTAATATGAATAAGTGTATCTCAGTTTGTTCTCGACAAACTGATTTAAAGAGTCTTTAAATCACTCTACACTTATTGACACAGAAAGGACACAGGCAGATGCTCTGCTGAAAATTCCACTTAGGGAAAGAAGAATAGAAGATGCTTTTTTAGCAAATGGACATTTCTGAATCTGTTTCCATTTCTAAAGGAAGAGCTTTAATATCTTTCAACATAAGGGGAATCTTTTATAATCTAGTTAGTTTAGGATAGGTTTTCTCTTTCTGTTTTCAGCATATTTTTTTTCTTCTGTATGGTTTATTATGTAATAGCTGTATGGTCCACCTGTGGGCATTTGTAAGACTTCTGGTTTGGTTATTGTGTTTCATTTATTACTGTGAGCTGCTGAGAGTCTTCTACGATTGCAGCAGGATATGCATTAGATAGATAGATAGATAGATAGATAGATAGATAGATAGATAGACAGACAGACAGATAGACAGACAGACAGACAGACAGACAATAGATAGATCTGGCCAATTTTTACATTATTAATATCT
Source organism: Liasis olivaceus (assembly GCA_030867105.1). Lineage (NCBI taxonomy): Eukaryota > Metazoa > Chordata > Lepidosauria > Squamata > Pythonidae > Liasis > Liasis olivaceus. The sequence continues at coordinate 78,507,924 of CM061349.1, forward strand.
CTTCTTTTCCAAGAAACTTAATTGTAAAGCTTTTAAAATGCAGCAAAAAATATAAATAAAAAGAGTATGAGAGGAAAGAAAAATAAAACGGGTTACATAACCCAGTTCTTCTTTTCCCCGTTCTTTTTGCAAACCTCAATATGAAACTACTTTGTAACTCGTTGTTAATATGATCCACATTACACAGAAAGGAATCCACCCACCGCAGTTTTATTGAGTTAAATGCTTTCATAGGAATCCCAGTACATTAATGGAGCAAGCGTATTTTTCACAGGAATTAAAAAGAGAGGCATAGTGGCATTCATTCCAATGATTGCTAATAAAATTCTTGGTAACTAGGGAATACATTTACATAAGAAGCCAGGCTATGTCTTTCTTCATAGGAAACTAGCAAGGCACAAAAGTTTGAGAAGTGTTGCTTCAGATACTATATTGTCATACCTTCTGAATTTGGGATTAAAGATGAACTGTAGAATGGTGCTTTAATTCAGGTTCTGAACAGTGAGGTCCGTGTCAGTTTTTGAAGCAGATGCTGCTCTGCTGTTTGTTTTGCTTTCCCTCTCGAATAAATACATGAAGGGGTTGAGCAGGTATAACATAGAATGATGATTTAAATGTATTTGTTCTGCTTTGATTATTATTATGGTTGGTCACACAGTCAGCCAGATGTTTAGACTGGATTTGGCATTTTTATCCACCTGTCGAGTCCTTCCCAAGGACCTGAGATAAGCAGATGTTGTTTGATGGTGTTAAAGGTATTGTCACAGGATATAAACTGTTCCAAGTAAAGCTGCCTTTTGCAATTGATTGATGGTGATTTTGTCAATGCTGATGGTCTTCAAGTGGTGCTCCAGATGTTTTAAGATTGCATCTAAGGTGCCTATTACTTGTGGTACTATCTTTGCTTTCTTTTGCCACAGTCATTCTACTTCTATTTGCAGGTCTTTATATTTTGTGATTTTTTCCAGTTCTTTCTCTTCTATTCTGCTGTCTCCAGGTATTGCACTGTCCACTATCCAGACTTTTTTGTCTTTCTTATCAACAACTGTTAAGTCTGGGGTGTTGTGCGGCAGGTGCTTGTCTGTTTGAATTCTAAAGTCCACTTTAGAAAATGAAGAGCACTTTAGCTCCTTCATTTTCTATGACTTTGTCTGTTCTGTGGTCCCACCAGTTCTTGCTTGCAGGCAAGTGGTATTTCTTAGAGATGTTCCAATGCACCATTGCTGCTACTTTGTCATGCCATTGTTTGTTGTTGTTGTTATTATTATTATTATATCCTAAACAAAAATGAAATGCAACCAGCAGTGAAATATAAATACAGTGGTACCTCGGTTCACGAACGCATCTGTTCACGAACAATTCGGGTCACGACCAGCTCCGGCCGCAAAAATTTACCTCCGGTCGCGAACGCCGGATCGGGTGACGAACAGGATCTGTGGCCATTTTCCCTCCCATGTCACGTGGTTGCAGCTTCCTGTAGGGAGGGGACTCTCCCTCCAAGCAGGAACCGTGGCCATTTTCCCTCCCGTGTCACATGGTCGCGACTTCCTGTAGGGAGGGGACTCTCCCTCCAAACACTAACTGCCTCCCCACCCCATTCTCCCTCTTTATACTGTGCTTTTTTTCATGTTTTTGTGGTTTAAAAATAAAATGCGTATGTTTCAGAACTGTTTGTATTTACATTGAACCTTATGGGGAAATTTGCTCTTTCCTTTGGCCATAGCCCTTGGCCTGGTGATTGCTTTCACTGTGCTTTTGTCGCTATGGAGAAAGGAAAGAGCGCGGAGGAATCAGTGGGGGGGGAAGCTCCCGCTCCGCTGTGTGTGCGCGCAACATAAGCCTTTCCCCCCAGCGCGCTGATTGCTTTCACTGTGCTTTTGTCGCTATGGAGAAAGGAAAGAGTGCGGAGGAATCAGTGGGGGGGGAAGCTCCCGCTCCGCTGTGCGTGCTACATAAGCCTTCCCCCCCATTGCTTTCACTGTGCTTTTGTCGCACGCGCCAAGGGCTATGCACAAAAGAAAGAGCGCGGAATTAAGAGGAATCAGCACGGGGGGGGGAAGCTCCCGCTCCGCTGTGTGTGCTACATAAGCCTTCCCCCCCATTGCTTTCACTGGTTCAGAATGGATTAACCGTATTTACATTGAACCTTATGGGGAAATTTGACTCGGGTCGCGACCAGAAATCAGTTGGCGACCAAATTTGGGGTCGGAACGGATTAACCTTATTTACATTGAACCTTATGGGAAAATTTGATTCGGGTCGCAACCATTTCGGGTCGCGACCAGAGTCACGGAACGAATTAAGTTCGTGAACCGAGGTTCCACTGTATGATGTCTTCAGCAACAACAACAACACAGACTCTCCGTGGCATTCTGAAATAGCTTGAAATTTGACTGAGTAATCTCTTTCCTGTCAAACAGGAGGCTCAACTACCATGCCTTATTTGGCTCCGCCAATCAATACAGATCTCTCAACTGCAGCTATGTGTTACTTTGAATAAAATAGTGACTCTTCTAGTGTAGACAGAAACATTTGTGAGAAGTAAGATCAATGCCTAAGATAAGTCTAGAATTCCCACAATTTGCCTGTTTCCCACCCAGGTGTTCACAGGTAGCTTGCTGAATATACAAAACACAATCCACCACAGGAAACTCCTATAGTCTATCTCTGGAATCTGTACATTGCTTGGTTGCCATGGCACAGAATGGCACGTTTGATCTTACATACCTTTCCTAATTCTCCCGGCTGAATTCCTTTACATAGAATGAGTTGTTCCTTGCAAGATTTCTATCCATGCCTTCATTTAAGGCGGTGTCAGTTTTTCCCTAGCAGGGCAGGCATGCACTAAAACATGTCAGGCTTTGCTTTTTTTGGCTCCTGAAAAGTCTCTGGCTTGCAAGCTGGTCTTGGCCTCGTAATTATTTTTGCCCTCTGTGTAAAACTTACTTGGCTATATGAAGTACAGTCATAGGAAAGTGAGTTTACTTTGATAGAAATTTAGAAACTTGAAGATGATCTTTGTATCCCTTTGTATTGCTTTAAGATGTGAAACTCCCAACCCCCTCAGTGCATTTACACATTATGCAAGTGATAGAGAAAGTGATTCCTTGCTGCTCTTCAATTCACTTTCAATTGACTCAGCTGAAAAGAAAGATAAAAGTCATTTCCGTGTTGGGATGGATTCATTAAATTAAGAATACATGACAGTAAGACTGTTATCATTAGCTCCAAAGGAGATGTAGAATGCAGCTGCAGGTTAAAAATAGAAGTACAGGGGGTTTTTTTAATTGCCCTGTGACAACAGGGTATAGAAGCCCCCACCCCCCACGTCCAATTGTTTGACTGAAGGTTCTTTAAAAGTGATGCCCTTTGGATGACATCTCATAGGCACAGGAGGAAGATGGACTTTCCCTTGCAATTCGCACCTTACAGTTCCTAATGTCTTTTGAGACAAAATCCTGATTTACGTTTAGATTTATGGATCCAGAGATGGCATTGGTTTACCAAGAAAAGATTCAATGCTAGCAATTTTCTTAAAAGAAACTACGAATCATATAGCTAATGCCTATACATCAGTCTGTATAGACAACTTCAGAGAGGATGACCTATGAATGACATTACACATAGTTGCTAAATGAAACCCCAATGGGAGAAGTCATGAACCAATCACTGGAGGAAGCAACACCAAGGGTGCGGGAGTTATTTCTGGCTTCATATCCTGCTTATAGAAACAGAACAGGCTGAACTGGATGAATTCTTGGTATTCAAAGGGTCCTTCTTATGTTACATTTTTAGATCAGCATTTTCAAACATGCATGCTTCCATTTATTCATGTGTACTTGTGTGTTGGGCTTTATTATACACAAAACTGGCAAAAGGTATGAACGATTGCAGGACCACACAAAGCATTCTGAGGAGATGTTTCACAATGAAGCATGCCTCTTAGCATGGTTAGAGTCAACACATATTTTGCAAGGATCATGCAGTTACTTTGATTCCATGTGCACAACCATTTTGATGCTGTGGAAAATAGACCTTTAGATAGTATACATTGCTATCAAAGAAAATAAAATGAGAAGCACAAGACACTGGCTTCATGAGCTTCCAAGCAGGAACATCTGTATTCAGTTTTCAAGGCTTACAGAGCTCTTCTCTTGTCCTGTCTTGTATTAACTGTGCCATTTTTTTTCATTATCATTGTTATCCTCATCATCACTACTACTACTAGTAATAGTATTATCCCTTAATAATCTCATTTGCAATCCAATCCTAGGCATATTTTACAGAAGTTTCAGTGAATTCAAAAACTATTGGTAACTAGTGATGAAGTTACTTTAGGTAATTATAGATTCTGATTTAACAGTCTTATTGGATGATGGAGACTTCAGAGTGTAATAGTACTTACTGTAATTTACTTCAAAATGCAGTAAGCCAACCTTGATTTCATTTAGTTACTTTCCTGCTCATTCTGCCAAGTGAAATCCTTGACATCTGCCCCAAACTCTTGTTTTGCTGGCATCACAGATTATAATTCTTCATGGTCTTCTGTTTTAAAATGATAGTGTTAAACTATGCTAGCTTGTTAGTTCAATGTAACATTTAAGGTAACTGTCTATATAGATTTCTAAAGAGATACGGCATTAACCTTGTTTAAGAATTCGTTATAATGCAAGCAATCCAATAAGCTGCTTAAATACAATTTAAAGAACAAAACATAGGTGAAATCCTGGATATGTCTAAGCACAAATATCTACTGGCACAACTTTAAAATCTGGCAATGGTAACTTTATGCACATGGGATTAGGCATTAATTCTCCTTCCTTTGTCAGCTAAAGTAAGTGTAAGGCTGAAATGGGTATATTTATATAGTGAAATACAGGAACCTGGTCCTGATGGCTTTAATCATAGCTCATACTATGTGGTAATTAGGAGTTCTTTTTCATGTCTCTGTTTTGATTTAAACATTAGAATATGCTAGAAGCTGAGGTTTTGAGAGGCATTTCCCATTAGCATAGTAACATTAACATGTGGATATCCCAAAGGAGACACATTCATGTACTCCAGCTAGTATTTCAAACCCAATTAAAGGCACATCACATGGTATACAATTTCCATTGGAAAGCACTTCTGTGCAGGAATTAACATGCAATCTGCATGCAAGTCATCTGATTTATTGGCATTGCACATATATTTATTTACTGCTAGGACATAAGATATGATCATCATTGGAATCTATAGTCAACAGCAAGTTAAGAGTACTGGCACACAGAGCAAATTCCACAGATATAACAATTACTTTTTCTGCTTCCTTGAAGAGTTTTTGTAATTTTATGTAAATCTCCTTATCTGCAGAATCTACATCTATTCAAGAAGCAAAGCCATCATCACTACCACCCCTGAGATGTAACCAAACTGAATACAACTAAAATGCATCTTTAATTGCAGGTCAATCCATCCCATGATTATTCATAATCAACCCCAATGATAGCATACACATAAAACCCTATGTTTGCTTTTATGTCAGTAAATAAGGAGGGTACATGACAGCAAGTCAATGTTTGGAGGAGCATTCAATTGGGAAACAAAGTGCCTTTCCTGAATTCAGTGAGAATTATTCCAAGATAAGTATATAGGATTACAGCTTTCATTCCAAATTAGCTTTAGCTGCATTGTAATGTTCATGATGATTTTCTTCAAGAGGTCATTTCTGCATAGCCAAAGCCCATGTTCCAAAGGCGCCTGGTAATATCTGTGCAAAACATATATGTGCCACATGCTTGTTTGGACAAGGAGTGAAGAGCAAGGAAATTTCCGCCTTGCTCTCTGTACAAGAACTCACGCCAGTTCTCCAGGATAGAAGTAAAGATGTATGCTTGATGTGCTAGTGCAGCCCACCTTTAAAAGATCTGGGCTGAAAGTTTTTTTTTATGTGTATTGCTTGAAATAGACAAATGAAGGGATTGGCTTCTAAACATAATGAAGAATGAAGCTTCAAATCCACCACCTTTCTTTGAAAACTGATTTTGTTGGTTTCCAACTGGGAATAAGGGGAGACTCAAGAAACAAGGTTGTTAATAGTTTTAGACATTATTTTTTTGCACCATGATATGAATATATGTGTTAAGCACAAGACTTTGTACAGATGGAAATCTAATTGCTTGAAATTCAAAATGGTCTAATACAATAAAAGATTCTATTATCTGTCTTCTCTAGTTTCAAAGTAATACAGGGGTATTTTGTGTGCATGTTTCTTTGTGGTTTTGTTTTATTTTAATCAAAAACAATACCCCAGCTGTCTCTGAGCAAAAAACTTGCCATGAATTCAGTTTCATCTTTTTTTGACAATTAATTTTTTTCATAATGAAATTATCCCCTCCCCCCTAAAAAAAACCTTGAAAAAAATCTGTGCTAGGCACAATCCCTTGATTATTTTTTAAAATTTCTGTTTCTGTGTGCTTTCTCAATATAGGTAGTTTTTATATCTACAGCCCAACACAAATATTTTGCCTAATTTATTCTTGACTTACGATGCCACTCAATTCAGCCCTGCTTAAACTTTAAAAGACAGGGCACCATTCTCATGGATTACATCCTGCAGGTAAGTGATGCTTTCAGGGTATTTGATTACAAACCACCATGCCTGAGAGTCATTATCTCAAGTATTTTCATTCAGTTCACCCCAGATCCCTTCCAGCCACAATCTGTGTGTAACCCTTCCTGTGACAAACAGTTGCTCAGCTCAACAAAGCAGTCTGCCTTGACTGCTCTTTCTGATGGTAAACCAAGGTGGCTTCCTGTATTGGAAATGATGGGGAAATCTCTCCCTCCGTAATGATAGGATATCTCTTTTGGTTTGGGTGGCATTCTCGTATTACTCTGACTAATACATACCAAAACATCGCCACTCCACCCTTTTCAGCTCTCTTTCCTGTTATATATAATGCAATTAGATTAGATTGTATTATTATTTTAAAGATCACTAAAGCTTTCTCAGCATACCGTCAGAGTGAAAAAAAATCTGTGTAGATGATGCATACAGTTCACTGAATTTTAAATCAATTCAGCATTAGATTTTTATGCACAATACAATGCAAGGAGGCATCTACCGAAGTCCTTGAATGATCTGAGACTTCAGCTGTTAAAGAGCACTGTAAACATTAATGCAACATTCATGCATACCTGCGTAGAAACTAGTGTACTCTATCTGAAACCATTAGGGCAAAGATAAATTATAATTCTGTATTCAGCTAAAGATGAGGGGAAAAGCTGTGTTAGCTTGTCGCAATAGACAGACATAAAGCCTGGTAGTACCTTTAAGACTAACCAACTTTATTAGGGTATAAGCTTTTGTGACTGGCAGCTCACTTAATCAGATGCATGGAATGGGTTTTCTATTAGAGGACTTTAATACAGAGAATTAAAAGAGGTGGGCGGGAGAAGAAAATACAAGGAGGAAGCTAATGGGTTTATACAATAGGAGAGATTGAGAGGATGATCTCACAAGTGAGGATTACCTTATTGGTTAATGGGCAAAGAACCCATTGTCCCTGCTTAGGCCTTCTGCAATACATTGGAATTGTCTAATGTATTGTTGTTCAGTTGTCTCTCTGTGCAAGAGAATAAATGAACACAAATTAGCATCAGAAACCCAAAAGGTGACAAGACAAGGCCACAGTGTTTCAACTTCCCAAGGCACTCCATCCCTGATCTCAAAGTAGCAGTTGTGGAACAGAAACTTTACCACCACAGTACAACCACAATACAAGGAGAGACAACCAAGCTACAAAAATTGGAACATCCCAATTCATTTACAGAGCAGGAACAATGAGTTCTTAGTCCATTATATTTGCTAACTGATAAAGCCACACTCAGCCCCCACCCACACCTGTGAAATCTTTCTCTCAGTATCTACTATGTTTGAGATACCACCCCCCAGGCCCTGGGGGGTCAACCCATAGCTATATACAAAGAACCACCCAACCTGAAAGGGATTCTCACAAGCAACAAGAAACAACAGAACAGTGATGCTAACATGGAGATCAGATCCTGCAGAAAAACCCAGATATCTACTTTGCCCCACATTTACACCAATGGCACTATCACAGATCTCAACAACTTCACACAAAAGTTTAGAGGTGCCTTTACATGCTCTTCCTCTAATGTGATATACGGCATCATCTGTCAGGAATGCCCCTTGGATTCTATGTAGGACAAATGGGACAAATTTTACACAAAAGAATTAATGGACACAAATTTGGCATCAGGACTCAAAACAAGGACAAACTAATATCAGAGCACATTAACCACCTAGGACGCGCAATTACATATTTCAAGGTGGCTGTTTTGGAACAATGAAATTATCCCAGCATTGTAGAGCAAGAGAAAGGTTAAACTCACATACATCAAAGGGTTTCAAGCTATCTCAAAAGATCTTAACACAATGGGATTTTAACACATTACAATTGCTAATTGAAGAGGTACTTGCAATCTGCCTCACGTAACTGCACATAACCACCCCGTCTTCCCCTTTTACCTCATCTCCTTTTTAAATCCTGTATCAGTTTAACCACTCCATGGATCTTCTGAAGTGAACTACAGCTTACAAAAGCTTATGCCTTTAAATAAATTGAATTAGTCAGAAAAGGTGCTATCCAGTTCCTCTGATTTTTGGCTACCATAGAAAAACAAGGCTTGCCTCCTACAATCTGTACTGTTGTGTAAACCCATTAACTTACCGCTTTGTTTTTTCCCCACCCACTCCCTTTAACTCTTTGCATTTAAAGTTTATACAGTGAACCAGTGAAGCCACTCTATACAATTGAAATGAACTATTGCTCACAAAAACATATGCCTCAATAAAGTTGGTTAGTCTTGAAGGTGCTATAAGATTCAGCTCCCTATTCAGCTGGAGAGTTTGAGCAATAGTAGCAGTATTGTTAATAGCAAGGACATTTAAGACAAGCAATTCCCCAACTTGCAGAAACTTATAGCTAATTTTCTTCTTGTTTGGCTTTTTTAAGAACATTCTGTTAGAGAGAAGTATCTGTACAATCCTTGCATCAGTTCAAGGATCGGGGGATTTCTTTACAGTATGCCGTACAGTCTGAGCCACAGAGCCATATCTGAACAGTGCATGAGTTAAGTGCAGAGGAAAAAAATAGGCTTCTTGACAATTATTTATTTTATACAGATTCCTGAAGTATTCTGCCTTGGAATGGTTTTAAAGGCACAGCTGTGATGCAGCTTCCAGAAGCACCAAAACAGCCTGGCAGAAGAGCAATTTTGCTTTCATCTGCTTTGGATTAGCAGGGATAATTCAGCTGGGTCACTCCAAAACATTAGTGAGCAGGCAGTTCCTTCTCTTTGCAAATGTGTGCCCGTTCACTTTCTTCCGTCCTTGTTTGCTATTTATTTATTGCATTGGTACCAGTCTGCAAGTCTGCCAGCTCACAAACATTCACCGAATCTGACATGAGTTGGATCTCTATACTTAATTCCAGCTGGAGGTGTTTGCTTATACGTGGCATGCTTGAATCAGAATAACTGGGAGTAGCAAGCCAGAAAGTGATAGTGCTGATCTCCATAGTAATAAACTGATGATCCAAATAGATCAGCAAGAAGTTTTGATGGCCCAAAGATAATACTACTGTATCAGTAATGAAATACACGTGGCTTGCATAGTGCGCCTACCATATTTAGATGGATGGATGGATGGATAGATAGATAGATAGATGTGTGTGTGCATACATGTATATGTTCTATGTGTGTGTTGTGTGTACACATATATACGTACATCTTGAATCTGGCTCAATAGCACCTGGCTGTTCATGCAGACCTTTTATCCCAGGAGCAATATATGAGCAGGAGAGCACACCAGAAAGTCTGGATTGCCACTTGGCAGTGGCACAAAGGCAGGTCTTTTCCGTGGTGGCACCTCTTCTATGGAATGATGTCAATCCTGCTGACATGCTTAAGGGCACATTTTAAAACTCCCTTTTATGTTGACTTGTCCAAGTCATTAATTCCCAGCCTTTAACTAGGCTTTTTATGGCATGTCTTTGTCTTTATTCTGATATATTTTGGTATGTATAGTAAATGGCTGTTGGGCTTCTTGTAATAAGCAACAACGAGAGAGTGAGAGAGACAGGGAGAGAGAGAAAATATGTTTGAAATTTCTTCTGTGAAGTCAAAATGACTTGCTGAGCTGGGCCAGAAGAAAAGAATAACTCCTTAGCATTCTGAAAAATAATTTGGACAAGGATTCTTAACAATCTCTGTAAGCATATATTACATTTCCAAAAGAGAAAAGTGCATTTGTTCTAACTTCAATCTGCATATTCCTCTTTGAGGCATGACTGCTTCTTTCATTCTAATGTATCAATCATATGGGCTCTGCTACTAAACTGTGCCCTTAGTAGTGTCAGGGTAACTTCATCATTGACTAATTAAGCCCTTGGGGACTCTTTGGGCAGTCATGTATAGATTCTGAAGCTTAGCCGATCATTTTATTGATGCTTTCTGTGCAGGAAGGGAATAGTATCTATTGTTTTTCTCTTTTAATTGTGTCAGCATTTAGCAGAGCAGAGTTGTCACCAAGGTCAACAGATCAGCCTGCCGAGGCAGAGAGAATGATATAGAACAGAGCCAAGCGGTAAGAATATCTCACTTTCATGCAGTTTCCTGAAACAAAACAAGAAATGCTTGAAATCACATGTGGCAATATAACTAAATATCTTTGTTAAAACCAAGCTATTGCTGCAAACTGTAAGTTTCACTTGGATTTGGATCTCATAAAATTTGAGTTTGATTTGTGTTAATTATTATATTCTATCAACTGCTGATTAACCAAAATTGATCCTAACCTTCTCTCTTTGGAAGACAATGAAGCAATACATTTTTAAGTAGCCTAGAATAAACTTCCCACATCAGACTAGAAACATCCTTGAAATCAAACCTCTAACGCAGATGTAAGGTTGATTTTAAAAGCACCAAGTGTGTAATGAAACTGAAGTGTCGTAAAAGGCTGTGTGGGTTCTGCTTCTAAGAAAAGTTTCTTTATGTCACATCATGCAGTCTGTTGTATTTGTCACTTACAATAAGTAACATGCAACAAATTAATTTTTAAAAAGATGCTTCTGGACTTGATGATACCAGAAAAGCTTAACAAACTATTTGTTAGTCAAGCTGTTAAATGGATCAAACTATGTTGTCTCATAATCATAATCATAATCATAATCATAATCATAATCATAATAAAAGTGGATCTAATACAGCTCCAGTTGCTGCCAGTTTATCTCACGTCATGATGGTGGTTTCAAAATGATGTTCAGACAGTATGAAATGGCATGGAGAAAACTTGAAATGTGAAGAAGAACGTACACTTGTAGTGGCCTTGCAGACAGAAAGATGCTTTCAGGTTTAAGCATATCTTATTGCATATTGAATTGCTGCTATGACAGATCAGTGGTTAGTTGACTTTCCTATTATATTGGTTGGATTTCAGTTCTTATTCTGCATATTGTCTGAGATGCTAACACTAGTCTTTTAAAATTTTCATTTAATCTAATTTATTCTGAATGCTGATATAAATTGGCATTTTAATGCTCTTGACAGTTTGGAGTATTGCATAAAGATAATACTTAATTTAAAATAGTATCAGCAAACTAATTAAAATTGTTTTAAGCATACATATACTAATATACTAAATGTTCTAGAACAAATCAAACATAGAAGTGAAAGTAATGCAACTTTTTTACAGGATTGCACTAGCTGTTGCAGCAAATTATGCTAGACATTTTATATCTGTAGAACTTAAAATGTATATATTTTAAAGGCTGTTTTTTATTTGCAAAGGTGAGAGCCAAATACCCTCCGGTTCCGTTATCTGTTAGATAAACTGCATTGTTTCATTATTTTTAAACAAGCCACACTGAGTTAATGCAATATGTATATATCTTAAATGGGAAGCTTTGGTATGATGATCATATAGCTTTTAAGCACAAGCCATGTGATGCATCGCAACGAAGTAGTTCTAAATATACCATTTTTTCTGGTATGCTAGGCCAGTTTTCCCAGCTTGGTGCTTTTCAGATGCACCCTGGAACTGGGACTATTTAGAGAACTCCAGATTGATAAAGGCTGCACTGATTGTTGCCTCATGCAAATATACGGAGAATATCCATCACCATCCTTGTTTGTATGCTTCCAGAAGAACGAGTTTTACCATTACAATAGATGGCATCATCACTGCAAAGAGAACATGTTCTTCATAGAGTCTTATGGCACTTTACTAATTCATTATTGCATTAATTTTTGCAGACCACCAGCTCATTTCATGAGGTAATAAACTGGTTAATCTTTAAGGTGCTAAAGCTCTGTTCGTTTTGCACAAAGACTAACATAGCTGCCCCTCTGGAATCCATAGTTACTTGAGCATAGCTACTATTTAAAATTCCCCAAGAATTCTCATCATTAGGTACAGAACATTTTTTAATTACTTTTTTTTTTTTGAGCCTGAGAAGAAACAGGTGCAATATTGAAGCTTTGTACTCTATTCAGTGCTATGGCTAGATCTATTTAGAGCAGTGTTTCTCAACCTTGGCAATTTAAAAATATGTGGGCTTCACCTCACAGAATTCCCCAGCCAGCCATGCTGGCTGGGGAATTCTGGGAGTTGAAATCCACATAACTTAATTTCATTTCTGTAGCATAGACTTACTGATTTCTCATACCCAGCACTTCTCAATTAGCTCAAAGCCTAACAGATATGCATTTTTTTTTTTTTTTTTTAATCTGCTTAACAGTCATTACTGACCCTGCAGTGACCGCCCCCTAGCGGTTTTCAAGGCAATTGCATCTTTCTAGTTTCGGAATTAGACTTTGCCAGAGCCTAATTCCTAGAGCGTCAGCCCAGCTGGCAGCACAGGAGGCGGGATTTCCGTTGCTTCGCGCCCCTTTTTCGGACGAGCGCGGTTTTTCGCGCTTTTACCGGCAACTTGTCCCGTCTCTCTGTTGAGCCGCTGCCAGCATTTTTCCTCCCACCGGAGTGAGAGTGCTCATTTATCTACTCACGTATGTTTTCGATCTGCTGAGTTGGCAGAAGCTGCGGGTATAGAAACAAGAGCTCACCTTGTTAACGCGAGGCTGGACTCGAACCGCTGAAGCTTTCAGCCATTTCTGGCCGGCACTTTCAGCGTCATTAAGCCGCTGCGCCACTTCTCAACCTTGGCAATTTAAAAATATGTGGGCTTCACCTCACAGAATTCCCCAGCCAGCCATGCTGGCTGGGGAATTCTGGGAGTTGAAATCCACATAACTTAATTTCATTTCTGTAGCATAGACTTACTGATTTCTCATACCCAGCACTTCTCAATTAGCTCAAAGCCTAACAGATATGCATAATATGGATGCACAAAACATATCTTTATTAGGTTTAATACTACCTAGAAGTCCATAAGCCCCACTGTGCTTATTTTATTTCTACATCTTTCCCGTTGTTAGCACAAAGTTTTCCCCAGTCTAGATATTAGGCTGCAAAAATAGAAATCCATAGAATCAGTGTATTATTTGTCAGAAAGTGATTTTAGCAGAATTTTGCTAACTATCAACACCACAGTTGACAGTTGCTCCTATTATTGTCTGGCAAGTTGAATGAAAAGCAGTAATTTCACTAAAATTATTAAAAATAAAAATAAATAAAATAAAAAGAGAAGATTAAGGGCAGTATTTCAAAATTGGATCACGTAGTTCTTCCTCCATTTTTAATATAGAGAATTATATTTATTTCTTAACAGCTAAATGCCAAGTTATTAACAACAATAATAATCCAGGATTGTTATTCTAAAAATCTCCCAACTAGCAGCCAAAATTCATGCATTCTTATAATTAAGCATCTTAGTAAACAGTGTCAAGTGTACTGGGCAAGACTATTAAGATTTTATGAAATTGTTGAACTGAGACACCATTTACAAGTAAAAGTGTGTGTGTTTTTTTACTTCAAGGGGTATAGCATATTAACGTAATAGATCTTGTTTTTAAATAAGTCTGCATGTACATTATTAGATTTGCCCAGCAATGTAATTAAAAAGTTATTGATGTAATACTTCAATTTCAAGTGGGCAATGGTATCACTGAACAGGAATATAATCCATAAACTGGATTTGTCCTCTCTTTAACACACACACAGAGTTCCAAGATAAGCAGTAGTAGGTAAAAGGTATAACACTGCAATAGTAAAGGATATAAACATCAGAGAAATAAGAAGCTAACAAAAAAAAAATATTCAAGAATGACAACTCCCCTTGCTCATTTCTGAAAATATCTAGTTAGCAAAGATACCCACTGGTTAATCAGTGATCTCAGCTCCAAAGTGTTGCATTTTTTGAAAAGGCAAAACATTTGAAATTATGAAAAGTGAAGGTGACAAATTATTCCATACATTGCATGATATTTTTTATGTAATTGTTTTGGTTATTTCCATGCTGCAGATTGCAGATGAAATTGAGACCTATATCAGACCATGCATTAAACTGGGTTCAAAGTAATGTGATGGGTAAAATCCAAAATCCATGGAGGCCAACTGAAATTGTACAAAACTCATTGCAGGGTTTTGAGTTTCAAGAAGTCTTCATTAAGCAAGCGTCTTAGAAAAAAAGGTTGCAAGACAGAAGAAAAGTGCCTAATGTTGGAGCCATGTCACATTCTTAACTATAACTTTGAAGCCTGGTTACTCACTGATGTATCAGCATGAGTGCTTCTCACATGCTGATATCCCCCGAATGTAGCTTGTGAATGAACTTCATGGATTATTCTGCCTAACAACAGCTAAGCAAGCTATGGAAGCGCCTTCTGTTTTTTATTTATCAAAATCTTTGAATCAGGCTCCCAGGTTTCTCTTAAACAAGCTAGGGACTGGAAACCAAGAACAAATGTCTTTTAATGCTGGGTTGTTAGGAGGAAACAAGCCAAAGTTGCTTTCTGGTAAGTTACCAGATTTATTTCTAGTAAATGTTTTTTACTAAATGTTTTACTAAATGTTGGATCGCACCTATCGTGACAGACATTTTGTGAAGAGGCACAGTCCCCGTTGTTGCCATTTTGCGAGATCACCCTTGACAAATTCTCATCATTCTAGAAGTGCCCTCTGATCAGAGAGGTTTGCCTACTCCTGGTTTAAGATGTGCCCACTGGCAGAAGAAGCCAAGCACAAATGACCAAGGTCACTTGCAAAAGTTTATTACCATGTTATGCAAACTAACTTTAAGAATGTTTAATTGCAGGGATCTTGTTTACCCTCTTGTATCCATGTAATTTTTCAAAATGGATAAAAAGGGCAAATTAAAACAAACAAAGGGAACCTGAATGAAGAAGAGCCCTCCTGATACTCTGTAGAGAGAGGATTAAAGTTTATTATTTAATATGCTTTATTGTACCGTTCCTCCAAGGCCCCTTCCCCCATTATCCTAGCATTCAATTCAGGAATCCTTTGACAGTCTATATTTACAGTTGTGACTCCCAGCTGCCTCTTAGAATACTTTCATTCACATTCATAAGAATCAAGGCTATTTTTGCTTTTGAAATGGCTAGCTTGCCTTATTGTTTCCCAGGTGGGAGTATTGCCAGACTTTTCTTTTTAAGCAGCTCTGCCAAATGAGGAAAATGGACATGCTAAGAAATCTTGGCTCCGAGATCAGATAGATTATTATTAAAATGTATTCTTTCAATAAAACACTTCCGTGGCTTGCACTTAACCAAGACTGAAGCATTTTGCAGTCAACTTCATACTTTGGTTTTATAGTATTTATAAATTTAATCACTATAATGTCCATTATTTTATTTGTTGATAATTTGATAGCTTTGTTGGTCCTTCCAGATTAATATATTTTATAGTCAGCAAATATTACAAGGAGCGGGATTGAGTAGGTTAGAAAAAAAGTATTGCAACAGTGAGCGTACATTCTTTGTTCAGTCAGTGAGACACTGCCCTATGTGAGCTTCAATAGATGAAAAAACCATTTGGAAAAAAGCAAACCAAATGAAAGTCCTGATAGATGCTGTCAACTGAATTTAGATGTAAGATGTTCTTGCCAATGAAACAAAGAAATAGATGGTTAAAGCCAGGTAGCCCAATTCTGTTAGTGAATATAACTAAGAGCTTATAATCTCACCTACCATGTAGCAGTACTGATGAACATTCTCCACCATCACTTTGTCACTTGGTGGGTGGCCTATTCCGGCACATACAGCTGGCATCTCACAAGATATTATAACAGATCTGTAAAGCAAATTGAGGATAAACACACAAACTTTACTTGGTGTTTTCTTCTGTCTGGCCACAGCCATGTGCAAAGGGAATTCTTTTGCAAGTGTATAACATTACTTGTTTGTTTGTTTATTTAAATTATTTCTGTCTCACAGCAGTGAATTTGTAAATTGCCTGCATTAAGCCTATTTTTGCAGTGATATGTTCTGGATCGGAAGAGGTGTAAGAGAAGAGATATGATAGGGATTCCATTTATTAGACCCAGATATTTTTTACAAATGTGTGGAAACAGGAAAAGTGATTATATGAGAGGTAATTTCAAGATTAGCTTGGACTGCTTGGATGTAACTGCTGTGCTTTGGGATGATGTTGGTACCCACTTTTTCTTTCTATTGTGGAAACTAGTAGGTAATACAATAATTCTTTTAAGAGAAGTCAACTTATTTTTTTTAATAATAGTAAGATATATCCAAATGTTGATACTGACTTTAAAGAACCTGAGAAGTTAGCATGTGAAGCACAACAAACTATTCTGTAAATGCCATGAAAACATACTGTGAAAACCAACTAGAGTTCTATATGTCAATCTATTGGAAGTAAATTTCATTGAATTCCTTCTCATTAAGCAAGCGTAGACTTGCACTCCTAAAAATACTTGATAACTTTTTTGTATTGCATATTGCTATAATAATAACTTCAAACAAGGTTGCTGGGAAGGAGAAGGAAACCTAGTCCCCCTCTCTCCCAACACTTCTAAGCAGAATCCCTGCTTTAGGAATTCCGGGGAAAAAGAAGGAAGATAGAAAGCTTTTCACCTTCCCATGATCCTTATGACAAACTGCTAGTTTCCAATGTAGGATACAGCAAGTTTTGGCACGATTGTTGAGAAGGGTGACACAGTCTACTCCACCTTCCTTCTTAGCAGCAAGAAACCAAAGCTCTGTTCTCAACTGATAAGGTTGATCCGCTAACTAGCTGGTAGAAAAAGTGGCAATTCATTGAGTGTTTGTGGCTGAGGATGCTCCCAATCCATTGGCCAAAGTTTGCCTACACATACCACTAAGATGATCAGTTATTTTTGCTTCTTCTATTCCTTTATTTTAGAAAAAGAAAAATGAATCCTTCCTCACTGCCAAGGAATATTAACCATGATTTTTAATAAAGCACTTACAGCAAATAATTTCATGTTTTCATTTGTCTGAATACCACCTGTAGAGCCTGTTGTTTCATGTCTTAAAGAAGGTTCTCTTAGTGAATGGTTCCTTTGAATGCATCTCTGTTAATTAAATCAGTATTTGGAATAGAAGGGCCATTCTCTCCCCCATTCCCTACTCCCGGTCTCTCAGCTATCTTGATAATCTTCCAAATATCTGTCTTTAATTTCATAGGACTTTGAAAGTTTTCGCATTTAATTACAATTTGTTTAGACTTTATTTTGTGTATAATGCAATCCTATGCAACTTTTCTGAGGTATGTAGGATTGTGTTTTACCCCTTATTGGAAAGTGTGCATAGGATTGCTGTTTGTAAATCACCTGTGTGCAAACATGAATGTTCTTTTAAATTATATCATTGCTTTTACCTTTTTTTGGGGGGGGGGCAGCTTGTAGGACTGTAATATATACACATTTTATTCCTATTAAGTTTTATTTCAAAGCAACCTGCAAATGTATCTCCAATGGAATGTACTTGGAATCCTGCATATTTGTCCCACGCATCCAGCCTTCTTTTCCTGCCAAGTATCCCTAGTTCACTCTCCAGAAGACAGCAATGTGGGATTTTGGAAAAGAATGTGGACTAATCAAGCCAGAGGGCTGGATGGGGAAACCCTGTGAATCTGATTAGCCTGAAGATTATAATATAGTCTTGAAATTCCATGAAATTAATTAATTGTTGGCAGTGTATATGTAAAAATCCATCTGAATGCAGCCATACTGTATGGGGGTTGTTGGAGGTTATTTGTTATATTTATTTATTTAAAAGCTTACATAGCTGCCCATCTCATGACTCTAGGCAGCTAACAGTTTAAAACAAGAACAAGAATACAAATAAATAAAAAGTGACAACAACCAATACAATGCCATGCCACTAAGGTGTGTCTCAGAACTCCCCCAAAATATACAAACCATAATACAAGCCAGGTTCACCAAACACCCTGGCCCAAAATTGGGGAAATAGCCAGGTTTTAAGGCTTTACAGAAGGCCAACAGGGTTGAGGCTATCTGGATCTTGGAGGAAACGTTCTATGGGGCAGGTGCCGCAAGAGAGAAGGCATGTCTCATGGGTCCCATTAGATGAACTGCTTCTTAGAAGGGACCTGAAACATCCCTTTTCTGTCAGATCTGGTGGAATGAGCAGAAATAGTTGGACACAGGTGGTCCTGCAAGTAACGGATTGTGTTAGGGTACCAGACATCCAGCAAAAGGAGGACATGTCCTCCTTTTGTCCTCATATTCTTAACATCAAATATTGTCTGGCTTTTTAAAGTATCTTGTTTTTTTAAAAAAAAGTTGGTCTGCATTCACAACAGTAGCCATTCAAAGTTTCATGTATTGTGACCTTATAAACTGCTGCTTTGTTTCCCTCGTCCATTGGCAGACCTGACAGCATAGATTTATGTTATTTATTTCCTGATTCCAGCAGTTGGCTTTACTCCAGCCCCTTCAAACCTGTGATCACTATAGTCTGTAGGTCAGATGACCTGTCATACTTTTGAAAAGCGCATCATCGTTGATTCTATATTATCACTAGCATATGTTCTTGAAAATAAAGATTTGCTGGAAAAATATTGCGATTGAACAACCAGTCTTTCTGATGCTGGATAAAGTAAGCTCATGTACATGTAGGCCTAAGTATATTTTTTGGCAGTTTTTTTGCTGCAATTTTTGTCACAAATGCCAAGGAAGTTAAACAGTTAATGTATCCTACTTTTCCCCCCATTTGACCTTCTTTCCAATTATCCGTGTCCTCCTTTGCCTGTTCAAATATCTGGTAACCCTGAGCTGTGTGCCATGAAGGGCTTCATAGGTGATACCCAGGACTCTGAATTGCACCCAGAAACCTATTGGGAATCAGTGCAGCTCACAAAACAGTGGTGTTACATGAGCATACCATGTGCACCCCAAATTGTCCACATGACTGCATTCTGGACCAGTTAAAGCTGGTAAGATTTTTAAATTAATAATAAAAATCCTTTCTGTGGGTTGTTTAAATTCTATTTAAAATTATATGAATATTATGAAACTAAGTGTAAGAAATTTTCCCATAGGATAATGTTGTGGATTAGAGAAAAACTTGATAAGATGGGACACTAGAGGGAACCAGAAAGAACTAAAGATTATAATTAAAGGAGAAGAGACCCACTAATACAGAATGGAGCAAAATATTTTAACTTTAGAAGAATTTAAGGATATTTGGGAACAATGCACTCAGAAATTTCTCTTAAAATTGTCTGCTACCATAAAGAAGCCTTTAGAAGAGGATAAGATTGAAACTGAGGCTGTTTTGGATGTGGATTTAAAAATGACAAGCTACAAGAATGATATGGAAAAAGATGTTACACTGGATTTACAAATGAAACCAGCTGATGTTTTAATAACTAAGAGGGACACACAAATAATAATCCAGAAGAGTGACTTGGACAACTTTCTTATCTTGGACTTACAAAAGAGTTGTGTTAAATTCATGAAGGAGTTCCTGAGAAAAGACAAAGAGAAAATGAAAATGAAAATAATTCAACTTTTGGGACGCTATTTAAAAGGATCAAAGATCAAGATTTTTAAAAGCAAAGGGAAGGAATATAAAATTTGCTTATTTGATCAAGGTTAAAATATATAGTTTCTGGTAGCTCTTAATGGATTTTTTTCTTGACTAGGATTTGCTTATAGATAAGAGATAAGATATGGGAAGAAGAGATTTTTTTGTTGCATTTTCAGAGTATTTTTTGGTGTTTAACACCAAAAGTGTTAAGTTTTGGTGTTAAAAGGAGAGGTAAGGAATACAAAGTTGGTTTATTTGATTAAGGTTAAACTATATGTGTTGTTATTCCTGGTAACTCTTAATGGACTTTTGCTGATTAGGGTTGAATGATGAGGCTTTAAATTTTGTTTATAGTTAAGAGATGAGATATGGAAAGAAGAGATCTTTTATTGAAATATTAGAGAAAGTGATAAGTTCTGAAATTGTTTGTACTTGTCGATGAAAGGGGGAAGTCATTTCTTTATATATCATTTTTCTTTACTATTTTTTTTTCTTTTTTTTAAAAAATTCTCTGCACTTTTTCTTTTTTCTTTTTCTTTTTATATTTTCCTTTGCATTAGTTTTTTATCTTTGTATCTGTAAACTTCAATAAAAATTATTATAAAAAAAAACACAGGATGGGGACTAAAGCCTAAAATGTAATTCAAGGGTCCCATTGCTGGAGTTAACCAGCACTGAAATCACTGAGCTGAATATCAAATTGCAAAAGATTATAATTCAATAAAGGCATGGCCAGAACCTTAATTAGAGAACATTTTCTTTCTTTTTTCTGTGATAGGGTACCAATATGTATCTCATCATTTTACTAAGGTGTCTCAGATAAGTTGCAACTGCAGTGTTTAAGCAGTCTTGTATGTTTTCATAGCATATTCAATTGGTGGATACCAAAAATTCTACAAGCTTGTCATTTATTTATTTTATTTATTTATTATTAAATTTGTATGCCACCCATCTCCCCAACAGGCGATTCTGGGCGGCTCACAGTTAAAATCAAAAACCCCATCAACAATTAAAAATACCCCATAAATAATTAAAATAAATTAATCCATTACAAATCAATTATAAAAAACAAACCCTGTACCTGAAGATTTAGATTTTTAAACCCCATTACAATCTTTTATTATACATTAATCTATGTGATAAAAGGAATGTGTTGCCCTGTTTTAGCAAAGGAATATATAAGCGTGATTGTGTTTCTTTTCTGCCACTATATCTGTGTAGTTAGCAGTAAATGTGTGATATGGATAAGTTCACTGTGTGAGGTCAGCCAACATCTGAAAGCTGGTCCTTTTAGTCTAAAAACATTAAAGCATCTTCTTAGCATAGAAATAATATTATTGTTGTTTTAATGGTCTTGAGTGCATACTCATGTTATAAAGTTAAAGCTATTCCTTGTAAGACATGTGAGTCTGTCAGATTTTGAAGTTTGTTAATATGAAATTTATGAACAAAGAAAACTCTAGAAATATTGTCAGAAAACCAATTTTTGGACCAGATATTTGGTTTCCAAAGATTACACTAACTAGGAATTGCTCCCCCACACCTCATGCATACCTTTACAATGGAACATTGGTCTTATGTGCCTTGCAAAGTGGATTGTAAACTACATGGATAATTTTTAATGAAAAGTTTTAGAAAAACAGAGCACTTTTGGACTGCAGTTTTGACTTGTAATCTGAAATATATACCAGAAGTGTCAGAGTGATCTGATATATCTCTAATCAAAAATAAGAGGTTTTCATTGATTGTTTTGTCTGGATTTATCCTCAGTAGCCACTGTTGGTTTTTATTCTTTGTTAATAGTTGTTTTTTTTACTGTTTTTTAATGTGCTGTTAGCTGTCCAGAATCACATTCCAGAGATGGACAGCCATATAAATCGATTTAATAAATGAAATAAGTAAATAAGCTTCATTGAGCTTGGTAGGATTTATTTGTAGCTGACTGTGCATAAGATTGTATTAACATAAAACTCCTCTAAACCCTTGATAAACCTGTCCTACATTAATTTATCTAATCCCTTCTTAAAGCCATCTCCTAGTGTTTTGAAAACAGGAAAAACACATTTCCCTATTTTCCATTTGCTCTTGATTTTAGAAGACTCAATGATTTTATAAGTCTTAGGGCCCTTTTTTCCCAAGCTAAAAATTCTTAAATATTCTACCTTTTCCCCACAGGGCAGATATTCAAACCCTCTCACTACTTTATCTTTTCCTGCATTACATTTCTCTTAAACTGTTGGAAAATTAGTCGATATGTTGGGGTAGAGATTGGTTCATGGAAGCAGCTCAGCATTTTTTAAATCCAGTTCATGCCAAAGAGTTACACGGACACAGTGTGGTGGTGGGTCTATGTTCTGTCCTGCTATCAAGATTCCAAGCTGTTACCGAGATTCCAAGTTCTTTCTTCCATCTCCTCATAGGACAAAGATGATTGGCAGCAATGAGCCATTTCTGCTGTAAGAATTCCTGCCTGAGTAGAATTCAAGAAAAATTGCATTTTTTAAATCAGATAGGTAACCTCCCTGGATATAGAAGTCTTTTGCTGTAGAGTGTTCATCACATGAGAGGCCTAGGAGAACTACATGAGCTTAGAGGTAGCACTAAATATTTAGTTATGCTGCATCTGTATTGTTGCTTGGAGTTATGTTTGAATATAGCGACTGAGTTCATGTAATGTACTCATACCCTGGAGTTGTTCCTGAATGGTTTAAATAAGCATGTCTGCTTGCTTTGTAAAACTTTATGAATGGCTAATTCTTTTTCCTGATTCAAAAAATAACACACACCTGGACTCCTGAATAAACAGATGGTAATCTAGGATGTTGACTATTTGTCATAGCAATTTACAACTCAGTTGGTTTCAGTGGGTCTAGTAGTTTGCTCATTAGGCTTTGTTAATTCTTTCCATCCAGATAAATTCTTGCCACTGTGATGGCTGTATGCCCACTAAATGTTTAACTGCTTCCAAAACTCTGCTGAGCTTTGCGCTATATGACAATCAAAGTTTTGTAAGATTGCTGTTCTTTCGCTACAATAGCTTGTGAGTAGTGCTTGATCAAGTTATTGTGCTCCAGGGATGGTGCTCACATCTGCCTTTGTGAAACCCTTCCCACTGCAGTGTTCAGCTTTGCTATGAAAGAGCCAAATCAGGAGGCTCTCGTATCACTAATATGGATAGACAGTCAGCAGAGAAGAGGGCCCAAAGAAACAGCACTATAAAAGATTACCGTGGCAATTAAACCCTTACTTCAAAACTAGGCATGTTGCCAATTTTGGTACTGGACCACTTTGAACATTTCAGTGAATCACTTGACTCTGTCAATACACAATGGAAGAATATTCAAAGGGTGGGCAGCATTTAAATGTGGATAAAGAGATTCAAGCTTGCCAGCCCTTCAGGTTAGGCAACATTAGAAAACAGGAGTCTCTAGGAGTCTTGGAATGTGCATTAATGTACAATGCTAGGATATTGTAGCAGAATCTTGAAAGTCTGCCAAAGTCCTCTCTACTGCAGCTTATACCTAACACATTCAAGGAGGAGTTATTTTGCTTTTCTTCTCATGCTTTCTACTTTCTCAGGACTCAAATATCTTTTCTCTAACACATCAGCATTTTCATTCTTTCTCTGAGTCAAAGTGGCATTCCATTATAAAGCTTTAGCCCTTAGTACAGCCAAGCTCTATTACCAATACAAAACATTTAGGGTAAGCATCATGCTAATTTACCTGTTTTGAAGGGAGAAGCAGAACTTGCAATGAAATATCACAGGGTAAACTTCCTTCCTAATCAGAGAACCAGGGTGCCAACCAGTCATTCTTTCCAACCAGGGCATTCCATTTCTTCCACTGGGTGTTTTGATTTTCCAACTAACTTGCAATGTTCTGTGGCTATTAAGTCTATCTTTTTTAGAAAAGTTTGTTGGTGTATGCTTGCAATCTTCAGGGATCTCTTGAGCATGATAGGACCTCCCTCTTGTTTCTGAAGTCTACTTTTGGCAATAATTAAGCTGGCAATTTCCTCATGAGTTTGCTTTTAACAAGATTATTGACTGAAAATGTTGCTGACTAAAATGTCAGGTTTAGGATAGATTCATTCCTTAATTTAGCCAGGTTTCTAACAGCAATACGCTGTATGAAATCCATTTTAGATTTTATATTATGCAGTATAAGGAACTTCAAGAGAAGAAGCAGAGAATACTTTCTGAATGTCTTGATGCATGGAGCAACAACTCTGGCAAAGAAGGTGAACCTCTACTGAAGAGAGGGAGGGAGGAAGTGAGGGCAAGCTTGATTCTTGGTGACTACATCAACACTGACATGCAATTTTCTGCTTTGTTGCTCTATTATTCACACCACCACTATTTTATAGTGTATCATAATAGAAACTGTTGATTCTATTATTGCAAGTTGGAATCTGTCTTATGAAGATAGGACTTTGAAAGGCAAACTAAAAATAATAAAACATTGCCTCTTCCTCTCAAGTGACAGTTATAGTTCAGATGCTTGTTCACTCAAATTCCCATTTATTAAATCAGGTAACAGTTAAAAGCTTTTTGAAAGAAATGTGTTTTTGCCATTCTCCTAAATATTTGTTAAAATTTTTAAAGCCCCCAATAGCCAAAGCTCTCTGAGTGGTCACACTAAACCACCCTAAAAAGTACAATTTGCATAAAAACATCTACAATAAAATCAAATAAAATATAAAACAAAAATGCTATATAAACTAGGCAGCTGCGAGGTGGTTATTCAGAACTAAAACAATATGAATTAAAATACAATTAAAGGGCAATTAAAAACATGGGAAAATAGAAAGGTCCACCTGGTCATCTAATAGGTGAGAAACAGTGCTTGAAAGAGCATGAATACCATTACAAATTCTGCTTTGCTCTTCAAGAGATGTTAAGGTTCCCTGGAGAGTCTTGTCACTTCTATGCTATGCTCACTGTCCCAAAAAGCTAGAAACAAGAATGTCACAGAATGTTCTTCCTGATTACCTTTCCTTCCTCCACATTGCAGTGAACAACCTTACCAGTTGAAATGTTTTCCTGGTGCTTTCTGTTTTATTCTGAAAAAACTGCAGTGCTCAATATTCTCCAAGTTACTGTGTTTTGGCATTCTTTGAAAAGAACGTGATGATTTTCCTTAAAGTACTTCAGGCGTCTATAGCATTTTTTTGGCAGGAGGAATTTACTGCCCCAGTCCAACTGAGAGTAACAAGGGCTTCTTCCCAGAGGATTTAAGTGATGGGTGCCATTGCAACATGATTCTACTATGCTCAGCTCTACTTTGTCAAAAGTCCAAATACTGTGTGAATTAGAGCAATACCTAAATAAGATATAGCTCATCACTGTACCTCCCACAACTGTCAGACTCCTTGCCTTAACAGAAGGAAGATGTAAAACCAGTTTCTAAGCCAATGAAGTAATATCAGAAACTTAACACAAGCTTAACCTTCTCAATGAGATCAACAGGATGAGAAGTGCTTTATTCTGACTGAACTACATGCCTTGCCTCTCTGCACAAGCTAATTTAGGCCAGTATCATACATATTCTGCCTAACTGAAAGTTAACTTCCGTGTCAGATAGTTATTAAAATTAAGCACTTAACTGACTGGAAAAAAGGGAAAGAAAAGATCAGTATATTAAGCATTAAGTCCTGGTATCAACCTTTGATCAGATAAAAGAGAGTCCTCCTAAATAACAGGTTTCATTTCACTTACGGAAAAAATGAACAAGACTTGTGTTTCATGCTAGAATATTTAGGAGGAAAAATACTGTTTTAATTCAATATGCACAGAATAAATATTTTATTTGATCCATTTTCTCTTTTGACTCAATTGTCTGCTGTTCTGAAAGATCTTGAAACTGACTTTGCTAACCCAACATGCTTAGTTGAGACATGGGGGCAGGGGATAATCTCTCTTACCTGCACAAAAAGGGAAGCTAGATTTATATCCCTTAACAGAACTAGTTTTGTTTGAGGTTAAACTAAATCCATCCCCCACAAACTAATTCATCCCATGTCATACAGACTACTTCCTAAAGAGTAATAAAACTGAGACAATGTTCTTGAGAACTCTCTATGAACTCCTGCCACTCTTTCTTTAAAAGTTTTCAGCCTTCCCCTCTCCCCAGTGTGCATGGGGTATATGAAAAGGAGGCAGAAAAGAGTGGGGCCTTTTTATGTGTCTGTCCCTCATGATTCCAACCCAGACATACCACCATAGACTCCCTACTCAGACACACACACAGTGGAAAACATTAAAAAGACAAGCAGAGGCAGGAAGGATACTTCTTTGTGATGGCAGGGAGGTCCAAAAAAATTACCATTGCATGACAGACCCAGCCATCCTGGCACATGTCCTGCTACTCTATAAGGGTGTGACTATTGACTTAGGGAGGAAATGACTGGGTAAATTGTGTTATGCCGTGAAAATAATGCAAAAGACTAGACCATTCATAAATAAGCAGAGATATAACACTTCTGGTGAGGATATGGTGAACTAGACGTCCCTGAAGGAGTGGGGACAGCATTATGGCACAGATTGGTGGCCAGAGGGTAGATCCTGGCTGGTGAAATTTCTCTGGAGAAAGGAGAGATTGTGAGATTGCCCACATTACTCCAGACATCTGCTCTTCATGCGTAGACTGCAGGAACTCAGGTTTTTGCAGTTGGCTGGTGAGCCGGGCAGCTGGGAATCAAGGGATTCCAACTAAGCTCTTCTGGGGAAGCAATGGCGGACTGAAGATAGCTCCACAAGTGCAGAGCCGACGGCTGCAGCAGAAAGAGGGGCCAGTGAATGGATCAGCTTCTTAGAACCCCCTCTCGGGATCAAGGAGAGGACTAGGATCACCCACAAGTTTGCCCCATATGGAGGCTTACCCACGAAGAGATTGCAAAATAGCGATCTCCAACAGGTTTGAGAGCTCTGGGAGCCAAGGGAAAATCATCCTGCCTAAGCTGCAGCTCGGCACCTTTAAACTGACACTGGGTTTTCCCACTTCCGTTCTTTACTACCTTAGGAAATTGCTTGTTATTGATCTTTTGGATATTAAGAACCTTCTGAAGGGCAAATTTCACTACACTGGGAGAACTTCCTTCTGTCCTAGACGAAAGGAGTTTCATGTACGTTTAAGGATTAAAAAGAAAAAAAAATAATTTTTGGAAAATAGCAAAAGAGGGACTAGAATGTTGATTATGGAAAGTTAAGGGGCCAGAGGGAATTGAAAGAATATTTCTTATGGATTGTTTAAAATTTTACAAAAATATATATGAAGATTTTGAAATTAACTGTAAGAAATCCACCCATGAGAAAGTTTTGCTGATTGGAAAATAAACATGAGAAGAGGGGACTTTGAAGGTTGACTAAGGGGAACCAGAGAGAACTAAATATTACAATTAAAGGAGAAGAGACCTATTAATACGATGGAGCAATATTATCTGACTATAGAAGAAATTAAGGCTGTCTGGGAACAATCTACTCAGAAATCATTTTCAAAATTGCTTGCCACTATAAAAGTGGATCTAACAAAGGCTACAGAAGAGGAACAGATTCTACTGGACAAAGTAGAGACTGAGGCTGAATTGAATGTGGATTTGAAAATGGATTTTTAAAAAATGCCAGACTACAAGAGCAGTATAGAAAAAGCTGATGTGAATTTGAAAATGGATTTAAAAATGACAGAGTATAAGAGTGATATGGAAAAAGATACCACAGTGGATTTACAAATGAAACTGGCTGATGTTTTAATAAATAAAGGACACATACAAATAATAAATCAGAAGAATGACTTGTATAGCCTTCTTATTTTGGATTTACAAAATAGACGTGTTAAACTACTGAAGCAGTTTCTGAGGGGAGACAAAGAGAAAATGATAAGAAATTGTGATGGAATGTATCTACAAGGAGGAGAGTGATGTGTTAAATCAAGGCTATCAGGAAGGAGGGGCTGCATTCCAGGAGGGAAAAGGAGACAAGAGGCAGCACAGTCTGCAGGGGAAGCGTGAGAAGACTAAGAGATTCAGAATAGCAACTCCCTAGAATCTCACAGGGTAAATCCACTAGTTGCTGTAGTATAGATTTAGTCTGGCAAGATTCTGTCTATAAGGTGTAAGCAAATAAAGGAACTATACTAGACTGGACTGTTTCGTCGTCGTTCTTGGGCTGGGCCTGACAGAAATCAACTTGAGGGATATTATTTGGCAGGGTTAAAGACCAAGCTTTTAAAAAGTAAACGGAAGGACTATAAAGTGAATTTATTTGATCAGGGTTAAAAAATATATTTTGTGGTTTCTGGTAGCTATTAATGGATTTTTTTTTAACCAGGACTGAATGAAGATTTAAAGATTTGTTTATAAATGGTGAGAGATTTCTTTTGCTTTATTCCTCAGAGAAAGTATAAGTTGGAATACAAAATGGATGTATTGTAACCTTATTTGATTAAGGTTAAAATACATATGTTATTATTTCTGGTAGCTTTTAATGGGCTTTTGCTGAATAGGACTGAATGATGAGTTTTTACAATTTGTTTATTGATAAGAGATGAGATATGGGAAGATCTTTTTTAATTATTGAAATACTAGAGAAGGTGTTAAATTACTGAAGTTGTTTATACTTATCTGAAGGGAGAAGGTAGTAATTTTTTTTATATTTTTCCTCTTCTTATATTTTTTCTTTTTTTCTCTATCTTTGCAATTTTCTTTTTCTTTTCTTCACTTTTTATATTTCTCTTAGTTTGTATTAGTCTTTTATCTTTGTATTTGTAAACTTTAATGAAATTATTACAAAAAAAGGGGGTTCCAACTAAGCTCACGGTTGTAATGTAGCCTATATTAGAAAAATTCTTTTGGGGGGAATAAACAGCAAGAGGATGATTAGAGTGTTGTTTTTGGAAAGTTATAATGGACTAAGGGTCCAGATGAACTTGAAATAAGATTTTGAAATTAATTATAAGAATCCTTCCCATGGGAAATGGGTGTTGTTTTAACTCTAGAAAAAAAAACACGATAGGATGGGACTTTGAAGGTTGGACACTAGAGGGAACCAGAAGGAATTAAAGATTACAATTAAAGGAGAATGCTTAAATTCGACTTGCTAACACAGAATGAAACAAAATACTTTAACATTGGACATATTGAATGATATTTGTGAACAATGGACTCAGAAGTTAATTTTAAGAAGAGCATAGATAGACTGTGTGTAAATGATGTTATGGAAGAGGAACAAGTTCTACTGAACAAGACTGAAATTGATTTGAACGTGTAATTAAAAATGACAGGCTATAAACATGCTCTGGAAAAAGATGATATACTGGATATACAAATGAAACCAGTTGATGTCTTAATAATTAAAAGGGACATACAAATAGCAAAATAGAAGAGTGCCTTGGATAATTTTCCTATGTTGGATTTACAAGAGATCGGTTAAAGTTTTGAAGGATTTGGTGAGAAGGGACCAAAAAAAAAAAAAACCCAGAAAATGATAAGCAATCAAGTTCTAGGACATTATTTAAAGGGATTAAAGACCAAGATTGTTAAAAGTAAAGGAATATAAAGCTGGCTTATTTGATAAACATTAAAATAGATGTTATTTCTGGTAACCCTTAAAGGACTTTTGCTGACCAGGACTGAATCATGACGTTTTAAGGATTTGTTTATAGATAAGAGATGATATATGGAATGAAGAGGTTGTTTGTTACCAATAGAAGCAAATATGTGTGCCTCAGAGTTGAACTATGGAGTCCTTGGAGTCCTTTGAGCTTGGTTTTTTTCTTGCAAACGTTTCATTACCCAGCTAGGTAACATCTTCAGTGCTAAAATGGGATGGGGTTTGCTCTCTATTTATCTACTGTGGCATGCCTTGCCAGTGCTGGTGGGGGTTTTGTTTTGCTCCTCTGGTAGTTCCTTGATTAGCATATGTCTACTGCTTAATTGTGTGCCTGGTGGAAACCTTTGCTTATCTGGGTGATGATTGCTGGTGAGGCGATCTTCTGGTCTTTTGTCTCTTTTGAATAGTACATAGATGCTGTTTATCTCTATGTGTCTGTTAATTGCTGCCGTGTCTGAATACCAAGCTTCTAAGCTTACCAAGCTTCGAAGAATTCTCTTGCATTTTTGGATATAGCTTGGTCTAAAATGCTGACAGGTTCCCAGATAAAACTATGGTTAACTCTGTCCATGTGTTGTGAGATTAAGGAGTTCTCATCATGTCTTCTGACTGCTAGTTGGTGCTCATGGATGCACTCTGCTAGTCTTCTGCCTGTCTGTCCTACATAGTGTTTGTTACAGTCCTTACACTGTATGTTGTAGATGACTCCTGTTTTTTCTTCTTGCGCTACTGGGTCTTTGGTTTACTTAAGATATTTTGGTTGGTTTGTGTGCTACAGAGATGCCATGTGGTTGTAATAGTCTGTTGGTGGTTTCTGAGACATTTCTGATGTATGGCAGTTTGATCCTTTTCATAGCTTGTGTTGGTTGTGTTGTAGTAGGTTGAGTGGTCAGGCACTTTTTGATAAAGTTGCGTGGATAGGAGTCATCTACAACACATAGACAGACTTAACATACAGGATCTCTGGAGCTTAGTCAGAGTGACCAGCAGGTTCTTGGTCACCTCTCTTACTAAGGCTCTTCTCCCCCGATTGCTCAGTTTGGCCGGGCAGCCAGCTCTTGGAGGAGTCCTGGTTGTGCCAAACTCCTTCCATTTGAGAATTATGGAGTCCACTGTGCTCTTGGGAACCTTCAGTGCAACAGAAATTTTTGTGTAGCCTTCCCCAGATCTGTGCTTTGCAATAATCCTGTCTCTGGGCTCTGCAGGCAGTTCCTTTGACCTCATGGCTTTTGCTCTGATACAGTATGCATTGTCAGCTGTGAGGCCTTCTATAGAGAGGTGTGTGCCTTTTCAAATCATGTCCAATCAATTTAATTTACCACAGGTGGACTTCAATCAGGTGTAGAAACAGCTCAGCAACAATCAAGAGAAATGGAAGGCACCTGAGCTAAAGTTCAAGTGTTGTTGCAACCTTGTTTTCCCCAATCAAATTGGTGATTTCCAACTGTCTTGTGATGTGTGTGTTGTATATGTGCTTCATGAGAGAAGCAAGGGGATACTACTTAGAAATTACTATTGCCAGTATGAATATCAGCACTGACGAAGATGTGCAAAGGTAAGATAACAATTATACATAGGCAGTCAGATGGAAGCTTCAAAGGAAAGATTGGAAAGCCCTGATTAGGGGTTTTAAATGCCTGTTTATTCAAGCAAAGCCTCAGTGGGTGGCCGAATCTGGCTGACCTTGTCAAAAGCTAAGCAGCATCAGAAGCTAAGCAGCACCTTGTAGTAGACTGCAAGGGAAGTGATTGAGAACTAAAAAAAAACATCCCAGAAGAAGGCAATGGCAAAGTCATTTCCATAGTGTTACCCAGACAACTGCACAGATGTGTTCATGAAGCCTCCAGAAGTTAAGCTTGACTTGAAAGAGACTTGACCTACTTTTTCAAAAATATATCATATGGACTTTATGATCTTAACTGATCAATATTTCCTAGCGCAATAATTATTTTTTAGAAGTTACAACGCCCACAATATTTCTTTTATTCTTAGCATTACTAAGGAATATATCAAAGAAACACTAGTAGAATTAATATGATAAATTTAGGGAATGGGGAGCAAGGAGGAGGATCCATAGTTTAGTAGCAGAATATAAGCTTATGCGGAGGAGGTCTGATTCAATTCATATGGCAGAAGAGTACAAGAGTGGGATTTCTTAAACTATGTTTCGTTGAACATCAGTTTTCTGAAAGCTGATTCTGTGCTTTTACTGAGTTGCTTGAAAGAATGGGAAACAATTGTTTTTCTATACCTGAATGGAATCCATGAACAAAAGACAAAAAGAATAATGAAGATTATTATTTTTCTCAACTGATACTGATACTGAAACACTATGAATCTTGTAAAAATACTGTCACTCCAATTCAGGAGTATATTTTCCTTCAAAACAAGATCCCATGTGCTTTTTGTCAGGGTCGGATCCTTTCAGAAGAGCTACGAAGCAACGCAGGTGCTGAAACGTCTGTCCCCTCAGGAAGATGTTAATAGCAGCGTGAAACAAAATACTTGGACTTTTGCTGCTTATTTCTACATGGGAACTCAATATACTAGGGTAGCTTATTATCATGTGCCTAGCTTAGACTAGGAACTCAGAAAACATTCAATAAAAAGGCAGTGACAAACCACCACTTTACAGTTGCCAAAAAAATGGCACGGACATGTCCATGAAGTCACAAGCTGCTGAGCTCAATTTAAACCATCATTACTTGGAAATGAGGCGAGTTTCAAGTGAAGTGTGGGCAGTCCCTTGTGCCATTTGCTCATCCCACAGCACTGCTGAAATAGCAGTGGGATTTCTAAAGAAGGCTTAGAACTGCTGACCTTATTTCCATGGATGGCATTTAGTCCTTTCAGTACTGTAGCAACATTTAGTAGTTCCATTCGGAATAGTTTCCCCACCAAATATTAACACAGAGATTTCATTTTCCTGGGTTAGGAAAATTGTCTCGTATTTAAAGGTTGTTATTATAACTTCGGAACAGTGCTTTCTGATGTTGTCCAGATTTTAAAAATAGTTTTAGCCTTAACTGTTCAGGCCCTGATTCTGGCTCCTTGCTTCCCTCATCCTTTTATAAATGTCAGGGTAAGAATGAGGTTTTCTTTCAAAACTATTCTTTTTTCATGTGTTATAATAATGTCAAACAGTAAAGTCAGAATCAAGCAGTGACTGAGCACTGGAGAAATATTGTGGCTGAACATCTTTACGTTCCCACTATGCACCTAGAATCAGTAGTACTTTTTCTTGTTCTTGTTTTTAAATAGAGGCTGATCCTGTGGGTCTGAAATTTTGCAGATTACAGATGGCAAAAAGAAAGGATCTTTGGAGGCCTTTTTCCTAGTAGTCTTTGCTGGGGTTCCTGTTTTGCGTCTCTGTGTATATATGAATACATGCAAGTGTGCATTCTGGTGCACATGTCCTGGTCCCACAGGCCAGCCCTGCACAACTGAACTTCTGAACTTCAGAGAGTTCTACTAGAGTCATCACTGTCCCCCACCCAAAAAGTCTTTCCCATCCCCTTAGAGTTTTCTCCTTTTGCGATCATTTGGCATCCTGAATGAATATGTTAAGTTGTGGAACGTCTTAGAATGATGATAAACAGAACATTCCTGGAGCTTTTCTTGTTACGAAGCCCTGTGAACCATCATTATATACTTGCTTAGTTTGTCGGTTTTCTTTCGGAACGTGAAGAATAAGCACCTTTTAAAGCACGTGCAACTGATACCTTGTATATTCACCTCTGTTCTTTTCTTCCTGTGCTCCCCATGTTTAATATGTTCAGTTTGGTCATCCATTTGCTTTCACTATCAGTGCCATAAATCAACTTATAACTAAAAATCGAAAGGCATATGCAAACAGAAGGGGAGATGGTAGGTCCATTAAGTATAAATGAAAGCAAGAAAAATCATGACTGACTCATCTAGGGATAATCACTTCTGTACAGTATGTTTCAATGGAAAGGCCAGCTGGGCTCCAGCCATTTTCCACGTTGCTGGTTAAAGAAATAAACATGGTTCTGACCATTCCCACTGGGGAAACACTGAAGCTTCCTCTAGTTATATTTAACAGTGGCAAAGTATTATCCCTCATAATTACAGGACATATTCTAATCCAAACCAAAATCAGGTGAAAGAGAAGAGACACAGTGCACAATGTGATGGTGCTTTAAGTTATAGAATGTGTGTGGGAAGTGAGAAGCTGGCAGGAAGGGAGGGGGAATGAGCCCCCCAGCATGTCAGTTAATGGGAAAAAAGCAACATATGAATAGAAATATTGTATTCAACTTCTTAAAAAAAAAAAACGGTCCTCCTGAGAAAGCTTAGGTTGCAAAATAAATGAAATACCCTCTGATGGCATTCAGATCTTGGACAACTATAGAGTGATTACTTGTTCACACACGTGTGTGCATGCAAGCACATACACATTGCTAGTTGTCCAAACAATAATCTTTAAAGTTTGGTATTTGTAAAAGAAGGGTTAGGTTACATTTCCTAATTCATGCCTTTGCAATTGATTTTCGTTAAATTTACGTTCATGTAATCATGCTTAAAGTTACTGTATGGTATTGGATATTGCGAATCTTAAGCGCGTGCATTATCTCACTCTTCTAACTTAAGAAATACGAATTCTTTTTTATGAGAATTGAACAAAACAGTGACTTTTATACCCTCACCAATGATTGAGTTGAAATTTGACAGTAACATGATTTCTCCCATTAATGCTGTTATTCAAGAGTGAACTCCAAATAATACAATAGACTACACACCCATGCCTTTTCAGCATGCTAAAAATGAAAGAGAGATTCTGAATTCATTTTTTACAAGTCACTTCAAGCATGTCAGGTTTTTGCTGTGATTTATGATCGTTGCATTCAAATTCACTCAAAGATAAATTAACCTATATCCTGTTCCTTGCTCCAAGGGTTTTGTGTATAATGTGCCAAAAATGGTCACTTTCATTCTCTCAAACACCTTTGTAAATCAGTTAATTTTAACTACTGCAAGTTCCACCACTCAACATACCCATCCTCCATTTTGCTTGTGCTCTGAGAAATGCTTTACCTGGAAAGCATATGCCTATGTATAGTGTTTTTATATTAAGAAAATAGACAAGCACCTGGAATACTCAAGGAGATACTTTCTGCATCTGTTGCATAGTAAAACCCACCCTTTTGACTGGAGTGTAGAGAAAACAATTATTCCACAGGAAAGTAAACTCACCTTATAGTAGTTTGTTAATTTCCACATCAGAATTTCTCAACATGAGACCCCATGGCTCTGCAAAGTTACCACCAAATGTATTAAGTTTATGGGGAATAATCAAATAAATGTATTTAATACATTTAACCTAAAATGAATGGTATATAAAGGGGTTTCAACATAATCAAATTTAGTCTTTGTTGTTGTTTTGTTTTGTTTTGTTTTGTCCTGGCCTCTCCTGGCCTTCCGAATGTCATTGAAAGGTTGGATGTAGCCGTAGATCTGGAAACAGTGTGCACCCATAATGTAAAGGCTTTTTTTTTTTCTTTTGCAGAAGAGCATCAATGCAGTTGAGACAGGAAGGCTGTGGTCTCACAAATCTTATCGAACTATATCTGTCAGCAACCAATGATGAGGGACGTGGGAGTTATCATTCAGCCACATTTGGTGGGCCAAAGGTCCCCAGCCCTGTACTACAGGAATAGGAAAGGGTTTACAAATGCAGTTGTACCAAGGGCCGTTCCTGCACACATGTCAGGGACTGCACCGCAAAGGGGACATGACCATATTAAAAATGTTTTTAAGAAGTGGGGTGTGAGAAAAGTCTAACTGGTATTTGGGCATGAAAGGAGAATGTAAGCAGAAACAGAATGGCGGGCAGAGAGAGCAGTCCAAGTGATTGAATACTTTGGGAACAAGGAAGACAATAGGATGCAGCCGTGGATATTGAGGATGGGTGAGAAAGCACGGAGAGGTTGTAGTGGCAAGATGAGGCAATTATTTGGGCATTGGCCTCAATTATTTGGGCATTGGCCAGTAATCTTCTATTCTTTTTTTTTTTTCCTTTCTGTTACAATATTTGTGAGCATTGCCTTAATAGTGGTGGTGACAAAGGCCAACTAATTCATCCTTCCTAATCTCTTTGATCTAGAAAGCAATTACTTGATAGTATCTGTGGATTAATGGAAGTGACTAAAATAATTTATGACAGCACAGGAACCAGCCCCCACAACTGGAAGCCTTTGGGTATTCCAGAGATTTGGCACATCTACAAGCATCCATTGTAACTGTTGCCATGGCAATAGGATATAATCATATCCTATTGAAGTAAAGCAATAGATTTATATATGAAGCTGCCTTATACTGTTCATTCCTTTGGACCAAGGATTGGCTACTTGGATTAGCTCAAGCTCTTTCAATGGAGGTCTTTCTCATCACTTGCTAGCTGACCATGAAATTAGAAATTCTAGAGATGGATTGAACAAGTGAATTCTTACGTGCACACCCTATGCTTTACCTTTAAGCGCTGGGTCTTCCCCCAAAGAGAAGCTTTTGTTCTACTGGCATTGCAGGAAAAGATGGATGTCATCCTATCCTAACCCAAGGGGTTGTAATTACATTTCATTTTCTCTGAAAATTGGCCACAGGCTCCACTTATTATAGCAAAATACATCAAAGTTGTGGCTTCAAAAAAGGAATTAGTTGTAAAGATCACTGGGAACTTGGGTAAACATAGGTCTAGCTTTCTGAAAAATACCTTCTTGTCAGATTCCAAAGACTGCTTGGTTTCTGTACCCAGAAAAAGTTAGCCAAGTGGCACCAGCTAAGATAATCTATATTAACATCCCCAAGGCTCTGTAGCACTGACTCCAAGATACAGCACTTCCTTCTTCTGTGAGTTTCATTTTCCTCATAGTCATTGTTCCTGAATGCTGGTTTATCAGTGATATTGTTAATGGGTGACTGAGCAAAGGGCAGCAACTGCACCTCCATTATCTCATTGTAATCACTAATGCTTTGCTCCTTTCCTTTGGCCAGAACTGGGTGATTGGAGGACAAGCAACAGTAAGGAGGAGCGGCAACCTTAGGGCCTGGACTCCGTTAGTAGTGGGTTCATGCTAGGCATTGAGGAGTGCTCAAATATGCCAACCCTTTGTGACAAGGATAGAATGTCTGCACAGACATTCTTGAGAGTAGAAATCCAGAGAAACATGTAGAGATCCTGTCATTGCCATTAGTGCAACATACACTTATAAACATGCAATGGAATCTGTATTCACCTAATTTTCTATAGATTGTACTCATCCATCTGAGGCAAAGGTGATGATATTAGTATTGTTAAAGTCAATACTTCATTAGAACCCAGTTTAGAAATATTGTTTGTAATTAAGTGGTAAGTCCAGTGCTTTGCCACCAGGAAGTTCTAATTCAATTAAGTCTGCAAGGATTGAAGTGGCAGATAATTGGCACGAATAAAAAATAAATGTCCGGGGGTGGGGGGGAATGCCAGAAAACTATGAGCCTCAGAAAATAATAGGATAGATAAGGGATAGACTAACAGACCCTCTTCAGATGTTTCAGACTGCAATCCCATAATCCTTTACCAGTTTAGCCAAGAGTCTGACTATTGCGCCCCTCCAAAGGAACTGGAGGGAACCAGCTTACATACTTTGCAGTAGATGAACCAATGATCCGCTTCAACTTTTTGCACATACAGTAATTTAGCTGCTAGAATGCAGCCCCTTCTGTTTAGAAGTCGGCTGTGAATGATAAAGTTGTGCACAGTATGGAAATACTGGTGAGAATGTTTTATATTAGGCGTTAGAGTCCCTGAAACAAGGCGCTCTGCTGGAAATGTTCCAGATGCATTGGTATTTCAAGCTTTTTTCTCCCAGGCTTTCAGGGAGAATTGTTGCAGGGTGCAGGAAACTGTGGATGAGACATTGTTTGGGCCTGATTTTCCTTTTTACTTCATTTTTTCCCCCACTGTAAGGCAGATGTGAGTATGTTTGTGTTTAGCTGTGCTCAGACCAGCCCTCATGTCACACATCATTTTATTTTCCTTTAGTCTCCCCTTGCCCTTCACTATCTCAGCACAAATCTCAGTGTGTTTCCTGTCTGTATGGTGCTTCCGGAGAAGGGAATACCTGCTTTAATTTCTACCTACTCCTTTGCCATATTCCTCAATTTCTCTAAATGTAGGGACTACCTTATTTATTCCAGGAGATAAAATTGTGTCTGATAGGTATATGTATTAATTTAAGATTAATGGAGTGGGATTCAGAGCAGAATTACCTTCAACATGATTCCAGAATGGTTACTGTCTATGCATATTCTTTGTAAAAACAGCAAGCAGATTAAATAGTTAGATGTTCTGAACTTAATATCCTTCTGAATAGCCCCCAATGGGTTATAGACAATAGCCATACCTGCTGGTTGGGAATTCTAGGTGTTGAAGCCCCAACACATCTGGAATAAACCAATTTCATAATAGCCAATTGAAATAACACAGTATTGTACAATAATACTCTAGGAATATGGAATGGTTAGTTATTCAACCAAGATACAGACTGACTTTTTCTTGTATTTAGAGTTATGTTTTCTGTCAATATAATGCATGTAACTGTACATAAAGTTGTAAGCAAAAAAATTCCCACAGAGCAAGATTAAAATAAAATTTATACTTTGTTATGTTCCAGGCATAAAACACATTTTCTGCCCCACTGCCAAGTGCTGTGCTTCAGCAGTCATCTTCTAACTACTAACACATGTTTGGGGGCAGGGAGAAAGAGCAGCAAGGAATGCTTCAAGGCGTACAGTAGCATTTTTGCATTCAGTAAGTTAGCCGTGAGATAGAGAGAAGGGATTGAACTTTGGGGGAATACGGTAAGTGGAAATCATGCGAACAAATGTACACGGTAGTTTTAATCCATTACGTGAAGCTAAGGGACTAGAGAGACCCGCCTTCGGTTCCAAGCCTACAAAGTAGGCCAAACCATCCTTGGCATTGATATCATTGTCAGATGTGATATATAATAAATGTGGACCTGATAGTTTAAAATGCCATATCTCTTTTTCCTTAATCTTTTCTTCTTTCCAACCATCTTCACCAGGGATGAAAGCATTTTATCCATTCTTCCAAGCTTGGTCATTCATCTATGTGCTTAGAATAATGAGCATTGTAAACAGCAGAACCAGAAATCCAGCCACTTTACCAATGCTTGTTTGATAATATATTGTCCTCCCCTAGTCTAGTAGATTATCAACACAATATAATAGGCTACCCCTGAAGCTGGTGTAAACCAAACAGAATCACATTGTGTGTCTGAGGCTTTACAGAGCCACCAATTAGCCATCCATGGACTAGGATATGAAAGATTCACCTTCATGCTTGACTCTGGATAAGTTGTAATTAACCCCTTTCAAATAAAACAGGGATCAGCAATCTTT
Source organism: Liasis olivaceus (assembly GCA_030867105.1). NCBI lineage: Eukaryota > Metazoa > Chordata > Lepidosauria > Squamata > Pythonidae > Liasis > Liasis olivaceus. The sequence goes on from CM061349.1 coordinate 78,546,976, forward strand.
CTGAGCTGGGGACACATTTGAAATTTGGAGAGTATGTAGTAGACATATTCACAAAATGACCACCGTGGGAGACTTGCTTATTCACAAGATGGCTACTATAGTGGCATGGCTAGTCAGAAAACTTTAATTTACCAGAAAATTAACTAGTGCTCCAGAATGCTGTCTCCCATCCAGTAGACCCTTTTGGGGCCCTGAGTATCCCTGCAAATAAATATAATGCGAGAAGTTAGTACTTTGCTTTGTATTGTGCTGTGTCCTTAACTTTTTGTTTGCTTGCTTCTTTGTTAAAAGAATATTTTTAAAAATCAGGACAGAGGTGGCATGTGTAGGTGTAGCAGAGTGGCTTGGCCCATTGGGTGGAAGGCTGGAGGTCTTAAACCTCCTCTCCCAGAAGCCTCTCAGTCTTCACAACCTAGGCATGACTCCTGCTTTGGAGTAACAACTTGGTAGTTCCCTTTGCTATCATCTACTGTATCTTACAGAGGATGCCTTACCTGGCATTTTCCCCATATGTGAAAGCGTTAAGGCTCTTATACCTATGCTGCCATTCTAGCCATTAAAATGTAAATGATAAATAATTTCTATACTGTCACTTCCTGGTCAGGTAGCACAAAGATATGTGGCTAGAGGTTTCAGCTCTGTCCTGGGAAATAGATGAATCTCATAGGAGATTAACAAAATCAAATTGTATTAAAAAAGGTAAAATAAAATATAAACGCCACTTCTATCCTAAAATATTATTATTCAAATAATCAATATAAGAAGTTCAGATCACAATAATACAGCAGGCAACTAAAAAAAATGCAAAAGAAAATGCAGTGCTTTAGTAGGCCATAAAATGATGCTGAGCTGATAGAAACTGAGCAGTCATAACCAGTATCTCAAGAGTGATGCTATCAAAAATTCCAAATTATATTACAAGAATAGTTTAAAGACAATATTATTCCTTCATTTACAACCTGGGCTTGAAGACAAATGCTGAGATTATAAATAATTCCTAAATTTGTATAAAAAAATAAAAGGCAATTAGATTTGATTTAGCACCATACTGGGGAGAAAAAATGAAAGAAAATCTAATGTAAATTCCTAGGTAGATTGGTTCTCTGTTTCTACCAAAGTTAGAAATTTTCCAAAGCAAACATTCTCTGCTCCAACCTTTGGAGGAGATTCCACTTCAGTCAGAGGCTGTTGAGGAGAATGGTAAAACCCAGACTTTTCCTACCTCCAGCAAAGGGAGGAACTGGAGTCATCTGACTCTATCCATAATCAAGAGCCATGCCTCACTGATGAGACAAGGAAATGGGTATGGAGAATGCCTGAATTCTGCTAGCTAGCAAGAGAACTACATTCACAACAGTAAATAATTTGTTTCCACATAAAGAATTTAAATTAATTTCACATTTAAACACATACATGTTATATGTAAAGCTAAAAAATATTTGTTGGGTTCTTGGTGTTTTTTCAGCTTCTTTATAATGTTCTCTGATGTTTTGTTACCAGGCTAGGGAACATCATGATGACATGCAGGAAAACAACCATGTTCAGAGAACACCAAGAACTCAAGAGTTCAACCCTGAGCTACAGATATTCTCTGCTATTTAAAACATTTGATTTGCTGTAATGTCCAAGGAAAGCAAAACAAAGATGTTCCCAATTTAGTAACCTTCAACTTTTTGAATTTTCTTCATTATCTGTATTAACTTTTAGTCAGTAAAGGCAGGAAAAATATAGAAATGGCACTGGCAATAAAGAACTACCTTAACATGTATTCATTTCTCTGGAATTCATCATTGGCCATTTGTCATGCCATTGGTTAACAAATGGAGTCTCCAAACTGACCTCTCTTCAGAAGTCAATGATTCTATGATTAGATCCCCATAATTCCTTTCACAGAAGTACAGAAGAGATTTGTTATTGCTGCCTTCCAGGATGTTTTTATTTATTTATTTGTTTGTTTGTTTCTCAGATGTCTAGTCTATGCTACTGCCCTGGGATACCTTGGAAGTCTCCCCTCCAACTACTGTACCTACCAAGCTTGGCCATGCTTAGCTTCTAAACTCAGAAAAGTTCAGGCAAGTGCGGTTACCAGTTGAGATGATAAATAAATTAGTAAATCCCTATAATATGGTTGATTAAAACTTAATTTAATGTATACAATTTAATTCAGCATCAGGCTTAGTTTTGAGATGGTGACAGCTTTGGTCATTGTGATACAGACATCTTTACGAAAAGTACAGACATATTAGATCTCCTAGTAGTAATCTATGAAATCCTTTCTGGCTCTCATTTATACTAGTTTTTCCAGGCTAGTTGATATTGCCTGCTCATTTTCTTTCATAAAATTAAAGTCCCTTTACATGACTGCCACTTTCTTTTGGATGCTACAGCAAGAGAGAAATGTTGGTATCTCTGTGTGTCTGGTGTCTTTTCTGTCAAAATCAGTGTCTATGAAGTCAGCTCCAGACTGAGCTTACAGTATATTGTTCTGAAAACAGACACTTTCATGAAAGGATGGAGTATCCATGACAGGGTGTTGCTTTCAGAAGGAAATTCTATAAAATGATTTGTTATATGCATCTAAAGTAGGTCTACGTGTATTTGTATTTTTTAAACTCATTGCTTTATTTGAATGCATATTTCTGAATACAGGATTGGTCAAACTGTCGTTTCTGTTCTTCTAGTGGAAGCTTCTTTCCATAAACCTGACAAAGTGAAAAACGCAGAAAAGCTTTTATCCAAATACTGACTCAAAAACATTGATGTTCAATCAGTCTTGCTTTGCTTAGATTGCTGTCTCTCCAACTAAGAGTGGATTTTACAAAACATACTTACAGCTTTCAAGTAAGTCCACTGGGATAATGAAACCCAGAACATGGCAAACAATCCCCAGTTCTGAACACACACAAAAAACACATTTTAAGAATCCATTCAGTTGAAAACAAATCTGCGATATCTTATTGAACTGGATTAGTTTAATTTCTTAACCTTATTTTTTCCATATCAAGAACTTTGGCATGACGCTGTTATGTCTTGCTCTACACAACAGGCATTCTAAATTAGTGGCTTCTGTATGAAAAGGTTTCAGCCAGCAGGTTTTGAGAGTCAGTTAGGCACAGTACTATCAACAGTGCCCCCACTCAGTGAGTCTGCTTCTTTACTCACCATACATTTGGGCAGTAAACAAAAAACGACTCTTTGTATCTTTTGCATTAGTTCTCTTTGCATGTTTGCTCACTTCCTCTGGCCACAGTGAGAGATAGTTGAACAAACTGCCAACTCCTCAGTGAACTGTGGGGACTCAAGTGTATGATCATATCAATCCTGGGTACCCTGACAGCTAAGAGGCTTTATACTATTAGGTTACATGGACTATTAATTTAAAGTAGCTATTGCACAATCAGATCTAGAATGAAAAAGAATTAGTGCACAGGGATGACACATTCATGCTGCTGACACATAAATTACTGCAGTGGCTAAATTCTAAACAAAGCCAATCAAGTTGTGTTATGACCCAGTGCAAGTGTGAACTCAGAGCATGCACTGAGTTGCTCCGTGATCTTAAGTCAGTCATCTGAGCAATAAACATGTTTATTGATGTATGATTCAGTCATGACAAATGAACTGCAAATACTTCAAGTTCATTTCGAACCATTCTCAACCTAAAGACGGAAAAAATAAATCAATGCATTATACTTTGGATGCAGTATCATTCAGCCATTAAAGAAAGTGTACCAATGACTTGCTCAAATAAATCTCAGAAACCAGTGTACTTAGTTAAATTTCTGAATCATTCAGTTCATGGGTATATATTGAAGATATACAGTATGTATGTATGTATGTATGTACAGTATGTATGTATACAGATTTTTCATTAATTATTTTCACAACTGAGAGCAATTAGGAACCCATTATATGTCACTGAGATGTAAGATGACTTCAAAGGCTACTTTACAGTATTAAATTGCTAGCTGTTAAACAGCTTTGGCTATGACATGTAAGTGTCCAAACAGAGGTTGATGTTGTTTTTTCTTCTAATTTGTGTATCCTGCACTGAGTGGGATAAGTGATTCTTTTAGATATTTCTCCCAAATGCGAAGAACAACATGCGCCTAAGCTTGATTTTCTTGTATAAAATGCAAATCCATACCTGGACTGGTATGATCAAAATATCTATGGCTTCTATTCTCATACAGTCTCAAACTGGTCAGGAGTCTAGGGTGTGGGCAGGGAGAATGATCATGCATTAATATCTTATACAATAATCAGCAAAAATTCCCATCCTTTTATATTATTTCCTTTCCATGCGCATATATGAAAGAAATCCAGGTTGGATTACCAAACTTGCTTTCTTCACTAACACTATAGCAACCAACAATAAGCAGTTTTCCCTGTTGTTGTTGTTCTTGTTTTCTTGGACAAAGCAATTTATTGAGCCAGTGGGCACAATTGGAATTTTGAAAGTAGGTTGTAGATGCTGTCACAAAGTGACACGTTGAGCATGACTGGTCAGATTACATCCATTTATAGAAAGCAGTTTGGTGGAGCTGATCTTCCCCATTCATTCTAGGCTCCTAGGGTGTTCTTTACCACTTAACCTTTGACTTTTGACTGGGTAAGGAGGCACCCTTCCAAATAAACTTCTGAGCTTTAGCCATTCATTCACATTTTATTTTATTTTATTTTATTCAGGACCATAAGCATTCTTCTAAATAAATATATGTAATGTTGGAAGATGGCACTTTGCTTTGCAGCATCCCATCTTCCTTTTTATTTTTCATGTAAAAGAATATAGGAGATGCCAAGTTTCTTTGGGCAGCTATGTTGCTTACTTATCCTTTTTTTTTTAATAATCAAGAGTGACGGGCACTTCTGAGACTGCATTCCATCTTCTCCAAACTCCTGTTCTCCTCCAAACCAAGTTGGGAGAAGTCCCAACCGTACAACATGCCTTCTTATTCTCCAGTCCCAGAAAGTCTTAATGTTGAGGTGAGCAGAGAAGGACAGATGATAAACCCAGATCTGTAGGAATGGTCATTGGCTCAATGGGTTTTTTTTCCATGTTCAAAATTTCACATATACCAGTGAAAATATTTGAGCAATGTTTAATATCACTCTTTGATTATTGATTATTGTGCCTTTTGTAATCAGTAGGTTATACATTTTGTAATCAAACTGTTCTTCATATACTTATAATTGTTAATAAATATGTAGTGAGTCTTACTAAGTATACAAGGTTCTTCAGAGTGCACATTTGGACAGAAATATTATCCCCTTCTGAAGAGATGCATGTCAGCTAAACTAGCCTGTTTTCCCAATGAAACTCAAAGTGTCATTTGATCGGGGGGGGGGGCAGGGGGGAGGGCACACGTTAATTCTCTATTTACTGGTTGTAAAAGCTCATGCTGACTAGTAATGCCAGAAGAGACTCTTATTGAATTTCATCTGTTTTCAGTGCAGAGCCATGTATCATTCATTAGGTAATGAAGAACTCAGAAAGAACATATTTGTGCTTTCACTCCGGTCATTTCCTTGCCCCAAAGAAACCCTGAAATATAATAGGGTCTTTTTCTGCTAGTTACACTCTTATTTCCTCCTTCTCCTGATCCAGCAAATACCTAAAGAGTGCTATGATTTGGAAGTACTCTTTTGCATCAAAGGTGTACAACCTTTGGGAAAGGCTGTGCTTCTCCATTGGTGGCCTGCTGGGAGGTGCATTCTCTGGTAGACAAGAGCCAGGACAAAGAACCTACCTTTGGAGGAAAAGCAGGTTAAAGGACAGAATTAAGGAGAAAATAAACAAAATAAGTGGATGGGACCAAGGCAAGGGATACATTTCATTACTTTAAGTTTACATTCAGTTAATTAAATAAAAAATTTAATCAGCATGAGTATTTAATAATTTCCCCTTTCTTTCACAAGAAAATTGTGGCAGTTTTTCAAAGGTTTTGAGAGCTGGAGTTAATGTTCTTGCAGGCCAGGTGAGGCTCCAGAGCATCCCTGTTCTGTGCCTTTATAATGAGTAAGGCCCATTAAAAAGTGGGATTTACTTCCGAGAGGACACGAGCTAGTTTTCATTTGTAAGAATAGCAGATTTCTCCAAAGCTGTGAATAGTTTTAACTTAACAAATAAATAAATGGTGTGAGGTTTTGATATGAACAATGTTAAGCAAAGAAGCTGTGCAGCCTCAGGCACTGTGAGACAGCTCGCCCACAGAGCATGTAGTTGCCCAGCCATTTAGAGCTTCATGGGAAAAGGTCGCCAGGTATAGTTTCTCACGTATGGCAGTGTCACCATCCAGCAGCCTAAACCAGTGTTTCTCAACCTTGGCCAGTTGAAAATGTGTGGACTTCAACTCCCAGAATTCTGGGAGCTGAAATCCACACGTCTTCAAGTGCCCAAGGCTGAAAACTGCTGACCTAACTGTGATCCTGTCGGGGCTGAAATCCAAGACCAAATCCAGCAAAATGAATGGAACGAGAAGAGATGATTAGAGTGGTGCTGGCTTGCGATATATTATCCTTAAAAAAGGAACATTTTTAGTAGCCAGCAACAGCTGCAATTGCCATGAGATTCAAATGTGGAGGGGGCCCTCCAAAGTACTGTTGGCATTTGAGTTTAGTAGAGGAATCAGTTCAAGGTAGTAAAGCTAATTGATTAAAACACCCCAAGTAACATTTATTTATAGGATTTATATGACTACCCAACTCACAAAAATGTGACAATAAAAACAAATACAATAGACCCCATGAAAACAACCAGGAATCACAACCACAGGATAGTCAGGCACACCAACACCTTGCAGGATGAGCACATCTAACATCCTGGCGCCAGTGCCCAAGGCAGCATCCAGGTCTTCAAAGCCTTCCTAGAGGCTTACAGGGTCAGGCTCATCAAATCTCAGGGGACAGATCATTCCATAGGGCAGGAACCATAACAGCGAAGGCACTCTCCCAAGAGTTACTTCAATATTTTGGTTTTCCCCAGGTGTTTTTGCTTACTGAGTCATTGATTTCAGTGGGAAAAAAATGAGGAAAAGATTCCACTGGCAAAGGATGCAGAGAGAAAATATGGTGGGAGTAGGTTCAAATTATCTTTCTGCCCTCAGGCTTCTTAGAGATTTCAGTATAAGCCTAGAGACTATCAAACTGCATCACTGTTGGCCACAGCAAAGGGTCAGCAGTAGTGAGGTTTCCACTGAATTTTACATATTGATTCGAACTAACTAGTTGTTTTTTGATAGCTTTTTCTCTCTTACCTAAAAGTCTGCTAACATGGAACATATTACTGCTGAACAGACATAGCAAACTGGCTATAGCTACATTGGTCCCAGAGCATAGTTAGCATAGTCAAGATGCATGTGTCTTTCATTCAGCTTCTAAGGTGCCCAGAGCAAGAATAAATAAATAAAATGATGTAAAAAGTTTTAAAGGTTGGGCCTTTGGGTCACTTTGGATAGAGCCAAGCCTTAGTGGTGGTAGGCAGTGATTGTTAAATTACAGTGGGGAGTCTCTGCAGCTTTGGGTTTGTAGGACAAAATGCATTAAGCCTCTTGAAATCTGAAGCCAGAACAGTTTACCAGATCTCTTCTTACTCCTTATTTCTCCTCCTCTCAGTCATCTCTTGCATTATACAAATCTCTAAAACTGCTTCTTATCGCTGATTCCTTTTGCACATCCCCACCACCACCACCCCACCCTGCTAACTTTAGGAACTAAAAGGTCAAAAAATCTGGTTTGCTTTTGAGCATTCATCACACTCTGTTTCCTTAAGGAGCCTCTCCCCATACAGATATGCTATTATAACAAGGACCTGCTGAGGCTGCTAATAGAGGGCATTACAAAACTGGGTTTTGTTTCTCTTTTCAACAAATCATAGACTTTGATATTCCTAAAACCATACTTCCTTCTCTCTCATAGAGACCCTTTTTACTGGTCCTAAAGTAAGATTTATACTGTGACACTCTGTAGGGGATATTATAAGGGAAAAAATAAATGTTGCAAAGCAAATTGGTCATGAGTGACAAACCTCACTATGTTAGGCTTTAGGCTTTTCTCTCTGTGCTCTATTAAATTGCAGCAGATGGGATATATTTCATTTTAAAGCTCTTCTGTTCACAGTTCAAAATAGGCATATTTTGTAAGTTACCTTGGTATATAGTTTCCCTCTGAGAAGTATGGGCTACAGTCCTAGAGAGGCATTCAGTGGGGAAGAGGGATACATATACATATACATATACATATACATATATCCAGATTTTTTTAAAGACCTAACTGAAGATGAATTAGTTTAAATAGAAGGAAACATTTTCTTCTTTGCAAATGGATTGGTGCAAATCATCAGCCTCTCTTCAAATGCTAGCTTCAAATATACTTCTCCCTTCTTTGTATATGGCTAGCAAAACTGGTTCAGTTCTATATGGCAGATATAGGGGATCTATGGTCTTTCATATGTTGCTCGACTACCATTTCTGGCATCATTGTCCCTGATCTCCTCCCTGCTTCTGCTATATGGCCTTGAGCTCCATGAATGTGATCTTCATCACTTTGAATAGCAGTCATTGTCAGGTGTCCATATTTATTTATAACTTCTGTTGCTGACTTGTATTTTTAAAAGAAGTTGCCACCTTCTTGCTAAAAACTGCAGGAAGTTGCTCTCTTCAGATGTTCGAGTCAACACTACCAGTCTGTTCTACTACTTCAGCATTTTACTTCTTTCTACCTTGCTTATCCATGTATAGACTTACCTAGAGAAGTCAAGTATAAGACTGAGAAGCAGCAAAAGCATCTTGCTGATATTGCAGTTATATTCTTAATCACATGGGCTATGTGAAAAGAGGAGCAGTTTGATTGGCATGCCTTTTAAGTGAACACATATTCTAGTATGGACAAGTAGTCCCTTACTTCCTTGAACCCCCAGTTAGAAGACCAGAAGCTGTCCACTGTGAAATTTGCATTCTATTTTCAGTTCGTATTTGTTCATATTCCTTCCATATCAATGACATGGTGTACACTCATCCAGCAATGACAGTATACAACTATATTCAAACACTGGGTGCACTGTCTAAGCAGGAACTTCTCCCTTCCTGAATATCTCATTCATGGCTTATGTCATTTGTATCCCGATCTCACACCCACAGAGTTCATTCACTACCCTTTTTGTTGTTTTGTTTCAGTTGTAATAAAAATGAGTGTCTTGGAGGTTGGTTGTGGAGGGCTTGCATGGTCAGAAATGACAAATGTTTCTGGCTCTGTTCCTTTTCCATCCTCCCCTCACTTCAAGGGAACAGAGAATGGCATTATCCTCTCTGGTTAGAGACCAAACTGCTATGCATCCTTGCTTCTTCTCCTAATGCAAACCACATTAAACTGTTATCCTAAGCACGCTTAATTGCCCTGAAATTGCATTAAATCGCTAGGCATTAGTAACAAAGGATATCAGTAAAAGTCCTGTGTTTTTCAGATTTTATAGTAATCTAGTTTCCTACCCTCCCTCTGTGCATAAGGTCTTTTCCTTGATAAAATTTTGAGAAGCATCACAGTGATTGTAAATTAATTTGAAAGTAATCATGTTGTTTTATTTATATGCCACTCAAATCTTTCAGATTCATAGTGGCTTATAATGGTATACAATATAACAAAACATCCACCCTCAAGCAATATAATATATAACATAATAAAAATAATTATAAATGACGTTATAATAGAGAGCAAAAATAGAAAAATACCAATGATGAAGGTGCTCTGGGGAAGTTTAGTCTTCCCCATCTTCTGGAAGTAGGAATAATCTTGAGGAACAGGAGGGAGAGTCGCAACCAAGACAACAGTCAGATAAAAGAAATTTGAGTCCGGGGCAGAAATGTAATTTGAGAAAGTGTCTCAGACTTGACCCACCCCAGTTCTCATGGAGGTAAAGGCAGGGAGGGGGAAAGCGTATTCAGATTCGCAAGATTCTGTTACTGTAACCTTATAATAAAAATAGCATTATCATTCATAACTTTGATTTCCTAGTCTGGTCTGTGTTAAAGGGTTGAGAGGAAGACTGTCACCAGGAGGTAACTTATAAGGAGAGGCTGTTTCAGAAAGTTGGCACCATGATAGAAAAGCAGAGTTTTCTGGCTTCAGTATCCCTCACCTCACAAATTTGGGGCACAATGCATTGTTTCTCCCAGGAGGTACTTCTCAGATGGGATGACTCAGATTGAAGTAGGCAGTCTGCAGGTATCTGGCTGCCAAGCCATATAGGACTTTATAAGTCAAAACTTGCAATTAGAAATGTAGCTGGAAACTAATCAATGGAGGACCCACAAAATAAATATAATTTGATCATAGTGACAAGCGACAGTCAATGAATCAGTAGCTGCATTTGTGACCAGCTGTAGTTTCTGGGTGATTTTCAAATTGAATCCCATATAGAGCACATTGCAGAAGTCTGAGTAGTGATAAGGGCGTGAACCACTGTAGCCTCACTCCAGGAAGGGCTGCAAGTGGTACAACCAGTCAGACTCAGCAAAGGCCCCCCAGGCCATGGCCTCCAGCAGTAGCTGTGAGTCCAGGAGGACACCCAAATTGCAGATCCATTCCTCAGGGTTGTTGGCACCCCTTTGAGAGAAATACTTGAACTGTGAGAGAATCATAGTGAACAAACAGTAACTCCATCTTGTTTGAGTTAACTTTTACCCCATCCAGACTCCAACAATTTCCAGAGACCAAGCCAAGCATCTCAGAGCATCTCCAGCTGGGCCTAGGATGGCAGTATAAGGCTGGTTATCATTAGCATTTCTTGGACCACCAGATGACCTTTTCCTACAGTTTCATATATATTTTAAACTGCAAGGGGGAGAAGTCTGGCCCTGTGTTACCCCACAAAGGAGTGGCCACCAGGCTGATCACTCTTCTCTCACTACTACTGACTGGAATCATTCACTGAGGAACAGAACCACTGCAGAACTGTGCCCTTGCACCCCAGCCCTCATAGTTGGTCCAAGAGGATACCATGACAGATGGCGTCAAAAGCCATGATTTCAGTCACATAAAGGAGCTGCTGACAAGTGGAACTGAATTTGAATCACTTCCCATTGCTTTCTCTTTATTGCAGAATCTGGCCTCTATTTTGTGACAGTTGTTGTTGATCCTCAGTTTGCAGGCCATTAGAACATCAGTGGTATCAAAAGCACCAAGAAGTCTAAGAGGCCCAAGAGTGTGCATTATCCCATCAAGGTCCCAAGAAAGGTAATCTGTTCGAGCAACCAATGCCATCTCTGTCTCATGCCCACACTTGAACCCTGGCTGAAAAGGCCCCAGATAATCTTCCTCTGTAGTGCTCTGCAGCTGAATCTCCATTATGCTCTCAACAGCCTTCCACACAAGGGAAAGTTGAAGACTGAGCAATAGTTGTCTAGAGAAGACCTCTTAGGAAGAGGGCACACCCCAGACTCCTTCAAGGCTTTTGGCGTCACTTCCTCATGATGAGAGAGATTGATAACCTCCCAGATCCAATTCATCACACTCCTCTTGGTCCCGTGCAGGAGCCAGAAGGGGAATGAATCCCGCCCACAAATGGCAAGTGTTATACTGGAGAACACCCTGTCTGCTTCATCAGAATCTACAGGCCAAAAAGAGTCCCAGATAATAGAGGTAGGCAATCTCCCAGTCACCACATTAAGCTCTGCATAGGAAGAGTCAAGATTTTGACTAATCTGAACAGTTCTGTTGGCAAAGTGCTGTGCAGAATTGTCACAGCAGCCAAGTGGGAGCTCTTTATGCCCACCTCTCTGTAAGAGGGAATACCTTAGCGTAGACAAGGCTGCTGGCAGATTGCTTGCTGCAGCTCTAATGGAGGAAAGAGTAGTGAGACACTGCTTTATTGCCATGATGTAGGCTCAAACTTAGCCTGTAGCCAAGCCCAATCAGGTTCATTTTTGGTCTTTCTCCACTAGTGCTATAAGTGTCATTTCTAACATTTCATCTCTCAGAGTTTCTAAGTAAAGCAAGGCACAACCCAGGATTAGCCCATGGAAGGTGGCTGAGGGAGGGCACTCTCACTAGCTTGGGTTACATCCTGTTTTCAGAGACTAACAGAGCAGTCAGCTGAACTGCCTGCCACATCATTGGGAAACTCCCCAAGCACCCTCCAGAACCCTTCAGGGCCATCATGCACCTGGGACAGACTCTTCTAAAAGTGATTGCCCCGTAAAGCATCCAGATCACAAATGAATCCAGAAGTGAGCTGACTATAGCACTGGCTAGATGTAATGAACTCCATACTGAGTACATAGCACAATTACTCTAAGGAACACAAGATTTTCTGATTGCCAGCATGTGCCAGACTAGAAATTACTTGATAGAGGCTCATGAACCACCATGTAGACCATGAACTCCTTTGCTTTCCCTAACCTGGCCCTCAGAGCATGGAGACATAAATATTAATAATGTGCAATGGTTAGGGCTAAACTTATTTGCTTGTAGTTGATTCCGAAGGAAGTTTTTTGTTTTCTCAGTAGAGCCTGAGGGTGGGCTGGGGGTCTTCTGTGTATCTGATGGGAAGTCTATAAGCAAACATACTGATAGCACAGGTGGCTCTATACCCCAAAAGTTCTGCAGCTGATTTGAAGCCTTGAGAGGACATTCTATATTGATGGCACATGCAGATGATTTTGAAAGTCTAGGCCTACCTTTTAATGAAAAAAGAATCTCACGAGAGCCCACTCCTGGATGATATATAATTTGACTTTGGATGAGGATCTCAGAATTCTTAAGAATGAATGGATTTTATTTTTTAAGTGGTATGTTGCTAAAATATCTGTGTTAGGATTTCATAATATTCTTTTTTGGGGAGTGTTGTTGTTATTTAATATGTACAGTTGCAAGAAAAAGTATGTGAACCTTTTGGAATTTCATGGTGTTCTGCATTAATTTTTCATAAAATGTGATCTGACCATCATCTAAGTCAAGAGTATTGACAAATATAATGTGCCTAAAATAATAACACAAAAACAATTCTGATCCTTCATGTCTTTATTGAACACATTCATTCAACATTCAAAATGCTAGTGGAAAAAGTAAGTGAACCCTTGGAATCAATAACTGGTTGACCCCCCCCCCCCCCCCCTTGGCAGCAATAACCGCAACCAGGCGCTTTCTGTAGCTGTGGATCGTTCAGGAGGGATTTTAGCCCATTCTTCCTGGCAGAACTGCTTTAGCTCTGTCATATTCTTTGGACGTCTCATGTGTATGGCTCTCTTCAAGTCATTCCATAGCATCTCTATTGGGTTGAGGTCTGGGCTCTGACTTGGCCACTCCAAAAGGCAGATTTTGTTCTTCTGAAGCCATTCTGTTGTGGACTTGCTCCGGTGTTTTGGGTCATTGTCCTGTTGCATCACCCAACTTCTACAGAGTTTCAGCTGATGTACAGACATTCTCACATTATCCTGAAGAATTTTTTGATACACTTGGGAATTCATCTTTCCCTCAATGACTGCAAGGTGGCCAGGCCCTGATGCAGCAAAGCAGACCCAAATCATGATGTTTCCTCCACCATACTTTACGGTTGGGATGATGCTTTCATGATGATATGCAGTGCCCTTTTTAAGCCAGATGTAGTGCTGCGTGTTATTTCCAAATAGTTCAATCTTTGTTTCATCAGTCCACAAAACATTTTGCCAATACTGCTGTGGAGTGTCAATGTGCTCTTTTGCAAACTTCAGGCATGCAGCAATGTTCTTTGTAGTAAGCAGCGGCTTCCTTCGTGGTGTCCTGCCATAGACACCCTGCTTGTTCAACGTTTTACGTACTGTAGACTCATGAACACAGATGTTAGCCAGGTCCAATGATGCCTTCAAATCTTTGGCTGTCACTTGGGGTTGTTTCTTTACCTCATTGATGAGTCTTCATTGTGCTCTTGGGGTCATTTTGTCTGGGCGCCCACTTGGTAGAGTAGCCACAGTCCCAAAGTGTCTCCACTTGTAGATTGTTTGCCTAACTGTAGACTGGTGAATTTCTAAGGTCTTTGAAATCACTTTGTAACCCTTTCCAGCTTTATATAAATCAACAATTCTTGATCGTAGATCCTCTGAAAGCTCTTTTTGGCGAGGCATGGCTCACATAAGCGTATTTTTCTTGTGCGGAGCAAACTCAAAAAGTATGAGTGGTTTTTATCAGTCAACGTAGCTGTAGTCCACACCTCCAAACTCATTTTCTTAACAAGATTCCAGGCAGGTATGCTAACACCTGACTCCAATTAGCTTTTTTGAGGTCAACTGAAGGGTTCACATACTTTTTCCACTAGCACTATGAGGTTTTTATGGTTATTCTCAATAAAGACATGAAGGATCAGAATTGTTTTTGTGTTATTATTTTAGGCACATTATATTTGTCAATATTCTTGACTTAGATGATGGTCAGATCACATTTTATGACAAATTAGTGCAGAACACCATGAAATTCCAAAAGGTTCACATACTTTTTCTTGCAACTGTATGTGTTTTGAAAATTAAATTAGAAATAGAACAAGGGGCTACTGGGTTTGTTCCTGGTTTTAATTTCCAAACAGTTCTCCTTACTAGCATTAGATAAAAAAGCAAACGGTGTGTTTCCAGGGAATCAGAATTTGCCTTGCCATTAGGCACTGGACCAAGCATCCGAGCTGGTGGATGCCAAAGAGAAGTAGTGCCAGGATGATGAAGAGCAGTGCTGGATGTGCCATGTGTCCTGTCCCCTTTAGCTAGCTTGCTGCTATTATATGGTGATGCAGAGTTTCTATTTGTTCATGCAGAAGTAAGATTCAACTGCCAGGTAAAATGTCTTTTGTGTGGTAGAAGAAGTGAAAGAATATCTCCTGTGCTTCAGATAACAAATGTGACGTACCAGTTTTGTTAGGGCGACTTTGTATTTTTCCATTTCCTTCTTCAGACATTATTAAGATTTTTTAACATCATTATATATGTGCAGCATTACACATGAAGTTGCCATTCCAGAGAAGGTGGAGCTGCAAATTCCAGAAAGTTTTAGACTGCTTGGCTGGAATTTTGGGGTTTTAACACCAACACATCTGGATGGCATCAGGATGGGGAAGGCTGCAAAAGGTAGTAGGGCTTTCTCAAGTTGACATTTAAGAATGAAATGAAAACTGTGCAGGATGGTTTGTGAGTAAAAAGCATCCTCTACCACTAAATGGATAGCAAGGATAAACATCAGAACAAGGAGTTGGTTCACATCTTTTAGCTTTCCTTTCCCTCCCATTTCAGTGACCTTTGTAATAGCTATTGCAGTAGCTATCAAGCATGTACTGAATTTCTTCCCCAAACAAATCTATTTATTACTGCAACTCACAGGGAGAACCCAGGACAGAAAATGTTCTTCCGATTTCTGCTTCAAAAGGGAAACTTTCTTCCCATTCGTTCACATAGTCTGCTATTATAGATATCTTCTGGATTTGACTCTTAGTGAAGCAGAACATAACAGCAGAGATTTAGGACTCTTCGTGTGTTTGTTTTCTCAGCCCATTCAGTTAACCTTCCTCCACTCAGCACAGAGGGTATTTCTCTATGGGAAAAGAAGCATGCATTAGCTTTGTTCAGGACCGTTTACAGAGATATGAAATAACATTATTTCAACCTCCCCAATATTTTCCTGCAAGGATACACACATCTGATTCTCTGTGGGCTCCCATTCTCCATGCAAAAGCTCAGAGTAGAAACTTTATATATTTTTCTAAACCTATATATAATACATAAGGTTGCTTATTATGAATAGCCTTTGAAAGAATTTTAATTAATTTATGTGATTTATGTTGGTCCAAAATAATTTTGCATGCATTGTGGAAACATGATCTTACATTCTAAAAACGTAATGTTATCTTTCTTTTAAATACCTGAAAAGTATTATAGGAGCAAGCATTGCTTTCCACATCAAGTAAAGATGGTACAAACACTGAAAAGCAATTACAGGGGCGTTAAACCAAGCCAAGGAGCTGGGCTTTTAAGGAAAATAAAACTTTGTTCATTTGTACCTTGGCAACGAGTTTGCTATGTTATACAGTAGTTAAGACTGTACTGCTTATAGAAAGGATTAGTAGCTTATTTCCCTATTCCCTATTTTGTCAAGCTATGGAAATATCAAAGGGATTTCAGATAACCTCAGATAAAATAAACTGTTTTTCTTCTGTCATTATCTCCAAAAGAGATAGTTTAGCTTGCCATGGTAAATGAATTGATCTGAACCTCAAACTTCAGATGGAATAAGCACCTCAGGAGCTAATAATAAGTAAAGTTGATTTTTCAGAGTCATCAATAGCTGCAGTGCCCAGCCTACCATCTTAAAACTTCCAATGGGGGAGACAGAAGAAATACTAAAATCCACTTTCATAGTGCAGTGAGATTAAATTTAAAAAGGAAGATAACTGGTTTCCTATAAAAGATTACACTAAGTACATCAGCAGGGTGACAACTGAACTGCTGTAGATAAGAAATAAGTAAAAATAGTTTGCAAGAGAAGAAAGGCAAAAATAAAATAAAATGCATTTCATGCAAAGACATCTCCATTCGTAAAATACCATTTATGACAATTTCTGTAGCCCTTTGAAATAAGCAGAACTAGAAAACCAGACAAGTGAATTATTAAGATTGTAATTGTAGCGAATACCCTTCGCTGCATTTCTCCATTATGATACTAAAAAAAAAGGAGGTTGACATTACAAGGCATTGCTGGTGAGTGGGTAAAGCATGAAGGTGTGTGGATTATGAGGTATAAACACATTGTGGCAATTAATGAAATATTTTGAAAGCATAGTGACAATTTGCCTTCCCTGGCCTTATCAACTTTCAAAATAATCATTTTCTTCCAGGAGGAAACTAAACAGGATCTCAGGTATCACCTCTCTTTCCAGAACAGCCAAGTCCCAGAAGGCATCTGCGATACTTGATTCTTTCCCTCAGTGTTTTGTAAATGATTTTAGCCACATGGCTGCTCAGCAATATCTTGAAACAATACAGGTGTATCCTGCCCCACCTGGTGCTCCAAATTCTATATTTTTATTACATCCTTCCTCCAAGGAGCTCAAAGTGGTGCTTTAAACTCACGGTAACCCTGTAAGGTAAGTTACAGCAAGAGAGAGAAAAAGAGAGACTAACTTGTTCTTGCTATTTAGCAAATTTTGTACGTAAGAAGGATGTGAAGCATGATGCAAGCCCAACACAACATCTGTCCATTATTTTGCAATACTCTTCCAATCAAAATAAGAGGTTTGTTCCCAATACATCTTGTCCCTTTATGTGTCTCTTCCTGGTTGCTATGGTTTTACCTTCCATTTTTCTTATGAATTATAAAGCTCAGGAAAACTACGACAAGCTGTAACCTTTTTCTGGTAATCGTTGTGAAGTTAATTATTCACTGTACAGTGGATGTGATAAAATGCTCGTTCAAGAAATCTACAGGAAAAAAAAGGTCATGTGCCTATATAATAATGAGCAAAAGAAGAAGAAAGACCAGGCTGTGTGTTGTGTGTGTGCTCCAATCCTTGCAGTATTTTGTACAGTATTTGCTTTTCAAAAGGGACCTTCAAAATCGTTTGAAGTTTCTTTTTCTGCGTTGCCTTTTGTGCTGGCTGAATACAAGTTGAGCATGTTGGTTTTAAATCCTTCTGTCTTCTTTCAGTGAACAGGAAATTCAGGCTTGTAATGGAAAAGTCCTGGGAAACTTCTTACTTACCCTCTTGGGTGACATGAATTGAGGTTCACTTTGTTGAACCACGGGGCTTGTTGAATGAAATGAAGACATGTGTCAGGTTCCTGCTCTGGCTTGCTAGTTTGGGGCATCTACTCCCATGTGCTAAATTGTTAGCTGCTTTGTACAGTGTGGAAATCTGTTTGGTGCTCTGAGTGTCTTAGAGGTTGCTGGAGAAGAGCAACCACAAGTGGGACCTTCCAACTGGCTATCATACACCAAATGGTCATGTGAATTGATTCAAGGATGTTAACAGACTGTCACATGCAAGTTATAGCATTATTTCTTATGGCATGTAGTAACTTTTAATACATATTTCCTTGCTTCTGTAAAGAAAATGGCTGTTTGCCCAGTTTCTGTTGCTGTATCAGATCCATCTCTTCCTAGGGATGTTGGAACTGGCCACAACAGTCCCTACTTTAATCATCTCATATCTGGAGGCTGGCCTTGAAACCACAGCTCATGAAAAATCTAGCTGCTACATGGTATGCTTTTTAAATAAAATTAAAAAAAAAACAGAAATATTGTTCTGCCAAGTTTTTATTGATTAATATCACTCTCTGATTTTAGAGGCTTCCTTGTTGTATTGCAATGTATATATTTTATCAGCTTTGTGTTAGCCCTCTTTTTTGAAAAAAGCCCTCTACCTTATTTTTCTTGTGATTAGTCTAAATCACCGCAGGCCCTTATTCAATAGAGGGGCAATTCAGAATGCATTAAATAAATAAGTAAAGTTTTAAAAGTGCCGATGTGTAACCAACTTGGGAAGAAAAACAAAGGGATAGGACGGTGCCACTGTGTAAAAATTGTTTTGATAGGGACAGGCAATGCAAAGAGGGAGTGCATTGCCCAGGGAATTTTTAAAGCCTGTTGTTTGAACTAAGCTGAAGTTTATGAGACTGCCTGCAATAAGTTTTTGCTTATTGTGTGGTTCATTTTGAAAGAACTTCTCTTTCAAGAAAATGGAAAGTTCAGATGGACACGTTATTTAACTAAGTCCCTCTAAATTGCTTGTCCTATATTCTTGTCTGCCAGTGAGCATCCTGGACCAGTTTTGCCTTTCCAGTAAGACAGTAAGTCATATGACTCCATCCAGGCTGCATTAGTTCACTGCTACTCATAGCCTATTTATGCCATTAATGTTTTGAATTTAATGTAGTGGCATGACTTGAAAGAGAGGAGACTTAGAAGCGAGGAAATAAAATTGCAAAAATATGCCCAGCACACCAGTGGGGAAACATTTTAATTCTTGACTGAAAGAAAGGGAAATCACTGAAAAATGACAGCTTAATACTAATTAAAAAATAAAATAATAAAATAGGATGCCTCTAGGCTGTTTAGAGTAGAAAAATAAAGGGTGACAGGATATGACAGAGCACTTGAAAAGAGAGAGATACTTACATATAATGTGTAACATTTTTATCTTGCTTAAAGGCAGTGGCCGTAATCCTGTTGTGACCTGAAGAGAGGAATGAACAGATCTAACAATTATTATTAAATTATTGTTAAAATGTTGAATTACTGAAGGTGAGAGAGATAGAGGGAGGGATAGTTTTCCTGCCCCAAAAGCAACTACTGTATCAGCTTTAGCATTCAACAGGCTTTTTAAAAAAAATTAGCTAAGGCTGTTCTTCACTTGTTCAATTCAGGTAGTAGCACCTAGCTCTTTTCAAAAAAGCTAAGCAGGTTTGTTTTGTACTTGGATGGGAAAATGTCAGGGCTGTAGGCTAGATCAGAAAGTAAAAAAGAAATGCCATCCTGGCAGAACGCAATAACAAAATACTTTTGTATCAACAAAAGTATATGGAAAAGTCATGAGGAATCAAGTTCTACCTTTTGAAAAACTCAATTCAAGGCTATTTTAATATTTTGTTATTATTTGCTTCAACTGGACAGATCTATTTCCATTATTTTTAGTATTAAATTATATATGTTGAACTAACTTGGGTACTGAATGGGTCTGCCAACTTTACTCATTATTCATCCTGATTGCCAGTGGTTTGCCTTCTTGTCATTAGTACGTGCTGCATAACTATTACGCATGAGTTTTTGTACAGGCAGAACTGTTGCTCCATTGGACTGCATGAGCCAAACCCCTATGGCTAGGGCTTAGTGCTCTTATGATTAGAATATTGTAAAACAATATAGAAAATTAAACGTAGCAAAACAGAAAAAGTCATTATGCCACACACACATTCATTACAGTAAGCATAAAATGTACAAGGTTTTTGCATCAAAGAAAATGTAATTCATTACAGTAAACAGTGTGAGAAAAATTCATCTATATTTTGTTCTTCATCATTCTGGGAAGACAGAAAACCTAATACACTGACATCTCAGTTGTTACTTAGCTCCCATAAAGACAAAGAAGAAGTTGGTGTATTAGGCACATGACACTAAAACAATGTATTATTTGAGGGAGTTGGATACAGAAAATTGGTTTGAAAAACATTGAGTTAGGCCTGCTTTAGTCAGATGACTCGTGAGAATAAACTTGGATGACATGACAGAGCACATGCCCTTGTCTGAGGGGATCATGTCCCCTGACCAGGCCCTCATTAGGGAGCTGCCAGGCCAAACTCCCACAAGTACCAGCAACAAAGCACATTCATCCTACTGGTTCTCTCTCCCACCACAAGAACAAAGTAACATTTTCACTTCCCTGTTAGAATTCAGTAACTCTATGATATAACTCAATGACCCCAAACTCTACTGATACCTTCAGTGAAAAGTTTGAGAAATAAGTGTTTGATAACTACAGACTGAACTAGACAGATATTTGATTTGTAACATAACAGCTATATTGCCCATTTTAGAGAGTGGTTGTGGTTGTTTTCCCTGGCAGCAACCCAGTCTGTGGAGGTCCTTTCTAAAAGAACTTCTTTTAAAAAATAGAAAGAGAACTGGTAATCCAATAGAGCTTTAATTAGGTTAAGGCTTCTGGCTGTGATTTGCATGGTCCAATTTGCAGCATCACTTCAGTTAATTAAAAATATGTACAACAGGGGTGTGTCGTACTAAATATATTTGAAGAATCCTGTTTGCAACATTCTAGGTCATAGCTTCTCAGACCATTTGTTGTTATTAACTTTAAAACATTACACGCTATTAATTCTTCGCTTTTAAAGCACAATGCAAAGTCATTAACATGTAATGTTGATTCTGTGCTCTTCAAAGAACAATGTCAGGTCAATCAGAATATTGCTAAGAAAATAGCTTTCTCTCATGTCTTTAAAATGATTCTGCAAAAAAATCAATAATGGCCATGACCGTTGACATTCTTCTAAAAACAAAACTCAAAGTGGCATTGTTGTAATTTGAATTGTGCATTCAAGAGAGCCGTATATTAGTTGTCTTAACTACTATACAATCTGAAAGAGATGCTAAAGAAGGGTGGCCCTTCCATGGTGGGGTATAAGTCATGCTTTTTGTGCTTCTGCAAATAGCTAAAGGCAAGTGGCACAGATTAAAACAATCTTCTGTTTTGGATGGTATAAACAGAAAAAAATGTAACATCGATTTACCGGAGGGCTCTGAACACACTGCCCATCCTGTGACTCCAGGATCATTACTGAAAGTTGAGAAAACAATTCTGCTTTTCAGAAATAATTTCAGTATGTATAGTATAGTATAGTATAGTATAGTATAGTATAGTATAGTATAGTATTCATATGAATCTGATTGCATGAAGGAAGATTAAATCACACAACTAAATTCATGTGCTGTGGCTAGTAGGGCAATAATGGAATGGGGAAAGACTTCACTGTGAAATGGGAAGGACATGGGGCAGAGAAGTAAAACGTGGGAAGCAATCTTTCGTAAGAGATCTTTAATACAGAAGAGGGGAAAGGAGGGAAGTATGTATAATAAACAGAAGAAGTAAAAAGACTCTTCCACTAAACCAGTATCCTGGCCAGTATTGGATAGCAAGTCTTCACTGACCCTTTAAACATCTTGGTGCCCTGCTCTGAATACTAAAAAGCATTTACTTAAAAACCTGAATCCTTGGGCCTCTTCCTCTAATAACTGCATCAACCACCTGATCTTGCTGGTTTGTATCCTGGATTTTGTCTCTTAAGAACTTACAGGAGATCCTGCTTATGGGTGAAACCAAGGCTTTTTTAAAACCCCAAGAGCTCCAGGCTCAGAAGGATCATTTGAACTCCTTCCCTTTCTTTTCATTGCATTCTATGTCAATGTAATCTTTTCCTATTTGTGTTTATTGTTATTGATCATAGAAATCAGTGGACTAGCAAATAGGACTGCATGGAGAACCCCAACATATTGAAATAGCTAGATTATGTTTTAACTGACTGGTTGCTGATAATTTCAAACACTGGACTATACTTTGAATTGTGCCTCAAATGTATGAATGTATGCAGTCTGAAACAATCGTCCCTCTTTAAAACACCCTAAGGTAGTAAAATGCTCATTGTTATCGTCTTCTTATCTACTTTTTGATTTTTTTCCTATTACATCTGTATGCCTTTCATATACAATCTTTTAGTAAGCAACATCATGTTAATAATCTTTAAAGCAGCCACGTATTATTTACTTATTGCAGATGGGGGACTGAGGTTAACATGTAGAGGCATGTCTAAAGCTTCATAATGAGGCTGACAGTGAGATTTAAGCCAGGGAGTTCCTGGCTCAGAATTCACACTCTTAACCACTACATTATACCAATTCAGTTTCGGCTGACCAGTTGGAACCTCTTATTATCATGAGGTTAGAAGGATTATTCAGAATTATTCAGGCATTATGAAGAAAGTATTTTGCCTCATTGCAAATAACCCAGCCTACTAAACAGTTCCAAGTATTTATCTGAGAACATTGAAATGAAGCAGCAGATGGTTTCTTTTCCAGTGTACGACTTACATGGAGCCACATTATTATTCAGATGATACTACACAGTGTAAATAAGACTGTCAGGAGATACATGAATTTTATTTCCAACACAAACATTTTATTGAAATCTGATTAGTCAAACTGTACTCCACAAAATGTTATACCATAATAAATGTGTTGGTCTGTAGTATTTCATAAGCCTACTTCCCTGTAAAAACTAATAATTTTTAATCTTTGGACTTTCTAAATCAGGATTCCTAAGACTGACTTCAGCCCTATCCAATTTCTGCACTAATGATGGTTTGACAAATTTGGTTATATTTTCTCTAGCTTTGATTGCTGAAGAACTGTATGCGCAGTGCTCTTAATGAGAAATCCAAAGAAACTACTTTTTGCTTGCTTGTTTAAAATCTCAAAGGCTCCTTCCCATTTGCTTTCTATTTATACTTGCCCTTTGCCTTCATCTGCCAAGCAGGAGAAGAGGAAGGAATAATTGCTCTCCATTAGGCATACCATATGTCCAGCATTGCCCAGACAAGGCCAAGTTTTAGACTCTAAATTCTCCCTCTGGCCAGGAGTCCGTAATACTGTAACTGAAATGGCCAGGGCTATTGCTGCTTTCCCCACTTTCTTCCTCTTTCTGAATCTGTGCAACACTCATCCCTCTCCTGTCTCCCTTGATCTTTTTGTTCTCTACGTCCAGCTGCCTGTTCTCTGCTTTTTCTTTCTACTGCATCAGTTCATCCCTCTCCTTTACCTGTACCCAGCCATTATCCTTCTCCCCAGTCCTGTTTTTTTTAATTTCCTAGCTGCCCACTCCCCACCCCGATTGCCAGCCCTGGCTGTCCTCCCTTCCTGCCCCACAACCCAGAATATACCTTTCCTCAATCCAGGATTCTAGCCTTCCTCCCCTCTTACCCATCCCCTCAACCTAATATCTAGTCATCCTACTCCCTTCCTTGCAGTACAGCCCAGGATCTAATCTTCTGCTATCTGTAGTTGTTACTACTTTTATTAGAAGAGGCAGACAGCAAGGGGGACAGGATTCAGGATTTGCTCAGGCAAGAGTATGGCTGTGTGCCTATGCATAGGTAACTGTTTCAGTGCTGAATTGTGCTTAGGAATATATGTGTGTATGAGGAATATCCCCTTCATGGATCACTGCCTTGTCGTGGCGAAGGGGCTTGTGTAACTCAGTGAAGCCATGAGCTATACCGTGCAGGGCCACCCAAGACGGACAGGTCATGACAGAGAGTTCTGACAAAATGTGGTCCACTGGAGAAGGAAATGGCAACCCACTCCAGTATCCTTGCCAAGAAAACCCCATGGACAATGTTAAAAGGCTAAAAGATATGACGCCGGAAGATGAGCCCCTCAGGTCGGAAGGTGTCCAATATGCTACTGGGGAAGAGCGGAGGGCAATTCCAAGTAGCTCCAGAAAGAGTGAAGCGGCTGGGCCAAAGCCGAAAGGACGTTCAGCTGTGGATGTATCTGGAAGCGAAAAGAAGGTCCGATGCTGTAAAGAACAATATTGTATAGGTACGTGGAATGTAAGATCCATGAACCAAGGCAAGCTGGATGTGGTCAAACATGAGATGACAAGATTGAACGTTGACATCTTGGGAATCAGCGAATTGAAATGGACGGGAATGGGTGAATTTAATTCAGGTGACCACTATATCTACTACTGTGGGCAAGAAACCCTTAGAAGAAATGGAGTTGCACTCATAGTCAATAAGAGAGTGGGAAAGGCAGTAATGGGGTACAACCTCAAAAACGACAGAATGATCTCAGTGCGTATCCAAGGAAAACCATTCAACATCACAGTAATCCAAGTCTATGCCCCAACCACTGATGCCGAAGAAGCTGAAGTTGACCGGTTCTATGAAGACCTACAAGACCTTCTAGAACTAGCACCAAAAAAAGATGTCCTTTTCATCATAGGGGATTGGAATGCTAAAGTAGGAAGTCAAGGAGTAATCGGAATAACAGGCAAGTTTGGCCTTGGAGTACAAAATGAAGCAGGGCAAAGGCTAATAGAGTTCTGTCAAGAGAACAAGCTAGTCATAGCAAACACTCTTTTCCAACAACACAAGAGACGACTCTACACATGGACATCACCAGATGGTCAATACCGAAACCAGATTGATTACATACTTTGCAGCCAAAGGTGGAGAAGCTCTATACAGACGGCAAAAACAAGACCAGGAGCTGACTGTGGCTCAGATCATGAGCTTCTTACTGCAAAATTTAGGCTTAAATTGAAGAATGTAGGGAAAACCACTAGACCACTCAGGTATGACTTAGATCATATTCCATGTGAGTACACAGTGAAGGTGATGAATAGATTTAGAGGATTAGATTTGGTAGACAGAGTGCCTGAAGAACTATGGACGGAGGTCTGTAACATTGTACAAGAGGCAGCATCTAAAACCATCCCAAAGAAAAAGAAATGCAAGAAAGCAAAATGGCTGTCTGATGAGGCTTTACAAATAGCTGTGGAAAGAAGGAATGCGAAAAGCAAGGGTGAAAGGGAAAGATATAAGCAACTGAATGCAGATTTCCAGAGAATAGCAAGGAGAGATAAGAAGGCCTTCTTAAATGAACAATGCAAAGAAATTGAAGAAAACAATAGAATGGGGAAGACTAGAGATCTCTTCAAGAAAATTGGAGATATCAAAGGAACGTTTAGTGCAAAGATGGGCATGATAAAGGACAAAAAAGGCAGGGACCTAACAGAAGCAGAAGAGATTAAGAAGAGGTGGCAAGAATACACAGAAGAACTATACAAGAAAGATCTTAATGTCCCTGATGTCCATGCTGGTGTGGTCACTGACCCTGAGCCAGACATCCTAGAGAGTGAAGTCAAGTGGGCCTTAGGAAGCATTGCTAACAACAAAGCTAGTGGAGATGACAGTATTCCAGCTGAGTTATTTAAAATACTAAAAGACGATGCTGTTAAAGTGCTGCACTCAATATGCCAGCAAGTTTGGAAAACGCAACAGTGGCCACGGGATTGGAAAAGGTCAGTTTACGTTCCAATTCCAAAGAAGGGCAATGCCAAAGAATGCTCAAACTATCGCACAATTGCACTCATTTCACATGCTAGCAAGGTTATGCTCAAAATCCTACAAGCTAGGCTTCAGCAGTACGTGAACCGAGAACTACCGGATGTACAAGCTGGGTTTCGAAGAGGCAGAGGAACTAGAGATCAAATTGCCAACATTCGCTGGATCATGGAGAAAGCACGAGAGTTCCAGAAAAGCATCTACTTCTGCTTCATTGACTATGCAAAAGCCTTTGATTGTGTGGATCACAACAAACTGTGGCAAATCCTTAAAGAGATGGGGATACCAGACCACCTTACCTGTCTCCTGAGAAATCTGTATGCGGGCCAAGAAGCAACAGTTAGAACCGGTCATGGAACAACCGATTGGTTCAAAATAGGGAAAGGAGTACGACAAGGCTGTATACTGTCCCCCTGCTTATTTAACCTATATGCAGAGTACATCATGAGAAATGCCAGGCTGGAAGAATCACAAGCCGGAATTAAGATTGCAGGGAGAAACATCAATAACCTCAGATATGCAGACGATACCACCCTAATGGCAGAAAGTGAAGAAGAACTAAAGAGCCTCTTGATGAGGGTGAAAGAGGAGAGTGCGAAAGCTGGCTTGAAACTCAACATTAAAAAAACTAAGATCATGGCATCTGGACCCATCAATCCCTGGCAAATAGAAGGGGTAGAAATGGAAGCAGTAACAGACTTCATTTATTTGGGCTCCAAGATCACCGCAGACGGAGACTGCAGCCATGAAATTAAAAGACGCTTGCTCCTTGGGAGGAAAGCTATGGCAAACCTAGATAGCATATTAAAAAGCAGAGACGTCACCTTGCCGACAAAGATCCGCATAGTCAAAGCTATGGTTTTTCCAGTAGTAATGTATGGCTGTGAGAGCTGGACCATAAAGAAGGCTGAACGCCGAAGAATTGATGCCTTTGAACTGTGGTGCTGGAGAAGACTCTTAAGAGTCCCCTGGACTGCTAGGAGGTCAAACCAGTCAATCTTAAAGGAAATCAACTCTGATTGCTCATTGGAAGGATTGATAATGAAGCTCAAGCTCAGATACTTTGGTCACCTAATGCGAAGAGAGGACTCTTTGGAAAAGACCCTGATGCTGGGAAAGATGGAAGGCAAAAGGAGAAGAGGACGGCAGAGGATGAGATGGCTAGATAGCATCACTGAAGCAATGAGCATGAAATTGAGCAAACTCAGGGAGGCAGTGAAAGACAGGAAGGCCTGGCGCAATATGGTTCATGGGGTCACGAAGAGTCGGACACGACTTAACGACTAAACAACAAATGAGGAATATATATATAGGAATATGTGTGTGTATGAGAGTGTCTGGGTTTAACTACATGAATTTAACTGGGAGACTCAAGTTCAAATCTCCACTTGACCACAGAAGTTCCTGGTTCACCCTGAACCAGGTATTCTGTCTGAATCCAACCTACCTCATGGGATGTTTGCTGTTATGGAGATAAAATGGAGGAAAGCCTCAATGTAAGTTCCCTTGACTGAGCCATCATTAAAACCAAAGCTGATTTTTAAAAATCTTTTATGAGAACCGAAAGCAGAACACATCAGGTCTGGTACCCAGCGCTTTTGGAGGAAATTACAATTTTTATAAAAAGGAAGCAGCCACTCTAGTTCGTCTGGATTGTTGACTCATTGGTTAAAACTTTAGCAATTGCTTAATATCCTTGTGTTGCTCTCTGTCATGCTCTTACAACAGATTATGATGGCATTCATGGCATTGAGGGAGTTACATAATTTGGGAGGAACATGGCAACATCTTAACTCTTAACTTAGTAGCTAAGTAGCAGTCTTACAAATAATCCTATATATTAATAGGAAGTTGCAAACATATTTTAATAGGAAGTTGCAAGCATATTTTTACATTCATGACGTTTAAAGGCAGAAGGGCCATTACATACACATATGAAGCATTAGGATAACCAGAGACACTTCAGAAGGGCAGCCCTTAAGTGCTGTCACTCAACAGACAGCAGGTAATTATTGCCTGCTTGATCGTTTGGTTTTGGGTGGTTAAATAAAGACATAAATAAAGACAAATAAAGCAAGGAGCAGACATCAGAATGTTACAAATCGAAACGTCTGCAGAATTTTGTGAAAGGGCATGGCAATATCACCTTCAAAATATTTGGAAACTCCCTCAAAAGTAATATTAACCATTGATTATAGCTTGCTTGAGTTTACCCAGAAAGGAGGAACCAACATAGATTAGCACTGTTTTAAGGCTAAAAGGTATACCTCAATAAATTCCATTGAAAACTATAGCTAATATAGATGTTAAAATTCTGTTCCATTTAATAAAGAAGGCTTTATTCACAGAGAGAATTGGATTCATTGAAGGGCTTTTTTCTAAGGAGCAGTGGGAGCAGATGTATCTAGAATCCAAGCCAGTGAAACTTTTTTCTGAGTAGACATATATAGAGTTGCAAATCAAGGAGCAGAAAACTAAAAGGTGATATAAAATAAATATAGTAAAGAATATGAAGAGCATTCTCTTCAGTCTTATATGGTTTGCGTAATCAAGTCAGACCCATACCTGGCAAGACAGCTGTTTATAATACTTAGGTCTATTTCTTTTTTCAGGAAAGTCTGTATTTTGTCAACATAACTGCTCTGAAACTTGTAGACAGGAAACATCTGATTTCATTCTGGAGTCTCTTTTTATCACTCTTTTGTATCCTCATATTCATATGTTTGGTATTATTCAATAATGTAATTGACTGAAAAGTTGTAATCAATGTAATTGTCACTTGTTTTTCAGAAACTTAAAGAATTTACACAAAGCAAACACAATCAAGGTATCAATTACCAAAGATCAAATCACTTTTCCAAATCCCCATGCTAAAGCTGTATTTACATGAATGAACTTGAGTTCTCTATATAGCAAGTGTGGAGAATCTCTTACATTTGGTTGAACTACAGTTCCCAGCATCCTTTGCCATGCTGGTAGGACTTCTGGAAAGTTGTACCAATAATAGCAAGAAGAACAAGATTCCCATTCAGGAGAACAATATGATTCTAATATAAAAAAAAAATAGTTCTGATTGCTGCATGACAATTCTACC
This sequence comes from Liasis olivaceus, assembly GCA_030867105.1. Classification (NCBI taxonomy): domain Eukaryota; kingdom Metazoa; phylum Chordata; class Lepidosauria; order Squamata; family Pythonidae; genus Liasis; species Liasis olivaceus. Next base: position 78,575,704 of record CM061349.1, read on the forward strand.
AAATTAGTTATTATACCTGTTTGTTATTATACCAAATAGTAAAGTAAAACTGTACCATTTACTTGTTTATTGCTACTGCTATTATTATTGGTGGTGGTGTTAATGTTCAAGGAGATGCTTAGACTTTTAGATTTTTTATAAGGATTAACTATTTATGATTGAGATCTAATCAGAGTTCATAAATCTACTGGAGTTTAAGTAGCTGCTTGAGAGAATTCCCAGGGAGGAAGGAATGAACTCCAGGAAGTGGGTTTGATGAGCAGGTGGGGTTTTTGCCTCAGGATACAGTACTGAATCAGTATTTTAGAATCAGCTAGTAGGACAATGCGCTTTTGGTGTGATGTGGGAGGCACATGAATGGAAGCTCTGACCATTTGTGGTCTCTTAAAATATTTTGGCACACTTTGTATAAGGGTTTCATTCTTGATGGCTTGGCCGAATTCCACAATGGAGTTAAATTTTCAATTGGATTAGAATGTTTTACTTGCTACGGAAAATTCCTGCACAGTGTTAAATATTGCTACCCAAAGCTCACTTGCAAACACCAGCATAATGATCATCCTCACTTCTCACCTGGAGTATTGAATACGTATTTTCAAACTGAATATAATTAACAGGCTTAGAAATAGGCAATTGAGAGAAACAATTGGAGGTGAATCCATTGCATTATATCAACTGTCCTTTGAATAATACAGTAATCCTAAAGATTAAACTGGAATTCTTAGGAGCAATATTTGTGCTAAATTCTGAGGCTGAAGGGGTCTGATGAGAGGCTGCTTAGGTGAGTGATAAGCTGAAAAAAGCAGTAAACTAGAATTGTACTGTAAGATATGTTGGACTAAAGCTTCCATTATCACTAGAAGGCATGACTATGATCTGTACTGTGGATTATGAGAATTCAATACAGATCAGATTAGGGCAGCTCCTTGTACAGGGCATAGTCACCTTCAGTAGACTAATAGTGGAATGCCTGTTACTTTAATAGACAAACCTGCATAGGCCATTACATAGAGCAGTGTTTCTCAACCTTGGCAGCTTTAAGGTGTGTGGAATTTAACTCCAAGGCTGGGGAATTCTGCAAGTTGAATTCCACACACCTTAAAGCTGCCAAGGTTGAGAAACACTGACATACAGTAGAGAGAAAGTTTGGATTATGCAGGCCTAATTAATGAGGACCTCATTAAGACCTTCATTTTCTTGCTGATATTGCTCCGTGGCATACATGGCTTCTGCAAAACAGAGTTACAGCTGGAGCAAAAATGTTGGCTGAGCAATTATTACCCAAGACAAACCTCAGAGCCCACTGTACGTATACTGATTATATTTCACTGATTGCCAGTTAAATTGCCAGGCACAATTCAAAGTGCTGTTTCAGACCTACAAAGCTTCTTCTTGAGGCAAAGGCCGACAAACATGCTCAGGTACTGCATGACTGATGTCTTTGCCTAATGCTCTGACTTCCACCTCATCCACTGCAGGGCTGGGCAATTTCTTTAGGCTGGTGAACACTTTTGGAATATTAAAGCAAATATATTATTTGAGAATATTGTGAATTTTCTCATAAAATAGCTTCTGTGTGTGTAGGAGAGCTACCTGTTCACAAAATGGCTGCCAAGATTTGCCCATTTCCTCAAAGGCAAACTTCTCCACAGTCCTTCTAACCCCCAGAAGGGGGGTTAAGATCCTCTTAAACATCCAACTTTGCATTTTTTTTCTTTTTTTCTGAACAGGCAATCACACTTCTTGACAAAGTGCTACTCTAGGCTTTTCCCCTGGTTTTAATTTTCTAAGACTGTTTATGAGGCTTATTGGGGTCCAGAAAAATTCTTGTAAGTAATTATTATGCTTGAGCAGTGATACTCAATCCATGGTCTGCAGACCACAGATGGTCCACAGGCTTTTTGCATTTATCCCCAGTTAGCCAGCCAGAGATAGCTCATCTTATCGACACCTGCCTCCTTGCTTTTACTGTCAGCCACCTCCTCTGACTTGTCATAACATAGCACAGCTTCCATTTCCATCAGAAAATCTCTATGGAGTTTGCAGACTGGAGGAACTCATTTGGACATTTTACTTGTAACTATCTGCTAGAGGCTAGCTCATTGTTTTGCAGTATGCCAGCTTCTCTTTTTTTGTTTTTAATTAAAAGAATAATTTTAAAGGTCAGGTGAGACAAAGAGCCTGACATGGTCCAAGGGAGGCAATGATTGCCTGTCTTTGATTCATTTCATTTGATGGACCCTTTGTGTAAGATTGTGATAGTCAGAAGCAGAGACTGCAGCTGTATCTCATAAAGGAGAGCTTGTGATTAAGACCCTGTTTGTGCTGATCATGTAGACTAGATCTTGTTCAAGTCTAATCTGAAAGGATTTCAGTTCCAGAATTCATACTTTTACATGCTGATGAAAGTCTTTCTGAAGTCACATTTTTTTTCCTCAGATGTTTTTCTTTCCATTTTAATTTCCTGAAACTACTATATAGTTTCTTGTTACTCTTTTTTTTCCTCTGTCTCTCTTCAAAAGGAAATATGTGAGAGAAGAAAACACAGGACTTTGTAAAACCTGCTTAATGAGCAACGTGGAATAGCTTAACTTCTTTTCATTTTCTCTTCACCTATATCCTGCTGTGTTCAGTAATTATCAGTGCATATTCTTAGGTTTTTTTTAATAGTCATATCTGTAAGCTTAAATGGTCTTCAATAAAGTATAAAGAACATTATAAGGCAAAAACTCAGAGATTTTCAATATTTCCTTATTGTCTCTTTGACTTTATTGAAGTGGGTCTCCCCCTTCTCTAAATATCATGTAATTATTAAGAAGGCCGTTGAGAGTTGAGGAACGCCTGGGATAGTAAAGATAGATAGTAAAGAAATAGAATTATAGCCAGGCCTACATAGGCCTTGTGGCTTTTTCTCCATTGAGATGTGTCCTCCATATTGAATCTGTGAAATCTTAATCCTTTCCTTGGAGCCCAATAACTAGGCACAATCTTTTGGGGATGCAAAATGCTGGACAACCACTAGGAAGCAGCAAAGAGACACATAAAATATATGGTATGTGTACCAACAATATCTGATGCCTCATAGGTTACCCACCACTTTTCCACTGAGAAAGTATGATATAGTTGCTTCTGTTGTCTTCCACAGCCTGACCTGTGCAGTACAACTGCATCTGAAGAGTGCCAGGTTGGTAAAGGCTGTGTTAGAGACTGCGGGAGATTGGTGTTCAAATTCCTACATTACCATTAACTTCACTAGATGATTTTGCTGTCTCAGCCTAAACTTCCTTGCAGGCAGTATTGGTGGAATAAAATTGGAAGGGCTTTTGTGAAGGAGAGCATAAACTTTCAATAACTAAATATATGACTTTTTATAACACTTTCAAAAGTTTGCTGCAAAATTGCTACAATCAAAGAGTGACCCTTTCTGAAGAGATGAGTGCAGTTTTGCAAGAATGAAATTTAGCAGCTGACTTTGATCTTTACTTCCACCAAAATATGTCTACATTGTTGAGCTCCATCTCAATTAGTTTTGAAAGTTCTGATATAAAGCCAGAATTTATTGAAAAATACCAAACTACTTGTGACATTAAAATGTGTTTTGCATTCGATGTACATTTCATTTTTTGAAATATCATTAATTGGGAAGTAGTGATAGCCTTCAGGAATGACCAGTAAGGTTTCCACCATGCCCATTTATCAGCTTCAAGGAAGAGACTTCATCAAGACAAGAGTATGGAAAGGAAAAATTAAATGCACCCTCTGCACCTGTTCTGAATCTCTAGTTATCAGTTCAAACATGCAGAAACATTCTCATTTTAAAAAACTAGAAATTAAATGCAAATATGCATTAATACTTGGCCCTTAAAATGAATAAACTGCTGATTCCAAAGGCCCCAAACAGTATGTTTCTCTTAACTACATTTAAAGTTGTTTGTTTGAAATAACTGTGAGTATAAGAATGTTAAAAGGAAGAACGTGATGAAAAGAGGGAGTCCTTTTTTTTCCTCCTCCTGAACTGATTTTGGCTAGGAAAATGGAAACTGGGAACATGTTGACCGTTTTAAAAAGTATCACATTGTAGGCAACATTTTTTTTAAAATGTTTCAGCTGGCTAAATCATTTTGTTTTTAAAGAAATGGCTTATTGGAACTCCATCCTGTATGCAAGTCTTTTAAGCCTGCTGGAGAAAAAGCTTCATGAACAGGTTTCTTATATTAAGGTAGAATAAACATGCTTAATTCTCAACTGCTATTTCAAAGGCTTTGGGAGAAAAAAAAAAGATTTTTGCTCTGTGTAGTCTTGATCATGGTATTACAGAGATGTACAATATGGTCTATACAGATGTTGCTTTGTTAATTGACAATTTAAATGATGCATTTATGGCCAGAATCAGTGGACCTCTTAGAGGAGATGTGAGAGATAACAGAGCACTCCTGGCATTAAGTCTGTATATGAATTGTGTTGTAAAAATAACCACAATCTAATGCAATTTACAGCCTCAGGAACATTTAATTCTGTGCTGTATTTAGGCCAACAAATTCCTTTATAGCATAATTTAGTATAGTTTATGAACACAGTTCAGGTTGGCACTAATATTCTTTTTTTTTGTTTGATAATGCTGTTAAGAGTAGAATTTTGAATAGCTTTCTATTGAAAAAGAGCCATAAACCTGAGATAACCAAACAAATCCAGTGGTGAAACTGAAAAAACACTGGCTTAAGAGACTCACTAACTTGTGTTAATATAATTTCTACTTCTTGGAGCAGGGCTCTCACCACACAATTGTAGCCACAATCTAGACTTTTTTGGTGCTCCTGCTTGGTGTTATGAACTTCAGTCTTACTTAATAGATAAAGCAACTCATTTTGCTTGCCTGATTTCAGTTGATAATAGCATCTCCCCCTTTTTTGCTAACCCTAATTCAATCAAGGGCTGCTGCAGTGGTAGATTGTCACCAATACTCTTATTTGATTACTAGATGATAGCCAGAAATCTGAGTTGTTATCCCTATAAAGATAATAACATAGCTACAATTGTAACTTGATCATTGGGATATATTTACAGGGCGTGCTTTGATAGCCAAATATAGAACCATTGTGGCTCCTCTGCATGTTGAAAGAATGGAAGAGAAGAGAGCCCCTTACAAATCATGTGCTGAATCTGCCATCCACCTAACACTTCCATCTTTCTGTGTGAGGGATAAATGATCCAGATAGAAGCTGTGCCATCTAAGCTTTGGGCAGATTATGAAGAGCACATATAGGTACCAAAGAATGATAACACAATTAGAAGTTCAGGATTCATTCCTCACTTCTGCCTTATCCTCAGTGTACTCTGGAGCTTCAATTGTAAAGCATACTGTAGAACACACAATTCCTACTGAACTCAGCTGAGCCAGCAATCAATTAGCTCAGCAGCCCAGCAAAGATGGTACTGTTAGACAAATTAGGTTAACACCCACCATATCCATTCTGTAAGATCAGATAGAGTCAGCAGGCTGCAGGTCTCATCCTTTAAACAATGCCTTCTGATGAGACCTTGGAAGTAGGCCTTCTGTGTTGTAGAGTCTGGTCTCTCGAAGAGCATCCCCCTTGAGATTTGCATGTCTTTGACCCTGCTGTCCTTTAAACAGGTTCTGAAGACCTGGCTTTTTTCCTCCAGGTTCTGGGCTATGGTGAGATGTGGACTCCCTTTGTGAGAGATGTTATGGACTTTTAATAGATGTTTGCTCCACCTGGATGACCTATCTTTTTTGACTGGCTTAATGTTTTATACCTTTTTTTTAAATTATGTATACCACCTAGAACTGTTGATGTATTGGGCAGTCTTAGAAATGTGAATTATATACTTACATATACAGTGGTACCTCGGTTCATGAACTTAATTTGTTCCGCGACTCTGGTCGCGAACCGAATTGGTCGTGAACCGAATCAAATTTTCCCATAAGGTTCAGTGTAAATGCGGTTAATCCATTCTGACCCCTACGAATTTGGTCGCCAATCGATTTTTGATCGCGTCCTGAATCAAATTTCCCTATAAGGTTCAATGTAATTATGGTTAATCCATTCTGAACCATATGTTGTTGTTTTTTAAACCGCAAAAATATGACACAAAGTACAGTACGAAGAGAGAGAAAGCTAACCTTGCTTGACGTGACTTCTGGCGTGGAGGACAGGAAGGGGGTGGGGAGGCGGTTACTGCTTGCAGGAGAAGTTTTGTGGGTGCACGCGCACAAATGCAGAGATAATCCAGGAAAGCTCTTGCAGATGTGCCAGGCGTCCCGATGAATACAACTGCCTTAACGCTTAAAGGAGGGATATTTCACTTATGCTAATATGCTTCATCAAGTGTCTTTTAAAATGCTCTGCATAGCCCTAAGGGACATAAGCCCATGGTTTTATTGTTATTTAGAGGCTCCAAGCTACAAATATTAAGGTTCCAGAAGATCTGTATTTATATATTTGTCCTTCCCATCATTCTTAAGTCATGGGGAATCGTAACAAGATAGGAGAGGATGACATCTATTTATTTGACTGTGTCATGTTTGCTTTCAATAATTATACATCACCTGGAAACTAATTAGTTGGGCCATTTAGATTTACTTCCCATTAATGAGCATGGGTATCGCATTGGTTAAGGGTTGCTCAGTTCAGAGACAATGTACCCTTTTGATTCTGACCGTTCTCTGCATATACTATAGAGGTTTTATAGAACTGCATTACCTTTTCAGTACAGATATATTTATTTTGTTCTAGTGTTTCCTAATAGGCCTGTTTTCTCTGGCTTTTTAAGGTGTGCTTTCTCTGCCTGCCTACTTCAGCCCTTATAATGATGGATCAATATGCAGCAATGGAAGAGCTGATGCTTATGCCCAACTAGAACTTCGAACTTTAGAACAATCTCTCCTGGCAACTTGCGTTGGAAGCATCTCTGAATTGAGTAAGTTACATAAGCAACTGATACATTATTAATTTACACAATATTTGTTGTTCAGTCGTTAAGTCGTGTCCGACTCTTCGTGACCCCATGAACCATATTGCGCCAGGCCTTCCTGTCCTTCACTGCCTCCCTGAGTTTGCTCAGTTTCATGCTCAACACAATATATGGGACCTTTATTAAAATTAGAGAAAAAATGTTTCGCACTTTCCTTTTGTTTTGCATGAACTGACACTGCAAAATATAAATGTTTCAGGATGTTTTTCAGGAAAATAAGATCCTTTCATTGGATCTTTCAGATTTTAATACAGTGATACACAGAGATTAACTTCTGTCCCCATCAGATTATTAAAACTATGATTTAGGGGTTATCAGTAGTACTTTATCGTTTTTTAATAATAATTTTATTGTTAATTATATTCTACAGATAAACCTAACACAATCTACATAGTATAAAAATATATAAAAAAGAAAAAATATATAAAAAATATTAAAAAGTGCAGAAAAAGAATGAAAAGAAAAAAAAAAAAAAGAAGAAACCTCCCCCTTCATCCCCAGAAAGTATAATCAATGTTAACAACTTATCACTATCTCTTAAAGTAAAACCAAGCATCTCTTCATTCAAAACCTCACACCATTCTCTATAAACCAATTCCTAAAACCTCATTTCTTCATATTAATCAGCAAAAGTCCATTAAGGGTTATCAGAAGTAACAACATAACTATTACAGACTTTATCTACTAAACCAAATTTGAATCCTTCCTTTTATATTTTTTTATATTTTATAAAAGATGTACATTTGGAATTTAAATGTCTCATCCCCATTACATCGACCTGTCCCACCCGGTCAGGCAGAGAAGGTCTGTTACAGACCCCGTCAATGAAAGAATGTTGACTGGCAGGGCCCAGAAGGAGAGACTTCTCTGCCATTCCCCCCGCCCTATGGAATATTCTCCCTCCCAGAGGTGAGGCAGGCCCCTACTCTCCCGAACTTCTGGAAAGGGGTGAAGACCTGGCTCTGACAATTTGCATGGGGTGAGAAGAGGGGCAACCAACCCTAGGGGTGGCTGGCACCTTGAAGATGCTCCTGTAACTTTTATTTACCATCAGTATCTTGGAAGCCGTTATTTATGTATGAACATGGTTTTTCTTTGTATTTTAATTAATATTTATTCTTGTTTTACTGTAAACTCCCCAAAGTCACTCTTGAGTGAGATGGGTAATGACTAAATTTGAAATATAAATAAATAAATAAAATATCCCTTTCTAATTAAATATATCCCCCTATTTCCTCTCTTCAAGTTAACAAAATCATCATCCAATCCCAATCAACAAACCATTAAACATTACCAGAAATAGCAACCCATTTATTTTAATCTTGATCAAATAAACCACTATTATATTCTTTCTTATTTCTCCCAACAATCTTTAGATCCCTCAAACAAAGTTCTAACATCTGCTTTCTCATACTCTGCCTCTTCTCTCAAAATCTTTGGTGTCTTTATCAATCTCCTTTTATAATTCCAGTAGAAAGAAGTTATCCATGTCACTGTTCATATTCTCACTGTGTCTTCTCAGAAAATCTTTGACAGCTTCAACAAGTCCCTTTTGTAAATCCAATGTAGAGAAGTTATCCACATCACTCTTCTGGTTTAATATTTGTACAGTATGTATTTTTTAATTATTAAACCATCATCCAGTTTCATTTGTAAATCCATTGCTTCCATCTCTTTCTTATAGGCTATCATTTTTGAATCCACATTCAAATCAATTTCAGTTTTATTCAATGGGGCCTGTTCCTCTTCAGTAACATCTTCTGATTTTCTGTAATAGCAAATAACTTCATAACTTCCTGAGCCCATTCATCATAGATTTCTCTTAAGGTAGCCATTGATGCATTTATTTCCTTCTAGTGCCCTCTAGTGTCCAACCTTCAAAGTCATCTTATCAGTTGTTTCCAAATATAGACATAGACATTTTCCCATGGGAAGGATTCTTTCAATTAACTTCAAAGTCTTAAATCAAGTCCATCTGAGCCCTTAATCCATTTTTGCTGTATATTGCCCCACCTTTTTTTTTTACAAATCTTTAAACTTGGACGCCATTTTTGGCCATACTGTTGTCCCTCTATTCTAGGGACATCAGTTCGCCATGATGCTCACTGGAAGTCTCCCAATAAACATGGTACTTTATACATGAAACATCTTCTTACCCCAAGGGATTTAGAATCTAAAATTCTACATGTGGAAAGCAACAGAAGATATCAAGTTCACCTCCTAGAATCTGCATCTCTGTGGTTTTCTTGGCAGTTCTGCAGAGGAGGTTTACTATTCCCTTCTTCTATATTGCTGTTTCAACATCTCAGGGTGGCTAACAGCCTTAAAATCCCAAGGTACCCCAAGTTCTAACCAGGGCCAATCCTACCTAACTTCTGAAGTTAACCAAGGTGCTGTCAACTGCTGAAGTAAGCAACCCAGTATGTGGAAGAAAATGGGGACAAGGCAAACGAGGAGAAGTATGTATTTCAATGTCATACATTTCATTTTCATCGCTGTAGGTGGTTTTGACCAGGAATGTGTTTCAGAGATTTCATGGGAAAAGCATGCTTTATGAGATGTAAAAAAGGATCTTCTTATCAAGATATTGAGAAAATGCCAAGCAGGGAGAAAGGGATTGTCCCAGGGAAAGAGGACATAAAGGAGGACAAAGCTATCAAGGATTTTGAAGCTAAAGATGAAAATTACAGCATACACACAACCTAGCAATGGGTAGAAATGATTTACATCAACTGTATGATAAAATTGTGTAAATGTGTGAGTGCCTGCCACTTATCTGGGCACCAGTACAGCATTGCAATTGTTTTGGTAACCACCAAACTGGTTGAACTGAGCATCTGAAAGTAGCAACTGTTTATGCTGCGTTTGCTTTGCCAGCCATAGATTACATTCCACTTAATGTTTGAAGGACCCACTTGTTTTCCATTCCTGCTGAAAATTGCAGAGAGGAACTTGTGGGCCCCAATATTTGGCTAACATGCCACATCCATCCTAAGGGCAGCTTTCCAGCCTAGGAGCCAATCTGACATTCTTGTTAGTGAGTAACTAAATTAATAAATAAAATTTATAATGTCATTATTCTGTGTTTTTAAAAAGACACAGACAATATCACAGATATTTATATATAATATAAGCTATGAAAAGTCTGTTTATATTTTGATCAACATAAACTATGTTTTAGAGTGTATACTATTTAAGGGGTGCTTTGTAGACTGTTTTTCCCCTGGAAAAACATTTGTCTTTGCATTTCTCCTCTAGTTTACCACCATCTGAATGGGACTGTCAGGAATCAGTCCATACCCTACAGGTCTCACCATTTATTTCATGGCCTGCATTAATTTGAGGTTTTATTTAAAAAAAAAAAAAAAAAGGCTTAGCAAATCTGTATACTTTGCAATACAAGAGTGTGCTTGTGGCTCCAGTCCATGATTAGGCACAGCTTTCTTTCCCCACTTTGTGAACCCCGTTTGGCTCATTCACTGATTGCCTTTAATGAATAGATCTCCTGATATAATCTCTTGTCTGAAAATTTGAATTCCAAATGTACATCTTTTATAAAAGATTTTACAAATTTACAAAGATAAAAACTATTTCTTTTTATAGAAAATATACATCTTTTATGTACAGTATATTGAATGTATGCTAACAGAAGACTCACGATTTTATTTCACATTATAAGATGTAATACTTAGTCAAACAATTTTCTTTAAAAAATTTATAATCTTTGTCTCTTCTGAATAGAGAATGTGTAGCCCAATCCTATTCATTTCATTCAGATGTCATTCTACTGTATTAATTTAAACTCATTCTAAGTAAATCTGCAAGCTTACGTAAGTGCCACTGAATTCAATGCATTTTACTCCTTAGTAAGGAGTATGTTCCAGTGAAGACTAAACATCCTGCTATTTAGGACTGAGGCCCAAATTTCCTTTTTGCAATGGTAAGAAATAAACATTCACATTTATATGACTTTTCAGGAATCAACTTTGAAGTCCTTATTACTACTTTCATTATTGCCATTTTCCAGCATTGTAATAAAAAAAAATGAAAACTCTTTCTAGTGAACCCTACATTCCAAAAAAATAGAGGATATCCAGAGAAAAATAGGAATCTAGAGCCTGTGTGCAATCCAAATGTAGAATTTTATTTATTCAAACCACTGATAGGGCAGAAACATAACTTGATCTTTGATATTGTGAGACTTTAAATAAAATATACATATGTCTGTATATCAGACTGATTTAAAAAAAATTAAAGCAGACCAGCGAACTTGCAACCCACCAAGCAATCAGAGTCTATTGGGGCTTTTTTAGAAACTTAGCAATCCTCTCCTTTTTTAATTCTCAAACTAGAGGCTTGTTGAGTTATCATACTAGCTCTATAAAGCGCATGATACAGACCAGCTTTCAAGGAAATACCAATTGACCAATATCAGCTACTGTATATTGAATGTGTTATATATTCAGAGGACATAGTATCCTTTCAATTGCTTTAATAAACTATGAACAGCCCCATCTGTGGTTCAAAGTCATATTGTCCAAGTAAACTAGAAAAAGAAAACACCATTTACTATTGACTTCTTTTTGTAGCTTGTTCTAGAAAGAACTAGCCAGAGTGTCTGTTGAGATGACATGAACAAACCACATACGGAACCGTAAGCACTTACAGAAACCAGAATTCAAGAAAGCAACCTCTTACGTCATTCATACTGGGTCATTGAGCTTGTATGTAATACGTATACTACAAAAAAGTCAACTTGTCATAAGCTGGGAGGCTAACCCAATATTGGCACTGAAAAGCAAACTTTCCTAATTCTAGTAAGAAGTTCAAAATAATGTAAACAGCTTAGGAATAGGTTTTAAAACATGGTTAGCATTCAAAAGGGTCTCAGAATAAACTGAAGCAGAATATATTCAGTATACCTCTCAGATGGCCTTTTAGTGAGCATCGGTGAAAGGCCTTCATCAGAAGTATGTTGAAACATCAACATGCTTTTTGAAAATATGACTGTTTTTGTTTCTTCCTCTGCTCCTTTTCCAGGTGATTTGGTATCACGAGCAATGCACCACATGCAGTGTTTGACTACCCTTCGTCCTGGCATGAGCCCTGTTCGGCAAACCAGACAACAGCAGCCACCCATCACGTGGTCCCCTGATGCCCTTCATACCCTTTACTACTTTTTACGTTGTCCTCAGATGGAATCCATGGAAAACCCCAACCTGGATCCTCCAAGGATGGCCTTGAATAATGAACGGTAGGTCTTGCTGTTTGTACTCCAAAATGACTTTTCAAGTTAAAAGAGACTCATTTTGTAGAACAGAGCATTTTAAGTCTGGTTTACTCTGTGAATTCCACATAATCAGCCTTCACCAGTCATTTCTGTAGCATAGCCAGGACATTTTCTTAACTTGGCTGGCTTGTTGGAACTGGAACCAGAATGTTACAGAGGAAAGGCCTGGAGAGTTCACAAATTTTATTTTCCAGTGTTCAAAGCTTTTTAAAAACTGTTTGTTTCTCCCCTCCAGACATGTTGACCTACAATTCCCTTAGTCCCTAGCAAATTTTCAAGGTGTAGAAATAGCTAATCTTTTTATAAGAAAACTGCGGATCATAAAATAGGAGGATGTTTTCTCAGATTCAGTACTTGGTACAATTTTTCTGGTATGGTAACTACTCACTGCCCATTCTAAATTTCTAATTTTCCCTCTTGCATGCTGTGAGAGTTGTTGATCTAAGCAGATTTCAAATAAAAATATTAGATTTTAAGCTTCCCTGAAAAATACTTTCTATTTGGATTTGGGTCAGAAAGAAGAAAAGGCCAAATCTGTTTTTCAAACTGTATCTCTAGTATATTCTGAAGCCAATATACATGCTGCAAAACTATTGGTTGTTTTTGATAAACTTCATATTGAGAATCTTTAAATCAATATTTAAAATATGTACACATGGACATTAATCCAACCGATCAAGTGCAATATAATTGCGGGTGTCTTAATAAAGTGCTGTTTCAAAGCATTAGTTCCACTAAGACTGCTTAGAGCAGGCATACATGGGAGTGCACTGAATATGCCCACCGTTCTACTTCCAAACAATGGATCAATAGTATTCCCTTTTTCTTTTTCTGGTCTTCCTGGCTCCCTGATCAAGCTAGAAAATTGCATGTGCAGATCCATTTCTCATCCATGCGCACACTTACGGAACTCTTCCTCCGTGCAATATAATGTTTTAGTCCAGGTGAACCCATAAGCAAATGCAACCTGGATTCAGAACTATGTGGCTGCCTCTGAATAAAAATCCAAGCAGCCTTTGAAAATGATCAAAAAATATTCTGCATGGTTTTTCACAATAACTCCAGTGCTTGCCATTTAATGTGTCCGGTGGGATATATATTGCAGAGGACACTGTATACACAGAATTCTGTTCATTTATTTCCAGCAAGAGGAAGAAGTAAATTGAGGTTATTTCTGAGTATGCCAGACCCGCAGCGTGCTGCATAAAGGCACTGATTCACATACTCGCTCTTGGCAAGACTATAAGAGCCAGCCTTTTTTTAGTGCTAAATCAGCTGCAAATTCTGCATCGCTCCATTGTGCCTCGCTGGACTTCTGAAGTATGCTTTTGAAGGCGTTGCAAACCTAAGGAAAAATCTCAGCTTTAAAGCAAAGGAAATAACACTGAAGATCAGCTGTGCTATGGCTTTTCAGATGCCTGCAAAACCTATTAATGCTGAATACAGTCATTCTGAACAGCAAGAAAGGTGATGCACGTTTTTGCCAAAAGCCACTCCTATCGTTATTTTAACTGGTGGACATTAGAGCAAGCTCCCCCAGTCTGGCACCCTGCAAGGGTATTGGATTTCAAATCCCAAAGCCTTCAGAAGCCCAAGATTGCTTTTGATTAATTTTGTGAGAACTTGCTTGCTCATTGATCTTTCGCTTGGTTATTCATCCAATTCTCTTCAACCTTTTCTTTAGTGTTTCAGACAGTGGTGCTACTAAATTTGAGGAGAGTAGGTAAAATGTCTTTTGGAGGTCCTTAGTCCTCTTCTTCTGGTCTTTCTTTTATTTTAGTCTCTCCCTTTTCATCCTACTCCAAATACTTCTTGCCTGCCTGCGAAGCCATTTCTGTGACTCTGTTACCTCCTGTCATTTCCTTTTCCTTGCCGCACACACCCACACACCCTTTAGGGTCCCAACGTGCACTGGCAATTTGAGAAAATTAATTTATGTGACTAATATATGAAGCCTGATCCTTATCCTGCTGCTTAACTCTTATCACACTGATACATGGGACTTTCCTTACCTATCCTTTATATTAGAAATGAACATTCTGCATTAAAATCTTCATAAGTTTCACTAAAAGCCAGCATGATATTGTAGAAAAAAATAAGACCAAATAAGAGTTGGGAGATTAAGGTTCAAGTCCCCACTCAGTCATAAATTTCACACATCACACTAAGACCTGGTTTGTTTTAACCATGGTTTGCAGATTAAACCATAACATCTGAGTTCAAATGTAATGCTAAACCTCAAGCTATGATTTATCTATGAAATGACTGGGTTGGCTTTGTCCAATAAGTGAAACAAAGAATCTACTTTTTGTTTAAGACACTATGCAAACCCAGACACAGAATGACTTTCCACCAAATACTCTCTCTGAGCCTGCTTTACTTCACAGGGCTACTGGGAGGATAACATTGGAATGATGAAAGAACCATATAAAGTATCTTCAGCTCTTTGGAAAAAGGTTGTAACTTTTTTAACATAATAATCATGCCGGACATTGGTAATCATGTCCTGCACTGAGGCTTTTACATTCATTTATTTGTTGCATTTATAGCTCACCTTTCCTCTAGAAGATCTTAATAGTATTTTGCCACCACTTTTATATTCAAAATTATACTGTGAGATAAGTAAGGATTAGATTCAGAAAGAGACCATCGTCATCCAAGAAGCTCCCAAAAGCGAGGGTGAATCTGAATTTTGAACTTCCAACCTTGAATTTCAAACTCTGCCCGTGGTAGCATATCTACTCATTCCTCCTTACTTGCACCTGCTATTGATTTTCTCAGGAACCACAATGGCTTGAAAAACATACATCTGAAAGCATGTAGAGTAGCTTTGCTTTTAATTGCCAGGATGGACCTTTTATTTATTTGATTCTTTTGTTAAGCAACTTGAATAAGACATGTAGGCTTTCATTCATTCCTCTGAACTGTTCTTTGAGTTCATTTAGCATGAGTGCTAATAGTAGCCACTGACCTTCACGGCTGGATTGGTAGCTGAACCTTTGCATTCCCAGTTCAACTGCAAAGCCATAGCACCACGTTGTCTCCCATTTCACTGGAACGTATATGGAAAGATTTCTAAATGTGTGCATGTGTTCATTTAAATGCAGATACCGATGGGAGCCTGTCTGCCAGTGTGGCTTCTGCTCACCTGGAGTGGTGTTTTGCAACCCTCTGGAATGCCACACCCATGTGCTAAAATGTGAACCAGCCTTGTACACATTGAGCAAATACCTTCTGCCTAAGGGAAATAGTACTTTTAAGATCCCATCATCAAAGAACACGTCTTGGCAGCATCCATATGTATGTGTGGCTCAGTGTCTCTTTGGTTTCACAGAGATCCATTACATGCCGATATACTTTCATGTACAAAAAGCAAATGGGTGTGGTTACGCCATTGAGTAATTTTGTTTCTTTTCCATCACTCATGTTAGCATTATTCCATTCTACACTAAGAGAACCTGAATTCATTTTAGGAAATACCAGAAAAAGAAATCCCATTGTCTTTGGAATCAACATTGGCAGAGGTTTATGAGGTGTCTGGTTTGCCAGTATTTAACATACAGTAGGCTGGAGTATAATGCTTTATTTAGAACAGCAGTGAGGAAATAAGATAAACAATTGTAATCGTAGAGGTGGTCCAACTTGATACCCATTAGATTGGGTGGATTGATGGATGACTATGAGCATTCTGTGTTAGGGCTAAGAGGAGGGTGCCATTCATCTAGAAATATTCAGAAAACATTCAGAAAATGCCAACTTGCTGGAAACACAGTGTAGGATGGAAAACTAGTGAACACTGCAAAAAATTAAAGAGGGGGCAGCTAACTTGAACAAAAGGAATCTTGTTCTAGTTTTCATGCACAGTATGTGTCAGGTTTTATGGCAATCAGAGTATGGGTGAGAAAGCTGCAAAGCACTTTGGTTAGCTACTAGACATTGCACTAAACGCATTGTGCAAATTAGTTGGTCACAACATTTACATTTGAAACGAGAGGTTCTCATTTTTATTTACCTACCTATTGCCTTTTTTATAACACGATGTGACCATTTCCTGTTTCAAAAAGAAGACTTCCTCTTATTCTTATAACTTTGGTAAAGCACAGCCTGAAAAAAGTCTGAGGCTGGGGGATTCAGTGTGTTGTTGGTCATTCCAATAGGTCATGGATCTTCCAGGTTCTTTATTCCACCTGAACATTTATATTTTAAAACATTTTAGTTTTAAAAAAGCATGGATATTGGCATGCTACAAAGCAAAGCATTAGTCACTAACATCTTTGTTATGGACAAAAATTCTGTGAGCTGAAAACTTCAATTGATGAACAGCTACAACCCGGTTTAGAAATTTGTTGATCTGTCCAGAAAAAAGGCTAAAGAAAAGCAGGAACAGTAGGAGGGTCATAACCAGTTACAAATCAAAACTTTGTGATGGATAGTATTTCACATGGCAGCTTGTGACTGGGCAAAGCTCTCCAGCAGCCATTTTGCAAAAGATTCACAACATGTCCTCAAAAGGCCCATCAAGTTGAAGATGACTGGCTGAAGGCCTGCTAACTACTGAAGAAGCATTTAAAGATGCAGTTAGGTATCAATAATTTATTTTTAAAAGGCCAGGACTTAACAGGGCCCAAGGGAGAGTAACAATAGTTTATATTCCAGGATATTAAGCGGCTTTCAGATAAAAGCTTTAAGATTGTTATTGTAAAAGCATCTTGTTTTATTTTTCCCAAATGGCATCCTATTGGTAAACTGTTGTTCTATTTTAGATATATTAAGTTGCATTCAGTACTCCAAGGAACTGCTGAGGTCCTCTTATATATCCTTCCAGACAAATGAACAAAACTGGGGAAAACAAGAAATCCTTTGGCTTTACATAATCTCATTGGCTTGATTAGCAATTTTTTTCCTTATAAAGAAGTAGAATCTGTCAACAGTTTTAACATGATATGATTCTTATGTGACATAGTGATGCTTATTTTTATTTTCAGAAGAAATCTGGTAGCACCATTTCTGACTAACAATTTTTATTAAAAGGCATAAGCTTTTGTGAATTACAGCTCACTTCATTAGATAAATGAAGTAAATAAACTGATCTCGAACTTAAATTCTAGGCTATAGAACTGATCTAGGATTTAAATTCCAGGCTATAGAAGTGAAGTGAAGTGAAGTGAAGTGAAGTGAAGTGAAGTGAAGTGATAAATAAATAAATAAATTTGAAATAAGGTACAGGGAAAACAGAAGGGGAAGAAAGAGTGATTATGCAGTTGTAGGTTACTTCTGAGACAATTTACAAGTACCTTATTAATTAATAATTGTAATGTGCTAAAAACCCAATGTGTTTGTTGAAATCTTCTGAAGTGGCCTGAAACCTTTTGATGTATGCAGCAATCTTCTATTCAATTGTGCTGGTGAAGTTTCTTTGTTTCAGAACAGCTACTCTGAGATCTATAATGGAGTGTCCTGGCAGGTTAAAGTGCTTGCTTTGTCCTTGTTCTGAGTCCGAATATCAAACTTGTTATCCATTAATTATTTTGTGTAAACTCTTCCTACATAGAATCCAGAGGGGCATTGCTGGTAGATGATGGCATATACAGGTGAAACTCGAAAAATGAGAATATCGTGCAAATGTTCATTTATGTCAGTATGGCAACTCAAAAGGTGAAACCAATATATGAGATAGACGCATTACATGCAAAGCGAGATATGTCAAGCCTTACTTTGGTATAATTGTGATGATTATGGCATACAGCTTATGAAAACCCCAAATTCACAATCTCAGAAAATTAGAATAGTGTGAAAAGGTTCAATATTCTAGGCTCAAAGTGTCCCACTCTAATCAGCTAATGAATCCATAACACCTGCAAAGGGTTCCTGAGCCTTTCAATGGTCTCTCAGGCTGGTTCCGTAGGAATCACAAGCATGGGAAAGACTGCTGACCTGACAGTTGTGCAGAAAACCATCACTGACAGCCTCCATAAGGAGGGAAAGCCCCAAAAGGTAATTGCAAAAGAAGTGGGATGTTCCCAAAGTGCTATATCAAAGCACATCAATAGAAGGTTATGTGGAAGGGAAAAGTGTGGTAGAAAAAGGTGCACAAGCAGCAGGGATGAGCGCAGCCTGGAGAGGATTGTCAGGAAAAGGCCATTCCAAAGTGTTGGGGACTTTCACAAGGAGTGGACTGAGGCTGGAGTTAGTGCATCAAGAGCCACCACACACAGACGGATCCTGGACGTGGGCTTCAAATGTCGTATTCCTCTTGTCAAGCCGCTCCTGAACAACAAACAACGTCAGAAGCGTCTTACCTGGGCTACAGAAAAAAAGAACTGGTCTGTTGCCCAGTGGTCCAAAGTCCTGTTTTCTGATGAGAGCAACTTTTGCATCTCATTTGGGAACCAAGGACCCAGAGTCTGGAGGAAGAATGGAGAGGCACACAATGCACGATGCTTGAAGTCCAGTGTGAAGTTTCCACAGTCTGTGTTGATTTGGGGAGCCATGTCATCTGCTGGTGTTGGTCCACTGTGCTTCATTAAGTCCAGGGTCAACGCAGCCGTCTACCAGGAGATTTTAGAGCACTTCATGCTTCCTTCCGCAGACGAGCTTTATGGGGATGCTGACTTCATTTTCCAGCAGGACGTGGCACCTGCCCACACTGCCAAAAGTACCAAAACCTGGTTCAGTGACCATGGGATTACTGTGCTTGATTGGCCAGCAAACTCACCTGACCTGAACCCCATAGAGAATCTATGGGGCATTGCCAAGAAAAAGATGAGGGACATGAGACCGAACAATGCAGCGGAGCTGAAGGCCGCTATTGAAGCATCCTGGTCTTCCATAACACCTCAGCAGTGCCACAGGCTGACAGCATCCATGCCACGCCGCATTGCGGCAGTCATTGCTGCAAAAGGGGCCCAAACCAAGTACTGAGTACATATGCATGCTTATACTTTGCAGAGGTCCGATATTGTTCTATTTCCAATCCTTGTGTTATTGATGTCATGTAATATTCTAATTTTCTGAGATTGTGAATTTGGGGTTTTCATAAGCTGTACACCATAATCATCACAATTAAGGCTTGACATATCTCGCTTAGCATGTAATGCGTCTATCTCATATATTGGTTTCACCTTTTGAGTTGCCATACTGACATAAATGAACATTTGCACGATATTCTAATTTTTCGAGTTTCACCTGTATTGCATTAGGAGGAGAGCATGTCAAAACACCTCTAATCTTATGGGTGAAGTTGTTGGGGCATGTAATGGTGCTGTTGGTGTAAATGTGGGGTCAAAGTAGATATCTGGTTTTGTTGCAGGGCCCAGTTCCCACATTAGCATAATTGTTCTCTTGTGAGAATGTTTCAGGTTGGGTGGTTGTCTGTATGCAAGTATGGGCCTGCCACCTAATGCCTGAGAAAGTGCAGTATCATTGTACAGTATGGGTTCTAGTTTATTAATATGTTTTAATGTCTTGAGCTGTAGATGAGACCCAGTGATGTTCCATTCTGTTTGTAGCCACAATAGCCAAAACATATTTTAATTTAAGAGATTGAACACTGAAGCTTTTATTCAAAGCTTCAAGAAGGAGCAAACCCATGACCTCTATAAGTTGAATTTCAACCCCCTCCAGCTTGACCAAGCATGGTCAGCAGTCAAGATAATGAGAAATATAGCCCAACATCTACAGATTCTTCATCTCTGTGCTAAACCTTATGACCAGCTGTATTCAGGAAAGAAGTTTGGATTCCATAAAATTAGAGTATCTACCTATCATTATAGGTATCTCTGTGTTGTAACTGCCTGTATATTATTCCATAATTGCTGGCATTTACTGGCACAATAGAACCCAGTAAGTTTTGTTCTAAGTGTTTAGTTGCTAGAGTGCAAGACTCAGATCAATTGGCATTACATCTGTTGAACGGTTAGTTTTGGAGAAGGTATAAAATATGCACTGGGTTTGTACATTGTGCTAAATATAAAATATAATGTGTTTCCTTTGTGCTTACGTTGTTTGAATCTACTGATTGGGGTTGATAACCATGGTTTATCACTGAATGTCTATACAAACCCAGCCAATAATAGTTAACTCAGTAGATCATGATTAAATAAATCATGGATTAGTACATTATGTGAATCTATCCAAGATATATATTAATTTAAAAAACTATTAAAAGTAATGTTTTTGTACATATACATTATACTTTCTTTATGCCTTTTATTATTTTGCTATTTGCCCATGTAAGTTTTTTTTTGAGATAGCTCTAACTGTATATTTTTATTGTGACTCAAATAATTAAAAATGTGAAAAGGGGTGATTGGGTCGCTACTGGATTACCATATAGGATTTGGACACTTGCTGTTCATATTTTGCAGGCCTAATGCATTCATTAAAAAGTAGGCATTTGCCCACGTAGCGAGCTATAGCCAAAAGTAGTATTGGAGTTATTTTTCTGAAGCTATTTGCCTCGTTCATCTAATCAAGAATATAGTGGAAAAATGTATTTTTTTCCCAAAATGTTCTTTTGTATGTAGAATTTTCTCTGGCCATAGTATGCCATGCTGCCACATCTACCAAAATTGCAGCAGAATTGTAAGTAGATATGCATACATGTCCCCTTCATGGATCACTGCCTTGTCGTGGCGAAGGGGCTTGTGTAACTCAGTGAAGCCATGAGCTATACCGTGCAGGGCCACCCAAGACGGACAGGTCATGACAGAGAGTTCTGACAAAATGTGGTCCACTGGAGAAGGAAATGGCAACCCACTCCAGTATCCTTGCCAAGAAAACCCCATGGACAATGTTAAAAGGCTAAAAGATATGACGCCGGAAGATGAGCCCCTCAGGTCGGAAGGTGTCCAATATGCTACTGGGGAAGAGTGGAGGGCAATTCCAAGTAGCTCCAGAAAGAGTGAAGCGGCTGGGCCAAAGCCGAAAGGACGTTCAGCTGTGGATGTATCTGGAAGCGAAAAGAAGGTCCGATGCTGTAAAGAACAATATTGTATAGGTACGTGGAATGTAAGATCCATGAACCAAGGCAAGCTGGATGTGGTCAAACATGAGATGACAAGATTGAACGTCGACATCTTGGGAATCAGCGAAATGAAATGGACGGGAATGGGTGAATTTAATTCAGGTGACCATTATATCTACTACTGTGGGCAAGAAACCCTTAGAAGAAATGGAGTTGCACTCATACTCAATAAGAGAGTGGGAAAGGCAGTAATGGGGTACAACCTCAAAAACGACAGAATGATCTCAGTGCGTATCCAAGGAAAACCATTCAACATCACAGTAATCCAAGTCTATGCCCCAACCACTGATGCCGAAGAAGCTGAAGTTGACCGGTTCTGTGAAGACCTACAAGACCTTCTAGAACTAGCACCAAAAAAAGATGTCCTTTTCATCATAGGGGATTGGAATGCTAAAGTAGGAAGTCAAGGAGTAATCGGAATAACAGGCAAGTTTGGCCTTGGAGTACAAAATGAAGCAGGGCAAAGGCTAATAGAGTTCTGTCAAGAGAACAAGCTAGTCATAGCAAACACCCTTTTCCAACAACACAAGAGACGACTCTACACATGGACATCACCAGATGGTCAATACCGAAACCAGATTGATTACATACTTTGCAGCCAAAGATGGAGAAGCTCTATACAGAGGGCAAAAACAAGACCAGGAGCTGACTGTGGCTCAGATCATGAGCTTCTTACTGCAAAATTTAGGCTTAAATTGAAGAATGTAGGGAAAACCACTAGACCACTCAGGTATGACTTAGATCATATTCCATGTGAGTACACAGTGAAGGTGATGAATAGATTTAGAGGATTAGATTTGGTAGACAGAGTGCCTGAAGAACTATGGACAGAGGTCTGTAACATTGTACAAGAGGCAGCAACTAAAACCATCCCAAAGAAAAAGAAATGCAAGAAAGCAAAATGGCTGTCTGATGAGGCTTTACAAATAGCTGTGGAAAGAAGGAATGCGAAAAGCAAGGGTGAAAGGGAAAGATATAAGCAACTGAATGCAGATTTCCAGAGAATAGCAAGAAGAGATAAGAAGGCCTTCTTAAATGAACAATGCAAAGAAATTGAAGAAAACAATAGAATGGGGAAGACTAGAGATCTCTTCAAGAAAATTGGAGATATCAAAGGAACGTTTAGGGCAAAGATGGGCATGATAAAGGACAAAAAAGGCAGGGACCTAACAGAAGCAGAAGAGATTAAGAAGAGGTGGCAAGAATACACAGAAGAACTATACAAGAAAGATCTTAATGTCCCTGATGTCCATGCTGGTGTGGTCACTGACCCTGAGCCAGACATCCTAGAGAGTGAAGTCAAGTGGGCCTTAGGAAGCATTGCTAACAACAAAGCTAGTGGAGATGACAGTATTCCAGCTGAGTTATTTAAAATACAAAAAAGACGATGCTGTTAAAGTGCTGCACTCAATATGCCAGCAAGTTTGGAAAACGCAACAGTGGCCACGGGATTGGAAAAGGTCAGTTTACGTTCCAATTCCAAAGAAGGGCAATGCCAAAGAATGCTCAAACTATCGCCCAATTGCACTCATTTCACATGCTAGCAAGGTTATGCTCAAAATCCTACAAGCTAGGCTTCAGCAGTACGTGAACTGAGAACTACCGGATGTACAAGCTGGGTTTCAAAGAGGCAGAGGAACTAGAGATCAAATTGCCAACATTCGCTGGATCATGGAGAAAGCACGAGAGTTCCAGAAAAGCATCTACTTCTGCTTCATTGACTATGCAAAAGCCTTTGATTGTGTGGATCACAACAAACTGTGGCAAATTCTTAAAGAGATGGGGATACCAGACCACCTTACCTGTCTCCTGAGAAATCTGTATGCGGGCCAAGAAGCAACAGTTAGAACCGGTCATGGAACAACCGATTGGTTCAAAATAGGGAAAGGAGTACGACAAGGCTGTATACTGTCCCCCTGCTTATTTAACCTATATGCAGAGTACATCATGAGAAATGCCAGGCTGGAAGAATCACAAGCCGGAATTAAGATTGCAGGGAGAAACATCAATAACCTCAGATATGCAGACGATACCACCCTAATGGCAGAAAGTGAAGAAGAACTAAAGAGCCTCTTGATGAGGGTGAAAGAGGAGAGTGCGAAAGCTGGCTTGAAACTCAACATTAAAAAAACTAAGATCATGGCATCTGGACCCATCAATCCCTGGCAAATAGAAGGGGTAGAAATGGAAGCAGTAACAGACTTCATTTATTTGGGCTCCAAGATCACCGCAGACGGAGACTGCAGCCATGAAATTAAAAGACGCTTGCTCCTTGGGAGGAAAGCTATGGCAAACCTAGATAGCATATTAAAAAGCAGAGACGTCACCTTGCCGACAAAGATCCGCATAGTCAAAGCTATGGTTTTTCCAGTAGTAATGTATGGCTGTGAGAGCTGGACCATAAAGAAGGCTGAACGCCGAAGAATTTATGCCTTTGAACTGTGGTGCTGGAGAAGACTCTTAAGAGTCCCCTGGACTGCTAGGAGGTCAAACCAGTCAATCTTAAAGGAAATCAACTCTGATTGCTCATTGGAAGGATTGATAATGAAGCTCAAGCTCAGATACTTTGGTCACCTAATGCGAAGAGAGGACTCTTTGGAAAAGACCCTGATGCTGGGAAAGATGGAAGGCAAAAGGAGAAGAGGACGGCAGAGGATTAGATGGCTGGATAGCATCACTGAAGCAATGAGCATGAAATTGAGCAAACTCAGGGAGGCAGTGAAAGATAGGAAGGCCTGGCGCAATATGGTTCATGGGGTCACGAAGAGTCGGACACGACTTAATGACTAAACAACAAATGCATACATGTACACATTCTAAACTTCTTCATAGACAATTAAGAAGGCTGTAGGCACAGACTGCTTTTACTTGAGAATACAAGTATAGGCTTGCTGAATCAGGCCAAGAGCCCTGTAGGGCAGCTCTATGAATAACACAGTGGTCAATCAGGCATACTTATGAAGCTTATTGATACAGTTAAGAGGTCAGTATCCATCTTTTATTGTTATTCTCTAGCACAAGGGTCTCAAACACATGTCCTGCAGGCCACGTGCAACCTGCTGGGGTTTGTTTGTTTTTTGTGTGACTCAAGATGACTCACCTGTGAGGTACCTCAGCTTCTTCATCCATCCCCACTGTGTGCATTTGGCCATGCCTGGCAGGTAACAGTTCCATATGGGGACTATACATCCCCGTTTACCATTTGTCCCAGATTTCCATGCCCTTTTTCCTGCTGCCTCCTTACCCCTGGAGCCAATTTCTCTCCCCTTGTGCTGGCTTGTGTAGTACCAGCTTCACTTCTCACCCACAGTGCTGGCTTGTATGCACCACTGCAGGGGACAAGCCAGTGCTACAAAGCTCGCACGGTGGGGGAGAAGCAAAGCCTGCACTGCACAAGCAGGGGAGAAGCTAACACTGGTGCTATAGGGAAGAAGTGAAGCCGCACAAGCCATGTTGTAGGAAAGAAGAAGACAATGGCCTTGAAAGGAAGGTAATAGTGGGGAAAGGGTGCCCAGCTCTGCCTTCACTTCTCCCCACAAGCTTACTCATCTTCTACTTATGTTTTCCTTGAGCCATCTAGTTCATCCATAGACCAATGACATGAAGGGCCAAAGCCAGAAATGCCAGAGGTGCTGCTGGGAAAGAAAGCAAGGGCAGTGGGAAACACATGAAAAAGAAATATGTATTTCAAAAAATTATATAATTTTATGTGATGTTTTACTTAATTATCTTAGTGCCTCCTATTACTCTCAAAAGTGTCCTAGTTTGGATGATTTCACTTTCAATTCATTTTTAATATTTGCTGCACTTTTGCATATGGCCCACCAATTAGCACATTTTATGTAATGTGGGCCACTTATTCATTTGAACTTGAGACCCCTGCTCTAGCAGCTGGTATTTAAGGTATGTAGCCTATGATACATAATGTGGTGCTCATCTATCAGAAGCAGTAACTATTAATTTGGGTAAACCAGATAACCTGATCTATCATGAACTTATCAAATTCCTTTTTAATCACCATCACATTTGGTGGTGATCACAAATTTGTTGGATTTTTTGGTTTAACAAATTATGTGAACACAGCAATTGTGGTGTGTAAACAATGTTTTATGGCTTACTGAGATGTTTGAATCCATCCATTGTAATCTATTCAACAAACCATGACTAAAATCCATATCTTAGCATGATGCATGAACTCAGTACTGAACAGTATAAAAAGAATGAGCTGAAATTTTAATACCAAGTAAGAAAAAGGTAGAAATAGCACAATGACATACATAATTTGAGATAAGAATCAGGCAGAGATTAATTTTAAAGTTAATGAGCAGAAGCACATGGCTTCCTTTACAGGCTGTCTGGGACTGTTTCTGTTCAATTCTTTCAGAGAAATAAGGCAGACATCCTCTCTTATGGCATGAAAATATACCAACATTTTAGTTAAACCTTGTTCCTCTGACAATAGACATGATTATCTATTGTCAATCATGAGGTCAGGCTGGTTGGTTGGTTGGTTTTTTGTGTTGGGCACGTTACAGTTATTCCTTCAAAACTTCTTACAAAAAATGAAAATAACTTGTATCTGTCATTCCTTTCCCTACACACTTTTGCACAAAATCTTGATACAATAGTAGATGGAAAGTGCTGTTAATGACACAAGCAATAATATTGATGAGGTTAGGTGTTATTCAACAGGCAGATTAAAAATATCTGAGTGACAATTGCTTCAACTAAATGTGGATAGAAGTAACACTTATTAGTACACTTCTGTGTAACTATAGTTATGATTAAAGCATCAAGTAAATTAAAAGCAGTTAGTTATGTCTTTCTCATGTGCTTCAACTGTAACATCACACAGTCCTCTAAATACAGCAACTTCCTTTGTCCATTAAATGCCATTACACAAAATAATAGCTACAGAATTGATGTATAATTAGTTGATTTATCAACATCATTGTCTTCATCATTATCATTTAAATTTTTATCCCATTGTTCCTCCAAGAGCTCAAAATTGATTTTACTCTCCCCCCAATACCACTGGGAAGTTGGTTGGGCTGAGAGTGACTACCTCAAAGTCATCTAAGGTGTTCCATAACTAAGGACAGATTTGGATTTGATTTTCCTTACGTGAAGTTTCATAGCCGCCCAGAGTCACCTGTTGGGGGAGATGGGCGGCATACAGATTTAATAAATAAATAAATAAATGTACTGAATCAGATTGTTTCTTGAACAAATAGCCAGCTAACAAATTTAGATAAACATTATCAACATTAGAGTGAACCATAGTTACTTAAACTGTTTGAATGTAGGACTACTTTACCACTTGTCATTCCTGCAGAGTGCATACTATTGGCAAAGACATGATAAAACACCGGATACGTTTTAGTCATCACTGCCTACCCTAACCCACTGTGGTTAATATAATTTACCATTATAGTAAATTAAATTAGAGACACCAGGATAAAGGAATCTGTGGTTTCTAAAAGAATTTTGTGGTATGTTCTTATATAATTAAGCGATACTAAACATAAACATATGGCACTGAGCCTGCCCTTTATAATGCTCTTAATAGTGGAAGGAGGTGGTTTAACTTCCATTTTTATTGTTCTTATGGCATAACAAAGACAATGCTAGTAATAGAACTGAGGAAAGGAATGGAACTTGGTGTATATATTTTTTTTATCAATAATATTTCTCATTGGTTCAGTACAGATCTGTTCCCAAACAATTCCAAATTGGGAATAAATAGGACCAATTTACATTAATTTTTTATGCTGGTACTGTGACATCTGGCTCATTTGCAAAGCAATTGACACACTTTCAACCCATTCTCTGGATGATATTTTATCCTTAGCATTGCTCATAGAATATTTTTATGGTTACCCCAACTCCCACCCCCACCTCCAGTGATAGCAGTTTTCTTTTACTAGAATAAGTAGTTTAAGGGAACCAGATTCATATTATTGCCCTCTCTCTTCTGCAATGATCTCAGTTATGGGAAATTTGTGGTTCATTAGAAAGTAAGTTCTAACCTTTAAAACAGAAAGTATCTCAGTCTTGACATTAATGTTATATTCAAGAACTACCTACAGTTGAAACTCGAAAAATGAGAATATCGTGCAAATGTTCATTTATGTCAGTATGGCAACTCAAAAGGTGAAACCAATATATGAGATAGACGCATTACATGCTAAGCGAGATATGTCAAGCCTTACTTTGGTATAATTGTGATGATTATGGCATACAGCTTATGAAAACTCCAAATTCACAATCTCAGAAAATTAGAATAATGTGAAAAGGTTCAATATTCTAGGCTCAAAGTGTCCCACTCTAATCAGCTAATGAATCCATAACACCTGCAAAGGGTTCCTGAGCCTTTCAATGGTCTCTCAGGCTGGTTCAGTAGGAATCAGAAGCATGGGAAAGACTGCTGACCTGACAGTTGTGCAGAAAACCATCATTGACACCCTCCATAAGGAGGGAAAGCCCCAAAAGGTAATTGCAAAAGAAGTGGGATGTTCCCAAAGTGCTGTATCAAAGCATATCAATAGACGGTTATGTGGAAGGGAAAAGTGTGGTAGAAAAAGGTGCACAAGCAGCAGGGATGAGCGCAGCCTGGAGAGGATTGTCAGGAAAAGGCCATTCCAAAGTGTTGGGGACTTTCACAAGGAGTGGACTGAGGCTGGAGTTAGTGCATCAAGAGCCACCACACACAGACGGATCCTGGACGTGGGCTTCAAATGTCGTATTCCTCTTGTCAAGCCGCTCCTGAACAACAAACAACGTCAGAAGCGTCTTACCTGGGCTACAGAAAAAAAGAACTGGTCTGTTGCCCAGTGGTCCAAAGTCCTGTTTTCTGATGAGAGCAACTTTTGCATCTCATTTGGGAACCAAGGACCCAGAGTCTGGAGGAAGAATGGAGAGGCACACAATGCACGATGCTTGAAGTCCAGTGTGAAGTTTCCACAGTCTGTGTTGATTTGGGGAGCCATGTCATCCGCTGGTGTTGGTCCACTGTGCTTCATTAAGTCCAGGGTCAACGCAGCCGTCTACCAGGAGATTTTAGAGCACTTCATGCTTCCTTCCACAGACGAGCTTTATGGGGATGCTGACTTCATTTTCCAGCAGGACGTGGCACCTGCCCACACTGCCAAAAGTACCAAAACCTGGTTCAATGACCATGGGATTACTGTGCTTGATTGGCCAGCAAACTCGCCTGACCTGAACCCCATAGAGAATCTATGGGGCATTGCCAAGAGAAAGATGAGGGACATGAGACCGAACAATGCAGCAGAGCTGAAGGCTGCTACTGAAGCATCCTGGTCTTCCATAACACCTCAGCAGTGCCACAGGCTGACAGCATCCATGCCACGCCGCATTGCGGCAGTCATTGCTGCAAAAGGGGCCCAAACCAAGTACTGAGTACATATGCATGCTTATACTTTGCAGAGGTCCGATATTGTTCTATTTCCAATCCTTGTGTTATTGATGTCATGTAATATTCTAATTTTCTGAGATTGTGAATTTGGGGTTTTCATAAGCTGTACGCCATAATCATCGCAATTATACCAAAGTAAGGCTTGACATATCTCGCTTAGCATGTAATGCGTCTATCTCATATATTGGTTTCACCTTTTGAGTTGCCATACTGGCATAAATGAACAATTGCACGATATTCTAATTTTTCGAGTTTCACCTGTACGTAACTATCAGGAGATAAGTTTTTCCTAGTTTCTGCTAAATTCCCCAGTGTGTGTGTGTGTGTGTGTGTGTGTTTCTTGAAATAATTTATATCACCACCCAGCTCAAACACTGTAACTCCAGGTGGCAAACAGCAGACCCCCAAAAAACAATACAGATAAGCAATTTCAATTAAAATCCAAAATGGTGATAGGCAGCCATAAAAATCACATTCATACCTCCCTCAAAATGGGAACTCCAATCAACCCAGCCCCAAGGCCTGAAAAAGCAAATTATTCCTGTCTTTCTGAAGGAAACAGCGAATTAGAGAAATGTAATAGGAATCCTACCTTCTTCTCAATAGTGTTCCACATTGGACAAACATCTCTCTTCTTCATTCAGGAATGTTTGTATTCTGAAAAAAGTTGTTATACATTTACATAGCCATTAACATTTTAAAAAAGGACAGAAGTTTACTGTTTGTGCCTTGTTACATCCTTATTCTTGCACTGAGGAATTGTTTCCTGAATACCCCAATATACTCAGTGGAAATCTTCCCTGTTTATTGTTGCATATTCTTCTGATAGTGGCATTGCTCCTTAATTCCACCCCGCCTCACCCCACCCTATTCCCCGCCATTGCTTTCCTGCTTCCTCTCCCCATGCAGTCGGTATCTTCTTCTTTAGCATCTCTTTTTCTAATCCTCTAATAATTTACCAGATCACTGTTGGAAAACTGCCCCCTTTTTTCTTTTTGAATACTTAGATAGGCATGCTGTGCGTGGAAGTCACTGCTTCTGCCCATTCATGTCGTGGGGCCCATTTTCATCTGGGGAAATGAAAGTAGTAGCTGAAGCTGAAATTCTGACAGCAGGTTTGTCTTTGCTGCACGATGCTGTTGGTCAACTAAAATGTTGTTGCTGATGCTTTAACACGGTAGAGTGACAAACATCTGCCCCTATCATGGGGTCCAGGAGGGATGTCCGAAAAGCCAAGAT
This sequence comes from Liasis olivaceus, assembly GCA_030867105.1. NCBI lineage: Eukaryota > Metazoa > Chordata > Lepidosauria > Squamata > Pythonidae > Liasis > Liasis olivaceus. Next base: position 78,605,686 of record CM061349.1, read on the forward strand.
GGCTTTTGTGAGTTTCTTTCTTGTGTGAGTTTGTGTGATCACCACTGCCATCTTGACCTTTTTAACACCCACCCCACAGACTCCCCCTGGCATCCATATGATTGGCAATGCCAGGTGCTGATGCTGCATTTGTTTTCTGCTATCTCTACTCAGATAATCTACCAATGCTGTTCAGGGGCTCCCCTTTAAAGCCCAGTTGAAACAAAACATTGTCTTTATTCATCTTTAATATATCAGAAAAAAAGTAGAATATCAGGAGCAATCTTGGTTGCCAAAAATATTTAATCTGTTGTTCTTTTCTGTCAGAATATTAGTCTCACTGATACTATTCTCACATTCATATATTAAACCCTTTAGAATTTAGAGTAGCCTTTGACAGAGGGAAGAGGTTGAGCCTGCAGTCCCTTACTTATAAGGTGCCTTAGGGCTCTTGCCTCTCCTCTTTAACATCTGCATGAAACCAGTGGCTGGAGTCCAGTATCATCAGTATGGTGATGGTACCTAACTGTTTGTGTTGACCCTGGGCCACCCAAGCAATGCTGTAGATGTTCTGTCTGAAGGTTGTGTGGATCTAGATATGGAGTGACAGGCTCAGGCTCAGTCCTGACAAAGATTGTCCATCTTTGTTCTTGGAGGGGAAAGCACGTCCGTATATGAGACTAGTGCACAAGCTGGTGCCTTCTTGGCAGTTGTAGCAAGAAATCCTTTGCACAGATCCATCTAGTGAATCCATCTAATGCCCTTTCCTGAATTATATGGCCCTCAAAATGGTCACTCATGTCTAGTCACTTCATGTAATGGTATGTGGGAATGATCTTGGGAGACAGGAGGAAGAGCTGCAGTCTAGACAACGGTCAGACAACTGGCACTTCATGAATGGATTATTGCAAGGCACTCTGAATGGGCTGCACTTGAATTTGGTGGTGTGGACAGTAAAGGCACAGTAAAGGCATGCCTTAGTATGCCCATGTGACATCACTGTTGTGTGAACTTCACTGGTTGCCAGTTGGCTCCAATGGTAATTCAAGGTGCTGGTTATTCCCTATAAAGCCTTTCATAGCAGAGGGTCTTGCTCTTTAATGTATGGCCTATTTTCAGATGTTGAAAACCTGACCATTCCCCCAGGCCTTGGGGCAGGAGGCATTCAAAGCTCCTGCAGAAATTGTATTTGTTAAAGTTTCTGTCTTCTATCAGACATGTTCTTACTGATTTCGTGTTTTCTAGCTTTTAAAGTTGTAAGCTGCTCTGAATCTTGTGGAGTTGGGTGGCCTCTAAATTTTGCAAACAAACACCTAAGCATAGTTTTACAAAGGTTTCTTCAGTGCATGACCCATCCACTCTCAAGCAAACATAGATCCTTTTCCCATAGCCAGAAAGACAAGCACCCTGTGCAAAGTACAAGGGTAAGATGCTCCAAGACAGGCTTTCCCCGACATTTGTGTGCTCTCCCCAAGTATTGGTTATAGTTCCCATCGTTCTCATTGACTATTCTGGCTTGAGGAGAATGGGAGCTGTGGCCCAACACAGTCCAATGCAATGAATTGGAAAAGATCTGTCCAGGAAATTCCTCTGTTAATTTCCACCACAAAAAAAAAAAAGCAAACCAATGTAGGCACACAAAGCACTATGAAGAAGTGAAGCTGCAGTTGCTGAAGACATTATTAATCAGCTCGTCTTGGAAGAGACAATAGAACCATGCCAAAATAAAATAGAAGTATAGCTAGTTGTTGCTGCTAATTTCAGGCTTGGATGGATGATGTTCGTAGCATGCTGTAGGTCTTCAGGAATAAAGTATTTGCTGTGTATTGTAAATATTAGGTTTTTTCACTTGCAGCTTTCCAAGCAAAATGATCTCTGGAGCCCTTCATAGACAACAGCTAATTATCCTCTACAAACACTCACATGCACATACAGACACACATCCTAATTTAGCATTCCACTAAACAAACACTGGCACCAACTTCAAATGGGAATTGAGTTACACAAAGGCTGCATGCTCAGCAACCACAGATTGTGCACGAATGCAACATCAATCAAATACTTCAAAAATAATTTCAATTCAGTCACTATGGTACTCAGCCATTTTCCCTGAAAGTTCTTCTTATAATCACTGTCTGGTGCTTATTAGAAATTCATTTCATTGCTTCAATATGTTCTCGGCCAAATTAGGTTGTTGATAAGGTTAGATCTGAATTACGTCTGTTTCCCTATAAATGTTTAGTGCTAAATTCATAAAATACATTGAGAATTTTCAGAACTGGTTCTCTTATTTATGTTACTGGTGCACGGTTTTCTTGTTCTTTCTTGAAGCTAAGCATGTTTAAAGGAAGTCTCCTGACCAAGTAGACACAAGGTTTCAGCTGTAGAAGACTTTCTCTCCAGCATTCTCTTTAAAAACAGTGATTGGGTAGAATGTTACAGAGGAACTATGATATGATATAATATGACTCATGATGCAATATGATATAGGACAAAAATGCAATTGCCTGCTTCAGTTCAGTACAAGATACAGCTCCTCCTACGCGCAGCAGTACACGTGTAACATTGACCTGCTGCAATAAATAGAGCAGGCAGAACCGTCTTAATAGTGGAACCTGGTGGAAACATCTATATTCCACAAGTTCAGCAATTTTCTTGATTAGTGTAATAGGTTTTGTATGCCAGAATAGGAAAGTAATATGGTATCAGTACTCTTTACCAAAACAAAAAAAGTTTTGGTATTTCTTTTTGCTTTGTTTGCTTCGTGGTCTCTATCACTTTAAAGGGGTGCCATAATTGGGGGGGGGGGGAGTCATATCTTCATATACCAAACAAGGACTTTTAAGCTGCAGCCTTATTGCAGCTTAAAAAGCTATGCTATACATCCTATTATTTATGCATATTCCTCATTGCAGAGGCTTAGCTTCATTTACATTACTCGTGGAAAGTGAGTGGAAGCAAACATTAATCTTCAGTCTCATGTTTTATAGGGTCTGACTCCAAATTCAGTTACAAAAATGTGGAGTTGATATTTCTGTTTTACCTTATCTGTGTCTATGTTTTGTCCTCTTCCTGGATAAACTAGTAAAAGGCTTTTAAGGTTAAAATAAACAGATTGTGGAAGAAAAGTGGTTGGTAGGAGAATTTTGATATAAATACTGGAAATTGCATACATTCTTATGAGTGGCTTTTCTCCCGTGTTGTGCTCTGTAAGAGATTTAATTTTAGATAATGCATAGTAATGAAATGGGTGGCGATGCCAGAACATTTGTCATTTAATTTGTCATTTAATTTTTTAGCAGGAGGAAATACGTCAAGGAGTTATGAAAATGGGTTATGAAAATATCAAGGGCACAATATAAGCAAACCTGAATCCAGATTTGTGTCTAAAGGGCAATTCTTCGTATGCTTATTCAGAAGTGAGATTCCCTGTTTCATAGGGACTCATACCTAATTCCAGGAAAGTGTAGACACGATTGCATATTTAGTTTCTTATTCACAGTGTTCCCATAGAGTTCCCCTTTTGTCCAACTTAACGCCATTTTCAGCACGTCATCCCATCCTAAATGTCAGTGGAAATAATAGCCGCTATCAAAAGAATATCAACCTATGATTTAGTACAGAGCTAAGCGAGCTCAGACTCATTTTTCCCTTCTCCTCTCCTTTTCTAACATTGCTGTAATGCGATTAGAAGTTTCCATTTAGATTGATCCTAATTTAATGTCATTTGAATTTTAACCAGTAGCTCATCTTAACTAGTGTTAGCTGAACTCATCACATACTGTAGTTTAGAGTCGTCTTATTTCAACTAAGATTATCCACAATTTAACGTTTGGAATTTATATCAATATGTGGGTAAGATAAAAATTGAAGCAAAAGTTTCTAAACTGTCCTTCATGGTCATGTTGGAAGAGGAAGACACATGAGCAGTTGCAAGATTCACTGCAGCTTATTCTCATGATGCCAACCATGCTAATCTCAGTATTATGTTCAAACACAGCCTCCTATTTTAAATCTGAAGTAAATGAATCCAGCTAAGATGGCTGTTTATAATTCTGTTTTGGGGGAATATGAGAAAGATATTAATAGGATGAATATATCCCATTGTGCATCTTTACTGTCTGGAATAATAAGACCTTCGTGTCAGATGACTTTTCACATTGTTATGATTCTACAAATTGTTTAGTCAAACATTACGTACATTTGTATATGCTTAAAATTCAATAGTGAAAGCTAAAATTCATATTACTTTCATGAGGGGGAAAGTATTTGCAATATATATCCCCCTCATTTTACATATGTTGTATTGATACAAGGAGAAAGGGGGAGACACAGAGCAGCTGTCAACCTTGACATGCAGATGTTGTTGCTGCAGCAGCAAATATATGCCAATGTATGTCCCGATGAAGGAAGAATAGGAACAACATTTCCCATGTTTCTCAGGAACGGAATTGCCCCAAACCAATTCAAAGATGTTTAATTCTCTGAATCAAGCCAAGTCATTATAGAAATGTAATGACATGTTTCTTAAACACTGCAGAGAAACATCACCCCAACAGGTTATCTTTCTATTTACCCTCCTCTCTTTTAGCTTGAGCATTAAGCAGAAGAGTTGTAGATTTATTGATGAGGCTAAGATTACAAACACTTGGCAGTAATACTGTTGATGTGTTTTTTACATTTTGTCACTAACATCTCTGGTTAAACTGGGTTTTCAGGTTTTTGTAGTGCTTCCAACAGTACTTCAAGCCCAAACTAGTTTTAAATTAACATTTTAGCAAGCAGTGAATATCTGCACATCCAGTTGTTCAGATTTATATGCATTTACTTTTTATCATAACCATGGGGGGGGGAAATCATAATGCAAGGCTACCCCCAACAGAGTCATTGCACCCCCATGCATGACCTTCCTCTTACTTTATTTTATTTTACAATCAGTTTTTTAACAGCCACACATGCACTGTTTCCATCCCTTATGCTTCATTAGGATGACTTCTGTTTTTTTCTAACTGAACCAGAAGTTACGCATTGATTTTTACCACTGAGTTTATCAACTGCTCTTGCTGGATCAAGGCCAGGGCCGCAATATGATAAAGAGAGAGATTTTTCTTTCTGTTCTCCAGAAACAAAAATAGTAATACCTCTATGCAAAAAAAGTGTTTTCACATTTCACAATGTAATTTCTGTTTACTGAAAAGGATGAGCAAACTTCTCAAGGCACCACAATTTACTCCACTGCGGTCCTGTTGCTTGTTCACTGGATGCTGCCATACGCAGAGGCATCTGCAGGAAAGGACCCAAAAGGTCAAAATGGTGGCCACAACCATGCGATGATGCACTGAAAAGATATGGGTCTATGATTGCCCAGGTACTGTCCCCAGTTTGACCTTTTGACCCCCCTGCAGACAGCCCTGAGCATATGCCAGCTACATTTTGCCATGTGACAATTTTTATAGCATTGCAGTTCCACTCAGTCAGTGTAATTCCTGATAGCAGTTTAATGGCCCTTGTTCCCTGGTGATCCAAGCTGGTTCTGCAGCTCTGAAATCACTGCTATAAAGCCACTGTGCCAGCTTTGTTTCCTCATGACTGGTGACGCCCAACAATCACCTTCCTTAGCAAGACCAGGGGGAAGATTTTGAAACAGGCCTAAGTAATGACCCATTTGTGCACTATATTTTTGTCTGATTATTTTTAAAAGTAATTTCAAAAGACAGAAGTATGAGCTCTTGTTGCACCTGTCAAAGGTCACTGTGTGGATGCTAAATTACTTTTTAGAAGAATATGTCACCTTGGGCATTTTCACATTGTCAAAAGAACTCTTTCAGTCTTATTTAGAGCCACCTCTGCTTTGTATTTTATTCTCTTGATTCACCTGCCACCTTTCTGTTTACATTCTATACAGGCATGGAGAACTATATGTAATCATATCTTCCAACATATCCCATGCATTTGAGATGGATACTGGCACTGAGAAATTGTGTTCCAACTTTTTCCCTACTGTTCTTTTCTTGTTATTTGCATATACAGACAGGTGCTGCCAATAATAGACATACTGAGCAAGGACCTCAGATAAGGGTTGGGTTCTCATATCTTGCTGAACAAGTCATACTGTGAGACCACTTCAACAGTCACAAGAATCATTTGTGGTTCTACAAAACCACCGCGAGAAGCATTTTTTGATTAAAGGATGGGAGACTTGTTTTTAAAGCAATCAGTATGTTACCAAATAAGACTTGTGAGGTTGTTGTAAGTCATACAGAACTTTAACAATGCTGTTTTGTGGGTTGCTGACTCAGCCCCTCCTCCAAAACCTTACACTTTTTCACTGTGGATAGAACTTGACTCCTGATGTTTCCCTAGACACACCCATCCAATTTTCTTGGCAACAAAATGAAAGTGTCTTGCCATTGCCTTCTTCCAGGATGGCGTGTGTATTTCGTTTGCCATTCTTGCCTGCTTCCAAGGCAGTATTGCAAAGTCATCTGGATGCTGCTGTCTAGATGGATGGATGGATGGTGGATAAATAAATGTAGCTAAATAGACATATACTATTTTTGTTGTAACGGCAGTGGCAATACGTTGGACAAAATGGCTGATGATGCTCTGCTGGAAAAGTGTACTTGTGAGTCAAAAAGATTAACTTGATTAGTTGAATGTCTACACAGCAGAAGCCGCACTATGTTTTCAAAAGGCAGATTTGAACAAAACCTGCCTTTCTTGTGCCAAACTAAAAACAAATGTTAGGCTCCTGATGAGCAGAAGTTGAATGGCTGAAAGGTTTAAAAAGAGAGTTCCAGTCACAAATGTTATTATTCATCATTATTTTTAATGTGATTTGTCTTTCATGGTATCAACTTCTTTTCTTAATAGCCAACTCATTTTTATACCTACTGTCAAAACTGGGTTTTTATGGAAGCTATATGGATGTTGCAGAGTTCAGAGAGATGCATGCTTACCACAGTTCTGTGAAAGAGTCAGGATATTTTGGAAGAGAAAAAGAGTTTACAGAAACAGTAGGATCACCTTAGGCCAACTACTACCTGAATGCTGAAGCAATATTTTAAACAGATTAAACAAACTCCCAGCTTGCAGCACACACTCTTGCTACCTCAATTCTCTGTTAAGTGTGATATCAAATTTCCTGCCTTCTGCAACCTGAACTTCAGCTTCCAGAATTTTCAGCAGTGGTCATGCAAACTGGAATTCTGGAAGATGAAGTTCACACATTTGGATGGTACTCAGGTTGCAGGAGTCTGATGTATAATATATTATGTGCAAAACGATTTTGCATCTGGAAAAATATATTTGATTTTGTGTAAAGTGGCCATGTGGACAAAGTCATGGGGAAGTAAGCAAGAACTTTGAACATGCCCATGTGAGATTTCTCTGATATGTCTCCCAGCATATGTACTTCTCCCACCCAGAAACTCAGTGAATGTAAGACTAACAAAAGGGAGCAGACTTGTCAAGTTCTTTGTTGCCAGTGGCTACAATCCTGCTTCCCTTCAATGGCAAGTTTGGAAGATGTCCGAAGGGTCATATTCCATTCTTTGTGGCACTTGGCATATCATACATTATATGCAGTAGGTCACTAATGAATTTATATCCTAATCAACTCATCCTGTGTGTCCATATTTATGAAAGAGGACATGATTACTTGAAAATAGGCTCCACTGATATAAGTAAGTAAAGTTATTTTGAAATATTTGGGTTTTTAAGAAGTTATATCTAAAGAAAATATGATTACTAATATTCCTAGATGAAATGGTGCTAATGTTAGGTGTAACAGATTTCTTCTTTTTCTCTCAACAGGCCATTCATGCTTCTGCCCCCACTGATGGAATGGATGCGAGTAGCTATAACCTATGCTGAGCACCGGCGCAGTTTAACAGTAGACAGTGATGATATCAGGCAGACAGCTAGGCTACTGTTACCTGGATTGGACTGTGAACCTCGACAACTGAAGTAGGTGGTGTACTTTTAATATCCCACCTACATTTAATTGCAATGTATTCTAATGACGTTTGCTGCCTTCAAACATATTTTATACACACATACTAGAAGACTGTCCATGATGGCAAAGGCATCTGTGTCAGTATCATTTCTGAAGAACACATGTCACGTTGACTTATAAACCTTAGCATTTTCCTTTGCAATCAAAACAAAACTACCAAACCAAAAAAAATTATCTAATTTTTTAAATTATCTAAATGGGACGAGCTCCTCCTTAGATTTATTGTGAGTGACAACACATGGCCCCAAGGGTAAATCACAGTTTGTTCAAGAAAACTGAAGGACAGCATTTCTAAAGGTGAAATTGTCAGGCATATAGAAGGAGTGTCAACATAGCTTCTGCAAAGTAGTCAAGTCTCAATAACCTTTAGAGTTTTTTCAGAGTGTAAAGAACCATGTACAGAGGGATAACCTTGAAAGAATAGTTGACTTGGATTTTGAAAAGGCTTTGACCAAATATCAAAAATTCTTGAGCAAACTTAGCAGTCATAAGTAAGAAGAGATTGATAATGATTAAATAACAGAAATCAGAGAATGGGATTAAGTGAACAGTTCTTGCAGTGGATGAACATAAACACCATTATCCTGAAGAATCTGCATTAGGACCAATGTTTTTATTCTTTCCAATCCAACAGAATATTGGAAGGAAATTATATAAAAGGGCTTGGTACCATCTGCCTCTGGCCCTCTGTTTATCTATCAATAGGAAAGCTCTCCCAAACCAGAACCGAACAGTACCAAATTAGGTATGACAGGAGAAGCAGGCAAAACAAAGATTGAGTTTTTAAAAATGGGCTGGATTTGGTTGGAGCTGTAGAGAAAAAGAATCCAGGAAAAAAATATCCCCCAATGCATTACTATATGTTGGGTGAAGCAGCTGGACAGTAACTCAAAAATGCTGCTAACTGTTCTACTCTAAGCCCCCACTTTCCTGGTCATGTGACCCAGAACAGAATGCGTGCAGCCTACTCAGTACTTCGCAGGACACGTGAAAACCACGGACAAAACATTAGTTTGTTACACAGAAGAAAGTACTGTAAATATGCCCCTGTGGCCAAGGGGTTGGAAGGAATTCATGAAGCCATGCTCTGCATGCTTTCTTTAACTTATTTGAGCAATAATTTTATTTAGCTCACTTTCAGCCCAACTTACCTCACCAGGTGGTTATATACCAAGCTGAACGGTAAGAATATCTGGAGAAACAGTTCCTAGCTTGGATAGTGCATAATTAAAAATGTAAAATCCATTTCTACAAAACGAAGCAGCGGCTACTGATTTTTAAAACTGCTTGGCCCAATTCATGAAGAATAAAACTGTCAATGGCTGCTACTCATGATTATGACAGGATACATGTATGAGTCATAAGGGGTGGTGCTATACAAAATGAATGAATGAATGAATGAATGAATGAATGAATGAATGAATGAATTGCATTAAGCATATAAAGTAGCAGGATGAACGTATGTTCCCTCTAAGATGTGCATATATACACGACTCATGAAACCCATGCACGTGGCAAAAAGTCAACTGCACACAAAATTGAGTTTAAATAATAATAATAAATTTCATCACCAATCACCATAAAACTCCAGGCTCACGACTCACAAGTAGTCCTGCACAGGTTTGCCGCCTCAGCTTACCTGCAGCAGTGAGAGTTGCTTGATGCCGCCATGGCATAGACTGAGCTTAAGCACCACGTGACCGACATTCGCTCTCCGTCCATGCTGCAGCAGTGCCAAGCCACCCTCGCTGCCGCAGGTAAGCCAAGGCGGCGAGTTTGTGCCTTTTGCCCAGGACAGCAAACAGGCAGTCTTCTCCCAGTCCTGCAGGGGTAGCCAACCTGCTCCAGACCCCAGAGCCTCCAACACACAAAGGAGTGCTTCCCTCCAAAAAACCTTTAATTTATTTCCCTCCTCTCTCCAAATATCTTTAATTTCCCTCTTCCCTCCAAAAAAGTTTCATTCTTTTCCCTTCCTCCTCCAAAAAGGCTTGATTTCCCTCCTCCCTCCAAAGAAGGTTTAATTCATATCTGTTGAGTTATTAACAGATCCTTGATGATCCATGATGCTTTAAACTTTATAAAAATTTCAGTGTTTAAATTTAAATTAATTAAAGTTCAGAATACATCCAGAAAAGAAGGAAAGAATTGGAGAAAATGAAAGAGAGGGTCTAACTAAATGCTTTTTGTAGAATGTTTATTCTTTTTTTCTTTCTTTTAATTTTTCTTTCGTTACAATATCAAATTCCAAAAGAAAAAAAATTAAATGCTTACAAAATATTGACTGCAATTATCAGTTATCCATGAGTTTATATCATACTTTTAAGATTGCTAGATGAAATGCACTGAGCATGAATATTATCATTTTTCTTTAAGTGTTCAGAAATGGGCTAACAGTGCAAGATTTCTTTCCTCCAAGTCTTTCAGTCTAGCAGTCTAATTTCCAGAAATGCTGAATCTAAGAAAATCCTTTTTATGAAACTGATTTTTGTCAACAGTTTAGAATAAACAAAACTCACACATTGGAATTTCCCAATCCGCTACTCCTGGCAGCAGCACTCCATATTGTTTTCCTAACTCCAACTGCTATATCTGATGCAATCAAAAACAAAATTAGTCATATGCAACAACAACAATTAAAAAATAAGTATACCATCTGTTTAGAGAGAGAAAAGCTTTGATAATTTCATGGAGGCCTCTCACCCCCCTCCCACTACTTTCAGTAAAGAAAAAACCCCAAACAACCTCAATTTGCACATACAGAAGAAAGTGTCAAATGAATCTGCTAACTATCCATATAAAAGAACTATTGGGAGACAACATCCCACACAGCAAGACTAAAGTGTAGTTCTCCAGTATGGGAGCTAACTGTAGTTTGGCATAAAAATGTGCTGACTGCATTTCCAACCCTTATTCTGCCTGGGCATTGAAACACATGCCCAGTAGCCTTCCAGAAGCCTGCTGGGCATGAGTGAAAACTGCACTCCCCAACTCTGCAGATCAACTTCTGCTGTGTCAGCTCCACAAGGTCTCGGTGAGAGCTTCACCCTGGCCACTTCCCTTCTCCAGACAGTTCTTTCCAGATGCATAGAACACCTCAGTGAGATAGAAGAACGGGTGCCTAAAGAGCCATTCCCCACCCCCACCCCCCAAATGCACACATACTTCTCTTGCTGTCTCTCCCAGGCCCAGCAGCTTGGGCATCTGCTTGCCAGATCTGGCAAGAAAAGTGGGAGGGATTGGTGTCTGGCACAGTGGGACCCTCCTTTTGCCAAAAGATGAACACCCTTGAAAAGCATTGGCTAGGGACCAAAGGGGTGGGTATGCCCACAGTAGCTCCAAATGGACAGTAGTCTTTTTCCAGTACATGCTGCAGAGCATCCACATGGTAAGATCTGTATTAGCAAAAGGTGGAAAACACCGCATTTGGAAGAGGAAAAGACAAGTGCCAGTGTAGTGGGCCAGGGATGAGTTGAAGTCAAGGTCATCTGTTCATTTCTTTCTGAAATGGCTAACACAGCATCTTCTTGTCACAGTTAGCTTGCCCTGCAGAACAACCCAGTATCTTAGGTCTGGTCTACACATGTAGGGTGAATGATAGGATTGTATCTTTTCAGCCTACAAGGGGAATTGTGCCTCTTTTGAATGTTCCCTGTAAATGATCAACAAGAAGTAGGTGCTAAACATGTTTTCTATCTGTAGGGAATTTTATGTAGAGGAGCATTTAGAAATATGATCTCTTTACCTGAAGTCTGAAATAATACAATCGTTAATGCCACCCCAGATTTCTGCAATATCGTATGTAAAACAGTCCTTGGATTGATGGTGAGGAAGACAATTACTGTAACAGGAGTGATATAAAGCAGAAGTAATTCTATATCTTTCATTACATCTGTTTCTCTGTTAGTAAAGGCAAGATCACAACATGCTGGGATGCAGGACTCTGTAATATTAATAACCATACTAATAAATTATACTTGCATCGTTTGGTTGTGACACTTCCACAGGCCAGAATGCTGCTTTAGTTCCTTCCGGCGAATGGATGCAAAGGCTGCTACTGAAAAATTCCAGCAGGATCTGGGGTTTCGAATGCTGAACTGTGGAAGGACTGATCTGATTAACCAAGCTATAGAAGCTTTAGGACCTGAAGGTGTTAATACAATGGATGATCAGGTACATAAAGTTCAGTTACATAACATTCACTATGGTATGACATAGGAGAGCGAGATCAAAATCCAAAGTTCACGTTATTACGGTCATATCAACTTATACTCTTTCCAAAACCAGCACGTAAAGGTTTTTACTAAGGGTTGACTCAGGGCTACTCTGGTATTCTGGATCATTCAGCACTAGGAGCTCTTAACTGCCTCTAGTTGTTTTAGAAAAACTGGGGGCGTGTATGCTGCTCTTCCTTTTCGGGCCTTTAGGCTATAAGTAAATAAATAAATAAATATCATCGTTTTCCTTCTAAATTCTAACACATCGTTCCATTGTGAGACATTTGAGTCAATAGGAGACAGCAACTAAGTTTATAAGGAGAAATACAGCAGGAACATGAATTTCAGAAGCCTCCTTAGTCTGACTGATATCATCAAGGCATTGTAAAGATTTATAGACAAGGCAAACTGGTAGAGCAAAATGTCTGGAAACCAAGGTCATTTCAGTGTTTCCAGTTCATAGTATGTCATCTGGAGCTCACTTCTGCCCACCTCTGAGGCCAGTGCATAACATGGCATGTTATGTTGACATAGCAATTATTTTTTCTTAACCTGTCTTTAGGGTTTCATGTGTTGCGTTCATGCGAGACATAAAATGTGTTGCATTTTATGTCTCAAGGACAAAAAGGAGAAGTACTGTAAAAGGATAATTTGCAACATTTAAGCATTTCTGCAGGAGAATCAACATAAATCCTTACACTGAAATCAATTCCATGCCTAGTCTACTTCCAGATGTTTATAAAAAGAAAAAACATCTATGCAAAAGTTATCATATACAGATAATGCAGCTGTATGATAAAATGTGAGGAAATAAATGTACACATGTAAAATATATAGAACCCAACATTTTGTTGATGAGCTTTGCCTTTGGACATAAAATAAACTGGCTGCATACATTGTCCTTAAGGGTATGACTCCACTCATGTATGCCTGTTCTGCTGGAGACGAAGCCATGGTGCAAATGCTGATTGATGCTGGAGCAAATCTGGATATACCAGTAAGTGAAAAGCAACTGCAAAGATATGGCTTTAAATGGGTATGGATTCTTATTTAGTAATTCCATAGCAAAATACTGTATTTTGGGGTTCATATAATATTTTGCTGAATATGTTCGGAGAGAAATTTCTTTCTTTTTAGAAATGATGGTGATGGTGGTGGTGGTGATGCTTATGGATTCTAAAGCAACAATGCCTGCCATAGATGAGATAATGAATTATAATGCATAGGAATGGGGAAATTGAAAGAAAACATCTTTCCCCTCTGCAAGAACAACCTCCAAAGAAAACTAGTAGATTCTTTTTAAATAAACAAACAAACCTAAAGGACTAAATACACTGATTAGTGAATTCTCTGAGTTACATTAGTCTACAAGTTCCAAGGACTGCAATTTACCAGGGATGTGCCATTCTCAAACACATCTTAGGAGCTTAACAAGAAGAAGGAGAATTGCAACCAATAAACATTTCTCCATTTTTCTGAGGTCCCTGGAAGTTCATCCCGATACCCATCAGTTCATCCTGATAGCCGACACTGGACTGCACTCACCTTCGCTGTATTACATGGCCATATCTCAGTAGTCCAGGTGAGCAAAAGACAAGTTGTCAAGCTTTCACGTGCAACCTGAAAAGTACATGATGGGAGCCCCATAATGCTCAGCTAACAAGATGAAAATCCATGCTGCCTGGGATTATGTGGATCTAGAAGGCACCAGATTGGGTTTGCTGCTGTTTATGCCTCCATTTGGAAGCACCCATGACCTCACTAGCAAAGAATAAAGTGCCTCTCCCAACCTTTTTCCCAGGGAGGCTGACAACGATTAATAAATGCAGATTTAGGGGACAGGTAGCACAAGTGTATTTTAAAATGTTTCAAAAATGAGGCATAGCCTTCATAGTCATTATTTTTTTATTTTTACCAGCACAGGCAATATTTTGCAGCTGCAAGGTGCATGATGTGCCAAGGCAACTGGTGAGGTATAGATATAGAACTTTCTGTACACACACAAAACACACAACCTTCAGACACTTATCTCACATAGACATGGACAGCTACACACAAAATTTGTACAATCTCGCACCATTGTGGATGTACAGACAGGTATATACATAAACCAAGCTTCCCCCTTCAACCCTCCTCAAAGCAATCTTGGCCAGGAAGGAAGCTGTCTGTTCTTTCCTGGTAAAAGAGATTAAAAAGCGGCTGAGCTTGGAAAAGGGAGAAAGAGGGTGCAGGGCTCAAGGAACCTTGTGAGGAGAAGGTTATGGGTGCAGACACCCAGGTTGTCTGTGGACACCTCATTGCAAGCACATCTCTTAAGCCAAAGTGGCTTTACTACACTGTAAGTACACCAGGCACCAGTTGAGTTACATTTCTTATCACAACAGACTGATTGGAAGAGAATCCATCCAAATAGCTTGATAGAATGGCCAGTTAGTAATATTTGAGAGGATAAAAATAGCTGGAGACAATGGATCCAAAAGTGGATACAATCATTTAGGAAAATTACAGATTTCTAAGTATATTTCCAAATGATTTTCCAGATATGCCTCTTTCCAGAAATAGCTGTCAATGTATGTTTTCATGCATCTAACATAAATTCTCTTTGAAAAATAGCTTTAAAATACAGAGAGAGAGAAAGAGAGAAACTTTATAGTTGATGAATGAAGTACCAAATGTGGTGTATGCTAGGACTACCAGATCTGTGCTGCAAAATTCCAGATAAGCACTAGTGGGCAGCAGAGGGTTACAGAACATTATATGCTGCCATCTACTGGCCATCCAGAATGTTGCAGTCCACATCTAGTAGCCTTACTGTATGTTTTACAACAACCTCAAACAAGACAAAGGTAGATGCTGTAATCGGCAGAGTCTCCCTGCCCACATTATTATTATTATTTCTTCTTCTTCTTCTTCTTCCTCTTCTTCTTCCTCTTCCTCTTCTTCTTCTTCCTCTTCCTCTTCCTCTTCTTCTCCTCCTCCTCCTTTTTTTCAAGTTGCCTGTGTTTTTTACAGTTGCTGCTGGATGCAGGCGCCCATGTTGAAGGTTCTGCTATCAACAGTGGAGAAGACAACTATGCTGAAACTCCACTTCAGCTGGCCTCAGCAGCAGGCAAGTCTGAGCAAGTATTGTATTTTCACTCCCAATAAAGTTTAGAGATATACTCTTAAAAAAAAATGCCTGCAATATCTATTTGCATTTCAATCTGACTATGAAGTGTCAAAAACCCAACATTTGGAAAAAACAATATTTTCAGAGCTGCCAAATATCTTTGCTTATATAGTCATGGAGTTCCTGGCAGACTGTTTGCAGTGGGGCACTGAGACTATGTAGGATTATGAAATGATGAACGGTACTTACTATATGTGCACAAGATAATATGTGGTCCTAGTGTATGCACATAAATTCACTTGGCATGATTCTTGCTCCCTTTTTGGGGAATGGGAACAATAATAGAAAATAATTTGCACATTATTGTATACATGCAGTGAGATTTGGTCCCCACATCCCATCAAATACATAGGACCACGATTGCAAATTAGCTCTTTTTTTAAAGGATTGGACTCCTTGTAAGACTCTTACCATATGGCAGTTGTACTCTGTGCTGGTAACACATACACCCTTTCTTGGAAGGAGGGAGGGATTTAGCTGCTCTCTTATGACTTTACACAAAAAAAATCAAAGCTAACTGTTTGCATTTGTAGGCAACTATGAGCTGGTCAGTTTGCTGCTGAGCCGAGAAGCTGACCCCCTTCTGAGTATGCTGGAAGCCAATGGGATCTCCTCATCGCTTCATGAGGACATGAACTGTTTCAGCCATGCTGCTGCTCATGGACATAGGTAAATCATGGGAATAGGTTGGTAAGTGTAGACAGGTATGCCCCATGGATGCTGGGAGCAGAGATGTCCCCTCTTTTTCCTCCTGTGTTTTACCTCAGCATCTGGAGAGAACATGTGCAAGGGATTCATTCGGATTCTTTCACAGGACATGGTGAAAGTCCTTTGGCTGGTTCAATAACATGCAAAGGACACTGGTGGATTATGGACCGCAGTACAGGCTTGGGGAACAATGATCTGCAAAATGATCTCTCCTTTAACTTTTTCATTTATTAGGTAGCAAGCACGATGGGAGCAATAGCATTGCCAGGATATTTCTGTAGCCTGGAACAATTCAAGTTTCTGTATCCCAGCATGACTGCATTTTTAATCATCTTGTAAAAATCAGCCACCTATTCACTTTTTTGTTACCATTAGGAGATAGTAAAATAGATAACAGAGGACAACATCAAAGAATAATGTTGAGCTATGCTTAAGGACATATCCATTAACTTAGGGAAAATTAAGAAGGAAATTTTCTCACCCCTTCAGTCCTTTACCAAAAAGTTTATCTGAAGACTTGAGTCCCACAAAAAGAGATCTGCAATATACTGGGGGGAAAGTGAGATACGATAGTCTATACAGGATAGACTGTAGAAAGAAGAGTATTATAATGTATCCTTAGAGAGAGAGGTTAAAATATAATTGTACTTATAACTGCTGTGAAGAAGAGTGGAAGCCACTTCTTTATATCTTTTTTGTATCTTCTTTTTTTCTACTTTTCTTCTTTCTTTTTTCTTTATCTTCCTCTTACTTTTTTTGCACTTTTATCTTTTTCTTTTATCTCTCCCTCTTTTTTTTCCTTTCTCATTCTACTTTAGTTTGTATTAGTTCTTATTATTGTTGTTAAGGCTCCCAATAAAATTATTTATGTGTGTGTGTATAAATATATACAGTACTGTGCAAAAGTTTTAGGCAGGTGTGAAAAAATGTAAAGTAAGAATGCTTTCAAAAATATATATTGTAATTGTTTATGATTATCAATTTACAAAATGTAAAGTGAACGAACGGAAGAAGAACCCAAATCAAATCAATATTTGGTGTGACTACCCTTTGGCTTCAAACCAGCATCAGTTCTTACACTTAGACACTTTGTACACTTGCACAAGTCAGGGATCTTGTAGGATTAGAGCCAGGTGTATGATTAACCAATTATACCAAGCAGGTGCTAATGATCATCAATCTCATATGTAGGTTGAGACAGTCATTAACTGAAACAGAAACAGCTGTGTAGGAGGCTTAAAACTGGGTGAGGAACAGCCAGACTCTGCTACTAAGGTGAGGTTGTGGAAGACAGTTTCATGTCACAGGTCATACACCATGGCAAGACTCAGCACAGCAACAAGACACAAGGTAGTCAGACTGTGTCAGCAGGGTCTCTCCCAGGCAAAAATTGCAAAGCAGACTGGGGTTTCAAGATGTGCTGTTCTTCTGAAGAAGCACAAAGAAATGGGCAACGTTGAGGACCATAGATGCAGTGGTCGGCCAAGGAAACTTAATGCAGCAGATGGAAGACACATCAAGCTTACTTCCCTTCGACATCAGAAGATGTCCAGCAGTGCCATCAGCACAGAACTGGTGGAAACCAGTGGGACCCAGGTACCCCCATCTACTGTCTGGAGAAGTCTGGCCAGAAGTGGTCTTCATGGAAGAATTGTGGCGAAAAAGCCATACCTCTGACATGGAAACAAGGCTAAGTGACTCAACTATGCAAGAAAACATAGGAACTGGGGTGCAGAAAAATGGCAGCGGGTGCTCTGGACTGATGAGTCAACATTTGAAATATTTGGGTATAGCAGGAGGCAGTTTGTTCGCCAAAGGGCTGGAGAGCGGTACAATAATGAGTGTCTGCAGGCAACAGTGAAACATGGTGGAGGTCCTTGCAAGTTTGGGGCTGCATTTCTGCCAATGGAGTTGGAGATTTGGTCAGGATCAATGGTGTATTCAATGCTGAGAAATACAGGCAGATACTTATCCATCATGCCATACCATCAGGGAGGCGTGTGATTGGTCCCAAATTTATTCTACAGCAGGACAACGACCCCAAACATACAGCCAATGTCATTAAGAACTATCTTCAGTGTAAAGAAGAACAAGGAGTCCTGGAAGTGATGGTTTGGTCCCCACAGAGCCCCAAGTGATCATCATGGAGTCTGTCTGGGATTACATGAAGAGACAGAAGGATTTGGGGCAGCCTACATCCACAGGAGGTCTGTGGTTAGTTCTCCAAGATGTTTGGAACAACCCATCTGCCGAATTCATTCAAAAACTCTGTGCAAGTGTACCTAGAAGAATTGATGCTGTTTTGAAGGCAAAGGGTGGTCACACCAAATATTGGTTTGATTTGGGTTTTTCTTCTGTTTGCTCACTTTGCATTTTGTAAATTGATAAACATAAACAATTACAATATATATTTTTGAAAGCATTCTTACTTTACAGCATTTTTTCACATCTGCCTAAAACCTTTGCACAGTACTGTGTGTGTATATATATATACATACATGCAGTATATCCTTCGATTCAGTTCACAAAGTGCAGCTGGTAGTGGTAATTTAAAACAACCACTAACTGTTGGCATGATTACAGTGTAAATTTGTATGTGGCCTAGTGAATACTTCGGTAAACAAACTTGAAAATAGTTAAAAGAGATAATGTTGCTAAATTTCACCTTTGTATTTATCTTGCTGGTCTAGAAAGATTCCTTGGCATCTTTAAAGTTATTTTTGTGGGCGTAGGGATTTACTAACTAAACTACCAGAGTAAACTGGAATTAGCTCATACTTTCCAGATCCAAATACCACTCCTCTTGCTTTTACTTTACAGAAATGTTCTGCGCAAGCTGTTGACCCAGCCACAGCAATCAAAGGGAGATGTTCTCTCGCTGGAAGAGATTTTAGCAGAGGGCGTGGAAAGCGATACATCCAGCCAAGGAAGTTCTAATGAGGGCCAAGTTAAGTTGTGCAAAACCAGAATGAAAGCTTTACAGGAGGCCATGTATTACAGTGCTGAGCATGGTTATGTTGATATCACAATGGAGTTGAGAGTACTTGGTAAGATTTTGTTTTTTTCACATAAAAATTTGCTTGAGTCTCCTTATCATTGTAAGGCATGGAAGCATTCCAGAAGTCACATGTATGTGTGGGTGTGAGTGTGTGTATATATACACATACACACACACACACACACGCACATACATACATACATACATACTGTATATAATGCTGAATCTGTTTTAAAGGGCTACCAGATCTGGGTTGCAAAAATTCAGGCAATTTCTAGATGGCAGCAAAGAGGAGGCTTCTGTATCTCTTTGCTACCATCTAGGTCACCTGAGGGACTGCCTCTCCCTGATTACATCTGCCTGTCCCATCAGATCTGGCAGAGAAGGCATGCTGCGGATCCTACCTGCTAGAGAATTACATTTGGCGGGTCCTGGAGGCGGGCGTTCTCTGCTGTAGCGCCTGCCTTGTGGAATCTTCTCCCCCCAGAAGTGAGATTAGCTCCATCCCTCTTAACATTCCATAAGTCTCTCAAGACGTGGCTATGTGATCAGGCCTGGGGCTCCCAGGAGACCGGGAAGATTTTACGATGGCTCCCTTATTAATTTTATCCCCCCCGTATTGTGTGTTTTTACAGTTCTTTATATGTAGTTGTTTTTATGTATTTATATTTTGTAATTGTTGTACGCCGCCGAGAATCACCTTGGGTGATATGGGCAACTATATAAATATGATAAATAAAATAAATAAATAGTGACCATCTGGGTTTTTACAAACAAGATTCTGGCATTAAAAGCTTGAAAAACAAGATTAGCAAGAATGCCTGTATTATAGAGCCTTGTTGGGCACACATCTGATATAGTGGCATAACATGGGCTTTTTCATAGAACTTGCTTTAGGACTAATCCGCAGGAATATTTGCCTAAAATTGTAATTATATTGACTTAGATTATTTATATGGCTGCCCAACCCACAATAGCAACTCTGTGTGGCTTACATAGGGTTAAAAGAATAAAAACAAGTCAAAACCAAAACACAAAAACTTCCAATATAGGATAACCTAGACCAACCACATTCCCATTCCAGTCATTTCATTTCTGGATGGCTTCATCTAATGTTCTAACCTGATGCTGGGGTTGGGGATGGGACAGGTTTTCAGGGCCTTACAGAAAGCCAACAAGGTCAGGGCCATTAAAAACTCAAGGAGAATGCTTTTTCACAGGGCAGGTGCTAGGATGTAGACAACACACTTCCAGGGTCCCATTAGGTGATATTGTTCCATAGAAGGGACCTGAAGCATGACCACTCTGCTGGATCTTATAGGGCGAGCAGAGACAATTGAAGACAGGTAGTCCAACATATAACCCAGCCCTGTACCATTAAGGGCTTTACAGGTGATAACTAGCTCCTTGAATAGCACATGGTAGTTTATTGGGAGCACGTGCAGATGGCAAAGTAGTGGTAGCTACCTCGCCACTGCATTATGGACAAAGTAGGCTTCCAGATGGTCTTCAAGGGCACCCTCACATAAAACACATGGCAGTAGTCCAGACAGGAGATGATCAAGGCAGGGCTTTTTGATCCATTGCATTCAAAATAGGTTTGTTCAAAGGCCCCCTTGGCCACAGCTGCTATCTTCTCTTCCAAGACGATTCCCAAATTGTGCACCAGTTCTATCTGGGAAAGAGTAAACCCATCCAAAACTAATGATAGAGTGTCTCCTAAGCTGAGAGACCCAGAAACCCACAGCCAGTCTTGTTTGAATTAAGCCAAAGTCTGTTCTTCCCATTCCAGACCTCCACAGCCTCCAGGCACTGGGGAAGAATCTTAACAGCATCCTTGGATTGCCCAGGATAAAGATGTATAACTGGGTATCGTCAGGATACTGACGCTACCTGACACTGTACCAACAGATGAACTCATCCAATGGTTTCATGTAAATATTAAATAGAAGCAGAGAAAGAATAGAGCCCTGAGGAACCCCACAAAGCAAGAGTCTCAGGCTAGATCTCTTTCCCCCACTAATACAGCCAGGGAAGAAGGAACCACTATGATACCATGTCTCCCACTCCTAACCCTCAAAGTTAGGATACCATGATTAATAGTACCAAAAACTGTGGAGAGACCAAGGAGGGCTAGAACAGATGCACTACCCCCATCTCAGTCCTGATTAAGGTAATCTACAAGTGTGATCAGTGCCATCTCAGTACTATGTCATAGTTTTAAACCCTACAATGGGGTACAAATAATCTGTTTCCTTTAGATTATTTAGAGCTGCAAATCAACCACTTCTCAACAACCTTCTCTAAAATGGGGAGGTTGGAGACTGGATGAAAATTGTCTAATACTATTGAATCCAAAGGTTGTTTCTTTTTTTTATATAATAACTTTATTAAATGTTGAGAAAAAACAATAAAAACTAGGGTTGTTTCTTGAAGAGGGGATGAACCACCACCTCTTTAAGAGCCAAAGGAACCACCCCCTTCCTCAAGGGTGCATTTACCATTACTTGGATCCAACCACATGTTGTCACCTGGAAGTCTTTAACCAACTAGAAGGGACATGGATTTAATGCACATGGCCCTGAGGGCCTTATCCACTGCTTCAGGACCAACGGTTCAAACTCTTCCCAGGTAACCATACTAGACCATATCTCAGTCAAATCCAAAAGACTTGCACAACTGGAGTCTTAGTTAGAGTGCAACTGAGCAACTTTCTCTGACAATTGCTTAGAATAATTTTCACAGCAACACTGCAGTTGTTTCTCCAGCCCCCCTTCCTCAGGACCACAAAATGGCTATGTGCAGAAGTGATAAGAGTGGAAAATGGTTGAAGTGCTCTAGGTGTCTGTTCTGCCACTTCATCTCCTGGAGTTCCTCTGAAAAGCAGGGAACTCTCTAAGATCCACCGACAGAATCCACACAGGACAACCCAGTCCAAGGCCATCACCACCTCTCATTCTAGGCAGCAACCAGGGTCTCAGCTGAACATCAGAGCCTCAGGAACAACCCCAATTTCCCTCTGAAACCCAAAATAAATCACTATTTGGGCAGTGATGAGCCATCACTCTGTCATTAGTGAGGAGTATATTACAACTTTCTACAGCAGAGAATCTGTGTATGTTAAGTTCAATACTATTTGTATCACTTGCATGGAGCTACTGAGATGTATAGATATATATATAGAGAGAGATAAGATTTGGTTTCCTTGTGAACCCCAGGAATGCTAGCATATATAGAAAAGTACAGATTCTTTCGGGCAGGGATTTTTCAAACTTTTTCAAGCCTGTTAGTTTTAAAAAAATCCTGTACCTGATCAAGAGGTAAAGCTCTAGTGATAAAAAATAAGCTGCAGTCAAGTGAGCATTCCTCCTCCTTCCTTATGAAATCCCATCAAACACAGTTTAAAAAATCCTGTTGTAGTATATTCCAGGTATATCTAGAATTGTTGTTAGTTACTTTAATATGGATATTTATATTTTATTGTTTTGATTTTTTCAGATTTTAATTGTAAGCCGCTCAGAGTCACCCTCTGGGGGAGATGGGCGGCATATAAATTTAATAAATAAATAAATAAAATACCATTATTATTATAGTTCTTGAAATAGAAAGTAGAGTTCTCTGATCATGGCTTTTATATTACCTAGGAAAAATAAAAATATTATCAACAGATATCTTTCAACCTTTAATATTCTAATTTAATTTTGTACTCTAAAAGTACAATAAATAAAAAGTACAATAAATACTAGCACTTGGTATTTACATTTGCATCTGTCTCTAATATGATCAGGCAACCCCCCCCCCCCTTAATTAAAGTGTTGTATGTTGTAAAAATCTCACTGCAGCTTTAATTTATCCCAAGAATAATGATTGGAAAAAGCTGAAGAACCAGTTTTATTATACTGAATTAATGCTGTAGCTCTGTGCTGCAAAATACACATTATTGGTGAAATAACTGAACTTCAGTAATAGGATAACACTTTGGCAATAAATAAACTTTAGCTTTGGCACTGATACCATCTTCCTGAAATCGAGATTGACTATTAAGAAACACTCAGCCACATGTGCATCAGTTCTCTTAAGTGCTGGAAAATTGGTTCTTAAAACTTTGGATAGCTTCAATCTTTCTCCTTAAGGAAGAGATTGGAGATTTTGAAAATACATTAGATGAACATTAAAATGAAAGAGCCATCTCATTATTAGGGCACAGGACCAGCTCACATGTTTCTTGCACTTTAAATGAGATGCAATTCAGTGCATGATCTTTTTTAATTAAGTTTGAAAACATTAGGTTAAGAATATTGGGCTAAGCAGAGATGAAGACCAGATTGGTCATTTAAATAGCTATGTAGAATGGGTCATTTGGTAACAAGCCATATATGACTGAATTTCTTTTCCTTCCTCCACAACTTTCAAACCTGTATCAAAGTTCTGCCCTGCTTTGCATTTGATTCTTAGAATTGAAATTATGTTTAAAAAGAAGCAGCAACATCTGAATTCTAATCTTTATTCTTGCGGTATGAAAAAAGCAAATTTCTCATTTTAAAAATAGGAATTACTTATCCACCTTTCACATTTGCTGAGAAGCTGAAGAAGCAATAGAAACATTTGATTTTAGTTCTGATTGTTGTCTTATGACTAGAAAAGCAGATGTTTTTCCTGATTCTTTGTTTCACCAATATTGTTCTGTAGTAACATCATTTGGTGATGTACCTGCTCTTGAGGTGTGGTTAGAATTGTGACTAGGGGTAGGGAAAACTATATTCTGGTTAGAATATTTCTCCAGTAAATCCAGCATGGCTTTGCTCCACTTATGCCTTTCAGATGTGTTGGAGATGAACTTCCATAAACTTGAGCCAGATATACTGGGTTTTATGAAGTCAGTGCATTTCAGGTTCTTGGATTGGGGAAGACTGAGGGACTTACTGTAGATGATTCTTCATAAGAAAACAGGAGCACTAATAATAGTCTTTTAGCTCAGCATTCAGTGGTACTCTACAGCCTACCAGCTAGATTTGAAATATGCAGAAGCATGGACAGCAGAGAACCTAAATAGTAGTTGCAGAAAATAGGATTAAACCTACCTATCTCCTTTCTTAGGATGTCATGTATATACCTCCAAAATGTTTAAAAAGAAAAGAAAGGAAGAAATAGAGCAGCTAACTCTGCTGTTAAAGTAATGTGTTATCTGACCTTGAGTAATTCCTGCTAATTCTGTGCTATGATTGGAATAGTCTTGGAGTTTCTCCAGCACCATGCCTGGAAATTCCTTCAACCTCTTCCTACGTAACTAGGATGGGCTGCATAGTTGTGTGAGACACTGGAGGTATATATTCATTAGCAGATTTGTGGCAATGGAGATACATAACCATACAATCCATCCTGATCATTTGCATAGATAGTTTCCTGGTGAAAGTAGTGTGGGAACCATTTTGAGAGAATGGCATCCATGCACATAAAGATAAAACAAAAGGTTCTAATTCCTGTTAAGTTCTGTTATTTTTTATAGCAATCCTAAAATGGAAATCTCATCTCTTATATATCTCTTATAATATATCTCTTATTATGCTCCTATTATTGCAGGACAAGAAAGAGGTGTCACTCTGTGTCATACTCTGTAAATAAGCTTCTAGTGAGATTAGAACATTAAAACCAACCATTTGATATGATCCAGAGTGTGTATTTGCCTCTTACCTGCATTTTTTTAAAAAACAGTTATCTGTCCACATTTATTAATGAAGTTGTATTTTCCCTTTGTTTTGGAATGGTTCTAGGAATCCCATGGAAGCTGCATGTATGGATCGAGTCACTCCGAACAACTTTTTATCAGTCTCGTTACTCAGTGGTACAGAATCTCTTACGGGAATTTGTCACCATTAAAGAAGAAGAATACAACGAAGAGTTAGTGAATGATGGACTGAAGCTAATGTTTGAAATCCTCCGAACCAGCAAAGTAAGCCATTCTAAAACTACAAGTATCAGTTCAACTCCCTATCCATCTTTCGGAACATCATTCTTGATGCAGATATCTGGAGATCATAAATACTTAAATGATTTTGGTAATCTTTGGCCTGGGCAAGATATGCCAATAATGCACTATATGAAAAAAGCATCTCCTGGCATTGGATTACTAGGATAGGTCCCAAAGGTACCAATTGCCAGAAGTCACTTACTCTTATTGCTTGTTAGTTTGCCTACACTTCCTATTTATTTTTTTAGCATCCACACAACAATTGGATTCATTAACTTTCTTCTTCTGAGGCTGAAAGCACTCAGAGATAGAAATCCATTAGCTGTCCCCCTCTTCCTTGATCAACCTTCAAAGCTGATTAGTTCTGACATTGAAAAGATAGTTCAGGCAGAAATGTGGAAGGAGGATTCAAAGGGCTGAACTGTCTCACAGACCCTAACCACAACCATAAACTGGAGGAAAACTAAGCCAGGTAGAATAAACACACTATCTGGATTAAGCTTTCCTGAATGTGTATACAGTAATCTCACTGGGTCCTTATTCTGGAGAAAATAAGAACAAAAAAGACAGCTGCAGACTTTATATGTTCCTGGCCAACAACTTGGTATGTTTGGCCTCATTAGTTGTTCTTCTAGAAAATGGGTGTGAAAGCAGAGAACTGGTTTTAAAAATAGGTTGTGTTTTGAAACTCAAAGCTCACCTTTGCTTTGTACTTAAGTTCTGGCATATTCCCTTCCTTTTAGCCTCACCAGTCTACCTTTTGGGAAACAGCTGTTTTGGGAAAGGGTAGGGCCTTCCCATCTTAGCCATTTTGGCAAGATACTTACAGTGAGCTCTCAAAATTCTGGCCTAACCAAAGAGTTTAAGCTGTTGGAAAACCGCAATTAGTTCTAGATGTTTCACTCACCCTAGTTATATTTATTTATGCTTGTTTACTGGTAACACTGACAGGGACCAGAAGGAAAAGCTCTCATAGAAGCCTCTTTTGTGGCAGAAGCCTTCATTCTAATAATAACTTAGATCATCTGTAGTGAGCGGATATTCAGTAAAGGCTTTCATTCATAAATTCACACACACCCATGTTAAAAATATTTTTAACTCTCCCTTTCTGTCACACAACTGCACATGCAATTTACAATTTAGTGCATTCCATTTATTAAAAAAATCTCAATACTGCCAATACTTTCACAAAAGTAAATATGGTTTTGTTGGTCTCTAGCTCAGTCTTGCTCTAGTATTAGCCATTATTTCTTTGCAGAGATTGGAATGTGACAAACATGGCAAACGCTTCAGAAAATCTAGCTCAGTTAACTATATATTTCATTGTTGTAAGAGATTCTCAGCAGTGTGTGTGTGTGTGTGTGTGTGTGTATTCTCCCCTTTGTGTGAGTATTGCATTCATTATTAGCAAAGAAATTAATTCCAATCTTTTGCTTTCCTCTGTGTACTATAGCAGAATAATGTGTTTCTTTAACTATTCACAGAATGACGCAATCAACCAGCATCTTGCAGCTATCTTTACTCACTGCTATGGAAGCAGCCCCATTCCCAGTATTCCTGAACTCAGAAAGACACTGCCAGCCCGTCTAGGTAACGTGGCTAATCTTTAATTGGCAATTATTGTGTGGATATTGGTTTTTTTATTGTGCTTTTCTATAATGAAACATAATTAAACTTTCTTTTTTTCTTTCTCCTATTCAGATCCTCACTTTCTAAATAACAAAGATATGTCTGATGTGACATTTCAAGTGGAAGGAAAACTGTTTTATGCACATAAAGTTCTCTTGGTTACTGCTTCAAATAGGTGAGTTTCTCCCTCAGCTATTGGTACTTGGAGCATTGACTGAATCACACAAAGAGCAAGGAAAGGATCACCAAGTTGCAGCACATGGACGATGCCTGACCCCATACCAACAAATAACCTCACTGAGAAGCTGCTTGCATATGTTAAATAGGAGCAAAAAGGAAGTAGAGTTCTGAGAAACCCTGCAAAGTAGGACCCTTGGGCTAGATCGCTCTCCTCATTAAAACTGACTGGAACAGGCCATGGAGGGAGGAGGAAAACCATCTCAATGTCATGTCCCCCCCCTCTAAACCCACAAAGCCAGTCTAGAAGGATACCACAATCGATGATACCAGAAGCCACTGAGAGATCAAGGAAGGCTAGGATAAATGCACTACCCCCGCTCCAGTCCTTCCAAAGGTTGTCTACAAGTGCAATTAATAAATACAGCAATCACAATCCAGGCTCAAATTCCAAATAGCAGAGACAGTAGAGGATTATGCTTAGAACCAGGTCAGTCAACTGACAATAGTAAGAGTCCACATCATGGGACCGTTCCGGTGTGGCTGGAGAAGAGATTTACCATGCTTACAAACCCAGAATGGATAAGAAGGAACTTCTGCCACTGCTTCCAGGCAGAAACATGGAAGACTAGAGGTGACTGCCATATGTTAATTAAAAAGTTTGCTTTTTTCAACTGGTAATAATACTATACTATATTTGGTTGACTTTAAGAGTTCTTTGTTACCACTATTTATATTACTGTATCAATGTCCATGGAGTTAGAAGCCTGTTGCATTCTGGAGCTAGGCAAGAAGTAGTAGAATACTTTGTAGTTTCTTTTGATATCTCTGTGAGATATTTTAAAGATAAACTTTGTTATATCCATGTTGACTAAGGTCCACACTAAATGTTCTTCCTCTCATGGAAATGCTCAGATCTACCTACATATATTCAGTTATTACTGGATGTACTCCAGCAACTGAAATTTGAGAATGTGAACAAAATATTGGCCAAGTCTAAGTGACCTCCCACATGCCCCCCTTGGCTTATTAAGTCTAATAGGGGAAATTCATCTCTCCTGGGCTTTGTAAATTCCTCCTTGAGAAAAAGAGATACTGTCTCTTTGAAATGTGAAGTCATCCAGTCACTCCTAAAGAAACCTACCCAGCACAGAAGATGTGATATTATAAGCCAAATTCCTGCAGATTTCTCCATGACAGTGTGAGATTGCTAATCAGGATCCTATGGACGAAATGGATTTCATTTTATTTGCACTTTAGGTCTGGGTTTATGTTAGACAGTGCTTTGGTCAACAGCAAGGAGATGAATCTTGCTGAAAGAAGTGGGGGATAATATGTGATTGGTTACTTTCTGTGACTCTCATTACCTTGGACTGTGGTTCCTTTAAGATTAGGCTGTCTAATGCTGGTAGATGATTGCGGTTGTGCTATGGAATTTCCTAGGATTCTGCTTTATCAATCCTTCATGCTGTTCCCCATTTCAAATAAACCAAGAGATACTATCTGGCTATGGGGACTGAAGTCAAATCAACTTGCCAATTGGCACCTAGCCCTACCTCACCCTTTATTTCATACAGATGTAAGCAGGGGCTGCTTGAATGAGATGATATGTAGGATGAGGACCAATAAACTGAGATTTGATCCTGATCAAACTAAGATATTATTAGAATATTGTTGTTCATGTTCCATCAAGCTACAGTATTTCAGCCTGGTTTGAAGAGGGCTACACTCCTATTAAATATCAGGTTCATAATTTGGTGTCCTCTTTGATCCACCATTATTGCTAGAGGCACAAATGACTTTGGTGTCCTTTTACTAAACTTAGACCTTTTTGTAGTTATCCCATCTCAGCTAATCTGTTTGGATTGCTGCCAATAACTATAAGCTTCAGTTGCACCATTATGAAACAACAAAAATGTGAACATTTAGGGATTATGGCATGGTATAATCCAAAATTTAAGCAAGGTTAGATCAGTTTGTTCTGGCGTGTTTAGAATTTCACTCTTGGGGTAGTAACACAAAACAGCTTTACAGTAGCACAATACATATATTGGGGGGGGGGGGGATTACAGTGTTGTTTTATTGTAGTTAACCACAAACCCATGTGGTTTGTGCCTAGTGCTGGGAAATCTTATAGTCATACTCTCTGCTTTCTGTTCCTCAACCTAGTTTCAAATTAAATCAGAACTGGATTCCTGCAACTTCTTTCTTATGCTTGAAGCTATCAAAGACTGCTTTTTAATGTGAGGTAGTCAGAATCAGACAGGATTCTCCAGTAAGTTAAAAGAATACCTGCTGGGGGTTTTTACTTGCCATGAAGCTTCTGCTAGGAGGGTTGATGATCCTGAAAATTCAAAGAATGGAGTGGGGCAGGGTGGGTGGATGGGAAGGCATTTTTACTTTATCAGCTAAAATGTAATCCAAGCAAATAAACTTTTAAAAGCTCCTGTGAAAACCTCTGCTTGTTTTCACAGATTTAAGATGCTGATGACCAATAAAACAGGACAAGACAGCCAAGGCAGTAAGACTGTGGAAATTAGTGATATGAGATATAATATCTTCAAGGTAGGTTTCAAAGAATAGTTCACATTTTATCCTTTCCATTGCCCGTGTGGAACTGTGGTTTTGAAAGCATTTATCTTCTGATACTTAGCAGATTTGCACTATAAGAAAGAACTTATTAACTCTGAATGAAGAAAGTGGTTTATGCTAATGTCTGTGGTACGGGGCCAAAACAACAACAACAAAAACCTTGCCATTTTTTTTCCTCAGATAGACCAGATCCACACAAAGTTCATTTTTTTCCATTATGTGTGTCATGAGATGCAAGCACATACTGAAGAATAGTCATCTTATTTAGCAAAAGTATATTCCATGGATAGTAACCAAAGCTTCCCAGGCATAATTTTCATGCTCTGTTAAACAAATTAAATAGGAATAGAGCAAGGAATCTTGCTGGCTTTGTATTAAATCCACTTAAGCAATTTAAGGCTTATGAGGCTCTCTTGTAAAAAAAAACCAAAACTTGATGTGGAATATTTTTAAATATATAAATAACTCAGGATGTGGGGTGTTGTCAAAAGACAATAAAGAAAATAAAGCTGACTTTGACATGGAAAGAAAAAAATAGATCAGTGAAATCCAATACTCAGCAGCATATTCTGCTCTCTCGATCCATTTTTACAAACCAGGCTGAAAATATGTAAAAGCTAGAAAACTGGAAACCTAGAAATGATAGTATTTAGAACCATACTTTAGAACATAGAAAGTTGGTTTGCGTTCTATTTCCTCAGCCCTCAATCAAATATTTTTTGGCATTTGGGCTACATCACTGCGGTTATGTTGCAATGAACTAGCTGAAGACAGAAGCGCTTTAGGATTGTGCTGACCAGGGTTTGCTAGGTTTGCACCAGACTTTTCAAGCCAGATCTGTCCACCATTAGGGCTCATCTTTAAAGAGTTAATGTGAAGATTAATGCTGCATGTTGCACTTGCTTTCATTTCAACAGTGGAAGGTTTCTATATGAGGGGTGAAACTGGTGGAACTACAGACTTCCTAATGCTTTCTCTTTCTTCTTCCCTCAGATGCTGATGCAGTATTTATATTATGGAGGAACGGAAGCAATGGAAATTCCCATAGCTGATATCCTAGAGGTGAGCATGTGCCTATGACTAATATACCTTCACTACAGAACTGGTGCTGATTGCAGGAACACTAGTCTACATCATGCAGCAAATGAATTCTAGAGTGAAAACTGTTCATCCAATCTGTTTTCAAACCAGAACAGCAGAAAAATGGCCTTGACTGATGGAAAAGTGATTAAAATACTCTAGGCTGATTTTCAGAAATGTAGATTGAATAAACAACTTGAGTTCATTGCATGCTCAGAGAGTCCCTCTGAGCAGAAACGCAGGATATATATTGATATGTGAATGAATACAGCTCCTAGTCTACTTCAGCTTTCCCCAATTTGCTGTTCTCCAAAAATTGTTATCTCAAGCCAGGTATTCATTACTGTGAGTAATGGAGCCGTTGACTTGTTTGGAGGTACAGCCTGCAATGTTGAACTGTGTGGGGGACAGTAAAAAAGAAGAAAGTAGTAGTAATAGTCAAGGAAAAAAAGCAATGATCAGACCTCTAGCTGGAAACTTTGAAATTAATGGGAGGACTCTTTCAGTATTGTAAAACATGAAGAGCAAAGCAGAGGGGATTAAAGATAAACACCAAGGCTACAAATAATGATAATGACAGATATTAGGAATAATCAAGTAGAAGTAACCTTGAGAGAAAAGATAGGAAGTTTGGTCTTGGCCATGCTGAGATTGAAACAAGGATGAGGCTTCTGAGTCAGACACATAAATGTAGATGGGAGGCCTTGGGACGTGTGGTTGAACAACATAGCTACAGCTTGAAGAGTTTAGTTACACTGCAGAGTTTCACGTATATGCAAAGTACAGCCTTCATACCATTATAGTACATTACAAGTATCTATGGAGATTACTAGTTGTAGTGGGAGATTTTCTCTGCTCATAGGAAGATTGGAATTGTTCCACACAGTATCAAGAAAGAGGTGCCTGGAATATTGATAGTAGCCAGACTGAGGTTTGTTTGTTTTTTTAGTAACTTGCAGCACCTAGCTCGCCTTTGCTGATCTTGAAAAATTATGGACTATAATAGAAACTATGCAGGTTCTTACATGGAAGACCATCCAAAAATCATAGGGCTGCACCAGACAGTTGAAAAAATATCCCAGAAGGCAGCAATGACATACCCCATCCACATTGTTGTAAAAAACACACACATGGACATATCTAGGACTTGATGTTGCTCTGAAGGAGATTATGTTATCGTATAAAAGCTTCCCATTCCAGTGTAAAAAGCTCTCTCTCTCTCTCTCTCTCTCTCTCTCTCTCTCTCTCTCTCTCTCTCACACACACACACACACACACACACACACACGTCAGATCTCAGGACATGCTGAGTTATGAATGCTGTGGCTTAAAGTTAAGGGAGATAAATGATTATATAAGCCAGCTCAGTCTTACTAGGAAAAAAAAGTTTATTAAATTAAAAGATTTTTGCTTGGTTTTATATACTTTTATTATTCTGTCACTCATGACTACCTTTAAACAGAGACTTCGGACAGAGGCATTATTAGTGGATATTTTATCCCTCAGTTAAGCATTCAGATTATTCTGAAAAAAGTGCGCAGTTTGGGGGGACTGCTTAATCCAGCATTGTCACTGATGGGTCTTTGTGACTCAGATGCCTTTTCACAATTGAACTGATAAATCAGGACAAAAGATATTGTGCAAAGACAGCTTTTGAAATAGTCCCCAGAATTTATAGGGCCGCAAGATTCCTCTTCCCATGTATTCCAACCTGAAAGCTGACGTTCTTTTGAAATGCCCCCCTCAAGTGAGATCGGGATAAACAAGACAGTGAGGCCTATCTTTGGTTCCTGACAAAGACTTTTAGTTTTAAAAGTCCATTGATTATTTTTTCTAATGAACTCTGATATTTTTCCTTTTTAAAATGTGTTATATTTTAATGATTTTTTTTGCACATCACCCAGAGGACTTCAGCTCGGGGGTGACATAGAGATACTGCAAATAAATAGAATGAGTAGAATGTTAAAATAATGCCTTCTCTCATCCCTGCTAGTTGCTCTCAGCTGCGAGTTTATTCCAGTTGGATGGCCTCCAGCGCCACTGCGAGATACTGTGTGCTCAGACCATCAGTACTGAAAGCTGTGTTCACATCTATAAATATGCCAAGGTAAAGATGAAGTTCTTGTCAACTTCCATGTGTAAGAGAAAGAGGAATTAGAAGAACCTCTTTAAATGAATCAGAAGCTAGAAACCAGTAAAAGAGGTCCTACAGAAGAGCAGCATTAGAAAAGATTCCCCTATCTGTATGTGTAGCCAAGTATTGTGAAATAATAAACAATCCAGTGGGTGCCAGTTGAATATGAAGAACCCAGGCCTGGGAACCACCTCTCCCACTTGTGTGTATTCAGTAATTCCTTTTCTTCCTAAGACCCACCTTACATGCCTAGAATTTGTTTGTCTACTAATACTGTGTACCCTCTGAAACTCACTCATTACTCTACCAGGATTACTAACCCTAACCCTGTTTGGTTAGGTGAGGATGCAACTAAACAGGTATAGGTAGTGCTTGTTTAATGACAATTGGGACTGGCAACTTGGCAGTTAAGTGAAACCGCGACTGTGCTTACGGCCTTACTTCAGCTTTCCTTTGCTTTACAGACTTGCAAAGGTCATAAATGTGAGGATTGGTCGTAAAATTACTTTTTCATCACTATTGCAACTGTGAATGGTTGCTAAATGAGGCAGTTGCTAAACAAGGACTATCTGTATCAACCTGGCAGTTTCAACCTGGTCAAGCTGCTCGTCCCCTTTAACAGTTCCTCTAGTTTGGTTTAACAATCAGCAGGGGGACAGAAGAGGGTTAGAAAGAGGGGGCATTTTAACCACTTTAAAATATCCCCATGGAATAGCCACATAATTTGTGTGTGCATGCACACAGGCACGCGCGCACACACACATACACAAACAATAGAAGGCACTCTAACCACAGGATTAAGATGCTCTCAGGCATTTGCTATCAGGATGAAGCTGTCTTTGGAGGAAGGGAGCGGAGGTGGGAAAGAGGGGATAATTGACAGCTGCCTAAAATATACTTATTATAGCATTCCTTTGTTTTTTTCAGATCCATAATGCCCCAGAGCTGGCCTCTTTTTGCGAAGGCTTTTTTCTCAAGCATATGAATTCCCTGGTGCAGCAGGAATCGTTCAGGCAGCTCATCTACGGCAGGAACAGTAGGGTTCAGGGTCTGGATCCCCTCCAGGATTTGCAGTCCACTTTGGCCAGCAGACTTCAATCCATTTATGTAACATCAAGAGTGTGATTGCCAAGAACTGCAGCCCTCCAGTTAAGGAAAACACCTGCTCATCAAACTGCACTGAAATGGGATCTGGCCCCACCGGGGCTGCTTCATCCAGCTCCTGGAGACAGTACCTCTTCCGCCATCTCAGCAAGCTTACCCAAATGCAAGGAAATAACTCTGGGAAGTATTAACATGTCACAACTATTTTACCTGAACACTGATGAGCAGAATCTGAGGTGGGATGCTGCTATTCTGCTAGGTACACCATCACTAAGGAGAACTCAGGGGGAATTACACTTCTAAGTGTCCAAAAGACCTCTTAGGACAATGCACAAACCACGTTTGGCATTTAGCCAATAACCAGAGGACAGGCTGTGAATGTAGAAATCCCAATTTCTCTAGACTTTGGCTACTCCAAATGTTGATTCCACCAGAATGCAAACAAATCTGGCTTTTGCCTTGTTTGTCCACCAAGACGTGCAAATTCAGTAAAGTGCTAAGGCTAAACCGAATAAAGCTAGTTTTGAAGCTACATCACAATAATGTGCTACCCAGCAGATTCTAGGTTATTTTAGCACCCATTTTTAACCAGCTCTGGCTGTCCGTTTTTGTAAAACAATCTAATGAAAATGCAAGCTTGTATCGCTAATACTTAGTTACCAACATCCTTGTGCAAATTTTTATTGCTAAGACCATCACACTGTGGTACCTACAATATTGGTGTTGCAGATAGAATTTCTCTCAACATTTCTGCAATATAGTTGTACATAAAGGGCTGGGGCTTGCTTTGTCAATGCTGCATTTTAGCAATAATTCCCTGAAATGCCTGATCTGGTGCTTATGATCTGGACCGCCGTCCATCTGGGAATTATGTGCATGAAGCACAGAAGTATGAATAGTCAATTCCAGCTAAAGGGACCTCTGTATAGAAATATTATATGTATATTTGTGCATATCATTTTTTGGACTGGAAATTGCAAGCAATAATCAAGGCCCATTGAGACTGCAGATGCAGTCTGAACTGTATTCTTTCGAATGAGAGCCGCATTCCGGTGCACGTTCAAATACACGTTCTCTGCTACTCTTGCACTATGAGTTGTAATGTGATGGCAGGCGGACTTACTAAACTGGATTTCAGGTAGGGATTGTGAATCAGGGCTGATCTGGTTCAAATGTGAAAATTGAGTTGGTATAAGTAATTGAACACAGGCTTTGGCATATGTAATCTCACGATTTAATTCGGAAAGTCAATATGACTGGGAAATTCAAATTACTTTCATATCCATCCACATACACTTCAGTCTGCATTGAAATTAGGCGATGACATGAGAAATATCTAAAATAGGAACACACTTCCCCCCCTTTCCAATACTCGGCATTTTGCTTCCATCTTTGAATGGACTATAAAATAATAATTTAGAATATACAGTAGTGTTAAAAATCAGGTATTAACAAAGTGATCACAATTACCATTTGAGGAAACATGTATAAATAAAATACTATTTTTTGAAGGATAGACTGTCAATCTAATAAAGGGGGAAAGGAGTAAAGACAAATGGGAAAGGAGCTAGACGTGTGCTACAAGAATTTTTTTGGTGTTCCAGGGAAGATAATGGAAGAATAATGGAAATCATGTAAATATACAGATGTTTCAGAAGCAAGAGAGGCTTTTCCCATAATTATCTATTTGGGAGTTTAACGTTCTCACTATAAAACCTTCATTTTTAACAGATCATTAGAGAAAAGCATTCCTTACAAAATGAACCACGTTTGGAAATAATTAAATGGTTATTACATTTGGTTTAAGGATATAAAGTTTGGAACAGTTCGACAAGAAGACAAGCCATAATTATGGCTGAGCAGGGTGGTTGGGTGGACTAACTTGGGGGAAATTATTTTTCTCAGGTATCTTGCTCCTTTCTTTATCAGTTTTCACTAGTGACAACCTGTGCCTAAAGAGTTTTGTACCTTTGCATACAGCATCTGAGTCACATGGTATGAAAACAATACCAAGCTAAAATAAATGTTTATAAATGGGTCAAGAATGAAGTGGGATGGGTTGGGGGGAATCAAAGTATGAGAACCATATGGATTACCTACACATTTCAACTAATGCTTGCAGGGTAGCCCTACATATTAGAAAATGATCGCCTATAAACCTTTCAGTCATTCATTTTTCAAATTTGGATCCGCAAAACAGATACAAACTCTTCACATTCTTCAGATCACAGAAAAGTGTAAGATTTGTTGTTAAGTGGTTAGGAAATACCCAAAAGTTTGTCATTTTGGAAAATAATTTTCAAATAGCTGGTCTAGCTATCTGTATAAAAATATATAGGTTCTGTTGTGCTGTGATAGTCTGCAATATCTGTACATTAATGTTGTCATTTATGTAAATGTCCCATATTTTATTAACATGACTTCGTTAAACTTTACAGGTGGTGTAAAGCTTAGTAATTTAACACCAAAAAAACGGTCTATACAAGTACTGTCTTTTGTTTTCCAAGTCCTGTGCTTAAGATGGATTGGGAGGAATATAGGCAAACATATTGCCTTTAAAAGAGAGCTAATTTGGTGTACTGGTTAAGGCACCAGGCTATAAACCGGGAGACTGAGAGTTGTAGTCCTGCCTTAGGCATGAAGCCAGCTGGCGGACCGTGGGCCAGTCACCCTCTCTAGGAAGAAGGCAAGGGCAAACCACTTCCCAAAAACCTTGCTAAGAAAACTGCAGGGCCTAGTCCAGGCAGTCACCTGGAGTCAAAAACTCACTCAAAGGCGCGCACGCGCATGCACACACAAATGCCTTTAAACAGGTTTTTGTGAAACTGTAGAGAATTTTCAGAGTTTATTAGTCTGAGCATTCTTCACCCTGGTGCTCTGAAGTTCTGTTGGGTAACAGCTGCCACAGTTCTCAGGAGCAAGTGGTACATATTCCCAGCTCATGGTTTCAGTCCCTTAGTCCCAAGTACTATTTTTCTCTGTGCAATATACCTGAACCACTGCACGGATCAGAATTTTCTTTTTGCTTTGGACAATGGAGGTGATCACAGTCAGGAGAACCATTGGTGTTCACCTTTGCACTTGCAGCAACCAGGGCTTACTTACAGAAACTGCTATTAGACACCGGCAGGAGTAACAGCCATTCTATTCCAAGTCAAATATGATTTGTCAAGTCCAGAGCGCCTTTAAAAGTGTGCAGTTGTGAAGGTGCAGGCGTTTCTCAGTACTGAAACTGAGCCTTGTAGAGCCACTATAGGTTTAGGAGGGTCCTAGTTTCTTTTTTTCTTTTTTTAGTTAACCCCCCCCCCAAAGCCTAAATTCTTAAATAGCCATTTCACCCTAGGCCTTCATTACGCAGTTATAGGACCACAAAAATGCATCCCTCCCACCCCCATAGCCTGCCTGAGGGCTACCAAGAAGGTTGCACCAGGGAGACAGTTGCTGCAGCTAAAAAATGCAAAGAGAGTTGAGATACATGAATTACAATAACAAGGGGACATAAGCACATTGAGAAAACTGTATTTAGCGTTTTGTTCATTTATTTACTTAGGCAAACAACTCTCCCTTTTTTCTGAAATCTGCGCTGATCTCTGGCAATAGGAAACCTGACTCTGTGGCCAGGCACCACCATCTCTTTGGAGTCTAGCCATTGCCCATCCCATTACCCGCCTTCTAAAAGGGCAACAAAAAAGACTGTCACTAGCATCTGCTGGGGAGTCACTCCCCAGCCCAGCTGAATGCACAGCATACACTCCAGGGGCCTTGGCTGTAACTACGGTTTGCAGCACCAGATGAACTTCCACTGCTGTGCACATCCCCTAGGCAACCCTTTCCTCCGGATCCTTAGAAGCCTGAGACTTCCTAGCAAAGGGTGTTAGCAAATATCAGGCTGCTGACAGTATCAGGGGAGAAACTACTTTGGGACCTATGGAAGGGAAAGAGGCCATCCAGGCAGACTGGCCTTCTTGCCATGAAAGAAGACTGCAATTAAGAGTCACAAGCAATAAAGAAAAGGCTTCTCTGTATCAGACCCAACCAGCAAAAATGAACATGAAAGCTGCCAATGTACTTTTTAAGAAAGTATAAAAAGCATAAGATCTCAGTTTGCTGGTTTCTAAATAATCCAGCAGGCACTGTAGTTCTCTTGGGCGAGTCTACTGCTTTAGTTTCCAGAGGGGTGCTAGACTGGTGCAATAAAAACAAAACCATCTCTGCTGGCCCTATTAAAGACTAATGCACTGATTTGTGCAGGTTTCTTTGGATGAGATCCCATTTTTTATTCCTTTTCTATGAATTAGGGTGGAGGAGGGTTAGTTGAGTGTGTACCAACTGACTGGGCAGGAGTAAGTTCCAGATGTAAAGCTGCTTTGGAAAGTAAAGATCATTCTCCCCCAGCCTCCGCATTAAATACCTGACCCTTGCATCACAGACCGAAAGACTGAGCAGATAATACCATATTTTCAGAAGTCTTGCCAGATGCATTCCTCCAGCTGCACAGCAGACTCTTGCACCATGCAGCCTTCAACATAAGAGCATCCACTCTGCAGCACACTTTTTCTGACAAGGACCTTTGTCAGCCAGCAAAATAGGTGCTGCCCACTGTCAGAACCTTTCAAGGATTTCTGAAACAGAGGCACAATCACACCTGACAACTAGGTCACACCACCTCCTTCCCCCCCATAGGGAATTGTGGTAGCCCTACATGGCTTTGCTGTGGTCATCCAAGGAGCCACAGCATGATCAGACCCACAAGGAGACCTGGCCAGTTCCTGGTCTTCCCTTCGAAGATGCATCAGGTGCAGATAGTGGTCTCACCTGGGCACTCAACCTTTAATAATCAAAGCTAACCTTTCTGAAGAAACAGTCATTGCAGAAAGAGAACTGCCATGGGGGCAACTCTGCTCTTGAAAGGCTTCTTAGCATGTACATTTAGGGAATCTTTTAGGGCATCAGAGTTCCCTCTGCTGGCTGATACTTGCAAAACAAATCCACGAAGTGTTATGGGTCCAGCAATAATGCAGGAGAAAGACAAGTAGAGTTTTTTCAGGAAGATTTCAAATATTATGCACGAAAATTCTAGGCCACTCTTTTTATAGCAGACACAACAGGACATAAGAAGACAATAGGGTAACTCCTAATTTAGTGTGTGTGGAATTCAAGCATCTCTGAAAACCAAGTTTATGTCAAAATGACACATGTGCTGTGATGCCATTATGCAACTTCCATCCTTATGTATTTGCAACCTGATGTTGAATGCAGTTATTGAACTCACATTTTTTTGTATCATGATATCATGACACATAAGCCTATTTCTCTATGCAAGTTTTCCCCCAGTCACAGAGAACCTGGGTTCGCACGTCACACAAAGACAAGCTTTGCTGAAATATGGATTGTTGAAGAAGCCACAATTGGCTTCATTCACACCTCACACTAAGCTGTAAGCAACAGTTTACAAGCCATGATGGCTGGCACCACACATCATCATCACACCAAGCCAAAAGCAAACAAACCACATTAGGGCTTAGGGTGATAAGTAAACTCAAGCCATTTAATGATAGCCACTCTCCATTTTAAAGACAATGCTGACAATAGCCTATGCAAAGGAGAAATGAGACAAAGAAACCTTATTCAAGGTTTTGTTGAAAGCTGTCTTTCCTCAGGAGCTCAAGCCAGTGCACATAACACTCCCTCTTCCTATTTTTGCCCACAGCAATCTTATAAGGTAGGTTGGGCTAAAAGAGCAAATTGAATTGGCTCAATGTCACCCAGTAATCTCCTGTGTCTGAGGATGGACTTGAACCTGGATCTATTCCAAAACAATATGATAATGTGAAGCACACTTTGCATGGTGGCTCAAATATTTCCAGATAAAAATGAAGTCAACAGTCAAAACAAAAACCAAATAATTCTTGAGCTCAAGTATCAAAGCTATAATTGCTAAGAAAAAAATAAAAAAACAGCAATACCAGTGAAGAAAATCAGCACTGCAATTTTAACTTTGTCCTGCACCATAAGATAGCTTTCAGGCATTTAACAGAATGATATCTCAGATTATAGGGGGGAAAAAATAAATATAAAAATAACCATAATTTAGGTGCAGTGTATTTAAGATATCCTGAATGTTTAGCATTTGTGCCCCAGTGTTTCTTTTTTTATTTCTAATGCAATATATTTTTCCAACATTATTCTGAGATCAATTAATTCTGGGTCCCCTTGATGTCAAGATGCAACAAATTATTCAAGGAGACTATCTGCTCAAAAGGCATAAGGGAACTTCATTTGGACCATTTGACTATTGAGAATACGTAATATCCAAAGCACATAGAGCCAATTAAGTTTGACATTTGACAATTTCTGTTGTATCTGGTTTTGAAAAGTGCTTTTCAATGAAAACAAAGTCTACACAATCCTTTTTTCCTCCACTCTTTGAAATGAGCTATTTTTCCCTTGCACAAAGGAAAGCTGATCAGTTGCCAGAACATGTGTACCAAGATTCAGCTTCTTTCTTAAAAAGTGGGGGAAGCTCATTACATAGCGATGAAAGCGCAGGTGTGGGGGAATAGCTACTATGTTAACTATTATGTTAAACCATGGATGCTCACTGAGTGACTTTGGGCCAGTCAGTCTCTTAGCCCAATCTAAGTCACAGGATTGTTGTTGTGGGCATAGAATGATGTCCCTTTGTAAGTTATCTTGAGCTCCTTGAGAAAAAAATGGGTTATAAATATGAAAAATAAGTAGATGAAGTGGCCGTGTACAAGCTGAAAACTACCAGTTACCAATTCCATTTCTACTCATCTCTTCTGTATTTCCCCTACTCATTCTTCGTAGCAGCCATGCAGCAGCACAGAATTAAAGCATCCCCAAAGGAGGGAGTGGTGGAAGCAGAAGACAACCATAAACTCAAACAGAAATTACTTTGAAATCTTCCAAATATTGCCTTTCTTCAGCTGCGTATTGCTTTAACCAATAAGGACTATTTCATACCAGTTGTTCAAAGAACTGCAAGAGCTTCATTAGTTTATGATTTAACCCATTCCATGTCCCTCACGTTAAATAAATCTAACAGCTAACACTTCTAACCTACCCTTTATACAGAGGATAGACCCAGAGAGAAACCTCCTGCTGTTTTGGTTAAACAGGCAGTCCTAGTTGCACAGTCCCTAAAACAAGAACATCTGTGGGCGTCAGTCCTAATGCTCTGCACAGACTAATGGATGCATTTGGAAGCAATTTAAAACTCCTGCTACCTTGGACTCAAATTGCATTAAAGGCAGCCTGAGTCACTCACTCCCAGCACAAGCTCCTTTACCTCCCACTGCTTCTCCACCACCACACAGATTTGGTCAGACGTGAATGAATGAAGCTTCTTATAGAAGGCTGAATTAGATCACTGAGGCACCTGGCCCACTATCTGTATCTGTGGTGACTGGCAGCTGCTCCAAAAATTCCACCAAGGGATTTCTCTCTGCCCTGCTCACTCCCTGGCTGGAACCTCTCCAAACACTAGGAATATGAGTCGCATTCAAAGGTGCCTTAATTCCCTTTAACAACAAACTCACCAGGTGAACCTTGACAAGACGGAGCCAAAACAAGCCAAGAAACA
Source organism: Liasis olivaceus (assembly GCA_030867105.1). Classification (NCBI taxonomy): domain Eukaryota; kingdom Metazoa; phylum Chordata; class Lepidosauria; order Squamata; family Pythonidae; genus Liasis; species Liasis olivaceus. The sequence goes on from CM061349.1 coordinate 78,647,061, forward strand.
AGAGCAAGGGATCAACATGTTCCATGAAACCCTGGACTCTACCCCAAGATAACTTTGTTTTTAAATCTTATGTGGGCAAAATCCTCCAAACAACCTATGAGTTTTGGATGATATTTAGTAATCAGCAAGAGAATGAGGCAAGAAAGGAGAACCTGAGTTGGAGGACAGAATAGAACAGAGCATCCTGGAAGAAGGCATGGCTGGCTGATTCTATGCAGAATGGATGGAAAGTGCAACACTTCAGCCCCTTTGTTTGCAGCCCCAGAAACCCTAAAAATACTTATTTATTCCCCACCCTCCAAACACTCCCCCACAACCCAGCAGGAAGAAAAATCTCCATGTCAAGGTGCCTGGAGTTCCACAAAGGAGTTGGACAAATACTGCAATGTAGTCTTTCTGGTCCCACTGTGTGTTGCAGGCTGGCCCCTCCCCAGTACAGTTGAAGCTCCAATTCAGGGTTGGAATTGGAACGCATGAGGGCTGCCGTCATCCCTAATCTTGGACAAATCAGCTGTTCACTGTTGGCAAGGCAGACCTCAAACCCTAAATGGTCCAGGCCACGGGAAAATAGCTCAATCCAAGTTAAAATAAGTTGCAAAATAAGCTTTAAATGTGTAAGGAAATAAGGCAATGCTCCTGCTGAGCTGGCCAACAAAAACAGAGAGAGTGAGCTCAGGATCCATAAGCTGCATCTCCCAGGTCTGTATCAGACAGCAGCTCAGTAAGGAAGGTCCCACCGATCAAGCTGGTATAATATAAACATTTGCAATACTTACTGGGAAAGGAGGGCTGCAGAAGGAAGAGAGGAGAACAACAGCCATGGAGAAGGTCAACCATATCACTTGAATCACAATACCTCTATCACATGCTCTCAATTGTTTTTGAACCTTTGAAACTTCATTAAATGGCATTGAAGCACTTTCCAGCTAATGTCCAGAGTCATCATGATGAAAAGACTATGCTGGAGGTTTACATAGTACAACATTCTGAAGCAGAACTCAGCTTTGCATACATACAACTCTCTCTGCAATATCTTATGCATGAAAAGTCAAGTCTCAGAAAGGCAGTCACATAATCCTACTTGTCCTCTTATAGTAGAAGAATTAGGCCCTGATATAATCTTTTTTTTTTAATCTGTTCAATTGTGTCAGATTCTCAGAGACTGCCCAGACAAGTCCCTGCAGTTTTCTTGGCAAGGTTTTTCAGAAGTGGTTTGCCATTGCTTCCTTCCTAGCGCTGAGAGAAAGTGACTGGCCCAAGGTCACCCAGCTGCCTTTGTGCCCAGGGAGGACTAGAACTCCCGGTCTCCCATTTTCTAGACTGCTGCCTTACCCACTGCACCAAACTGGCTCATAATCCCGCCCCCCCCCCCCAAATTAATTTAACTGGCAGCTCCCCACCCACCTGCATCATAAGCACTTACCATGTAGAAGGACTGACTCTAAGCATTAAAAAAGTGGGAAAAAACTCTCAGACCAGTAACTTTATCATCAGTAAACAATAATGAATGACAGGCATCTAAAGTAGTTTCAGCAATTTAAAATCCCATGGGATGCTTTTTAATCCCACTGCATATAAAATAAAATTCCACTCTGAATTTAAAAACAAAAAACAAAACTTAGCACTGAGCCCTAGCCTCCGTTCAAATCTCCAGTAAGAACAAGGGAAGATGTTCAAAGGCACACATGCACGCATATATGCACACGCACACACACACACACACACAGAAACCACCAGATTTTGTAAGGCAAAATATTAAAGTCACAATTCCTGGTAATAATCCAATTTGCTGCTCTGCAGTCTCTTTTAATGGAACACAAATGCTGAGCTGGCAGCCATAAAAATATCTTCCAAATGGGGTCGCTTCAAGGCTGCCTTTATATAAAGCCACAATAACAATAAAAAATCCTAGTGGCTTTTCCACTCCCAAGGTAAGGTTTCCCCATAGCTTCAACTCATTTGTGTGGCAAAAGACATGAGGATCTCACAAAACAGAAAGTCCAAGTCCTTACGGTGGGTTTTTCCCCCCTTTTTAATCATTTCTTCAATTTCAGCTTTGGGTTTTTTTTCTTAAATTTCTTCTCCTGTCTTGGTCCTACGGTGGCTTCGGATTTTCTCTTCTTGTCACTGAGGTAGAATATAACACATAGGCCATAAGGTAAACATGCAGTCCCCTGGGGCTCAAGTGTCCCTGAAGCTAACTTTAAAAAACAAGTCAAGATGGTAGCTTAGCGTCCAAGATTCCCAGTCTAAAAAGTGCTAGAAGGAGCCTGTGCCAAGAGCTTCTCTCTGCTGATGAGGAAGCATCTACATCTCTTCCAACAGCCAAGATCTGGCCAACAGTAAGACTGTTTTGCTAATTCCTTACGTTCCTAGAATTGGAAAGAGACACTAGTTGGATGATAAGCCTCTGAGATGTGTGCGCCCCAACACTAACCTTTTCAGGCTGACCACAGATGCATTCTGTCCTGCTTTACTCAGCACTTCGTTCCATTCTTCATCATCCCCTCGGATTACGTATCTAAGTAAGAAGCAAAAGCACTTTGAACACAGGGCAACCTGGTCAGAAAACAGTAATTTCTGCTATATAGCAACAAGTCAGAATTTTGTGTAAGCATCCTATCTAGCAATCAAAAGCAGGATCCAACCAACCCAGCTCAAAAGTGAGTTTCCTAGGTGCAAAACTGCAGCTGCATTTTAAAAGAGCACAATTTATTTAGCATTGGTTGAAATGTTTATGTTGATAAAAATGAAATCAGCCCACCAATCCTATACCAGTCCCCAAAATTAGGGAAAGGCAGTCATACTTAACTCGTAATCATTATTAAAGGAAGGAGGGGCAGAAGTCAGGCATAAAAGGGGAGAGGGAAAAATGCACAAATCCAGAGTGTGCTCTTTGTCCCTTACCACAATTAATATCCAAGGGACCTACTTTTTACGTTATAAAATAATAATATGCATCTGATCTGGCCAAACACCAAACATTTCAGAGACATTCTATGGCTCATTGAAGCCAAACAAATACCATTCAAAGCAAACCAAACTGAATGTTGACCTTCCTGAAGCCTCAGGAGAGGTTTGGTGTTTTGGAAGGCTACATAAAGGCAGATTTTGTCTTCCTCTTTACTGATACAGAAAATATCAGGGAGGGATTCTATGTTTTACCACGGAACAATTTACTGGGGGAATTGTAATGTCAATGCTCTGGCCAAATAGCTTAAATCATTCAACTTTCCTAGACAATATGTTTATTTGTTAAGGGGGTAGGGGTGGGAGAAAGAACAAAAGATTTTACTGTGAAAGGTCCAGGTCTTTTAGCTTCCCAATATCATTCTTATGTTTCTCCTGAAATTCTTTGGCTGCTTCTTCCTGCATCAGAAAGTCCACATTATAAGTAACAGGCATTGTATATGGTTATTTCAAATGAAACCATATAGGTCAGCTCTTAAACCAAGGACAAAAGCTAATTTATTATCTATGTTAACTCTAAAGAGCTTGCTGTTTCTTAATGCATCTCACATGAGATAGCACACCTATACATTCTAAGTAGGAAGCAGAATTCCCAGGAAGATTGGCCCTTCAGCATATCATAATATCATGCATTCTACACATTTGGTCAGCTGGAAATGTATAAACATTACAGAAATCATCCAAGTTATTGAAATGCTTCCAGTAGAAGATAATATAAACATTTCCATGTAGGCAAAACAGTGGTCCAGCATCTGTCTTCAGGAGTGACCTGTCAGGCACTTCTCGGTGCTCATAAGCTGGACTTGAGGACACCAGTTTTATTTGCTCAACTTCTAGTATTCATAGCCAAACTGTTTCTGTATATGGTGATTCCATTGTATGTCAAGCACATAGCCAAAAAATCATGAGGGAAGGAAACTGTCAACACCTAGCACCAGCAAATGAAAAGCTTATTATAGAGCCAGTTTGGTCTAGCGGTGAAGGCACCAGGCTAGAGACCAGGAGACGGTGAGTTCTAGTCCCGCCTTAGGCATGAAAGCCGGCTGGGTGACTTTGGGCCAGTCCCTCTCTCTCAGCATAACTCACCTCATAGGGTTGTTGTTCTGGGGAAAATAGAAGGAGGAAGGAGAATTAGGTATGTTCACCACTTGGAGTTATTTATAAAAAATAATAAAGGCAGTATAAAAAAATCTAAAAAAAAGTTTCTATAAAGATAATTACCAAATCTTCATTTAAAGATTTCAGGGTTGGTTCCATTACAACTTCCTTCATTACTGCCATTTGCTCTTCTACAGCCTTCTCCTGGATACTGTTGAACAACTAAGGAGCAAACAAGGGTGGAAACGATCACCTTCCTCCCCAAGAATATTTCCATAAAGACATCGTCACCCTCAAAACATCATTCCTATATATTTCCTAATTTACCTCCAGAGAATTTCTACGAATCACTCGTGGTATAGAAAGCACAATACATACTACAAACATACTGAAGGCATTTCTCTACCAAGAATCTGTAACAGAACCCTAAAGTATTGTGTTTTGGCATATGATTAATCCTGTTAAGTGCAGCCCCCAGATGACATTTACCTGAACAACTTTGCGGATGGTCCTATTGAAGAGGCCCATTAGCTGGCTCCTAGGCAGTCCTATCTCCTTCTCCAGCTGGTCCACAGATTTGTGCTGGAGACCAATTCCAAGAAGAAGAGCCTGGCAAAAGAAAAGGTTCCTTTGTTTTGATGCAGCAGAACAACAGGCTTGATTTTGGGCAAGCATGATCTTATAGCCATTTTCTGTACTAGCAAAACTTAAACCTTGGTAAGCATAACTCAGGCCAGTTGCAAAAGACTACAACACATGAATTGCATACATAGCAAGTACACTTCACTAAACCACCACAGATCTGGTTAACCTTTTTAATTATGAAGTGTGAACATTTCTCTGCGCCACACAATGTATAGCTCATGTTCTCTTCTCCACATCTCTGTCTTTCCCATAAATCCTCTTTTCTGGTGTTCCATATTTGCTATTTCCTATTCATGTCTCCCTGTCAGGTTCAGCCCAAGAACAACAATGATGCAATCCAGTCCGGTCCAGTTCCTTTATTAGCTCGCACCTAATAGACAGAATCTCGCCAGACTAAACCTATGCTAAAGCAACTAGTGGATATACCCCATGAGACTCTAGGGAGGGGCTAGCCTCATCCTCTTCCTACGCTCTTGCTGTGGACTGAGAAAGCGCTTGCTCTGGAATGTTCCCCCTCCCTCCTAATAACCTTAATCCTCCATTCCAGTATCTTCCTCGCTCAAGCCTTCCATTACATTCCCCAGCCCAGGTCGGTTCTTCCTTTTCTTCCTGCTCTGTTTGAGCCCCAAAATTCATCTACTTGTACTTCTACTTCAAACACCAGATAAGCTATGCATCATAATAATTTGGATCTAAGCCAAAGTGGCAGCTCCAGTTCTTGATGGTAGCTAATAACTACAGTATCTACATTCAATTTCTTTAGTAAAAGGTTCCTACTATTTCCTTCACAGCTACAGAGATTTCACCATTCCATGAGACCACAACTAAGTACGGCTGATGCCCCCACCTTATGGTAGAGTTGAAGCCCCAGCAAAGAGCACTAACCAAGGCCTGCGTAGGGGGCAATGTGGTGAAGGGAAAACACCTGCCTTATCAAAAGCAAGCATCAACAGCAAGGGTCTGGGTATTTTCAGACTCACTGCTTGTTGATCTTAGAGGCTGCAATAATGAGGGAAGAAGTAGAAGTGGCAGGTTGGAGGTGGATGCATTCTGATGGCAGAGAGAAAGCTAAGGCAAAAGAAACTACTGCTATTCAAGGCTGTAAAACTCTCCTCACCCTTCAGTGAGGCCTGGCCTTGAACCAGTTCACTTTCTAGATCAGTGTTTCTCCACCTTGGCAACTTTAAGATGTGTGGACTCTTAATTGAATTCTGGGAGTTGAAGTCCACACATCTTAAAGTTGCCAAGGTGGAGAAACACTGGTCTAGACAGAGAACTGAGCCATTCATGGCAGGTGGAATGAAAGGGACCGAATTACTGTGAAGAAGAAGGGCTGCCTCACTTCCTCAGCTGAGGCTGGCAAACCAACCTTCTCCCTTGGGGAGAGAAAGAGGAAAGGGACATTAAGAACATCTCAGCTCCTTAGTTTCTCATTTGAGTTAATAGTTCGATTGACTTAAGCTTCAAAAGAGTTTGACTTTATTTTAAACTTGCGTCCCCAAAGACTTGAAGGTAAGGAGTGAATAAATTTAATCAAACTCCCTTCTCCTTTGGTGTGTCCAGTGTTTGCTTTTTTGGCTCCAGCAACTGCTGGTCAGTTCCCCAACTCTCTTCCTAAACCCATAATTTACTGTGCAAGTGAGCTGATCACTAGTTAAGCTCAGAGATTTAACTACTTGGTTCAGAGACTGGGCCTAAATAAAATTTAGAAGCATTTATGATTCCAAATACTGCCTGGATGTGTCTATGGTTCCAAAGGTAAACAGACTTCACCTTAGGAAGTTTCTGATTATGAAACCATCAAAAATCTACCACTGAATTCCAGAGAAGATCAAGATAAATGTGTAATAAAGATTTGGGGCTTATTGAAACACACAACATTTTAGAACATGTATATCATGGGCAAAAAGATGCTGGTGAAAGAAACAAAGCATCAGTTGAAGTGCCATGGGCTGGTCATCAAATGAAGTGAATTCAATTAATACAGCAGTAGTTAGATAAATAGTACATACCGCCTGAGTAGCAGAAAGAGTCATATCTCCAAACTGGTTGAGAAAGTACATCCTAGAAATAGTTGGGATCATGTCCATGATCAAGTGATAGTCCACCATGTTTCTTGAGTACATCTCCAGTCTCTTCAGGTCATAAGGGATGAAGACAGCTTCTAGCTCATTACGCCTGATTGCTGAGCAAATTGTTAGTCAAATGGAGGAAAAAGTAAAAGGTTATGCAAAAATAGGATCTGAAGCCATTTAACATCAGTAGCTCATGTTACATACACCAATTTTTATCCAATCTGCAGCTCTGCACATGTATTGATCCTTGACTCTCAATCCTCAGCCAGCCTGCCTCCATCCATTGGGTAGAATTTTAGGCATTTGCACCCATTCTCAGGGCACTGCAGATTATTATGTCAACTAGAAATTATGGGAGCTAAAGTCAAACACACCTGAAGAACATTAATTTGGAGAAGGCTGATCTATGTAAACTTTTTATCTTTGAGTTGTGTGTTAGCTTAGGGGAGTGGGAAGTCAAGATAATGTATCATGCATGCCATTAAGGAGTAGAAAACCACTAATGGTTACTTCTAATTTGAAACAGATTTCAAAGAGATATACATGACATAAGAAAAATTACTTAAAAACTAGTGGGTTGTGCCTAAGGAGCATGAATTATTTTGAAAAATATTTGCATGCATCCAAATAGTCAAAATCAGTATTGCTAAAGTATATTACCGAGTTTCATCCATTTTAAAAGAAGGACATAAGGGTATAATTAAAACTGAAGAGGAAAGAAAGGGAAAAGTGGATCTGAATGAAAGAAAAACAGAGTCGGGCTTGAATGTTTGGCCTACTAGAAACAGAATGAAGATCTATGAAAATTCTTCTATTCATATCCACCTTTTTCCTAGATTTTGTTTAAGTTGCTTTATAAAATACCCTGCCAGGAGCTTGAATATACTTACAGGATTGTGATTGTTGCTTGACATTCCTGTTTTGCAATATGTTCAAAGCTAACGATGGGGAGAAAGTGCTGAACTGGTAAGACAAGAGAGACAAGAATCTCCTCCTGAAATCTGTAGGGCAAAGGAGAAAACAAGGGGCTATCATGTAACACAGTGTTTCTCAACCTTAGCTATTTTAAGATGTGTGGACTTCAACTCCCAGAATTCCCCAGGCAGCATCCTAAAATGGCCAAGGTTGAGAAACACTGATGTTACAAATAACTTGCAACTTTTGTTCACTCAGCAACTGTGAAAACTGGGACTGTCAAATTGTCAAAGTTGGTCAACAGCTTTCCCCATTAAACTGAAATAATACAGGCAGTCACTGTGTTAAGAACATCCGGCTTACAGACAACTCGTACTTATGAACAGACTGCCATAAAGCCTATTATATTAAAAATTTGAGTTAAATAATAAATAACAAACACATGCTCATGAAAACATTGCACGGCTTCAGCAGTTTGTTGGCTCAAGGAGGGAGAACATCATCCGCCATTTTAAATTATATCACATTGCCATTAACATTGTATTGACTGATGCTAAATAACTGTTCCAACTCACCTACAAATTCAATTTAAAGACAGATTTAGGAACAGATCTTGTTCGCAACCCAGGGACTGACTGTAATGTGATTCTTCAGGCAAAGTTACAAAATACACCAAGCTGTTGGAGACTTTGTTCATTAAACTGACTTTGGAGCTACTGTTCCAAAGTAGCACCACTGAGATAGTGCCATTATCCCAAGCCGGTAATGGCTGACTGAACCAGTCACAAAAGGTCTTAATTAGTCACCTTTCCAAAAAGCAGCGAGCCAGCTCTCCTCTGTGTTCCCTTCTTCTTCACTCAGCATCTTCAGCATAATGCATGAGTGTTCCCCAGTCAGATCATTCTAGAGACAAAGCCACTAATAGCTATTAGCACATTATGTTTTCGACAAACAGCAACTATTTGTTTAAATAGCTATTTAAAGTATCTTTTTTTTCCTCAACAGAAATATAGTCAGCAGGGGCAAGCAGGGATGGGAGAACATCTCCTTGTCATGAGAATTGAGTCATAACTGGCCTAAATTAACCAAACGTTTTTCCTGAACTAAATTAAGAGCCCACTTTCTATCGTTGAATATAAGGGTTGGAACGGATCTTGAAAATCATCCCATCCAATCTCATATTGGGTGCAGGAATCTACTTCTATAGTGTCCCTGACAGATGGCCAACCGGCCTCTGTCTTCCAGGTGAAACTTGAAAAATTAGAATATCGTGCAAATGTTCATTTATGTCAGTACGGCAACTCAAAAGGTGAAACCAAGATATGAGACAGACGCATTACATGCAAAGCGAGATATGTCAAGCCTTACTTTGGTATAATTGTGATGATTATGGTGTACAGCTTATGAAAACCCCAAATTCACAATCTCAGAAAATTAGAATATTACACGACATCAATAACACAAGGATTGGAAATAGAACAATATCGGACCTCTGTAAAGTATAAGCATGCATATGTACTCACTACTTGGTTTGGGCCCCTTTTGCAGCAATCACTGCCGCAATGCGGTGTGGCATGGATGCTATCAGCCTGTGGCACTGCTGAGGTGTCATGGAAGACCAGGATGCTTCAATAGCGGCCTTCAGCTCCACTGCATTGTTCGGTCTCATGTCCCTCATCTTTCTCTTGGCAATGCCCCATAGATTCTCTATGGGGTTCAGGGCAGGCGAGTTTGCTGGCCAATCAAGCACAGTAATCCCATGGTCATTGAACCAGGTTTTGGTACTTTTGGCAGTGTGGGCAGGTGCCAAGTCCTGCTGGAAAATGAAGTCAGCATCCCCATAAAGGAAGTATGAAGTGCTCCAAAATCTCCTGGTAGATGGCTGCCTTGACCCTGGACTTAATGAAGCACAGTGGACCAACACCAGCAGATGACATGGCTCCCCAAATCAACACAGACTGTGGAAACTTCACACTGGACTTCAAGCATCGTGCATTGTGTGCCTCTCCATTCTTCCTCCAGACTCTGGGTCCTTGGTTCCCAAATGAGATGCAAAAGTTGCTCTCATCAGAAAAGAGGACTTTGGACCACTGGGCAACAGACCAGTTCTTTTTTTCTGTAGCCCAGGTAAGACGCTTCTGACGTTGTTTGTTGTTCAGGAGCGGCTTGACAAGAGGAATATGACATTTGAAGCCCATGTCCAGGATCCATCTGTGTGTGGTGGCTCTTGATGCACTAACTCCAGCCTCAGTCCACTCCTTGTGAAAGTCCCCAACACTTTGGAATGGCCTTTTCCTGACAATCCTCTCCAGGCTGCGGTCATCCCTGCTGCTTGTGCACCTTTTTCTACCACACTTTTCCCTTCCACATAACCTTCTATTGATGTGCTTTGATACAGCACTTTGGGAACATCCAACTTCTTTTGCAATTACCTTTTGGGGCTTTCCCTCCTTATGGAGGGTGTCAATGATGGTTTTCTGCACAACTGTCAGGTCAGCAGTCTTTCCCATGCTTCTGATTCCTACTGAACCAGCCTGAGAGACCATTGAAAGGCTCAGGAACCCTTTGCAGGTGTTATGGATTCATTAGCTGATTAGAGTGGGACACTTTGAGCCTAGAATATTGAACCTTTTCACACTATTCTAATTTTCTGAGATTGTGAATTTGGGGTTTTCATAAGCTGTACACCATAATCATCACAATTATACCAAAGTAAGGCTTGACATATCTCACTTTGCATGTAATGCATCTCTCTCATATATTGGTTTCACCTTTTGAGTTGCCATACTGACATAAATGAACATTTGCACGATATTCTAATTTTTCGAGTTTCACCTGTATGTCCCCACCACCACTTAGAGCCCCAAGTAAATAAATGAATCACTGCTTCTGCAGTAGGAGATTTGCCCAGAAAGCAGAAGGGAGACTTCCCCCTTGGCTGTATCTCACCAGTCAATAAGTGGGTGGGTGGAAAAGAGTTGAGAGTTCTTTGAGCCAAAGATTTATGGGGCTAAAAAATTATAAATAGCAAAATAAAAAACAATCGTATCAAATAACTAACAAAGCTCTTGCATTTATTTTCTTAAAATACTGCTAGATGATATTTCAAGGCAAAAAACCTCCTAAACTGGTTTATAAAACCTTAGGAGCATGCTTCTCGTGGCTATATAAGACTTTAAATAGTGAGGTTTTACTGTTACTCAAAATATATGAATAAGTATAAACAATGCTTAATAATAAGTATACTCTGAGATTCTGAACTATGAAATAAACATGCAGGGAGGTATTGGAACATCTTGATGATGACAGATCTACACAAGCAGTAGTCCTACCACTCAAGCGTAAGATTATATTTGGAAGTGACAAAACATGTGCATGTTTGTCCCTCTCATTTCCTCTAATTCCACCCTTCTTGTAAAGAAAAACCACTCTGCCATTTTCTGAACAAGAAAAATCAGCTTATTTGTCAATGGGACCTCCCCCTCTCCCTGAAATCATAGAAGTAATCATAGAAGTCCTGTTGAGGTCTTGGACTATAAAACAAGACTTACTGGAGTCTGTCTCAAATAGACTGGCACAAATCCACCCCGTTTCCAAAATCTAGTAGGAAAGAGAAACAATAAAAATTAATCTATAAACAAGAGAAAGCTTAGTCCCTTATTTTATCAATTTAAATACTGCATACTATGTCAGAAATATATCCTCAAGCAATGTTAAAATATAAAACAATTGTGGGACATATCTATCCTGTTTTGAAAACTGAACATTTTCAATTACAAGTTTTCACAGACAACCGAGTCTCCAAAATACTGTCCTTCTCAAGCAAGTCTTGCAGGAAGATAAATTTTTTCCTTCTCTTGGACTCAAATCTTGCATAGTGTATAGCAATGCAACATCTTGCATGTGATGCTAGGTAATGTCTACTTCACAAAGTAGAAATGCCACCACCTTTGGATATGGGAAAGCTACTAGTCAGGACAATGTCACTGAAATGGATGAGAAAAATTTAAAGTATTTGCCTGCTGAAATAGAAAGATTGTTTTGATCTGAAAAACTGAGTGAAATAGAATTATTGCAACAGAAAATTGATGCAGTACCATGTTTGCAACAGAATTTGCTGAGCAGAACAGAAAATGCACACATTCCAAAGAATCCATAAGTAGCAAGTCTCCCAAGGAAGGGCACTGGACAGTCCTTTAGTTGGATCTATTACTAAGATGCCTGTCTGGCAAAACACATCGATGCAACAAGAACTAAAACGAGCTTTTCCCATTGTAATGCACACTGACAGTAAAATGCTTACTTGAGAAGCCTTGGCGTCAAGCCATAAGACACCCCAAGGTAGTCCAGATTCTCGGCTTGTCTCTCACTCAGTTTGAGAAGCAGAGGTGGCAAATCCTTCCGAGGCATCACAGCTTCTTCTAGTAAGCTGACAGCCTGGAACAAAGGAGAGCAGCTTAACAGGAGAGGAAGAGGGACCAGATAATGGCTTAAAACTTGCTCATTCGCTGAACAGCTACTCAGACAGGCATTAAAGAACTCTGATGAAGCTCTGTGCAAACCTCACACCACCACCCATATAGAAAATTTCATACCTCACTGCTCACAGTGGCAATCTCTCTTGGCTTCTGAATAACCTTTTCTTCCATACAAGGAAATTTGCCTTCATAATACATCTGGAGCAAACGCAAAGCTCGGCTACCATAACCCATCTACCAAAACCAGGAAAGATTTGGAAGAAAGCACATTAAAGGAGACTCTTAAAAGACTCTTACACCTTCCCATTTTATTTTACCAATTATTACACAGGGTAGTAACTGTTGTGATCTAATTTAAAAGGCTTTCATGAGCATGCACGGTTGTAGAGAGTGAGGAAGACGACCTTGATGGAGATAGGCAAAAGCTGTTGCCAAGGCAATAGGGGCTAAAGCATTTTTAAGCCCAGAACATCAGCTTTCCAACCACTGGTATATAATTCAAAAGAACATAAGAATCTACAAAATTAATATGTGAAGTAATTTCTGTCCAAAAACAAACATATCCAGACGCTGAGATCAGCTACATTATATATAGTTTGCAATTATTCTAAGCAAGGTAATATTCGATTTACTGTCACTGAGATGGCAAAAACAGTATTTTGGTAAAATCTGAAATAAATTTACCGCTTGGTAATCAGGGTGGACTGCAATACGAACAATTCTTCCACCACAGAGGCTCCCGAAATCAGGATCTTGGAACTATTAATAAAAATGGGAAAAAAATAAGAAAAGAAATGGATGTTAATGGATACGTAAAAAGAGAAAAACAAATTAATTAAGACCGAAGTGCAAAATCCATTACCTGCTCTGAGATATTCCATGGAATGAGATCTCCTGAGGCTTTCTTCCCTCTAGACAGGCTGTTCATAACAGACTGTCGTGAGATCTCACCCTCCAAACATACCTGCCAGAATAAAGGAGAGATCAGATTACATTCTTCAGTGGTAGACTATACAACATTGTTTACAAATATTGTGTATCAGGTATAGATTACTTAAAATAGTAACAGTGTATACCTAGAAAGTCTGGGTTAATCCAAACTCCTGTTCTGTTCTGTTCCCCTAAAACAGTAATGTAAATGGGGTAGAAGCTGCTGGAAACAGAGTTTTGTTCCTGACACATGTTTTATAACAGCAAAAGTATTAATGAAAGTCTACACTAATTGAGAAAACAGTAATGCATATGCTTTGTTTTTGCGAACTCCCAAACACTGCAGCTAAAACAGAGATTCTCAACTTTTTGCTCACAGAAGGACAACATGATACATTTCCTCCCTGGAACCAATGAGAAAAAAATACAAATTCCCTAGGGAAAGATTCAGAGCCCTTACCAATTTCTCTGTTTCTGCTTCTTCCTGTCTGATCAAATTCATTACTTTGGTTACTGGAAAACATCCTCCTTACCTGAACAACAGCAAGCACTTCTGGCAAGGAATTCTGAGTAGGTGGGACTGGTGGCAAAAGGCAAAAGAGATGATGGGCTGGAGCATCTGAAAGCATCTGGAGGTCATTAGGAGAATTCTGGAAGATTGCAACCACATTAGAGAATTAGGTCTCAGTAATACAAGCACATTTTGTTAGTTCAGGCTATCAGTTATTTTTAGAAATGATACTTTTTATTAAAATACTTATTCAAAATCCCATGTCTTTACAACACTCTGTATTAAGTATTCTCAATTCGTTCCCATATACAGGAAGCTGACAAAATTATCCTGGGTCAGAATGCTGTACATTTCTGTATGACCCAATGTGGCCTCCAGGACTGAATTTAACATTCTCTTTAGTATGCATCCTTCATTCAAATCTCAGCAAGTTTTATTTCTTAGAATCACATAATGGATGTGTTTGAGGGAACTTACAGGTTATCTATTCCAACCCTCTGCTCTCCTTGACAAGTCCATCCAGTCCATCTGAAAACCTCCAACAAGCGAAGCCCAACACTGGAGAACATTAGGGTTTTCTCTGTACATTGAAACCTCAATGTAATGGATCTCCATCTAGTGGACTTTGGATGCAACAGCCCAAAATTCAACCCAGACATCCCCCCAAAACACTAGACAAGTCCACTGCATTCAAAGTAATCCAGACAAGGCAATTAAATTTACATTGATTTTACCTTAATTTTAGAAGATTTGCAGCAATTTTCATCACCTGTGTATTGGTGTCATTACATAAATTATGCAAATCACCAAAATGCTGTAATTTTGAATTTGGGAGTAACAGAAACCTCCTTCTCCCAAATCATCTGTTAAAATGAGGCTTCTGCTATATTTTAAACCTTGTTAAAACAATTTTAAATGTACAACTAACAAGTGCACGTTGCTTAGCCTAGTCTGGACTATGTTTCTTGTGCTGCTCATCTATAAATAAAACAAGAAATCAATGGATATTTCTCATTATGCACTAACTTCAATTATTTAAATAATAGATGAAAACATTGCCTAAGGGAGAAAGGGAAAGGGATAAATTGAGGCCCTGTAAGGCTGGGTAACTAGTAGACCTTTTGCTCAATTTGAATCAAGTAAGAGAGCCAGTTTGGCACAGTGGTTAAGGCATCAGGCTAGAAACCAGGTGACAAGTGATTTCAGTGCCACCTCAGGTATGAAGTCAGCGCAAAGAAAACTGTAGGGACTTGTTCAGGCAGTCGCCAGGAGTCGACACTGAGGAGGAGGTGGGGGGAGTGACCCCACCATTTCTCTGCTAAATCCAAGCTGAAAATCAGAAACCAACACAATATTACTAACCTTGTAGTGAGAAGCCACATATAGGGCCATTAATCTCTGAAGAAAAGTTTCTGATGCTTTGTGATAACAGAACAGAGTGTCTCTGTTCACATAGTATCTGAGTGTCATCCATGAGTTAAGTGATAAGTTCCTGATTTGTCTCTGAAGGCTAGAAGGAGGCAAGCCAAATTTTTATCCAAACCTGAAAGACAGCCATTGTCCAAACACATTTACTAATGCCCAACAGACTTCATAGGCACTGAAAAGCAGAGGAAGTAAGCAGCTATCCTCATCAGTGATTTACGTCTGCGTAAATTTTAAGATCTGCAAATGTTGGTAGAAAGGTAATAGATACGATGAGGTTTGTTGCAAAAGAATGAATGTCAGAAGAAACAAAAATGGCTGGGATAAGAGTGTGCCTACTTCGTTACATGGAAGTGAGAGCTGGGTACATCAGGAGAAACATAAAAGTTGAATGCAATGGCAATGGGACGCTTAAGGAGCGTGTGTGATAAAGAGGCAGAGTCAAGAATGAATGGGTGTTGAACAAATGCGGGCTGAATGCAAAAGTGAGTGACCAGTACAAAAAAGGCACATCCTTAAAAAGAGGTGAGAAGTTTAAAGAACAAAAGGTAACATATGAATTAGCTTATGGATGTGGTGGAACCAAGAGCGGTTTGCAAGGACAAAAAGGTATGAAGAGATACGGTGAATGGTGTTGGCAGAAACTAGTTTTAGCTACCAATCCTTTTTTCTTATTTCATGCCATTCATTTCTTTGGTTTGCTACTTCTTGCTCTCCTGCCCTTTGCATAACGCTTTTCCTGAAAGAGAACCATGTGATGGGTACGTAGGTATGACTCTAAGAGCTACACATAGCCTGAGAATTAGCACAAGGATACAAATCACAGGTTTCAGGCAATGGGCAACCAGATATAATTCTTGTGATGTTGAGACAATCCAAGCATAGCAAGTCATTCAGCCACTTTTCAACAGGATCTCCTGGAGCGTATCTAATGGATTCCTGAAGGGAAGCTTCATGCAGTGTACGGGCTGGGGAGAGATGATACAGAAAAGGTCACATACAAAAAGATCTAAAAATCTGTTTTGTCAGAAAAGAAAAAAAAAAGGTGGTTGAAAAACAAGACCTGTAGCTGGCTGTCCCTAGAATTATTCCTAGCCTTATTCTTAGTCTTAAATGGCATATTATAACTTCTCATACTTTAACCCAATGACTGGACACATACATTGTGTTAAGTCAGTTTTTTAAGAGATACTTTAACTATTCCACAATTGTTTCAGTTGATACAACATGCCAAGCCATAAACCCCACAGGTTATAAACCACAACTGCTGGATATGCCTAATCTGGCAAACCAAAATCAAATAAAGCCTAACCCATCTATATCACATCAGTAATGTGTGGAGCCTTTCCTCAACAGCCGATGAAGCTGAGGAAACAAGAAACCCATCATCTATCAGAGAACAAACAAACCCATCACCTAGCAAAGAAAGCAGATCCGCCGCCACCCAGGTGTAAAAACCTATCGAAGTTCAATTGCCTTGAAGGCTATCCTCAGATTAAAGACAGCTCACAGAAAAGTGATGGTTTTCTGCAATTCTCTGCAATGGCTTTCTTCTGCATATTCTTAAAAAACGTATCGGCTAAATTAAGCAAGACCACCGTGGTGTTATATAGCTGGAGGTTTTAGTCTCAGAGAAATACCTGAGGAGAGTTTAGCTGTAGTTGTCGTTTTGTTCTCTGCAGTTACACTGGCTTGGGCCTGTGCACTCTCCTGTCGTAACTGCTGGATCAGTTTCAGTGACAAGGAACGGCCAGTGCCCTCATATCTATTCAAAACAACAGACAGAGCAGTCAGATGGAAGAGGCAAAAGAACAAGCAGAGCAGCTGGTTTTTAACTTACGATACAAACAGATTAATCCAAATTCTGTCCTAAAGATGTAAATGTATTTCTGGAAATGTTGAAGTCATTGGGGAAAAATGCCAGTTTGTTATTGTTCTCTTGTTTTTAAGGGTGAGGAAGAACAGAAATCCTTGGAAACATTGGAATGTATGCAACATTTCAGTCAAATCTCAATTTATTTTACAATAAACTGTAAAAGTATAAAATGCATCATTCATAACTTCGCCTAACAGTTGTATTACTCCCCCTCCCAAGAGAATGGTGGCCCTTGAAGACAAGTCATGGCTTGAGGTACAATAATAAATTAGCCAATTCTATTATTCCCCTTCCAAAGAGAATGGTGGCCCTTGAAGACAAGTCACGGCTTGAAGACAAGTCACGGCTTGAGGTACAATAATAAATTAGCCAATTAAAAAACTCCAAAAGGACCTCTGAACACCCTGGTCTCAGAGCCAACTGATCAATTCTTTGCTTTGTTTTTTTCTATTGTAGGCCACCTGCCAAACATCTAGTATCATTTACCTCCTGTTGTACAATTACCAATTCTGAAATAAATCAGAGTGTTGAAATAGCACTTCTAAACCCTTCTTCTAACTCAAATATTTAGTAACTTTTTCTTAACACCAAACCTGCCAACTACTTACATAATGCGGGGCGGGGGATATTTAAAGAAAGACTAGGGGCTAACATGAAAATAACCCTGCCAACTAGATAAAGTAATTACTTACCACTAATGGGCGGGACTTTCATGAATGTTTATCATTTGCTGACTGCATTATCAAATGGCAACCACATGTGTGTGAGTGAGCCATAACACATGTTTTATATCACTGGATATTAATTCCGGCACGAGATAGTTAGAGGAAAGAGTTCACAAACTTAGTAGATGAAGCACAGTATATTCATTTGAGATTCAAAAACAACAAGAACCCAAATTAAGTGCATTCTTCATAATCTTCAGAAACCTGGACAGAGGATCAGCAGTCTTTGTATGCCTCCTTGGCAGGTAAAGCTTACCCATTGATAGTAGAAGCCATGAAGACCAGATAAGGGCCCAACAGGTTTTTCACCAAAGGAAGGGGAATGGCAGCAGCTTCATCGATCACCACAAGTTCAGCCTGCCCCAATTTCACAGCATCAGCAGGGTGGATATACTTGGGGGAAGAAGGGAATAGAAAAGGTGAAGGCAGCAAACCCTAAACTGCCATTCTGAGAGTGGTTCAGCAGCAGAAAAAAATAAACTCCATTAGAGCCCCTACAAATTTCTCATTTTGCTCGGTACCCTTTATCTGGAAATAACATATAAATAAACTACGCTTGCAAATCAAATGGACTAGCTAGCAACACTACGCAGCCCCTGTTCACATATAGCAGAAAACCAGATTTAAAATAAATGAATGGAAGCATTACTTTTTATTCAGGCTGATGAACTCTTATTTAGTGGTTTCCAGTCCTGGCCTGTCCAGAAGCTCTTCATGTACTGATGGAAACTGCTTAAGTGCTGAATTCTGGCTTATTTAGTTATTCAACCAAAGAAGAGGAGCACCGTTACAGGAAAAAAGTCCAAATGGCCAGTTCTCTAGGCAGAACACGGGGAAATACCTGGATCGTCTGTCTATGTTCTCGGAACACATTGACTCTGACAACGGCTTTGCTGAATTCAGGGTTGAGAGACTGAATAATCTCATAATCCAGATGTTCCTGAAAAACAAACATAATGGGCAATATGAGAAATGAATTAAAAAATATATATATCTCCACCTTTTTCATATACAGCTCAAGGGGGCAAGCATACTTAATACTCCTATTCTCCTGCCTGTTATTTTCTCCACAACAACAACCCTGTGAGGTAGGATGGGCTGAGAGAGAGTGACTGGCCCAAAGTCACCCACCCCTTTCACACCAAAGGGAAGCCCAGAACTCACAGTTTCTAGGCCAGCACCTTCACCACTACACCAAACTGGCTTTTATTAGAAGGAAAAAAAATATTTCAGCTGCTGTGTTGCTTAGAAAATGATATACACTGTATAGAGACTGAAGAAACAGGATTCCCTATAGTCCAGGTTCAGCAACGTGACATCCATGTGATGCCCATCACACCCCAAAAAGCTCTTATAACTTCCCCAAATATAATTAAAATATTTTTAAATAGCTGAAACCTCCCATGATTGTGTGAGATCTCCAGAAAAGATCAACAAAGCCAGATGAAATGATGACACAAGGGTTCCATTAACTTTGTGGGGGGGGGGAATTGTCCAGAGATTGTATGAAAACATACCAAAATGTTGCTGATTCATGCTGTAATCTATACAGCACAGAACTATTCTATTAAAGGCCAGCCTACGACACACATATATCACACTGGATACAGGCAATCCTCGAGTTATGACTGCAATTGGGAGCGAGATTGCCGTTGCTAAATAATGCGGTCATAAAATGCAATGCCACATCTTGGCAGTCCCAGTTGTCGTCATAACCCAAGACACACAGGTTAAGTGAGAAGTGGAGACAGTCCCTGGTAAGGAGCGTGGTAGAGGCCCTGGGATGCCCGCTGCAGACCACAAGCAAGTCGGGGGACAGGGTGCTAGGTGTGGCACGAGTTGAGAAAGGCTGAGGAAAGAGGGCGCAGGGTGTATGCCATTGCAGGGCGGTTGGGGAAAGAGGCACAGGGTATGTGCATGCATGTGTGTGATTGCAGGAAGGCCATGGAAAGAAGGTGTGGGGTACATGCGTGTGTGTGTGTGTGTGTGTGTGTGTGTGTGTGTGACTGCAGGGAAGCCATAGAAAGAGGGCCTGGGTGTGCATGTGTGCGAGTGCAGGGAGACCAGGGAAAGAGAACATAGAGTGTGTGCGAGTGAAGGGGGGAAAGAGGGCACGGTGCATGTGAGCAAAGAAAGGCCAGGGTCAGGGAGACTTACCCCAGCAACTTGCGACCTTCCTTGCCGGCTTGAAGGTCGCAAATGGCAATCACATGACCATGGAATGCTGCAACTGGTTGTAAGTGCAAACTGGTTGCCAGGCACCCAAATTTTATTCACATGACCGCAGGGGTGCTGCAATGGCTAGAACTCTGAGAACCAGTCATAAGTCCCTTCATTCAGCATTCTCATAACTTCAAATGGTCGTTAAACGAATGGTCATAACTTGAGGACTACCTGTATACTTCTACATTGTTTTTGTATCAACATATTTTGGAAGTACAGATAGTCCTCACTTACCAAACCACTCATTCAGCGACCATTTGAAGTTACAATGGCGCTGAAAAAGGAGGCTTATGATCGGCCCTCGAAGTTGTACCATCACAGCATCCCTGTGGTCACGTGATCGGGCACTTGGCAACCAGCACACATTTATGACAGTCACAGCATCCTGCGGTCATATGATTGCAATTTACAACCTTCACATCTGGCTTCTGACAGAGTCAATGGGGGAGCCAGCGGAAAGTCACAAATTGTGGTCACATGACATTACACTTCATGACCGTGAGTGATTCGCTTAACAATCGCAGCCAGAACTGATAAACTGATATAGCAAAGTAGTCATGGTCATATGACATTTCACTTTATGACAGCACCACTTAATGAGAGTTGCAGTCAGTAAGTGAGGACTACCTGTAGTTGGCAAAGCATACACATCACAATTTCTCCAATTTATATGGTATACCCAGATTTCCAAGCAAAAACGGGGCTCGTGTTGTCTAAAAACATTCCATGAGTCAATTCCTAGGGTAACAATATTAATACCATCTCAAAATGGTCATGTTCAGCAAACACATACTTAGGCACATTCACAAAATGTTCATTAGTGCTGCTTTTCATTGATGACTATGGAATGGCCCTCTGAAATGACTTCCCATTGGTCATAATCCATGAAGGCTCTTCCCAACCATATGATTCGCTGGAGTGGTGCAGGACAGAATTTCACATTTTGGGAAATATAAATCCCAAGCAGCCTAATCATGCTGACTGGAGTTGGGAATTGCAACCCAGCACATCTGGAGGCTGCCAGGCTTGAGAAGATCCATGTAGAATATGTACATGCCAAGACAAGGAAGAGAGCCAGTGTGATGCAGTGGTTAAAGGCACTGGGCTAGAAACCGGGAGACCACGAGTTCTAGCCCCACCTTCGGCCCAAAGTCAGCTGGGTGACCTTGGGCCAGTCATTCTCTCTCAGCCCTAGGAAGGAGGCAATGGCAAACCACTTCCCAAAAACCTTGCGAAGAAAACTGCAGGAACTAGTCCAGGCAGTCACCAGGAGCCAAAAACCAACTCAAAGGCACACACTCACACACACACCCCAAAAAAAAAAAAGACAGGGGAAGAGAGAAACTGGTGGAAACATATGATAGAGAAAACTTTTGGCAAGCTGAGATGCTCTAATGAAAATACTGTGTCCCTTCTGCCATTATCGTCTCATCTTACCTGGTACTGTAGAGCATCAAAGCCTTTAAATACAAATTCAAACAGGGTGTGAAGATTATCTGGACTTGGAGATGTGACAAAAATGTTGGAATAGCTACAAAAAAGAAAGAAAGAGAGACAGGAACAGATGCTACAACTTTTTTTCCTTTACTGAAATGGCAAAAGCAATTTTTAGCATATCATCTCTGAAACATCGAATCAATTAAAAAAATTATGATACAATGCCCCAATTGTTAAGAGAAAGCAGAACAAAGTTTCAATTTATGAAAAGGATATACAATTGTCAGTTATTAGAACAATAATTCTCTTATAGCACATTTATGGCTATTGATTTTCATGGTTTTTTGGTAATATTGGCTTGTGGAGGCTAGATTTTTAAGTTGCTGTTTACTTGACATTGTAAACTGACCAGAATCTTTGGAGTAGTGTTTGAAAGAACAAGTGAGTGAGTGAATGAATGAAAATGTACAATAGTACAGAAGCTGCTCTAGATTTTGGCCAATCTTTCAATGACGTAGTAAATCTGTCCAGATTGCACAACTTTAGATTGTATATGATGGATCGCTTTTTAAAAAATGATAAGGTGTCCAGTGTAAGCTACCATTTGCAGACTGAAGTAAAACAGTCCAGAGATTGCATTCTCCACCTCAGTGAAAACTAGAGTTTATGGTATTCAAATTCACTTGTATTCCAGGCTGACAGTAACAAAATAAAAGATTTCCTCAGCACACCAATTTGCTGAATGAGTAGCTGGAAGCGTCATCAAATAAAAATTCTGATTCAGACACCAAAAGGATGCAAACAGATACCATCAAGCACTTCCTTAAAGGAAGAGAAAAATAAGGATTACTTTGAATTAAGCTGTGACTATACAGATACATCCATACTGTTTTCTTGACACAAAAATGGAAGTGTTTGCTAGTGCCTCCTTCTCGATGTTATTCCAGTCCTGGAATTTCCTGGTGGCTTCCCATCCAAATACTAACTAGATCTGATCCTGCTTAGCTACAGCAAGGCCAGCCAAGGTTGGTTACATGCTGCTACCTGCTGGAGACTGAAGGAACAGTATAACTGGCATATGTTATTGGGGTATATTGCCTATTTACACATGGCCAAAGGGAATGATGTACAGTAGAGTGAAAATAATTTCTGGTTTGAGCTTTCTAACTAAATTTTGTGAAGAGGCAAGTACCCTCTCAGTAGCCACTTTGTGACTATGCCTATGACAAGGCTTTAACTTTCCAAACGTGCCCACTCACTCAGAAAGTTTGCCTATCATTATCTTTAAGCCTGACCATTTCATACAAATCCCCTCTTAGAATATCTAGGAAAACCTTACCCAAAGGCCACAGCTCCGGCGATCGCCAATCCCAAAGCAGCTGATTTCCCACGCCCCCTGGCAGCTGTTAAAGCCACGGTGCTTCTCAGGGTCTTCTCAGAAATAGCTTCAATGAATTTCAGGACTGCTTTCGCCTGTCAGTGAGGAAAGAAGCCAGCAAGACAGGTGATTGTGAATGGAGAAGGACATCAGTGAGAAAAGACAACAAAAAAAAATAAAATAAAATGGGAAAAGAGAAAGTATTAATAAGAATTATACAAAGTTACCCATAGAAGACATTATATATAAACAGAAGTTACCAATAGAAGAGAATATATACGAAGTTAGTTTAATCCTAACATATTTTGGCTTTCCTCAACAACTTGGATTCTGCAGACCCAGAGGGGACATTACTGTATCTGCATTATATCATGTATTTTATAATATAGATAAGGAGAGCCAGCTTGGTGTAGTGGTTGAGGTGCTGACCTAGAAACCAGAAGATTGTGAGTTCTGAGCCTCCCTTAGGCACGAAAGCCAGCTGGGTGACTTTGGGCCAGTCACTCACTCTCAGCCCAACCCACCTCACAAAGTTGCTGTTGTTATGGGGAAAATAGGAGGCAAGATATGAGGTAAGTTCACTGCCTTGAGTTGACCAATATATATTAAAAAAAGGTCTGAGAAAAATAATAATATAACAATAACAACAACAACAACAACAACATCCCAATTTGAACATAAGTTACCTGATCCAGTGTTTTACAAGTATCAACCAACATGCCAACCGGCTGTGTGTCCTGTAAGCTCTCCTTTAACTCCTTCAGTTCCACATCACGAGGACTTTGGCTCTCTTCCTATAAGAGAACAGTTGTCTGAATCCAAAATAGCTATTTTTAAGGGAAAAATGGGAATAATCTATGGAAATTCCAATTATGCTAAACATGAGCTGAGTCAAAAGGGAAAAGTGACCTTTTTGTAAATGCTTTCAACAACTTGCAGGAAATTTGGGGATGTTACTTCATCAAGCTACACTGAGAGTGTGGTTCCTTAATGGTGGGTTTGTTTGCCCTCAGCAGTGTCAGTATATAGCCAAACCTGCAGAGCTGGATGTAAGGATGACTAGATGATAACCAAGTGGTTGTAATGCTCACACAACTATTCCCAGAAAGAAACTCTGTTGGAACCACAGGAATAAACGGTAAGATGACAGAGAGTCGAATAAGAGCAGCAGCAAAGCAGGCTGAAAAACGGGAATATTTTTACAATTAGATGAAAAATATTTCCATTTTCACAAAAATTTAAAAAGCAGTTCTAGAGTTACACTGAACGTTTGTCTATTCTGAGTTGTCCTTTGGTGGGGACTGTAATAGTCTTCTTCCAAATTAGTCATGGTGAGGACACTTGTAGGCATTTTTAGTTCTATCTGCTGTAATTTCTTTTACATTTTTCCAGGTACCACTTGAAATTCAAATTCTACTGAAAAAGCAGCTTCTAACCACTGTGTTTGGAATAAGAAACAACAGCCTGCATTCCTGACACAGAATAAGAGGAGGCCAAAAGGAACACTTCTGTTCCTTTTAAAGTCTATTCCTACTGCATATTAAATATCCCAATTAAATCCAAATCCAAATAATTACATATTTCATATGAAGGCCTAAAAGCATTGGCGATTATGAGGTAAGTACACTCACCTGTGACCGGGGTGGAATAGCTGAAATGTTTGCAACGTGACTAGAGATCGGGAGGATATTCAACTGATCATCAACAACTATGCAGGTTTTGCAAGAGGCCAGAGACAGAATGAACCTGCACGATGAGACAAGGGGGACAGTAACAATATTGCTGCTGAATCTGACTTTTCCTCAGTGCGCAAAACATTCCTCCTCTTGCAGCTCCTCTGTACATCATCCTGAAGGTAAAGTGTCTCAAGAGCAGTTTTCAACAGAGCACATTTGACTGCCAAGAAAGCTTGTAGATACAGGAGTTCCCTTCAACAAGAACACTTCATTCATGCTGTCACTTGGTTGGTGGCAGAGATGGGTTGTAACTTATAAGGCCCTATATGGCTTGGCCCCAGGATACTTGCAGAACTGTCTTCTCCAAGCTGCCCAATGTTTACATCATGAAAGAAACTGATAGTTTGGGGATCCCCATTTTCACTAGGCGAAATGACTTAAGGCTCACAGATCTTGCTTTTCCACGGGGCACTTGTGCTATGGAATAGCCTCCCACTTGAAATTCAATAGGCCCTCATGTTGTTGGCATTCCATACATTTCTAAAACCTGAATTATTTTAGGGAGACTTTGAAGGATGAAATGTGCCAGTTTTTCCCCCCCTATGGATGGGATTGTGTTTCCTTTGTTGCTTTTTATTAGTGCCACGTTAACTCTATTCTGTGGATGTTTTATTGTAAAGTTGTATTTCGAACCACAGAGTCTCTTGATTGTGGGGAGATACAAGCCCAATCAACCAATCAGTAAAGTTGAATTTAATACAGACTTTCTAAATGTTTCCACTAGAAGGCAGCAAACATTTTGGCAGGTGTGAAACCACTTCTTGTATGAGGAAAATACTCGATCAACACAACAGATAAAGCAGATAGATCAACTTTCCTTGCCCTTGCACATTTGCTAACTTGTGTAAGTGCTCAACCTACCTTTCATTAAATCTGCCAACCACATCCTGATGTGCCTCTGTCCTATAGCGGGAGTGGACATCCTGAAAAATGAAGAGATCCTTATGTGAAACCTAAATGGCCACGAACTACCCACACAATTTGCAGAGCTGCCAAATATTGTACAGCCTCTGGTTGGACTGAGCTACCTTCCAAGGTCTACATTTCACTAACAGCTGCATTCCTAACATCTCAGATTTAGCCCTTTCCAAGACTTTGGGGAAAATGACAAATCAAGAAAAGAATACATGCGTACATGTGATGGAATGGAATTATGAAGGCCAGACTCAGGGAGGGAAGCATCCTCTTTCATCTCCTGAAGTGCGGGGAAGAGATAAGAGGATGAAGCTGGCACCTCCCTGAGGAATTCACACTGTGTTGACTGACTGACCCTGGGAACTAGTTTCAGTCTGGGAAGATTCTTGATAGAGGTTGTAGCTAATAAACATTGCTGAACTGAATCTGCATGGTCTCCTGCAGTTCCCTGGGCTAGGCCTGACAGTACACCACCCTGCCCTCCACAAAACTCACCCATCCCTTCAAAGAAGCCTGGCCTTGAAACAGCTCACTTCCCTGATGGAGAACTGAGCTGTTCCTCAAACAGGAATGCCAGGTGGGAAGCAAAAGGACCACCCAAACCTCCTCAGCTGAGAGGGAAGGGGAAACCTCATTCTGGGGAGGGAAAAAGCAAAGGCCATAAACTGCTACTACCAAGAGAGCTGATCTCTTTAGTTGGACACTATAATCTGACTGTGAAGCTTCAAAGGAGACTGAATTTGTTTTAAAGCCATGATTCTGAAAGCATACAGGAGTTTGTGTGAATAAAGTAAGCAATCGCTCTATACCTTGGATATGTCAATGCTTATCTTCTGACACTTGCAGCTGCCTGTCTGCTCTCCCCCTTTCCACATACAGAGGTCATCTCCACCTAGTTCTCTATCAGAAAAGCTTCCCTCTGCTGTGAAATGTGAACAAGGGCACCCAATACTTACTACAAAAGGGAGACTACATAAAGAACAGAGGCAGGAGTTGGTTGGGGAGTGAAGCTTCTAAGAAAAACAGACTAAGGTTTGTCAGCAGTGCATATATTTCTCTTACTGTAAAAGAGTTACGTTAATACAGTTTAACAGAGCGCCAGGCCAGTTTATAAACAAAAAAAGTACCATGGTCATTGTGTAAAGCTGCTTCAGGGAATTCATTGTTCTCAGAAGAATTGCAATGATACCTCCCCCTTCCACAGTTTCAATCGTTCGAGCTAGGAGATTTGGAGTCAAGGCTTCAAAATCCTGGGGAAGATGATGCAGGAAATTTACATACTGTTTCCAGATTCGTTCAGATTCTATCAGCACCATCCCCATTGCAAACAGCATAAGGCTTCTACCCCATCAGCTTTGCAAGTAACGAACTGTTCTAGACCAGAATAAACCAGAAACCCAAGCCCTTTGGGTGTACGTGGACTTGAATTTTCCCCCTTCTTGAAGGATTCCTGTACAGCCGAATCACACTTTTCCTGTGCATCTCCTTATTATCTTTACAAACCATCATCTCTTTCCTCTAAAGAATACATCCCTCCTCATGCACTTCCTTGGCTCTTCCATTAGGAGAATGGCTGACAACAATGTAAACACCCCAATGAATTATTGTTCTATATTCTGCCTACCAAATTCACAGCATTCAAGGATCTTAGAAGCCACTTCAAATTATGGTTTAAAATGAGCAACTTCCTTGTAACCAAGGACCAGATTCTTTTTAAGACTTACCTCCAACTGCTACAGGGTGGAGTTTGGGATAGAACAGGGAGTTAAGTATAATACACCTATTTTGCTTTCTAAACCAAAACCAGCACCTCCCCAAATTAGGACAAATCAGCATTTTTTTCAGGGTTTCAGGCATTTTTAAAGAGTGAAATGGAGGCCTCAATCTTTAATATATTGCAAGTCTTAAGCCATTCCATTCCCCAAAAATCACCCAAATATTTTGGCCTCATCATTCTGTCGGTGCTTGGGGAGCTACAAAAGAAGACCCATAGATATAAGTGGGGCCACATATGATACTCATAGCTTCCCAAGTTCAGATAAAAATAACAAGCTTTACCCAGAAAATCTATCCTATATTATCCAAATGTCTTTAGTAAACCTCAAATATTATCAATTTATTGTATTGTATTTCATAGATATTTCAAATTGCTTTTAATTAAGATTTTTAGTAAAACTTTACAAATTCTGATATCTGCTGTAGGAATATTTTGGGCATCTTGAAGAAAGGTGATGCAAGAAACACGTAACCAACCCAAATGACTTGTAGTAAGGACATTCCTGTACAGAATGTCTTCTTACCTGGAGTACGCACATGCCAAAAGTATTCCCAAGAATTTTGTGTGTCTCATTGTAGTAACAATACCGAATGTTTGTGGCTGCTATGAACAACTCGAAGGGGTCATCTTGCTTCAGATCTAACATTCCAGTTTTAATTTTCTTCTGCAACTGTCTCATTCTTTTTTTACGGTGGCTGAAAAGACATTAAAGCAAAAGTCCTCAGAATGATTAGATTTAAAACGCGTATTTACTTAGAAGTAAGTTCCACTGTGTAAGATAGGGTTTACTCTAATGAAAGATGCAGAAAGTTGCAGCACTAAGGATTTACAGGTAAATCAGGTCTAAAATCTTCTCAACCTAGTTTTAATCTCATTATGTATGACTGATAACAATGTTACTGTGATTCAGGATGAAGGCAGTAGAAACAAGCACTTAAAAGAGCATTTAAGAAAAAAAGGAAGATGCGGCGGGATGTGGGTTCTGATTAGGGGTTACAAGCATAACAGAGCCAAGCAGGCCATATTACCCAACGTGCATATTAGGCACTCTGCTTAGGTCCTACAAAAACTAAAGAGACAATGAAAATTAGAATTAAAAATATATGAGAAAAAAGATCTTGAATTAATACAAACTGCAAGGACGTGAAATTGTTTTTAACTGCAAAACCAGCAATAACATCATCAAATTATGTTTTATGTACGATCTCATTCTCCATAGAAGGAAAAGAAGACAAACCACCTATGAAGGCTTATGACATTGTTAACATTGGGTCATTACATTTGACAAACATATCAGAATGACATATATCCCCATTTTGCTATCTGAAAAAAAATATTCAAGAGAAATGACTACCAAGAGAAATCAATACACTTGTAAAAGGGCATACCCTAAAGGGCCTACAAGGACTTTAATCCAGCCCAGGCAGCCAAGGGGCAAGCTCATGTAAGCAAGCAGTAAAGGCAGTGATACTACTGCTAAGCAAATCAAGCGCAGGAATGTAATGCCCTCGCGTAAGTAAAAATACAACTGTGAGCACGAAGACACGCTGTATATCTTTCCAGAGATTTACACATCAAAGCCACCATGTTATACTTAAAAAAAGTGGAGAAAGGAAATATAAACAACTTTACCTGCTGAAGCCCAGCTCTTTCTTGTAACACCACAACACTGTGGGTCTAGCCTTTACAGCTGCTTTAGACAACATATGATGAAGTATGACCACCTGCCAGGTGACAAAATAAAAAATTCTGTTTGTTACTTCTGGAGGAAGATACATACAGCATTTGTGAACTGAGTCAGGAAAACTTCAAAGATTTGAGTTACATTTTGATTTTGGTGAATGTGGCAGAGGGCAGCTATGCAATCTCAGGATAAGACATCTCAGGATAAGACATTTTAGGAACTGCAGACCAGCGCTACGTTCATGCCTTCGTCCATTCTGAAGCCCCTTTTTATCTTCTGCATAACCCAATTATTTGCAAGTCAGCTTCAATAATAAAAACTGATTTGAGAAAATCATGGTTCATTTAACCATGGTACAGCACGCCATTCCTCAGCCCAAGCTACTCCATGTAGCGGCTACTATAGAATAAACAGTAAGTCATCCCTGCATATACCACCTTGAATTCTCAGAGCAAACTCAGGGTATAAATGTAATTTAATAATAATAATCTAACTCAAAGTACTTTCTGCACTAAAACTTCCTCAGGCAAGTAAATTAGCAGAATGCAGGCAGATTTCAGTGCCCATAACAATGCTTTTAGACTTTGGAGCACATATTTCCTCCACATGGACAAATCTGTAAGAAGGCAATGTATGGAAAACAGCCCTAGGAAATGCTCCCTGCATTTAAGTGTAGCTTGGTAATCAGGATTCGCAGGGGAGCTGGCAGGTGGGGAGAGCGTGCTCCTCTTTTTACTCAGCCCAGCAATCAGAAAGACTAATATAGAAGGCTTTGCACTAAACCCAGAAATGCTGCTATCAGGAACCAAAGTCAAAAGGCAGCCTCCCCACCCCTTTTCTGCCCACCTGCAGAAAGCTGGTGGGGGAAAGAACGATGTTTGCAAGCTTAATTCCATGCCTTATTATAATACGATGGAAAGCAATGACAAACTCACTTATCCTATATGCGCATCAACAGTGAGGGCCAGGAGAAGCTTGTCACCATATCCCAATAGGAATAAGGATCTCCCCCCCTCAAAAAAAGAATAACTTATAAATGGGGGAGGGGGTTATTTTACATTGACTAAGAATAGAAGATGCTATTGAAAATTGGGCAACAGGTGAAGAAGAAGACTAGAGAACACCTGATCATTACAAAGTTTTTTTTTCTTTCTTTTTTTGTGTTCCTAAATCTTTTTCTGACTACTTTTCCTTTCTGGCTGGGGGAGGTAGTCTTTGATTCAGGCCATCTTCTTCTCATGTAAACATAATATACATCTAGTTCAGTCCTTCATGGTTACACATCACCTGATCTTTGCCACGGTCCCCTACTATAACAAACAGCGTCCTATGCCGCTCAGCCACTCCATTCTCTATTTGTATCCGAATACGATTATCCACTTTCTTGCGCTGCATTTTCAGTGACAGCTCCTGTGAAGTTTGTAGAAGTTACAACAAATCAGTCTGCGTACTATCTCAGTTAAGACAAAGGCAATGGTTGGTGGTCAAATGCTTCTCATTCAAACAGTTCATTTTTCAATGTTACTGCACATTTCTACTCATCCAAGCAACTCAAAGGCATTCTTGTGGGGCTTAACTTTGGACTCATTAAGGCAAGTGGTAATGTGCTTCCTATGTATGTTTCCACCCAAGTAAGTTCTGTTATTCCTAAGGAGCTTCTTCCCCAGGAAGTGTATTTAGACTCAACATCTTACTGTTGCAGTTATCAAGAAAATGGTTGGGAACAGAAGAGAGCATGAAGCCCTAAAACAGGGGGTTTTAATCTGGAGCCCACAGACCTCTTAAGGCCTGTGGAGAAATTTCAGGGGATCTGTGAACTTGGATGGGAAAAAAATTACAATCTTATTTTCACTAATCTTTGGATGGAAAGCTAAATCCCAGCTAATCATCAATGCAGGGAACAAATTTATTCCCTCTAGACTCCAAAAACGTTTGTTAACTTCAATAAATCTAAAACTATTATACCCTAAAAAAGTAAATTCATGTGGTCATATGAAGTACCTTTTTCTCCAAAAGCGCATAACTGATAATAGCCAACACACTTTGTATTTTAAAAGTTCTATTAATATTCTGACAACTGTATTTGAGCATAATTTGTTTCCTTTGTAATATAAACAACATCTATGTATTTTATGCATTTAAATATGTTTCTCTGAGAAAGGGTCTCCCAGAGCTTTCACCAAATTCGCAAAGGGGTCCATGGCACAAAGGTTTAAGTAGCCATGCCTTGGAAATTATAAAAAAACAGCATGTACTTATATTATACAACATTTATAATTATTCTAATCTAATTGACTCTAGGCAGTGTGCAAATCAAAATGTGTACAATTATCCAGAAAGAATTATGAAAATTATAGTAGAGGATACCAGGCTAGCCTATCCTGTCGTAAAGGATCAAGAATCACCTGTAGTTATCAAGTTACATGTAAACTAGTTTTAGCTGTATTTCCCCTTCTTTTCTCTCACCTCATGTTGTTAATTTCTTTTGCTGATCTTTCACTTTTTTCTGCATTTTGTGTAATATTGCTTATCCCAAAAGGGAATAAGCAGGATGAATGTATCTCTGTATGTATCTTATTTTAAAATAGTAAGAATTGACCTACTGATATTATACAGTATTAAACATATTTATTATGTTAAATGACATTTATTCACAGGTAAGTATCCATCCAATTTTTAACATGCTAAGCTTTGACTTCAATGGGATATGATTCCCAAGCTCATGAGAATCAATCATTCATGTCATGATAAAGAAACTTTACTAAGCTTAAATATCTTTGTATCATAGCATATTAATTTATTTCATTATATGATTACATATATGATTAACTCTACCTCTCTGGAATTAAAACAAGATGTCTACATGACTACAATTAGAAATCAAACTGTAATAAGCCACAAACGTTAAACATGTAAGTTCAATACCTTACACTCACAGACTGTATTATGTTTAGGGTTGCAATGCTATACTCCAACCTTCCCCAACCAAACTGTTTTCTAGATAGGCTGGGTTGCAACTCCTAGTTATCTCAGCTCCTAGATGTGCAGCCCAGCAAATCTGGAGGGCGCCAGAACTACTCACATGGTAGGACTCTGGGGGAAAAAATCAGTGGTAAATATTGGGGTTAAATACGGTAAAAAAGTTGGGGAAAAGCTAACAGTAATTCTCCATAGCTAAGACTACATAGGTTACTAAGCAAACCGATGTAGAAATCAGACATACTGAAAACAATCGATCTTACTTTCGAGTAAAGATGTTGTAACTGCTGGCTAGGGAAGGCAGAAAATGCAGACCAACATATCCGGAACACCAGGATGGGGAAAATACAAAATCGGGCAGTAATCTCTCTCTCTCTCTCATCTAAGTTGAACGCTCTACAAATCCAGACGCCAACCCGATACCCATTTTCTCACCTTTCCCAATTCTCCCCTAATCACTCCAGTCTACACGCGAAGGGGATCCGGTTGGCTACGAAACTCTCGAAGCAGCTTCCCACGTGCAAAACCATGTGGACTGTGCCACACAGTGGAAGGACTCTGCAAGATGCCCGCTCAAGAGAAGAAGCAGTGCTGGTTACGGGTGGAGGAGGGCGGTGGGAGAGCAGGTTGGCGACGGGACCAGAGAAGGGCTTAGCTTTGCATCCGAGATGCAGAAAACAAAACGAGGACCCCTCCACGCCTGGGGAAAGCTTTTCCGCCCCGACGCTGCCTTCCGCCAGGTTGTCATGCGCCGGAAAGGGAGGAGCTTTTCTAAGCTGCAGTCTGCCGTGGGAGGGGCACGGTCAAGTTGTGATCTGTTCAGAAAGTTACGAGTTGGGGAAATCTGGACAGCATGACCCTGCGGGGCTTGCACCTAATAAACCCTATGGATGCTAAAGACAGAAACCATCGCTTTCTTCCGGCAGATTCTTCGTGGTTGTCTGCCGCTCAAATGCCAAGCGGCTCGCGTCGCTTTTCCAAGGCGAGTCAAAGTGCTGGCCCCAAGCTGGACTATTGATTCCGACGAGGCTTCTTTCCAGATACGCGCGTTTAGGGTTGTGGCGGTATCTCATGCGTGGAATTCAGTGCGGTTCCCTTTTGGATAAGGCAGCTTTTTGCTGTACCGTGGCAGTTCAACTTGCTGTGCGCAGTGTGATCATTTAATGATGACGACTCCGTCTGAATGCATATTGCACGTTTCAGTTCATCGTTTCAGCCACTTCCCGTACATGTTATTTTAGTTTATTTTGCTAAGCTTATATGCCACTCCAGCGACTTGGATGAATGAGTTGAGGGGAGTTTGTAAACGACACAAAGCTGGATGTGGGAGCTAATGTTTTAGAGGAGAGAAAAAAGACGGACGATGATCTAGACAGGTTTCAGCAGCAGGCTGCAGGTAGTATGATGAAATTTAACAGAGAAACCCTGGGAAATATTCAAATTGAAGAGGTTTCTCAGGAAGATAAATTGGCACAGCCACTGGCATTACAAGAA
Organism: Liasis olivaceus; assembly: GCA_030867105.1. Lineage (NCBI taxonomy): Eukaryota > Metazoa > Chordata > Lepidosauria > Squamata > Pythonidae > Liasis > Liasis olivaceus. The sequence continues at coordinate 78,680,332 of CM061349.1, forward strand.
ATCAGAGACACTGCAACCTAGGAAACCTAAGAAGGCCCCTGGTCCAGATGGACTTCCAATTATGAGCTTTTACAGGATTATTGGAACCTATATTGTTGGAGGCATATCATTAATAATTTAATATTTCTATATTACCTTTATTGCTTTATAGGGTTTATATTCTAGTAATGTTAAAGCCTGAGAAAGATCCCACAAGATGTTCAAGCTATAGACCAACATATTTGCTTACTGTGGACTTTAAAATTATTAGCCGCCAACATTAGCCAGGAGACTACAGAAAGTAGTATCATCTGTCATTTATCCATCTCAATATATTTATAAAATGTAGACAAGCAGCTGAGAATATTCCCCCTAGTAATTGGTGTTACAGATATTATGGAAGATAAATTAGAATCTGCTGTTCTAACTTTGTTGGATGCTGAAAAGATCTTTGACATCTTCAGATTGCATTTATGAAGTACATCCTAAGAAGATACTGTATGCGTTTCCAGTTTGCTATCTTTATCCTGTGGCTGGAGTTATCACCAGTGGTTTTTCTCTCAACCTCTCAAGTTATGACACCCAACAAGGATGCCTGTTGTCTTCTTGAATCTTAAATTTGGTTCTTCAGCTATTGGTTCCTTTCATTAGACACTCTCAAGATATTAACGGTGTGGTGGCACTCAACACTGAATAAAAGTTGTTCTTATATGCTGACGATATTATGGCTATCCTTGGTGATTACACAATGTCATTAGCAAAGCTCACTGAAGTCATACAAGAATATAGCTTATATTCTGGTTATACTATTAGAACAAGTCTGACTTGTTGCCTTTCAGATCTATTATATCTCTAGATTATTGTAAGACATTAGGTTTTACAATGGGTACAGATTTTATAAAATACTTGAGTTAGCGTTCTCAAAATGTATCACAATAAATTGAATTAAATATGTCTTGATGTATCTTGTAATTTCTGTACATATAACTTGGTAGTTAAAACTTCCATTAAGTCTTTGGGCAAGATTATTGTTATTTTACATCAGTATCAATGTATATTGCTATTAGGTGCTTTACACAGATGAGTTAATGAGAATGTTTTTATGGCAGGCTAATATCCTTGACCAAACTGAGGTTATCTTACAGTAAAGGTGGCTTCAGTTTACCAGATTTTCAACTATATCACCTGGTTTTTATTTTAAATCTCTCTCTCTCTCCCTCTCTCTCCCCCCTTCCCTCCCCCTTCCCCCCCTCTCCCTCCCTCCCTCCCTCCCTCTCCCTCTCCCTCTCTCTCTCGAATTAGACTTTTTATGATTATTCCCCTCTTTGGCTTTATCTAATCCTGATCTAGGGAGCAAATGTGTAACACCTCTGAAATCTTCGGAAGTTTTAGAGTCCAGGTTTCCTAAACAGGTATCTTTGTTTCCAGCATTGAAAGCCGCCAGGCACATGTGTTATTAATAGTAAACGGCAACTTTGTGATCCCAAATCACATGATATTGATGCAGTGGGATAACCCATATTTGCAAATAGTGGGGAAGATGCTTTACTGGAATGCTTGGACTAAACAAAGGATCAGCACTTTAAATCGGTTGATTTCTAATGGTTGTTTTAAAGACTTTGAGAGATTGCATGTTGAATATAACTTACCTATAATATTCATTTGGCGATATAGACAGTGGAAATATCTGTTAACTAAACAGTATGGTCCAGATGCTCTAGGAGCCTCCAAGATACCTGCAACTTTGGGATCCTTAAGAGATGGAGTGCTTGAATGAAAACCAACAATTCGACTTTTAAGGAATTAAAAAGTAACATGAAAGTTATATATCTGAATTGTGGAATCAAGAATTGGAATATCCAATTTTAGAGAATCAATGGGTCCAGATGTTAAATATTAAATATACTTAATATTTAAACATGAAATTCATCAGAGATATTATTTCATATACTGTACAATATATTGGACCCCTCAAATAATTTTTTGAAAAGATTGGACATCAGATTTTTTTTACACTGGTGTTGTAAGAAAGAACCTTAATTTTTGTGTGAAGTTATATGATCTGATCTTGTCCAGCTACAGCCTTGTTTGGGTTCAATAATTATTACATCAGTACAACTTTGGGAAGAAATAATATAATTATCTTAATGTGATATTGAACTATTTTCCTAAAACATGAAATCTGTCATCTCATGAAGATTTCTGGCTGTGTCAAGCCATGGCAAAGAAGATATTTCTATGTAACTGGGAAAAAACATAGTCTCCTGATTATAAGGGATGGATCCAAGGTATGAGTTTGTTATTTTTGAAAAGTCTTTTTTCTAAAAATGAGATGATGCAATATTGCTATATGTTCTAGATTTAATTATAAGCTTAAGGACTGGATTAATGTTATGTAGTTATTTATAGTTATTATGTGAATCATTTTTCCTTTTTTAGTTTTCTTCTCTGTATAATTATTCTTTTACTGGTGATGGTATGCTTTTTGTATTTCACCATTTTTTTTTAATGGGAAATATAACATTCTGCATCTGAGGACAAATGGAAGGCTCAAGTATAGCAGAGTTCCTCAACTTTGGCAACCTTAAGACAAGTGGACTTCAACTTCCAGAATTCCCCAGCCAGCAAGGCTGGCTAGGGAATTTGGGAGTTGAAGTCCACCTGTCTTAAAGTTGCCAAGATTGAGGAACCCTGAAGTATAGGAAAAGGAGAGGCCTGGTTTAGCAGTAATATACATGAAATGTTTTTGAGTGTCCTTGTCAGGTTAAACATGAAGCTGCAGTGTATGCAGTTGCTAAAAAGTAAATGCTATCTGCATTAACAGTATTGAAGCCAGATAACAGGAAGTAAATGTTCTACTCTGCTGTGCCCTGATCAGATCCCACCTGGAACAGTCTCCAGTGGGGGCACCACAATTCAAAAAGGATAGTGAAAAAATAGAGTGAGTTCAGAGGATGGCTAACAAGTTGATGAGAAGTCTGATGTGGCCAAGTCCCATGTGGGACGGGTAGAGGTTTACCTTGCAGAATAGGCAACTGAGAGGAGATATGACAGCCATCTTCAAATATCTCAAGGTTGGTCACAGAGAAACATTCTTCAAAGGCAAAAAGATGAGATTGCAATGCAGAGATTGGTTTGTAAGTGTGGCCACCTGCCAGAAAACAAAGGTAGACAGCAGCAGTGATTGTTCCAACAGAGAACCAGAAAAGGCAACAGATGGTATTCTGGCGAACAATGTTTTGTAACAGGCTGTGTGTCTCACACAGGCAAAATGCTTGTATTATAAGCACACTTGCTTTAAATACAACTTGATAGGAGATAGTCTATAAGGATAATACAATCTTTTGTATTAGTGAAAATTTGGGGGTGCAAGGATGGCATTTACAATGTGTCTCCTCCAGTACTTAATCTGGGATCCTCCTCCTTTCAACTAAGCCTCCAAAGCCATAACTTGCTATGACTATATTAAAGATTAAAATTAAAAATTAATTAAAATTAATATTTTAAAACTTTTGGCTATTAACTGTATGTTCTTTAACTGGATGGGAACTTGATCAGGAGAGCACAGATCTTTCCCCAAGCCAACATTTGATGGTTTGTTACCTCCCCATATACCCAAATGTCTCATCCTTTATCCCAGCATGGGGGGGGGGGGGGGCGGTGTCTGCAATACTTTCTTTTGGCTTTTCAGGCAGACAGACACATGTCAGAGAGGCAGACAGAATTTCTACCTATGCTTGAAAAAGCTACCAAATATTGTATGTTAGTTGTTCTATGTACTTTTGGACTGTGAGTGATCCATTAACAGAATTTTATTTTTTTATATAAATGGAAGTTCTCTTAATATATGTTACTGGTAAGGATTATAAAATCCATGCTGGTGCACTTGAAGTATTTTTTTATCCACTTAAGATCTTAATGAGTCTTAATGAGAAATGAGATTTCAGGTAAAATTGACCATGGTCAGGGTTGCAAAACAACCAAAGATAAATACATAATCTGAAATGTGCATGTTTGCATTGGGTACTGAAACAGTTAAGCGATGGGAGTTGGTATTGTTAGTTGATGCTGCAGCCTTTACAGCAATTGTTTATTACGTCTGTCATTTCAAGGCCAACAATTAACATCAAAACACATTAAGAAACACAGTAATTATCAACATTACAAGTGTGTAATATGTGAAGTGTGAATAAGAATGGGACTCACTCTTTGAGTAGGCACAGACAGATCAATCCATAAATGAGCAAACAAATCATGTTGAGTTTCAGCATTTTTGCCAAAATTTAGCAATGTAGCCTGATTTTTCAATAGTCAGATATCTTGGTATGAGAGTAAATTTTACTCTTAAGGTACTAATTAAGGCATTGCAATAAAACTGTTAACATATTTGAACACAGTGAATCCAAAGTATCTGTCTTCCTTGTGTAGAGTGTAAATTGACCACAGGGAGACAACATGGCTTCTCTCTTCAGATAGAAATGCCCTGAAACAAACAAAAAATGTATATCCACTTTGAAGCCATCTGGAAAACGTGACACTGATCCAAAGCCTTAAGAGAAGCAGTTAATCCACATCTTGTATCAAACTTTTTCACCTGCAAAAATATTATGGCCCATCACGTTTCACACGCTAAATGTCCTTCAATTTTCTGAGTTTGCTGCATTAACTGCATTGTGTAATATTCATGACAGTAACTATTGCTTGATAAAAATCCCTCAAGATGGTTATAAGCATGTCAGTTAAAACTGTTCATTCCTTTTCAGGAGCAGTTTAAAATCTTCAAGTGTTGTGTAATTCTATTTCAGCATCACATTTTAAAAAGGTAACTATTTTATATGTGTTAATTAGAAGCATACTTGCAGTCCAGATTTCTGCAGAGCTAACATTGTATACATAATTGCACCCCAGTTTAACTATGTTAAGCGGGTAGAAATCTGCATGTTTGATTTTATACATATACACCATATTTAAAGCCAGCCACATTCCATTTTGTTATCTTGGACATTAAATTACACATGCTAAGCAGAATGTATTTGGACAATATTCTAAATATTGTAAAATTACCAGTGCTAGTGATGTCCATATAAAAATAAAGCATAATCTAAATGTTACTCTAACCTAAAAAAAAAAAATTCAAGTTTTTGCCATAAAAGATAGAAAAAAAAAGTCACATTCCACTGGAATAGTAAAAGGCAGTTAGATCTGCAATCAAAAGACTAGAACTATATAGGCACTAATTCCAGTTTTGGACAGAAATTATCTACCTTAATCACCAATTTCAAATTTGTAAGTTTTAAAACTCACAATATTTGCATAGGTCTGTATTATAAATTTGGTTTTGAACATTACATTCTCACAAAATTGTTAAGTACTCTCTCCCGTTAAACTGCAGTGTTTTAAATGTAGTTAGTACACGAGTTAAACAATTCTAAACCAGATATAATGCTATGTGAAAACTGCAAAGGCAATGTTTAGAACAAAGAAAATTAAGTATAATTAAATAAGAAAAACAAATGTGAACCAACAAACAATTGAATTATTGGGAACATTTTTATAAAAATTCAGCTGTCAAAACAGCCGTCAGTGTGTCTGGAGGCTCCTATTTGCATACTTTAACAGAACAACCAGTATCATCAGCAGTATTTTTTTAAAAATATACATTCAGTTTCAGATGCGATCTATTGGGCACCAACTCAAACATACTGCAGTTTGAAGTGAAAAACTCATATATTTTATGTAATTTCACATCAAGCCAAGTTTGTTCTATTCATATTTGATGTCTGTATGGAAGGTTTTAATCAGCTTTTCTGTAACAACCTAACATTCAAAATAATACATTAGCTTCAATGTCTATAATGGTATGCTTGACATAACACCATACAAATACAATAAAAGGCCTAGAATTTCAAAACGTGGTGTTTGGCTTATGAAAAAGAGTAAAAGGACAATAAACTGATCATTAATACTGAACACAGAAATTTGAATTATTATATAAAGTAGTAAAAAAGTGATACAAAAGCACTTTGCTGCCCAATTCAAAATGTATTTTTAGTTTTCCTCCATTGATTGCCATCTGGTTATGTTGGGTTACATGCATTACCAGATGAGGCTTCAGATCTACACATGAATTAAATTGAGCCCCTGCTGATTCCTTGTGAAATTTTGTGCAAAAGGGCAACTTCCAATTCGTATGAATTTTGCCATTGCTGTAGGAGAAAATTAGAACCTGGTCCAATGAAAACTGCATGGCAAATGTTTCTAACTGGTCAGCAAGCTAGATTAGCTTCCAAAATAGATTTGAAGCCACATCTTATAATGCCCTACATCTCTCATTTCCACTTGAAACCAGATTGGAGAAAGCTGTTGAAGCAGCTTAGCTGCATTCAAAACATGCAGTTCATTTTTTTTTTCATACTAGTTTTATAGCATGTAACTGATGATTGAGGAATCAAATGGCAGCATCAGAACACCCAGTGAAAATGAAACAAATGGGTAGATTGCAGGAGATGAGGAAGACTGTCAAGGTGGCACAACTACTGGTAAGAAAGGCAGAGAGAAGGAAACTGTAGTTAATATGGAACACAATGGAGAGGCAGTTCTTTTCTTGCTACCTTTTTGCCCCTCCACTGCTACCTCCCCTCTGCTACAGAAGAAAGGAAGAGAGTGTCAATGGCAGGTAGGTGAAGGAGCAATACATGCTACTCATACACATACACACACCCTTACTGTACAGCATAAGGCCAGAAGCTGCATTTTTTGCCCTCCTGTAATAAAGATTTGGATGTCACAACTGGGTCCCTGCAAATTCCTGGATGCATGAAGATAAATAACTGGCACAAAAGAAAGCTTCTTTCTCTGTCACTGATGAAAACAGGAGCTGAAGATCATGAAGTCTAACGCTGGCAAATGCAGACAATCTTTTTCACTGCCCATAAATGGCTTGACCTGTAGCTTATCCACCAGAAATAGGGCTATATTATTTAATATTTGGCTTTTCTCCAAATTGTAACAGTGGAATGACTATTTCTGTGTTAGGTTTGTCACTTAATAACTGAGGAGCATAAAGTAGACTACAGCTAGACCCAGAACAGAACCAAGCAGGACTCATGCTCATAATTTATTGATCAGGTTGAGTTATTCTGGAGAACACAGTGTATCTTCTAATATTTAGAGAATTAACTCGAGTGTTCTAAAATTATAGTCGGTTTGATTAAATTCAAACACTATATTCAACATTGCTAGCTTGTCATGAAAGCCAACAGATAAACTAGGCCTTAAAAGTCATCTCAATTTTGTTCATGAATTATTTGATGGCGATACCAAATTCTCTGCCATTAAAAGATCCTGAGAATCTGAACACTTTGTTTTAGTTAGAAGCATCATTTCTGGCTTTAAATCTGTGCCTTGAAAGCAATATTCCAAGAGTAAGCTTAATTTTGTTGTATGTCTCATTTCCCAGTCTAAGCTAGCAAGAGCAGTTGCTTATTTTATATAAGCAGGCAAGTTACTTGAAAATTTGTATGTGCGGCAGCTTGTTTAAATCACACTGGGCAATCCTGGTGTAATTGCTTGTTTGGTTTCCAATTTATCTTTGGCTTCTGATAGTCTATTTGAAGTTATCTTCCATTAAGATCTTCTTCATTAACAGTACCTAGCAATAATAATAATATAGAATATTCTCAAAGAATTTACATAATGATCGTAACTGAAGATTCTCCTTTCTAGATATCATATACAGAATCAGGGAAAGTTGTCAACTGAAGAACAATAAAACAGTGCTTGCTAACCTAGCGTTTTTTTTAAATCAGCAATCATATATTCACAATGTGATTAACCATAATTGCAAAGCTGGAATAATAATTTACATTAAGGAGAGCACATACTCTTATACAGGTTGGCTCTGTCCACAACAGCAGACGCTTTTAACTACACTCTGAACTAATTCAGAAATTCCTGTGTAGGATGTTTTGAAAGATGTTTCCTGCATTAGGTACCGTGCATACAACTCTTATTACTTGTTCAAAACTTTTACACAACCCCCAATAAGATAAATTGTTAATGTTGAGCTTGATGATTGTAACAAGTCAGATAAATGCATATCTTTACTGGATAAATATCTTGCAAACTTCTTGACTGGGAATCATCTTTAAGTGTTGAGAATGCAAAAAAAAAAAAATTCAATGTTCAAAGAATGTGCTTGTGGAGTTTCCATCAGTCATTGAAGATGTTAAAGAATACAGGTTTTTTTTAATATAAACATGTTTATTTATCTCGCTTGGATCTGTAACTGCTGGCTGTAATTTCCCTTAAAAGGGGAAATGAATCAAAACATTTACTGGTGCTTTTCAAAAGAGAGCAATTTAAAGGGCACCAGCAGCAGGGATTTGAGATTTCTTAAAACCTTTAAGCTGCAGGGAAAAAAAAGACATGTGACATGTATTATGCATATCCATTAATTTCCATCAGTACCAGCATCAGTTATTAAGGTGATAATACAGCAAGATCAAGTATTAATGACAGACAATGTGCAAATCATAAGGAATGATAAGGAATACCAATCCTTACAAATGGCATTGCTATCCAGGAAATGTGTTCAGGAGAGATCTCATTTAACACTTCACATTTGAAAACACAAGTGGCCGTCCAGATTACATCTTCCATTTCTTACACAAAAATTTAAAGTGCCAATCAAAGCTTAATTTTGGGTTTACACAATTATATCAACAGATACACAAAACAATTAATGCATCCCTTTACCACAGCAAGTCAGACTAATAAAAAAAAAAGTGCTGTAGCTAAGGGCATGCCTAAGCTGTTCACCAGTTTAATATTTAGTCAGGGCTGTTTATGCATGTAAATATTCAGGTGCTTCAATGAAACAGAAAAAGCTGAAATGTAGTTGTTGTTCTGTTAAGCCACACTTCACTTCCTCCATCTTTTTAATGTAAAAGTTTAAATATATCAATTGTCTGAGTAAAACATTTATGGATTTACAGATTCTTATCCAAATTTGCTGCAACGCTATATGACATCAATGAAGTCAGCTGGATTATTTCTGCCTGTTCAATTAACTATAGAGATTTTCTTTACTCTGAAACTGCCATTTTTGTTTTAAATCAAAGCAAGGGTTTGGATCTCATGTGCAAGGTTCAAGGTGACGCTTAGGATAGAACATGCAGCGCAAACAGCATTTCTTTCCATATCCGGGTAATATAAAGCTGACAACTGTAGTCTTGTCTTTATGGGCAATGAAAATAATCCCTTTACTATGAACTTCCTATAAAGGAGAACAGAGATAACTCTTCTGGTAACATGTATATGGTACACTGGCCAGTGTTTTTGGCGTTTTAAAAGTAATCCTGTATATTAGATTAATTCACTTGCTGAGCATTCATTTGAGGCATTCCTCTGTTGGGTCTTGGGGGCCCTCCACGACCTAGAAAATAAAAATAGGGATTTATTTTGGGATTAATTGAAACTATTTTCAGGATGGACATTTTTTCTATATATGAACTCTAACTTTATTTAATGCCTGAAAATATTTCCCACTATCTGCCCTATCAACAGGAAACAGACTTCAGAAGTACAGAAGCAATGCACTGAATATGCAGAAACAATGCAAGATTTCATACCAAAACCTTAAGCATGTCCTACAAGTTCTTTTGATACCCACAGATACAATCCTGCCCTAAACTTGTTTTCACATAGTATTTGAATGGAATGACAAAATACTACAGTCAGTGAAGAATGATGTGATATACAATTCTAGTCTTTTTTATGATTCAGTGTAGTCCAGGAACAAAATGCAGAAGTTGTAATTATTGCCCAGAGAGAAGACTGAAGCTTCTCTTTTCAGAATGGTCAGCCACCCAACAAAATTTTACTTATTTCACACACTAATGGCAACAGTGAAGCAGCAATTCTGAACAAGGTTGCTGACAAGGAACCTGCTCCGAAATGGCGAATAGCACTAACAACCTGCCAAACAACTGCTAGGTAACCATTACCTTTTCATTAATATATTTTTAACAAATATTTACAACTTATATTAAATGAATCTGAAATTTAGCTCTCTGTTATGTCTTATGATTATCACATCTCCCATCAATTTTAGTACAATCACAAAAAAGAAGATACATCAACATTGATCCATTTAATTATATGACTGGGTTATCTCCTCTGTCAGGTAGTTGCTTCTTATACACTAGATACGCATATACAGATAGTGATCTGGGAAAAATCCACTATAGACACTGTACCTCCATTAGACTACAACACTAGAGGACAACATTTTGGCATAATTTACAGTTATACCTTATTCTTTGCATAGAAGAATAATGTAGCAGAACAAAGTAAGTTCCTAAATATATACATGTTTTGTGAAGGAAATTAAGACATTTCAAAAGTTTGTATTTTTATATAAAAACATCAGAACATAGCCAAAATAGGTTACATATAATCTTTACTGAAATTCAACTAATAATGGGAAGAATCATCATACAGACACTACCAGAGCTGTAAGAAGAGTTAAAGTCAAATATTGTTCAAATATTTTTCATATACTTCATAAATAGGCAAGCTTTCATTTTCACAGACTTGCTTGGGAAAATAATAAAAAGGAATGAAGCGCATAAATAGCATGGAAGAGGAACACACAGTTGAAAAAACAGTTTAACAACCCTAATTACAAACCACAACAATTAAAGACACTGGAACTGAAATATCTGAAGGTCAGCAACTCTAGAATCTCTGTAAATATTCAAATCATAAATCAATTATTTAGTATTACCTCGAGGAGTTCCCCGAGGGCCACTTTGCCCAGAGCCACGTTTGAAATTCTGTTGATATCCATCCTGAAATAAAAATACCACTCAGTAGTGAAAAAACCAAAATTCAAAACGTCCAGTGTTTCAGAAGAAATTTATTTAAGTCACTGGCAAAACTCAAAAAAACTTCAGAGACCTAGAAAGGCTTCCTGACTATTGGGTTTCATTTCAAGACCCTTCTCTCTCTTAACTCCATTGCCATTAACATTCTGTATACTCAAGAAATACTTGTCAAGTAATTGGGTACAAGGGGTATTAAAATGCATATTTACAAATTCTGATATTTCAACACATTTAGGAAATCATTCAAGAATTCTATCTGTTATTTTTGGGTGGTTCTGTTTTGTGGATAGGCAGTTGATTACAAAAGTCTCTGTTACAGGAAATAATGTGTGTCTGCAATCTAATAAAACAAGATTAATAAGAATCCCAAAGTATATTTTAACTTTTTAGTTAAAATGTGATCTGAAATTAATTTTTATTGAATTAATTTTAGACACAATATACTCTTGTGAGCAGTTATAAAAACATTTTAATTTAATCTCATATACAAACACTCTAAACTAGAAAGGCCCTTTTACAGTTCAGTAAACTTACCCGCTGGTAGTTGGAATAGTCCCGTGGAGCATTAAATTGTGCCTGGGTGTAACCACTATTTGGAGTGTTGGAAAATGAAGGACGGTAGCCATCATATCCTCCTAAAAACCAGGATAAAACGATTACTGGAAAGGATTATCTTATGAAATTATACATGTATATATTTATGATATATCCAGAAATAGCATTCTGCACAAAATGAACAGTCCTCATATTATTATACAGTCTGAGAAAGCACCGCAAGGAAGGAGGAATGAGTATGTTGATTTCTGCTTGTAAATTTTATAAATATGATCATGGCAAATTTCCTTACAAATGGAATACACTAGAACGGCACAATTCAATATTGGATTGAAAATAAATGCTTCTTCCATCTATACCATACTTAACCTTTTAACATAAAATTACTAGATAAGTATTTAAACTGCACCTGGGCTCCTGTGCACCACTCAGTGTCTTCAGTATTTTTCAAGATTTCCCATTATACGCAAGATTTATTATAAATTATTTTAAGTGCATTAATAAATGCAGGCACCAAAATAAAGAATCCCACCAAGAGCCATAGTTTGAATAAGTGAAAGACTTGCTTTTGTAAGCCAAGGAAGTAATAAGCCCTGAAAAAGATGCAGCCATTTAGCAAGTTACAGATGGGAAAGTCAGTTTCATATACATTATATTAAACTTCTATTGAAACAATTCCAATGTTAGTTCCTTCTCATAGTTTGCTATCATGTAATCTGGTTTGTTCTTTATTCACTAACACTACACCAGAGCAACTACTACAAGGTTATGTAACTCTGCAGTTTTACACTATTAAAAAATTAAAGCATGCCACTCTAAAGCTTAAGCTTCTGGATATTCTGCATTTCTGAAAAACATTCAGAATTAATCTTAAAAGGTTTTTAAGTTTTTACCTCTAAACCCATTGGCTGGTCCCCTGTATCCATTCATTAAGCCTCGAGTGCCGCGTGATCCACCACGAGACACTCCCCGGCTGTTATAATAAGGCTGACCGTTACGTGGGAACCCAGTATTCTGTTGTGGAGGCTGCTGGTGGTTACCTGCCACTTGATGGGACTGGTCCGGGGAACCATGGTAAGTGCCAACCACTAAAATGAAAAAAACCAAGAGAGTACAAAAAGTTTGTATTTATACTCCAGTTTCCTAAAGACTCAAATAATATCAAGCTAACTCACCAATGTACTCTGCTTAAGAGCCACCAAGTAGGACAGTAAATGTTTACCTATCTAAAGAAAGATTGTTTGCAGAATTAAATCCAACATGGCAGTCTGAATTCCCTGAACATGTAGAATAGTCCCTATATTTCACATGATTTAAAAGAGTTCACTCTATAACTCCATCAATTTAGTTTCCTAAAGTTTTCAGGGTTTTTTTCCCTTTTACCAGCTAGGAGATGGGTTTTATTCAGTTTGGTATATAAAGCATCAACATTAATTGATCTTTATTCCACAATATTTCCCCCCTTTGTAAAACAATACAAATATAGCAGAACTGCTTTTTTCACAATACATAATCAAAATATTACATAAAAACTGTAAGTAAAGATTTATTTAGACTATATCTCTTTAAAGCATTTTTGAGAGTGAAGCATTTCAATTCAGTTTTTCACAATTTTACCTGTCTGAAGCTGCTGTTCTTGCTGAAGTTCTGATTGTTCTACTTGATGAGGCTGATTGGAGAATGTCTGGCTGTAACCGGTCTGGTACTGATTTTGTTGCTTTAGAGTTTCTGGCTCATTGACAGGAGGAACAGGTGCGTTCATGTTAAATACCTAAATGGAAAGTAAGTAAAATCCAGTTGATTTTTTTAACCAAAGACTCATGTGATATTCCATAAACATTTCAAAAACACATAAGCTACTAATGGTATTTAGGGAAAAACTGACCATTATCATGATGTTGACATCCAAAATTTTGTTATCTAAATGTTTAATATATTTAATGCTTACCGTCTGCATGGACTGGAACGGAGCTGCATTAACATTGATTCCGCTGCTATGCAAAGGTTTGCTAGAGGCAGCCTGAAATACCTGAGGCTGGGATGCAGCTGGAAGTGGCGATGATGTTGGTGTCTGATCTGTACTTAAGGTTATTGAAGCCTAACAAATAAAATTCAACCTAATGTTAGCAAGCAAGATATCAATACCATTTCAATTAGGAAATAGGTTGTTGCTGATGAAGTGTGGCTAAGGAAAGGGAAAACTGTAAAATCCCTTTTACTTAGTGTCCTCTCTTTATCAAGAGGAGAAAGATCCCAGTGCTCTATGCTGCACTACCCTTGAATCTGAAAAGATTGTAGAAAGTAAGTTCCTGTCTGAATCTATAAAGGTATTTCCCTGTCAATCACATACCAATTATATCTAATCACCTTTTGATTAGATGAACAGTCACCCAAGATTAAATTAAAGAAACTGCTTCTAAAATGTTCAGGATCAGAAGAGAAAAGCTTAAAAAGACATTCAAGTTAGAAAAATGATCAACCTCCCTCCACCCCAATACCTAAAATAAATGGTTTCCAAGAATTTTTAAGAGGGGCACTCATCTATATATGTATAACTACAGCATCTTTCCCCTCCCAAGCATAATGAAGTCTCATAACTTGCCTGAATCTGGTCAATTGATTCTTTCTGAGGCCGCTGTTCTGTTGAATGAGAAGGCTGATACGTGGGCTGGGATGCTGTATATCCCTCACTTGTGGAAGAAACCAAGGGGACCTGTCAAAGTTTTAAAATTTAACAGAAACTCCGGCCAGGGCCTCTCGGTAAATCCTTCCTTTGAATTTCATGAGTTCTACGGTCTCTATGTTAGCAACACTCTTCTGTATAATTATTCACATTTAGAAACTCTAGAAGGCTTTTATTTCTTCTAGTTCTTAAAGTACTATTCTGACCTTTTTCCTGAGTTTCTATCTAGGCCAAAAAGTAAAAAGAAAAAAAAAGAAAGATATGTTTAAATTTCTGCATATTCTAGTATTAGCAGGCCTTCATACCATCTCTTTTATATTACAGCACTGCCTTATGAGGTGGATACAGTAAGGATTATGACCATACAAATTTTATTTCATAAACTTTAAGGATGCCTAGTAATTGTATTAGTTATACCAAATATGGCAGAGATGGTGATCCTTTCTACTTCTCAAAAAGCTTGGAGGACTGCATAGTTTGGGCAGGAGATTCAGTTCATAGATCTTCATACAATGTTTAGTACAACAGGTCCAGTCTCTGAGCCAAGGCAAATTAAGGAACAAGATGAAGTGAACCAATCTGAGGATCAGTCATAATATTCATCCATTCTTTAAACTGATAACAACTTTGTAGAATGACTGATATAAAAAGCAAATATTCCTATTAGAAAAGATAAGAAATGTTACCTTTTCTTTCAAAGATTACTTACACAAATTTTCTAACTGCTGCCTAATCCAGGGTTTCTCATATTGTAAGTTATGATTCCCAAGGAGGTCATAAACAAATTAAAGGGGAGGGGTTGAACATTTTCTTAAATTTGGTTAAGCCTATTGTTTGCAAGGCAGGAATGCTGTCAAAATTTCCTGCTGCTCTGCCCAGGCAAACTTTGTACAGGCAAAGTGGGAACACTGTCAACTCATCCCCACTTTGCTTGGACAACCCGGCATTGGGCATGTGTAGGCAAAGCAGGAGGAAACCCCTCAGCAAATTTTGAGAGATAACTAAACCTCAAGTGTAGGCACCTGTCAAAGCCATCTGCCAATGACAGTTTTGTGTATTATTGATTTCCATTTATTCATCTGCTTGTTTGTTTAGTTTATTCATGAGTTGGGGAGGGGAAGGGTTCTGATATCACCAAATTAAGAACCCTTAGCCTGATCTATAGAATTATAGTTACAAGACAAGCATTATATTAACAGCCCTAGTGAATAACCTATACTGGAAACTAAATGCCGGGAATGCAACCCTACGAGTTGTCCTGGACTTCTTGGCAGCTTTGATACTATTCACCATGGTATAATTCTGAACAATCGGCTGGGAATGGGCCTTGGGAGAATTGATTTGCAGTGGTTTCAGTGAATTTCTCTGGACTGTGCACAGAAACTAGTACTGGGAGACTACTGACTACTACCATCTAGACTACTGACCAATGGTGTGCTGTTATATATTAAACTGCAGAGAAAATTATCCAGACCTTCAGAGTAAAATGCCATTAATATCCTGGTGATTCCCACCTCCACTGCTCCTTCCCACTCACTTTAGGGAAGCAGTCAATATCCTTGGACATTGCTGAAGCTCAGTAATTGGCTAGATAACTGAGAACAAGTAAAATTAAATCCAGACAAGACAGAATTGATGTAATTTGATAGGAAACTTGAACTTGGGGACTGGGGTTCAGCATATGCTAATGTGGGAATGCTTTCTGCTCCTCAGGTGTCACTGGATTCCAAAATTAGCATGGAACTATCAGGATTTTCTCATGGGAAGAAGGTCATCCCGTTCCCTATACAGAAACAGGTGTTGAGATTATTCTATGAGTGAATGCAAATAAAGCATCTTGTGACTCTTATGCTTTTTACTGCCACCTACTGTAATGTGTATGTTAGTTACTCAGTGGGGGGGTACATGCTGGCAATATAACGGGAGGGCTAGATGCCCAGCCTATCAGTGTTGTCTTGTATAGTTAATCATGTAGGTTTTATGGGTTATGTAGTTGTACCTAGTAACCAAGTAGTGTACCTCTTCTCTGAGAGTGTTTTTTAGCTAGAGACTTTGTTGTAGATAATCTTGGAAGCTAAGATGAGAAGAAGTTTTTGTTATATCCTATATTTTGCATGCAACTTGTATTTTATGAAGTTTTGCATTTTTATCAATAAAGACCAGTTGGTTTATATTTTCTGACTGGATTTTCTTTGGAAAGCAAAATATGGATATTGCATTTTGCAAGCTGTCATGCTGATGTGTAATTTTCCTGAGAGCGGGATTTTTGGGACCTTTGCTGCACTCTGCACAACAGGAACATATTTGTATATTTATATTTAATGTGCTACCAGCATCCATTCCTGAACCAGTCAGGTATGGTGATCATTTCCCAGACTTTGTTTACATCTTGACATGACTAATATACAGTGCATTTGGAAATTCAGACCCCCTTCACTTTTTTCAATTTTGTTATGTTGCAGCCTGATACTACAATCGTTCAAATTCCTTTTTTTCCTCATTAATCTACACTCAGTACCCCTTAATGACAAAGTGAAAGCAGAATTTTAGAAGTCTGTAAATTTATTAAAAAGGAAAAACTGAAATATCACATTGGCATAAGTATTCAGACCCTTTACTCAGTACTTTGTTGGAGCACCTTGGCAGCAATTATAGCCTCAAGTCTTTTTTGATATGACGTGACAAGCTTTGCACACCTGGATTGGGGGATTTTCTGCCATTCTTCTTTGCAAATCCTCTCAAGCTCAATCAGGTTGGATGGGGACCGTCGGTGGACAGCCATTTTCAGGTCTCTCCAGAGATGTTCAATAGGGTTCAAGTCAGGGCTCTGGCTGGGCCACTCTAGGACATTCACAGAGTTGTCCCTAAGCTATTCCTGTGTTGTCCTGGCTGTGTGCTTAGGATTGCTGTCATGTTGGAAGGTGAACCTTCGGCCCAGGCTGAGGTCCTGAGCACTGTGGAACAGGTTTTCATTGAGGATATCTCTGTACTTTGCTCCATTCAGCTTTCCCTCAACCCTGACCAATCTCCCAGTCCCTGCTGCTGAAAAACACCCACACAGCATGATGCTGCCACCACTGTGCTTCACTGTTGGGATGGTATTGGGCAGGTGATGAGCGGTGCCTGGTTTCCTCCAGACATAATGTTTAGAATTGAGGCCAAACAGTTCAACATTGGTTTCGTCAGACCAGAGAATCTTGTTCCTCACAGTCTGAGAGTCCTTCTGGTGCTTTTTTGCAAACTCCAAGCAGGCTTTCATGTGTTTTGCACTGAGAAGAGGCTTCCATCTCGCCACTCTGCCATAAAGCCCAGATTGGTGGAGGGCTGCAGTGATGGTTGTCCTTCTGGAACTTTGTCCCATCTCCACACAGGATCTCTGGAGCTGTCAGAGTGACCATCGGGTTCTTGGTCACCTCTCTTACTGAGGCTCTTCTTCCCCAATTGCTCAGTTTGGCCAGGCAACCTGCTCTTGGAAGAGTCCTGGTTGTGCCAAACTTCTTCCATTTGAGAATTATGGAGGCCACTGTGCTCTTGGGAACCTTCAGTGCAGCAGACATTTTTTTGTAGCCTTCCCCAGATCTGTGCCTTGCAATAATCTTGTCTCTGAGCTCTGCAGGCAGTTCCCTTGACCTCATGGCTTTTGCTCTGGTACAGTAGGCATTGTCAGCTGTGAGGCCTTCTATAGAGAGGTGTGTGCCTTTCCAAATCATGTCCAATCAATTTAATTTGATTATTGATTATGATCAAGAGGAATGGGAGGCACCTGAGCTAAATTTCAAGTGTTGTTGCAAAGGGTCTGAATACTTATGCCAATGTGATATTTCAGTTTTTCTTTTTAATAAATTTATAGACATTTCTAAAATTCTGTTTTCATGTTGTCATTATGGGGTACTGAGTGTAGATTAATGAGAAAAAAAATGAATTTGAACAATTGTAGTATCAGGCTGCAACATAACAAAATTGAAAAAAGTGAAGGGGGCCTGAATACTTTCCGAATGCACTGTAGCATGCCGCTACTCATGAAAAGTAACCAGAAGCCTAAACTGGTACAAAACATCTTTTAATTATTAATACTCAGTGATTTTAGCACTGATTTTAAATCTATATTTCCTATTTTTGCATTGTATTTTAGCTTAAATATTCAACTGAACAGAAAATTGGGACATCAAGAAAAAAATGAATAGTAAAATAGGAAAGAATTCATTACATGCAATCTCAAAAATAGCTGGAATGAATGCTACAAGAAACTGCTGAACAGTTCAAAAACACTTCTCTACGATTTTTAACGGACAGAAAAAACTACCTCTAATGTGATGATGATATTCATCACAGAACTAGGAAGAATAAACTGAAAAGTGGAACAAAGCATTCAGCAACCATGCACAAGGTATATCTCCTGCTAGTTATTATTAAAATTACCTTGCCCTAGTACGTGGCATTCTATGCACACAATTATGTTGCAAATGGTCAGTCACATGGAAACATAAGAGCCTGCACAAATTAAAATTATCATAATCTTTGTTTAAATTTACTAGAAATAAGGAAGCATTAATATCCATTATAAAAATGTTACTTAAAACAGAAATGTCAGTTTCTGTGAGTTAATTCCTTCTTAAGTTTAAATATGTTCTTAAAACAGTCATTTATCAGAATTAAGTAATATAATTAATGCATTTTAAGAGGATTACATAATACTGAAATCAGATTTCTTGCATTCTGCATATTACAATGAGTATTACCATTTAAAGTATTTTATTACGTTTCCAAAAGAATCCCTACTTATGATCAGGCCATTCTGTAGCTGATAGTAAAAATTAGCAAGATTTTTAATTACAAGAAATGCTTACTCTATTATGATTTTCATTTGTGATTTTAATCTTAGCTTCATATTTAATCCTAATCCTTATTCATCATTAATTTTGACAGAAATTTATTTAATGAGTCCAATGAACCACTTTGAGGTCCTAGAAAGAAATACCTTTAGAACTACAGTAGTTAACTGGTTTTAAACTAATCTAACATATTTAGACTCAATAAACACTTACGGAACTGATGGTGACATTTGAATAGACAAAAACTATACATTCTAGCTAGACAATTCTCACTGGCTGCAAGCAATTATCTAGAAGTGGTTGAGCAGGGAAACAGTATTTTAAAACGCTCTAGGTGAAATTAACTAATGGCTGGGATTCAATTCACCCCAAATACTTTACAGGCTTGGTTCTAATTTGAAAGGAACATTATAAACAAAAAGTCACAGTGACATGCTAATTCTGATACTAAAGTAAAGACAACTTCCACAATTTCCCAAGGATGATTTTTACTTCAGAATTTTGAGTGCATGAAATGGAAAATGTGTTTTGTTTCGTGCATGAAACAAATTGTGGCCTGTCATGCTTGAAAGTGTGGTCCACCAAACCAGCCCACCTATCTCCCCTCCAGATCTTCCCAGAACCTAACCCTAACCTTTCTTCTTATCCCTATTTAGCTATTTTTACACACCACTGCTCATGGTCTTGCCTTTTCCCTATGTCTCTCACCCTAGAACACCTCTACGTCTATGTGTTTGGGATCTGTACCCAGGTGAAACATGTATTTCAATCCAGGCACAGACTATCTGAAATTGGCTGTTCCATGCACCAAATGTTTTGCATGTCCCTAGTTTTAAGAGACTATTGCTGCCTTGTCATTGTCACGTCTCCATGTGTTTGTGCACAGAAGCATTTACAGATTTTTTTCTATGTAACTTTCCCCATGGAATTAATGATCTCAACAGTATGCTAAGTTATTATCTGTACCTTATTTTGAGTATGAAGGGGTTCAGATTTTCTAAAAAAGAAGTTTTATAAATATTTTTAATTGTTGGTGGATTCTGTAGTAACCATACTGGTTTACAGATTTTATTTCCTTGATGAGAATGTGAAACACAAAAATTTGGGTCCAAACTTTTATGCAAATGCAAGATCTCCTGAGAACAGGGCTCTTACAGAGCCTCTCATGGGCACAAGGAAACATTTTCTCTATATTCCCTTTCCAAAACAGAAGCAGCCTCCAACAGTATTCCGGATGATGTATCAAAATAGTGAGAAAGGTGGGTGCTTGGGTCTTCAGAGGAAACAGATTACCTCTGCTTGGTAATCCAGAAGTACATTATGGAAAATTCATCCACTTCTGATTATGTGCTAATGAAGAAAGTACTACAGAACTGAGCACAATTCCTAATTAAGGGGGGGAGGTGTTCGAAAGAAATATTCAGCCATTAGTTTTCAAGCGTTCTTACCTGTGTGGCTTCAGGTTGTACAGGAACCTGAGTTGTTTGTGCAAGTCTGGATTCAGCATGAACTAGAAACAGAATAATACAATCAATACTGAAATTAATACAACAGAAGCTTCTTTTAGCTTGCCTCGTTATGTTGCACTTGACTACTGTAATGAGTTCTCCACAGGAATATCCTTAAAAATACCCAGAAATATCAGCTGGTGCAAAATGGATCAGGTAGGTTTCTAATTAATCATAAACTGAAATATGTAATTCAGTATTGGAAGAACTATTTCCAATTGCTTGTAAGCACAATTTAATGTGCAAACATTATAACCTTTAAAGCTGTAGACAAGACCAAATATCCAAGGGCCTGCCTCTCCTATTATAAAGCTGTCCACCCGTTAAGATCTGCAGGAGAATTTCTTCTGAGGATTCCCCCACTTCCAAAGATTTACTGACTGGGAGAATCTTTTTAATGGGATGCCTTCTCTTAGGATGTGTGTTGGGTCTCATTCTTTCCACTTTAAAATGTGTCTTTTCAGCCAGGCCTTTAAATGTTAATTATCATAACGTGTGAATATTTTATTAAGTTTTACTTTTCACTTTTTCCTTGTAAAGCTGAGCATTCTACAAATGCAAAGGCAAAGTACAAGTAGTCCTCGACTTACAGTCAGGACCAGAAATGTTGGAACAAGGACAACTGTTTTGGCATTTGGCCTCTGTACACCACCACACTGAAGCTGAAAGGAAACACACCCAGGTGGGAGCGAAGTCAGGACTTTCAGCTGTAATTTAAGGGGTTTGACAAAAGTGGGGCACTAACCATTCAGGAAGTACAGCCAGTGGCATACACACACACCCATCGTTGGTGGCTCATAAGTAATGGAATGAATGGCTGACAAGCAGCTGCATGGCCACGTGTGGCCTGTTTCCTGGGTACCCTGTGACCAATCAAGCAGATAAAAGGCCTGGAGGTGGTTCTGAGTGTTACATTTGCATTTGGTAGCTGTTCACTGGAACTCTCAACATGAGGTCCAAAGAGGTGTCCATGCGAGTGAAGGAGGCCATCATTAGGCTGAGAAAACAAAATAAACCCATAAGAGAGATAGCAAAAACATTGGGAGTGGCCAATACAACAGTTTGGAACATCCTGAAAAAGGAGGAATTAACTCGCAAGCTCAGCAACAGCAAAAGGCCTGGAAGACCACAGAAGACAACTAAAGTGGATGACCTCAGAATTCTGCTCATGGTAAAGAGGAACCCTTTCACAACGTCTAGCCAGGTCAAGAACACTCTTGAGGAGGTAGGCATGTCATTGTCAACATCTACAGTCAAGAGACGGCTTTATGAATGTAAATACAGAGGCTTCACAACAAGGTGCAAACTACTGGTAACGCTCAAGAACAGAAAGTCCAGATTAGACTTTGTCAGCAAACACCTAAAAAAGCCTGCCCAGTTCTGGAAAAAGATTCTTTGGACTGATGAAACCAAGATTAACTTGCACCAGAATGATGGGAAGATAAAAGTATGGAGAAGGAAAGGAACAGCTCATGATCGAAAACATACCATATCATCTGTCAAACATGGTGGCGGCAGTGTTACGGCATGGGCGTGTATGGCTGCCAATGGAACCAGGTCACTGGTGTTTATTGATGACCTGACTGCTGATAAAAGCAGCAGGATGAATTCTGAAGTGTATAAGGCTATACTTTCTGCTCAGATTCAGCCAAATGCTGCCAAACTGATAGGACACTGCTTCATATTGCAGATGGATAATGACCAAAACATACAGCAAAAGCTACCTAAGAGTTTCTCAAGGCAAAGAAGTGGGACATTCTTCAATGGCCAAGTCAGTCACCTGATCTCAACCCAATAGAGCATGCTTTTCACTTACTGAAGACAAGACTGAAGGCAGAAAGACCCACAAACAAGCAGCAGCTGAAGGCAGCTGCAATAAAGGCCTGGCAAGACATCTCGAGGGAGGAAACTCAGCATTTGATCATGTCCATGGGTTCCAAACTTCAGGCAGTCATTGACTGCAAAGGATTTTCATCCAGGTATTAAAGGCGATCCTTATGTTTGTCATGATATTTGTTTGTTCCATTACTTATGAGCCACCAACAATGGGGGGGGGGGGGTGTATGCCACTGGCTGAACTTCTTGAATGGTTAGTGCCCCACTTTTGTCAAACCCCTTGAATTACAGCTGAAAGTCCTGACTTCGCTCCCATCTGGGTGTGTTTCCTTTCAACTTCAATGTGGTGGTGTACAGAGGCCAAATGCCAAAACAGTTATCCTTGTTCCAATATTTCTGGTCCTGACTGTATAACCATAATTGGGAAATTTCCATTGCTAAGCAATGCGGTCATAAAGCGAGATGCCACGTGACCCACATCACTTAGCAACTGCAATCCCGGCAGTCCCTGTCGCCATTGTTAACTGAGAATTGCAAGTCATCAAGCAAATACCCACCCCAATCCAAACCATTCCGGGCTTGGTTCCTCCCAGCCCCGAGCCTCAGTAAGGTAAGGGACTGCCTCCAACTCCCCCCACCAGCCTATCTCCCCCCATCTCTGCCCTTCTGGCCACCCTGCACCCTGCCTTGCTGGGTGGCAAGCAGCCCCAAAACCGCATAGTTCAGGGGCTGCTTGCCATGCCCTGGGAAGCCGCAGCCCAGTCCCAGCGGCAGTCCCCCTTGCTACCCCGCACTCCGAGACTCCTGCCACCCTGCACTCCACCACCCCAGCTGACCCTTGCTATCTTCTTGCTCCCACTACTGTCAAGGCGTGCCGGGCCTGGCTGCTGAGCCGGGCTGGGCAGGGCTTCAGCTGCGGAAAAAAAAAACCCGGAAGTAACCCGAGCACAGCACCAAAACACCCCTTTGTGCCTCACTTCTGGTTAAGGCTGGGCTGGGTTTTTGCTTTGTGCTGCGCAGAAAAAAAAAGCCCAAAGCCACCCAAGCCACAGTGTGCCAAAACGCCCCTTTGCTCCATGCTCCTGGCCTGGGCTTCTGACTTTTTTTTTCACAGCATGAAGCAAAAGTCAAAAGCCCAGCTCCACCTCGCCCTGTCCAGGAGCTTTTTGCAAAGGGGCATTTTGATGTGCTGTGGCTCAGGGGCTGCTTTTGGCTTTTTTTTTCCGCAGCCAAAGCCCAGCCCACCCTAACCCAGCACACCTCATCAGCAGCAGGAGCAAGAAGACAGCGAAGGTCAGCCAGGGAGGTGGAGCCCAGGGCGGCGGGGGGAAAAGGGCAGAGATGGGGGGAGATAGGTAGGTGGGGGGAGTTGAATCACCCCTATGTTCATAAGTGTGGGTGGGCTGCCAAGTGCCCAAATTTTGATCATGTGACTGTGGGGGCTCCGCAATGGCCGTAACTTTGGGCACCAGTTGCAAGTCACTTCTTTCAGCGTGTCCATAACTTCAAACAGTTGCTGAATGAATGGTCATAAATCAAGGACTATCTGTATAAATGGACTGAAATGTAAAAATATTTAATTACTTGAGCTTCATTACCATTTTGCTACATACTTTATATATAAACAATGTTATATTACAGACCTGGAGGGCAAACCATCTGTGGTATTTGCAAAGTTTGTGGATTCATAGGCTGAGCTGAAACAATAGCAGGGTCAAGTGCTTGGTTCTCAAATTCCAGCATAGAGTCCTAGATAATTAAGACAAGATTTAAGACACCTTCAACAGAGACAAAAAGCAATGCCAATCAGCCACTGCCAAATTTTGTGTTTCAGGCCAACTGCAGTAAACATTTCCCTACTTCAATTGGATTCTACTTGTGGTGGAATGGGATTGTGGAGGCCAGAGTCGGGGAGTCAAGCATTCTCTTTCGTCTCCCGCAAGGTTTCTCTTTCAATCCAGCAAGGTTTATTAGCTACCACCTCTATCAAGAATCTTCCCAGACTGGAACCAGTTCCCAGGGTCAATCAGTAAAGAGTGCCTGCATTCCTCAGGGAGGTGCCAGTCTCCTCCTCTTATCTCTTCCTCTCGCTTCGGGAGAGGAAAGAGAATGCTTGACTCCCCGACTCTGGCCTCCACAATCCCATTCCACCACACTACTCATGATTAAAAAATACTGCAATCTTACTCTAATCAAATTATCAATTACCTGCATGAAGTTATATGGGCCTTGCATTTGTGCCATAAGATCCTGCACCCGCTGTCTTCTAACAAGTGGATCTGCTTGAGCCACAGCTGTAAGTGTATGGGCATCTGGAACTGGAGGAGATGTAGCCTGTGGTTGTTGCTGGAGTGAATTTACCACCTACATTTGAAATGATCAATACAGTTTCAGTCAGTCCACAATTAGAATGGCAAATTGACAATATTATCTATTAGCAATTGTGTGACGATAGTATATTTGACTGTCCTCCAGGAGGAAGAGTGGTATAAAGATAAAGGTTTTTACAGCTGTAAATAGTTAAGATCTGGGTCATTATCTCCTTTTAAAAGTCTGCAAAAATGGGAAGGATGATTTGGATGAAGTTAGCACTATATGCTGTTAGCTTACTTAAGAAACTGAAAAAGAAAGCACGTCTCCGTAAAAACTAATAGCATGCTTGGGATTTTAATAGTAACATGACGGTGATCAAAAATGAATCTTATAGATACATTTTTATAAGGGGGAAGAGGTAGGATCCTTAAATGCTATAACCTAAGTGAACTACACATATCTAACTTAAAGTACTTAGCTTACACAATTCCAACAACAGAATTGATATGCATTTGATAAGGAAATGTTAATTATATGATCCTTATTTATATTTAATATTAGTGCCAAAATGCCCTTTGATATAACATATAGAATACTGAACTGCTGAAATCAATGAAGTTATCACGAACATTCAGTGCTTGCTGTTACCATCATTACTGTATGCACAACTATACCGATCTGGTGAAGTTAGGCACTCTCATCAATTTGATCCATTTGTGTTTTAGACTGATGAAGGCTCAAACAATATCTGTAAGGATTTCTAGATAAACTAATTATGTTCATGCTCCATCTTTTCTATATTAATGTATCTAATATAACAGTACTCTAATAAGTGCAGTTAGTCCTTGAGTTACAATGGCAACTGGGACCGGAATTTCCATTTCTAAGCGATGCAGTCGTAAAACGCAACATCACATGACCACATCGCTTAGCGACAGCAATTCTTTCAGTCCCCATTTCCATCATTAAGCGAGGATTGTGGGTTGTTAAGCGAGTGCCTCCTCACAATTTCCTGCCAGCTTCCGCCAACCAAAGTTAGTGGGGAAGCTGACAGGAAATTGCAAGTCCCAGGTGGCATACAAGCAGGCAGGTAAGTGGCTGCTGGCAGGTGGGAGAGGGAGCGAGGGGGGTGCGCGAGTGGCCAGAGAGGCACAGCGCATGCGCAGCAGGGCTTGGAATGGCTGCTGACAGCTGGGAGAGGGTGAGCAAATGGCCAGGGAGTGTGCACAAGTGGCTGGGGAGGCACTGTGCAAGCACAGTGAGGCTCAGGGAAAGTGCACAAGTGGCAGAGACAGAGCAGCAGGGCTTGGGGTGATTGCTGCTGGGCTGGACAGGATTTGCAAGTGGCCAGGGAGGGTACCTGAGTGGCCGGGAGGCACTGTGTGAGAGCAGCGAGGGTTGAGGAGAGTGTGTGAGAGAGTTAGGGTTAGGGGAGGGTGCGTGGGGGGGGGGAGACTTACCTGAGCAACTTGCAACCACATACAGGTAGTCCTCAGCCAACTCCCCCATTGGCTCTGCTTGTAGAAAGCCAGCAGGGAAGGTGTAATGGTATGTGGGAAAGACCTTGGGAGACTGGGCAAAGACATGCTGCCAAGGGAACAGTCAGATAAGAGACAGCATAGCCCGCAACTGGATAGCAGGCAGGGCAAGAGGCTCAGAAGAGACCCTCCCTAGTTTTTCGGGCTATAAAGGAGATGGGGGGAGGACCATACTTTCAGATTTACAAGATTCTGTCAATGGAGCTTTACAATAAAGTAAAAGTAACTCATCTGGTTGTGATTCCCATCTGGTTTACCCCAGACGACCAACATCAGGTCGCAAATTGCGATCATGTGACTGCAGGACACTGCAACCATCGTAAGTGCAAGACAGTTGCCAAGTGCCCAGATCGCTATCACGTGACTGCAGGGATGCTGGGACAGCTGGAACTTCGAGGACTGGTCATAACCACCACTTGTTCAGCACCATTGTAACTCTGAATGGTTGCTTAATGAGTGGCTGTTAACCGTGGACAACCAGTAGTATGTGACAGGCTCCTTGGGAGAAAAAGCGGCGGAAGTGAATTAAGGGAGAAACTTGCCACCTTCCCTGCCAGCTTCCCCACTGACTTTGCTTGCTGGAAGCTGGCAGGGAAGGTCACAAATGACAATCATCTGATCATGGATCGCTGCAACCATTGTAGATGTGAGGCAGTTGCCAAGTGCCTGAATCATGATCATGTGACTGTGGGGGTGCTGCGACAGCTAGAACCTCAAGGACCGGTCCTAAGTATCACTCATTCAGCAACTTTGAGTGATTGTAACCTGAGGACTACCTGTATTTGGAAAAAATATATGTTCCTGTCAACAGTTTCTTTGAGAATTGGTTCAAGATTAATTATTCTGTTTTGATTATAGTCATTATGAGTTATGAAGGAATTATAACTTACTGCAATTTTACATAAGAATATGTAATACCTTACCTCAACAGTTTCAACTGTCCATTCATCTACTTGTTCCTTCTCATTATTGCTGAACTGAGCCTCTGCCATGAATTGTCTGTTTACATACTAAAATAAAAGTGAGAGAATGCAACAGTAAACCAACAGCATTCATTCTAGAAAGGTGACTACAGTAGTTCTACTAAAGAGTACCTCTGTTGATTCAACTTCACTGGGTTCAGTGTATTCTTCTGTTGGCTCTGGCTCTGTGAGGAAAACACACTCTTTATATAAAGCTGCATTAAAATGAATGTTTTACATTAATAATATTTATTTAATTATTAAACTTGTATGCTGCCCAACTCTCAATGACCCTGGGCAGCTCACAACAATCAAACAAATAAATTACAATAAAAGCAATAAAACATAAAAAATAAAGGTAAAAATATACATACTCTTATTCATCCATCTCTTAGCTGTGAAGTAGAATCATAACTGTAATGATTATTTGAATCCACAAAATATAGGCATTAAGATCTGAGATGTATGTTTATTTAGTTGAACTGCATGTTTTAAAAATATTGTGCCCCTCTGAAAATATTAAATAGCTAGAACATGGATGTATAACTCACAAATCCTCTACTGTAACTCTATCCCCCCCCCCGTCCAAGTATCCTAGGAATTGGTAGGCAAAACATTTCAGCTCATTTTGTGGTTTTTGGAATTGGAGAGATTTTAACAGGTAAATTAGACACCTTGAGTTAAGATATCCATCCCATCCATTAATATCCCTCAAACCTGCTTCTTTTTGTTTCAGAGGTAAGGGCAAAATTGTTACCTCATGCCTCAGAAACTCTAAAAGCTCCTATTTTGTACATTAAGCCCTTGAACAAACAAAAGCCAAAAACTCTGGCCTCTCCTTGTGACTTCTTCACTAAACATACAGGTGAAACTCGAAAAATTAGAATATCGTGCAAATGTTCATTTATGTCAGTATGGCAACTCAAAAGGTGAAACCAATATATGAGATAGAGGCATTACATGCAAAGCGAGATATGTCAAGCCTTACTTTGGTATAATTGTGATGATTATGGCGTACAGCTTATGAAAACCCCAAATTCACAATCTCAGAAAATTAGAATAGTGTGAAAAGGTTCAATATTCTAGGTTCAAAGTGTCCCACTCTAATCAGCTAATGAATCCATAACACCTGCAAAGGGTTCCTGAGCCTTTCAATGGTCTCTCAGGCTGGTTCAGTAGGAATCAGAAGCATGGGAAAGACTGCTGACCTGACAGTTGTGCAGAAAACCATCATTGACACCCTCCATAAGGAGGGAAAGCCCCAAAAGGTAATTGCAAAAGAAGTTGGATGTTCCCAAAGTGCTGTGTCAAAGCACTTCAATAGAAGGTTATGTGGAAGGAAAAAGTGTGGGAGAAAAAGGTGCACAAGCAGCAGGGATGACCGCAGCCTGGAGAGGATTGTCAGGAAAAGGCCATTCCAAAGTGTTGGGGACTTTCACAAGGAGTGGACTGAGGCTGGAGTTAGTGCATCAAGAGCCACCACACACAGACGGATCCTGGACATGGGCTTCAAATGTCATATTCCTCTTGTCAAGCCGCTCCTGAACAACAAACAACGTCAGAAGCGTCTTACCTGGGCTACAGAAAAAAAGAACTGGTCTGTTGCCCAGTGGTCCAAAGTCCTCTTTTCTGATGAGAGCAACTTTTGCATCTCATTTGGGAACCAAGGACCCAGAGTCTGGAGGAAGAATGGAGAGGCATACAATGCACGATGCTTGAAGTCCAGTGTGAAGTTTCCACAGTCTGTTGATTTGGGGAGCCATGTCATCTGCTGGTGTTGGTCCACTGTGCTTCATTAAGTCCAGGGTCAATGCAGCCGTCTACCAGGAGATTTTGGAGCACTTCATGCTTCCTTCCGCAGACGAGCTTTATGGGGATGCTGACTTCATTTTCCAGCAGGACTTGGCACCTGCCCACACTGCCAAAAGTACCAAAACCTGGTTCAATGACCATGGGATTACTGTGCTTGATTGGCCGGCAAACTCGCCTGACCTGAACCCCATAGAGAATCTATGGGGCATTGCCAAGAGAAAGATGAGGGACATGAGACCGAACAATGCAGCGGAGCTGAAGGCCGCTATTGAAGCATCCTGGTCTTCCATAACACCTCAGCAGTGTCACAGGCTGATAGCATCCATGCCACGCCGCATTGCGGCAGTCATTGCTGCAAAAGGGGCCCAAACCAAGTACTGAGTACATATGCATGCTTATACTTTGCAGAGGTCCGATATTGTTCTATTTCCAATCCTTGTGTTATTGATGTCATGTAATATTCTAATTTTCTGAGATTGTGAATTTGGGGTTTTCATAAGCTGTACGCCATAATCATCACAATTATACCAAAGTAAGGCTTGACATATCTCGCTTAGCATGTAATGCGTCTGTCTCATATCCTTGGTTTCACCTTTTGAGTTGCCATACTGACATAAATGAACATTTGCACGATATTCTAATTTTTCGAGTTTCACCTGTATATCCTTGTACCCTCAGAAGCTAACTCCAACCACATTTCTTATTTAAAAAAAGTACAACTCCTGACTGCAAGAAAGCTACAGTCTCCTGAGGTTTAATCTAATAGATGCATTGCCAGTCTAGTTTTTAAAGGCTGGCCAGTATGACCTAAATGTGACCTATTTACTTTGTCTGAAAGCTGAACGGTTGTTTGGAGTGTGCCAAATAAATGTGAAAGCAATTTAAAAAACAAGTGTGTAGTGTGGGTATAGCCTTATATACGATAATACGATGTAATATATTGAGTATACCGCACTCAACAAATAAGTACGCACAAGGCTTCAAAAATTCTACAAATCTACCAAGGGTATTCCTGTACATTTTAACTTGGAAATAACTTCCGCCGAGCAAAGTGGGACTCTTGAATTAACATGCCTAGAATCAGACTGCAGTTATTTTTTTTAGTTACCAGCTTCTGCCACAGAATCTTCAGGTGCAGGTGCAGGTGCTGTCTCCTCTTCTTCACAGAGCCCATTTTGATGGTTGTGAGTACTGTCAAAGTAACTTGTTTGAAGAATGCGTTCAACAACTTCTTTTAGGGCTTTATCTGTAACCATGAGAACAACGGTTTTTAACCGTGTCACTTGCCAAATATCTTTACATTAACTATGTGAGAGAGAAATTATTATGTTTCAATTACTCCATATTTTACAAAGTATTTCAATTTGAAAAAATTTGTTTCTATTTAGCAGAATTATATTAAAATGCATGTATATTTTTATAATATAAACAGAAATGCATTTTGATTGATTTTTCAAAAACATCATATAAATGGAAAATATACAGCATCATAAAGTATTTGCCCTTTAATATTTCTGTGAAATTCTTATAAAGGAACAAGTACTTCAACCTGATACTTTTATTTTCACTAGAATGAAAACAAAAAAGAAGCATTAACTGGACAGACTCACTTGAGTATTACTAGTGTGCAACCTTCTTTCTATTTCTACAATAAGCAGCCATTTTAATATTAATGAGCAAGAAAAAATCTAACTTAAAAAAAAAAAGAACCAATTTAACCATAACCCAGATTCAACTGCCAAATACTGCTTAGAGCTCTACTATTACACAATATTGCTGTCAAGTATGCCTTCCAGAATCCACTGATCAGAGATGTACCAGACAGCATGTCACTTAAGCCTTCTCAAATCAAGAACTATCCAAGAATTGCTACCATACTGATTCAGCTAAAGGACATAATAAGGCAGGATATGTGTCACTTTTGTATGGTATCCGAGACAAAAGAACCACTTGAAGATCAAAGACCAAGGCACACAGTGCTTCACAGAAGTAAGTCCTCTAAAAGGAGCATACTGAGATGAAGTGGTTGGACTCCAAATATCAAGTATGCACTAAAGATAGCACATTATAAATTCAGATAATGGAAAACTGGAGCAGACAATGAAGGAAGTAAGGCCTATATGAAAACACTTTTTATGAAGTTTTTTATACAGAAAAAGGGAGGGATTTATCCTTAAAAAACTAATGGGAGATTATTCATGCTAAGAGTTAGGGTACAGAAGTGGTACCACAAATTCCAGGGTAGTCTTCCTTTATAGCAGAGATAAATTAAGGAATCTAGTAATATCCAGTATGAGACTAAGTTGTGTCCCTTCTGACCAAGAGTAGTAGTTTTTTAGAAAGATATGTGAAACATGATGCCTGATATAAGCATCAAGTTTCCTCATAAAATAATTTCTGTAAGAATCAATTCCATTAGACATACTAGACATCTATTATACATACTCAAGGATTAGTAACAAGCTTATTTTAGTTTATTGAATCCAGCTTTCCCTAAGACTATAACAGAATTAACGTGGGCAAAAAGCATATTTGTAAATCTCTCAAGTTTTAATTTGTCAGGAGAACATTAACTGTATTAAAGTTGTTAAAAGTACATCTTTTAGGAGGATGAATGATGTCTGGGAAGAACCAAATCAAATAAATAACTAACTCATTGCAGCTGAGAGATCCTAACAAATATTACCCAAGAGCAGCCATTATTTGAATGTAATAGTCTTGTGCCATCTTAAAAACTAACCATTTATTATCATGTGTGAGTTGCATGGATCACAATCTATTTCATCAAAGCATGGAGTCACGTTGATTAGATCATCATATGGAAGGTAATTCTTTAAATGACAGGAAGCTATAACTGCCAGAACTCCACACATTTCCAATAGCCACCACAACCTTGGCTTTTAACATATGAATTGTACGCACTATTTGGAACTATATGAACCACTTATCTGCCCATCATTGTAGCAATTCTGCCATCTATATTGTATATATATCAAGAAAACTAGTAAGTCATATTATACAAGGAGGACTAATTATTTTTGTATTGGGAAGAGTTTGTACAAGTACATTAAAGAATATTATGAGAGATACTCCATGATCTCAAATATAATACTAAATCAAAACCTCTTAAGCCAACATCAGTTGATCACTAAAATCAATAGATACACCACATTACAATGTTCTGTCATATTCTCATGTACACACACACACACTTCATACACATTTAAGTACTCAAATAGAATGCAAGCACATATGCCTGGGAAATGGTGGACTGAGCCCCACTTGCTTCTGTCAGGGTGTCTCTAAATCTGTACACACAAATCTATTGCACTGATAACTCTTGCATACAGCCAAAATGATAACGCTGTCAACAGTCTCCTCTGTCATTGATTTACTCAGAAGAAAGAAGGGGCAATCCTCCTTCCTTAGGATGTGTGCTAAAGGCTGGACCATCTCCCCAGAAGAAGCACCACTCATTCATTAATAATTCCAGTCTTTAAGAGGTAAATCAAGATCAAAGAATTCAAAGTTCAAAAAATACAAGGTCAAAGTTTAAAGGCATAAAAGAAGAAAGGGGGGAAAGGGTGAAGAAATTATTTACTTCTGAAGATGCTGATCTGAGCCAGCTGCTCCCATCCCAGAATCCCTCAAAACACAAAATACAAAAAGAACAATGTTCTACATCTCTGATCCCCACAGACAAAATAAATGCCAAACTGGTTCTAGCTCTGCTGCTCCCTAGCTTGCTATATAATTCTGTGGTCTCCAACCCAGAATTCTTTTTTCTAATCAGCTTCCAGCCAGCCCCAAAGAAGACTTCAGATGGAAATAAAGGCAAAAGACAAAAAACAAAATAGAACCAGTCTCTTTTTAAAAACCCACCCAATAAGAGAAAACTCTTGATTAGTTTCTTAGCATTTGGTTCTCTCTCACTTCTTGGATTGCTAGGTGAGCTCATTTTTTATTTAACTCTTCCTGTACCTGAATCTCTTGGAATGAAATTTCCCCACATTCGCTACAAGTATTTTAGTTTGGTTCTTAATCATGATACTTCCATTACTCTCCTGCTTCAATCATATTCTCTAGTTACTAAATAGTAAATTCAAAAGCATCACCTTCATCTTAATGTGCCATGACAAATTCTTCAGATGTATATGAGTTTGTATGAACATATAAATAATATTCCTGGCAGAATTTTCCTAACTATTATGTATATATTCTAGGCTTATGGAATATATTTACTGAAACATTGACTAGCTATCAATTCATTCTTCTTCAGTAGGAGACACATGAAATTTCTAATGTTTTTCTGCATAAAATGCAACTCGGTTTGAAAAGCTCTTTTGCAAATCCAGTTTCTGCAAAGAAGTATTTGCTAATCACTACCAGCAATGCAATACAGGGAAACCTTCTTTTCCAGATCTCAAAGCAATTGACTTTGCACGCAGCATACCAAATTTGTGCTGCAGTTTATGTCACTCATATCAATGTATGTTATCATGTAATTACAGAAATGATATAAATTAAGGATTTCCAGGGAAGAAATGGCAGATTGAATACGCTCCATTTTTTTTTGTGGAGCTGATGTCCATGGCAATTAGAGGAGCTGGCATTGGGTCAGCTCTTCAGAATCATCTCCAGATAAAGGAGATTACCTGTGGGTGATCCTGTCACTCCTTACAGAGAAGCCCTGGGAAGAGATTGCAATTAAATCAATCTCCTGAAAGACAAGTTGCTATACACCGGGAATATTTCCTACTATCCTGGGAGAAAGAAGATCAAAGTAACTTTGAAGATCAAAAAGAAGTATTTTAACATTTGGAAACTGCGAAAGGGGATTAAGAATGTTGACTGGGGACAGTAAAGAGGCTAGATGGATTTGAAACAGCTTTTCTTAAACATTTAATACAATCCTTAAAAAATACAGTATGTGAATTTGGATTTAATTGCATGAAAATCTGTCCTGGGAAAGTTTTGCTCCTGAAAATAATCTCCAGATAAGACTGAGCTTTCAAGGTCAGAGGGAACAGAGAGCAATTAAAGGAATATATCTCTTTTAACACAATGGAGGAGTATGTATATATTTATTTATTTAATTAATCTGTTAAATTTATATGCCACCCATCTCCCCAAGAAAGAAATTTTTGGCTGTTTGGAATCAGTGTGTCCAGGACCTATTTTTAAAACTGGGACTAGCAGAGGTTGTAGAAGAAAAGATTTTACTGGATAAAATAGCAGCTGAGGACTTGAATAAGGATTCTGAAATGGACTTTAAAGAAATGCCAGTTTATAAAAGAAACATGGAAGATATGGAAAAAGATGCTGTGGATCTGGACTCAAAGTTGCTTGATTATAAGAATGATATGGAGAAAGAAGCTGTAGTGGATTAGAAGAGTGACTCTGAGAATTATCCTACTTTAGACCCAGAGAAGGAAAACACCAAATCTCTGAAACTTTTTCTGAAAATAAATAGGGAGAGAATGATAAGAGATTGCTATTTGGGGTTTTATTTGGAGAAGACACTGAAGACTGAGCCTTTCAAAAAGAAGAAAAAGGAATTCAAAGTGGATTTATCAGATCAGGGTTAAACTGTCTATGTTTTGATCTTGGATTGTTAATACTGAATTTTCTTTTTTTGACCAGGACTGTAAGACGATGATTTATACCTGTAGAAGTGATTTATCTGGTTTAGTTTAAAATACATATGTGATTATTATTGGTCTTTTGTATGCTTAAAGGGAAAGATCTTTTAGGTTTTATTCTTCAGAAAAAAAATTAGAAGTTAAAATGTAAAATAGACCTGTTTGTTTAAGCTTAAAATATAAAGTTTATTGTTACTAGCATTCTTAATGTTTTTGCTGATTAGATTGATTGTTGAATATTTTTCATAATTTGGTTATTGTTTAGGGATGAGAAAAGGGATAAAGAGGGCTTTTTTTAAAGTAATATTAAAGAAGGTGTCAAATTACTGTTAACATATATACTTGTTTGGAAGGAGGGGGAAGTCATATTTTATATCTCTTTCTTTCTCATCTCTTTCTTTTTTTATTTTTGTTTGTAGGTCTCTTAGTTTTGTATTAGTTTGTGTGTGTGTTTGTGTATACAAAAGAAATGATATAATTTAAGGTAAATGACATAAATCCCCATGATGCCCTACTCTCTGATTCAGTGGACATTCCTAAATGACCAACCCCCTTTCCAATTAGTCTATTAACACAGACAAAAAAAAATATGTTCCAATAAAAACCTAGTAAGGTGGCATGAATATAAATATACAACTTAATACATTGATTATGTGCCATCAAGTTGTTTCTGACTCTTAGTGGCTACATAGGTAAATTTTTTCCATGACGATCTATCCTTAACCTGGTCTTTCAGGTCTTCCAACAATGCACTTATAACAAAGTCCATCCACCTTGCTGCTACTTGTCCTCTTCTTTTCTTTCCTTCCACCTTTCCCAGCATTACAGTCTTTTCCAGAGAGCTAGATCTTCACATAATTTAGCCAAAGTAGAATAATTTGAGCCTAGTTTTTGTGCCTTGAGTGAGAACTCTGGATTTGTTCAATGATCCATTGATTTCTTAGCTGTCCATGGTATTCTCCAACACCAAAGCTCAAAAGTGTCAATACTCCTCCTATCCTGTTTCTTCAAAGTCCAACTTTTGCTTCCACAGCACAATTCTTTGTAGATAATAGAGCTATCATGGCATTTGAATATTTTTTCCAAGGCCTTTGTGGCTGCTCACCAAGTATTAGTCTGTGGTGTGTTTCTTGACTGCTTGTTCCTGTAGTGTTGATGGTTGATCCTAAAAGGCAGAAGCTATCTACCACTTCAATATCTTAACTGCCAATTCTAAGACTGGTTGTTCTACCTGTTGTCATTAGTTTGGTCTTCTTTATATTTAATTTTAGTCCCATTTTTTTCACTATGCTCCTTGACTTTTATTACTAGAGCTTGTAGATCCTTTGCAATTTCAGCTATCAGGGTGGTATCATTAGCATAGTGCAGGTTATTGATGTTTCTTCCTCCAGTTTTAATACCGTGCTCATCTTCTTCCAGTTCAGCTTCCCTTAATATACATTTAGTATATAGGTTGAATAAATAAGGGGAGAGTATACAGCCTTGTCGCACTCCTTTGCCAACCTGGAGCTAGTCTATTTCACCATGTACCATCCGTACTGTGGCTTCCTGAGCTGTACATAAGTTTCTCTTGAGAACAATGAGATGTTCTGTGATTCCCATTCTTCTGAGCATATTCCACAGCTTGACATGATTGACATAAGCAAACGCCTTTCTATAATCAATAAAGCATACAGTGACTTCTTTTTGGTATTCTTTGGCTTTCTCAATTATTCAGTATGCATCAGCAATAATATCTCATGTTCCTTGGCCTTTTCTAAAGCCAGCTTGAACATCCGGCATCTCTTTTTCTTTTGGATGATCCTAAGCACTGTTTTAGCATGTAAAACTAAGGTTTGCACACTGTTAAGTCTCCTCTTTTTTTTTTTTTGGAATTACCATATAACCATAGCTACTGCAAATTATAAAGAATCATCCTAAATATTCTAAATTTGGCATTTGAAAATCAGAAGAGTCAAAATACTTACATGTTGTTCCACATACAGGTTTTTCCTTCCCTTCCAATAGATCCCACAAATGAACGGATGCCTGTTCATACTGTTCATTCAACCTTCAAAAAAGAAATTAATAGAAATGTAATGTTACCTCAAAACTTTCCTGTTGCAAAAAAGTAATTAGATCACAATTAAAATTCAGAATTGTTTTGGCATTATAATCAATCATGTACCTTATGTTCATGTCACGTTCAGGTTCAACCAGCTTGTAAAACTCATCAAGTGTGGATAGTTCTGCTTCTGTTAATATAGATACCCCATTTGTTCCTTGTTTTAGGTCATTGCGTACTTCATCATCACCCAACTTGTCCAAAATATACTGTAATTCAAGTACTGTCTTTAAACGTTTTTGTTCAGCTTCCTCTCTCATTAGCTGTTCCCGTCGAGCTGTCTTCTTTATTGTTTTTTGAATCTGGTGAAAAATATGTTTGCTTAACAAGTGTTTTAAATAGTAAGCACATTTAATGGTTTCTACATATCAAAAATCCTAACGTATTGTAACAGCTGAAATCCAATACTTTAAAATTATTTCAAATATTTTCAGTGTTTCCTGAAAAGCTTTCTGAGAGAGATAATGAATAGCTAAAGGCTTCATAAGATTTTCCTGCTCCCCACACCATTTAACTAGATTTATTTATTTATTTAACAAATGTGTATAGTCACTCATCTATACAAGGAATTCTAGGAGATAAACAAAAATAAAACATAACCAAACTACACAAATTCATTTTGAAAGAAACTGAGCCGAGGCCCCTAAAAATTATATTATCAACATATCAAACAAAATCACACTCACATCAGAGCTCCATCAACATTCTGGCTCCACTGCTGGGGGGAAGAGCCAGGTCTTCACAGTCTTCTGAAAGGCTAAAAGGGTCAGGGCCATCTGTATTTCGGGGAGAGGCTGTTCCACAAATGCGCCATGCCAGAGAAGGCACATTTCCTGGAACCCATCAGGTGGCACTGCTTCACCACTGGGACCCAAAGCATGCCCACTCTGCCAGATCTAGTGGGATGGGCAGAAAACATTGGGGATAGGAATTCCCACAAGTAAACTGGCCCAATGCCATGTAGGGCTTTAAAGATGACAACCAAGATTCCCCTCATTAAGGCACAACTAACTGTAGTTGGCAATAACAGCTAGTCTTCTCCACTACTTCACCACCAGCAGCAGCTACTCACTCTCACTTTCCTTTTTTCCTTAAGTCACTGTAGTTTTATTAGGTATTTCAGTATCGCACATTAGAAATGAAATTAGAAATTTTTGTTTTATATTTGCTACTGCATGTATGAAATTACATCCAGTGTACTTTGTCCTCTTGCAGCTACTTTCCATTTCTGGGAACTTTTTCTCAATCGTCAGATTTCTGAACAATGCACAACATGGAATTGCTAGGTGGAGGAAAAGATATGGAAACAATCTTTCCACAAAATTAAAGATATTATTATAATATCAAACACTGAAAGAGGCCAGCAACAATTTTTCATGTCCCATCTCCTAAACTAAAGCATCCCCAATAAATATCTTTTGCCTCTACTTGATATATCCAAGCAAAGGAAGAGTCCACCATTTCTCTAGGTAATTAGATCCTCTATG
Organism: Liasis olivaceus; assembly: GCA_030867105.1. Lineage (NCBI taxonomy): Eukaryota > Metazoa > Chordata > Lepidosauria > Squamata > Pythonidae > Liasis > Liasis olivaceus. The sequence goes on from CM061349.1 coordinate 78,718,472, forward strand.
CAATTTTTTCATGGTGTAATAATTCTTTAGAAGATTTTTCTTCATAATTCCTTCAAATATATAAGTCATTAGATTAGATAATGTCACAGTGTATTACAGTCACTTCTGACCTGGTTAGAGTCTGGGGCAGGAAATATTACTCATCCTACCAAATTGAAAAATTCCGGATTCTTCCCAAAGTCTAAAACAGACCTGAAACAATAGGTGTTTAAATGCTGTCTGATTTTATGCAACTGGACATGTGAGAAATTGTGAAGGATCAATCTTTGTTCATATAGATCATGCTTTTTGAATGCCATCCTCTCTCATCATCATATGTTGATGTTGCTTATCACTGTTAACATCAGATGAATAGAGAGAGAGATCTACCAAAACAATAGTCCCAAGCCAAACTATGCTTTGAGAACTTAAGGGCTGAAGCAATTCTTCCATCCATTCAATTTCCTGGTTTACTATAGTATTACATTTTTATGGTGCTCAAATCAAGCTGTTGTTTCTACAGACAGTTATGCAGACCATATTTGAAGTATTCAAAAATTATTTTTGATAAAGTTTAAGGGTGTACATTAAACTGAAGAAATGCCTTGCTTTGAACCCAGGATAAACAGTTATGTTCCTGAGATTTTAGGAGCCACACAGTTCAGTAAAATCAAAATCCAGAATGGTTTGGTTGTTCCAACTTTAAACAAAACAAAATCCAGATGGGCAAAATTGGTGAGGATTGCATCCCTCTCCCTTATACAATTTCCAGCACAGCATATTTCAACAGCCTTTCTACTCTTCATCTTTCCAGTGCCTTCACTCCTCCCTACCAATGTTCCAGCATGGAATACCTAACCCTAACCCCATTTCCAAGCTTCCCAGTACCTTCCCGTCAGTCACCATTTCAATGCCACAGCACATAATATCTTATCCACACTCCCAACATTCTCTTTTCCTCCTCTGTGCCATCAATGTCCATGACTCTTCCCCTTTGACCAGATCAAAACAGTCCTACTTCCCTCCATGCACAGATCAACAGGGTGCCTTTTTTCCAAGCATGAAAAAGAACACACCAAAATATGCAAGTTTCAGTTATGAACAGACCACTCCAAAGTGTTCCATGCATGGAAATCTGCACATCCCTCAAAAACTCTTTTGCACTTTTAATAATAATACACAAGAATCAGGGACAAGATGTATTCAGTTTGCATAAACCCATGGAAGCTCACTTAATAAAAGTATACACACACGCACGCACACGCGCGCACACACATACTTAACATAAGCCTTAATTTTTCCATACCTAATCTGTATTGAATCACCTACTCTTTACTTACATCTTGACTTAGAGCCATGAAACTCCTCTGCAGCTCCTTAGCAAATTCCAGATTATTACTGACTTCCTGGTACTTTGACACAGCATCCTGAGGCAGAAGAGAAAATTTATTTGGTCTCTTTAAAAGTATAAAAACTTGAATCTGTATTTCACATGTTTCTCTTAAAGTTTGGTTAGATCTGACAAATATTTTACTTTTGTTTAAACTTAGTAAAATAAATACATTTTTTACAGAAAACTGTCAAAACTGATGCAGTTTGGAAAGGAAAACAACTTCTAAACTGGAATAGTTCCAGGCAGTCAAGAATTCAAAACTTCTTCCTCTTTCACCAACTCCCAGAAGCCATCAGGTTCCTTAAACCTTCATTCAAATAGGTGAAGTATGTCCAAAAATAAATGTCCAACAACCAAAGGTCAATGATGCAAATTCTTCAATTGATGCACTGAACCATCCCTATAGCACTAGTTCTTATCCAGATCTTAATGCAATACTAGTCTTTTGCTTGTTTTTTTAAACAAACACTGTCACTGTCACAACATTAGGAAGAGGCTTAAAGGTTCCTGCCTCTTGAACACATTCAATCATGCAGTTTCTTTCCCCTAATTTGCAGCTAACATTTTTCCCCCTTCATATAGCAGGAATACAATGAAAAGCATGCAAATAATGCACTTCCACTGAAAACAATGGAGAAACACAATTATAAGAGCCAGTTATTCACAAGACTGCAGCAAGTAAAACAAAATGAGAGAATGTCATCTAAAGTTTTAAAAATCTTCAAAACCTGCAAGAAGTTATCAATCAAAACATTTACCAGCTGATCTTGGTTAAGGCGCTCTCCTCTGTTCATTCGATCTTGATAATCATCAAGTTTGCTCTGCAAAAAAGAGAAAACTTTTACAATTAAACATTGTTAGCAAGTTTAACAGAACTAGATGAAAATTTCTTACATCAGAAAATTAAGGTAGTTTTCAATATGTTTCTATTTAAAAGGAGAAATCACATGAAATTACACAAAAATTTAGGAGAAAGGCAAAACTACACTACCTTTCTTAACTGAACACTGCTACTCATATACATTATTTCTATTCCATATGGACTGTTTAATCTCTAAAAACAAAAAACAAGAAAACAGTAAAAATGCTTCATGCTTATTTTTTATACAGGCATTTACAATGGGACTTCAGAGATGCACCTTCTCTGTGGCCACCCTAGCCCTTTGGAATAGCCCCCACTTGCAATTCAAGGGACCCCCTACCCTTTTACTCTTCCGGAAGGCTATGAAGACCTGACTCTTCCCCCAAGCATTGGACTAGGATGGGTGTAAAGGGAAGAAGGAATAACCTTGAGGGACAGGAGAAAGAGCCGCAACCAAGACAATGGTCAGATAAAAGAAATTCTGGGGCAGAAATGTAATTTGAGAAGGTGTCTCAGACATGACCCTCCCTAGTTTTCATGAAAATAAAAGGAGGGAGGTACAAATGCATTCAGATTTGCAATATTCTGTTACCATAACCTTATAATAAAAGTAATATTAACTTGCATGCCTTTGGTTTCCAAGTTTGGTCTACCTTGGAGGGCTGACAATGGGAGATGAGCCAGGAGGTTGATAGCTGGTTGGTCTGGTGCCTTGTGGGAAGTGCTGTTCTGTTTTTCTTTTTTTTGTTGTTGTTGTTGTGAGCCACCTAAGATTACTATGTGAGATAGGCGGCCACGCAAGTTCTTTGAATACATAAAGTGATGCTATCTCATTAATATTTGTTCAAATGTTTTTCTGCCCAATTTTCAGATTCTTCTTCCCTCAATCTTTTGAATTGAAGCCAATCCCCAAGAAAAAAGTATTCTTTGTGTAGAATTTCCATGGTCTAGAGGGAACAGCTAATCTGATTCTACCAGCCCTTACTATATGGATATTAGCTAGATTTCAGATGTCTTGGCATTCTACAGATTGTGATTTTTCAGGCTGTAACATATTAAGCATTTTGTCTTTGTCTGCTTCACAATAAGTAAATCTAAATGGTGGCCTGCATATATAATAAAATGCTACTTAAGTTTAACTGTTTTTGTAAGGGACTTTCAAACATTGTACATGTCATATGGAATTCTACCACATACTAATGTATTTCTGTTACCTCCATACAGGAGCTGAAATGTTTATATTTACTATATTAAATATTGTTTTACCGGACTACCACCTAGTTCACTATGTTTTAAAGTATCCATATCAGTTTTTATACATTTTTGTAATAACTTGCAAATCAGATCTATCCTATTTCATGTTTTAAGTTTGCTTACTATTTTCTGGAAAAATACAATACATAAATTGGATCTTATTTTTAAATCTGGAAAACAGTAGGTTAGAGGATTTTTCTGTCTATAGAAAATTGTGAGACTCCAACCTTAAGGGAATCTCATCTTTTCTGCACAAGTGTATTCTCGAGAATTTTTCATGGGCTGATCAGAATTAATGCACTGTAGCATCTGTTTTCCTTATTTGTTGTCTTAAGCAGTACTGTAATCAGATACATTATAGCACTAGATTGTGACAAACATTTCACTGTACAACACTAATATATTTTCTCCTCCCATTTAAATCAAATCTTTTAATCTCTGAATTAAATTTAAATCTTTAAATCAAACCATTGCCCTCTTGGCACAAAACTGAAGTAACGGATAGCAGCACGTAAGTGATGATAGTGTCCAAGCAGTTCTGAAAACTTCACATCTACTTAACTAGCCTACATACATCCCAGGAATCACCACAGTTCCCATTCATTATTCTGTATTTTGTTAATTCCTACTTAGATAATTTTATCTTGGTAGATCATTTTAAAGCTACAACAGACATTTTAGTTATTGGATAAAATATACAAGTATTTTGTCAACCATAATTATTTCAAAAACTATTTTCCATCATTTCTATGCTTTTTTTAGTTTCTATAATTATATGCATTAGATAAATGCAACAGCATTTAATTTTTCACAGAAGTAACTTAATTTCAGAAAAAAATTAAAGGCATACAAAATATGTATCACCCCCCCTCCCAAAATGTGGGAAATTAATTTTACTCCTCTATACAAGATATCAAACACTATAACCTAGATGAAAAATTCTAAAATGCTTGGTATTTTTTATTCATATATTGCAAGACTACAGTATTACTAGAAGTGTGTAAAACAGTCTGAACTGCAATGTCCCCATGTTGTTTTGTAGGGTTAAAAATCAGAGCACCAATAAAGCTGGAACGCCATCAGGCATTTCCTGTCAGATCAGAATAGCTTATTTTAAATTGAAAATAGTTGTTACGAGCCCAAGAGGGTATTTTGAGCCCCCAAACATTACAAATTTGGAAAATTTTGTACACCTCTAGGAATGATTGATCCTTAAGACTTATTAGAATAAATACAATTCTCTAGCCTTGCTTAATGGTTTGCAGAAGATAACTGCTACTGCATTTATTATTGTATTTTATACTATCACACCATAAGGACTCATGGTGGTATACAATTAAAATCAGAAAGCAACAAAAGATAAATCCATAAAAGTGTAAACATAAAATACAATCAATAAAACCACAAAGCTAACATTGCTATTAAAAGTAAAGACTAGATCTCAATCTCCAAATGCCCTTCATTTTCATAGCTCTTCTGAAGTCCAGGAGTGAGGGGGTCATTTGGATCTCTAGTTAGACTGTTTCAAAGAATGGGCATGGCTGAGGAACAAATATTTCTTCTCCTTACTCTATAATATTGCAGAACTGTGACCTACAATGTGATCTGAACTTCATCTAAGTTCTATTAAAAAACAGATTCTGGTTGAACAAACAACACCCAAGCAATGCACTGTGACCTGTCTTCACTGAACCTGAGCAAATACTAACTGGATGTAAAATACGTGAAACCTTAAATTTAGTAACTGCTGACCCTCTTTTAGCAGTAATGACTTCAAGTGTTTCCTATATGTATTGATCAATTCTACACTTTGGCTTAGAGGTATTTTGGCCCATTTCCCCTTTGCACAATGGTTTCAACCCCTTGATATGTTAGGCCTGTCTTTCATAGAAATCGCTCACTTCAGATTATGCCACATTTCACCTAAGCTAGGGCTTTGACTTAACAAGTCCAAAATTATTTTTTTACTCCAGCAAATATGTTGTAGATTTATTTGTGTGTTTAGGACTTTTGTCATGTTGCATGACCCATGTTTGCCTAAGCTCCAGCTCACAGACAGACACTATGACCTTTTCCTGTAGCATTTGGTGTAATCCGGAATCCATTGTTGCCTTAATAACTGCAAGCTCTCCAGTCATGATATTCCACGCTGCTGTTTCATAATGGGATGAGATTCTTTTGGTAGAATACACTGTTTCTCTTTAATGTCAGAAAGATCTACTTTTGTCCAATAGCCTACTGGATCATCCAGGCGGTCCTTGGTGAACCTGAGATGGGCAGCAAAGAGCTTTCTTGAGCACAAAGACCTTATTTTTGGTATCTTCCCATGCATGCTATTCTTGTTCAGAATTTTCCTTATGGTAGATTCATTTATGCTGACATGAGACAAGAGTGGCTTGCAGATTGTTTATGGTCTCCCTGGTGTTCTCTATGACCTACTGGATAATTGTATGCCTCACTGTTGGGATTATTTGGACTACTCCTGGGAAGAATAACAATGGTGTAGCATTTTCTTCATTTGTTCACCATCAGACAATGGATAAATGGATACCAAATGGCTCTATAGTCCTGTCCAGCCTCACATGCATCAACAATCTTTTTTAAGATTGGCAGAAATCTCTTTGGATTGGGACTTGATTCACTTCCCCAAAACTATGCCATGAAGAACACTTTTTTTAATAGGGAAAGGCCCTCAAACTCACACGTGATGGAACTCCTGACACAACTTACCTTCCTAAGAGAGCTGATTATCCCAGGGCTTTGCATATCATACTTTTTCCACAAAAGACACTGAATGTAGGCTTAGCATGTTCAATAAGGACATGACACAGTATACTGTTTGTTTAACCAAGATTTCTCTTTTAATAGGACTTTAATGAAGCTCTGACCTTACATTGTAGGTCACAGCACTGCAGGATTACAAATAGTTACAAAGGATTCACATGCTTTCTCTTACCACTGTAGGTGTTTCAAGCTCTACAACCCTTCAGAACAGGGATTCTCAAACTGTAGGTCATAATACCTCAGTGGCTGGTGAGAAAATTAAGAGAGTCACAACGGCTAAATGTATAGGTCTAGCTATCTGTCAAAACCACCCAACAATCATAGCAGCACTAATCCAAGTATAATATTTCATTTTATTAGGGGGTTGGATGCATATAGAGAATTGCAGTATTGCAAAGTTTGAAACTCCTCCTTCAGGAAAAAAAAGCTACATTTATTGGCAAGTTCAGGGGCATAATTCAAAGTTTATATTGTGACCTTTAAACCCCTAAACTGCTAAATATCAGGAAATGCAATGGACCAGTTGTTCCCACTGTAAGCTCATCTGATTTTAAGAAGTTTTCTTGTATGTCTTGCCAATTTCTAAGCTGCAGGAAGGAGGTAGAGATGACCGTGTCTAATGCTGCTCCTAGATCACAAAATTTTCTCTCTTGAAAAGTTCAACATTTTGCCATGGTAAAAATATTAATGTTTAGAAAAGCCTTTAGTCTGTGTCAATGTGCACCATTTGCTTCCTGTTGTATTTCTATTCTCAATGTTATACCACATTACGATGCTTTCATATTTCTAGTGAACAATTAGGCACAGTATAATTGAGACATGCCTACAAAATTGTCAATTTCTGTCTACCAAGAAAAACTTGCAAAATATACTCAGTTATGCCCCTATTTGTTTTAATGTGGAATGAATGCAGGCCATATTTTCCCCAAAAATTTAGAAACAAAGATGTAACTCCATGGCAATGTTAAAATAATATAATATCCTATTTTGTGCATGCCATTTTATGTTCACAAAATGGGAAAGATAAACAACAGCTATTTGCAATGTTAACACTAATATATTTTGGTTCAAAGTTCATGGCAACTGAGTCCCAAATCAATTAAACACCAGCTCTCAAACAGACTAATGTGCAGATATGACCTTTTTAAGAGTAAGATACAAAGCACATATCAATTTAACTAATTTCTCAAGATAATATGCATCTACCTAGCAACACTCCAGGAATATTGAAGAGTTTTTTGAGTAAACATGGCTACAATGCATATACTTGCATAAACGTATCCAATAAGAAGCCAACATTAACCTTGGCTTTAAGGCAAATATACCTGTATGATGCAATATTAATTATATATGTATTAATTTGATTACACAAGAAAATTATGTGCAAAATTATTTTATCCAGGCTTTGCATTTATCATCTCATTTTCAAGAAAATTCTGAAACCATCACTGCACTATTTTCTGTTTCTTTAAAATAGTACTTCTTACTCAGTGGAAGGAAGGCTTACATATACCAAATTTCAAACAGGGATGGGAGTTCATTACTGCATATGTAATACTTCATAAGCATAATGCTACCCAGACACTGTATACAACTGAGGACTGGATCTGCTCTTTAGGAGCCAGAAGCTCAGCATTAAAATCTCAACAGCTGGCTTTTGTAAGGACACTGTACTTTTTGATCAGATGGACTATGATTTTTTATCTGATACAAGATTACCTGTAAACACACACACTGAGTATACACCATCCAGAGATCTTACACATACATGCAGAAGTGAAACTAGTAGAACGAATGTATTCCAGATTTTTTAAATAAACTTCTACACATAAATCCTGCTGCATTACTGGCAAGATTAATTTGAGGAAGTTGCTGAACGGAAACTGATAGAACAAATCTATCTTTTGCTCAGTTTCATCATGCATGCATTACTAGATCAAAGCTAATGCACAATCTATTTAAATATAAATACATTATGAATATAGTCATGCTATCTTGCCATTTAAAACTTTTAAAAAGTCCTTTTAGGTATCACTTCAGGACTACACAAGATTCTATCACTCTACCACTACAACATACTATATGCTGAGGCAAGTACATTCTTGAAAATGGATTCTTGTGGAGATTAAAAAATCTAATATACATATACATATAGCAATGTCAGGTCCCTTTGGTTCTGCCCAAACACAGCTGAGCCATAGTTTAACCTGAATAGAGACAACCTGACACACTCTAGTTAAGCCTTCACTATCCTGGTAATATAATTCCCAAAATTCCCCACCTGGATGAAATGCCAGCATTTTTGAAGGACACTAGGGAAGGCTATTCCAGATATTCTGGTTTACTAACATTAGGCCCACACGTTATAGTCAAATATTAAAGATAGAATCCGAAGGGCACTAGATAGCCTACAGCGTTATACCTTTGCATTATAAGAACAAACTGTATAACTGGGTTGCCATGCTCTTGGAGGACTCCCTTCCACAAACCAAATCATTTGCAGACTGCAAATTCCTGCTTCACTACTATTAATTGTTATGAGAACCTACATGAGATATAAAATATGGATTTAGCTCATTTTTATTACCATAATTGTGATTTTAAAGTTTGCCTGGTTCAAATGACCTAGTAAATTGTGATTAATCAAAAATAAAAGCAAAATCTGGATCACTGCAAAGATTAGATGTCATGCTTGTCTTAGTACGCTTAACCATGATTTAAAGCGTTACATTCAAACCTGTACTTCTGTAATTGGGATCTCTGCTGGAATACTTACAAATCTTTCATTCAGAATTTAGGTATAGAAAGAGTACAGATACCTTAATTTCAAAATTAGCAGTACTTTTACAAATAGCTTCAGTAAATATGGCATCAATCAGAATATTGCACCTTAAATTTTAATACTGTAACAGTTATCATTATATATAAATCCGTATTATAGTCCAACAAAATTGCTTCACAAATGCTAAATCACAAACCAAATGTCTTAAATTAGGTAGAGAAGTATTAGGGTTTTGTAACCTTTTGGTTTGATTCTGAAAAGAACACAACATAAAAGCAGCATTGGGTGCAACTAATTAAAGCAGCCATATGATCCAGGGAAGACCCAACTGCTTTAATGAATCACCAACATGGGCTACATTTGTGCTCCAAAGCAATTTCACTGAAATGAATTCAAAGCCATGCACAGCCCTGATAAGTTTATTAAGGTTAGGGTACAGTAGCAGTCCTCCATAGTGTACTACACTCTAATCTTATTGCAAAAGCAGGATAAAACAGCCAAAAGCCAAGAGCAGAACTGGTATAAAGATTAGAGAAATGAGTTTTAGAAAATTGAGGACTTGTACAAAATGAGTCTAACTATCTTCCTATCATGTGGATATCTTATGAGCTAGAAAATAATTTGGAAAAAAATATTATACTATTACATGAGTGCTGAATTATTAAATATTTTAACTTATTTACTGGAGTTATATGCAACCATTTAAAATGAGAATAATCTAATGGTCATTTGATAATGATGTGCTCCCACACATTCAGATGAAAGCAAGCCTTGCTAAAACAAGTATTTAATACATAAACATAAAAGCTGTATGTTTATTTTATCATTTGAAGCAGTTCAAGTTGATTCATTACATTCCCCATAATACAGCAAGCTATTTGAAGAATGAAAGTGTCCTGCTGTGTCTCCTCCATCATGCTATCTTTTCACATTTCCTAGCATTTTAGAAGCAGCTTGTAACATACCTAACTTGCAGCTAGTTGTTATACTGTTCTTTTGATTGTGATCACTTACTGTCAATTTAATGCACATTTGCATAGACTGTGATTGTTTTTCTATTGGTAGGAGCATTTCTTGAATAGAGTTCTATTCAGAGTATTTCAACCAGCACAAACTGAGGAAGGTGAATTTGGTTCCTCCCCCTCCTCCCACAACTGTCAATGCCACTTCATTCATTGCTCCATGGGAACTCCATTCTTTGGAATAAAGAAAAGAGAATCAAGAAAGAATTTCCTTTTCTTTAGGTATGTTGAACCCCCTTCACCTTCAGAGGGTGATGTCCATAGAGACTGAGGGATGATCAGTGTAGTACATCACATCAGGACAGCTCCAGGTTGGGAAATACAGTGAGAGAGGGATACCATTTCACTATTACCAGTTCTTGTGAGAATAGTCAAGGTCAAATTTTAACCAAAGATTCACAAAGTGAGCATGAGTTATTATAAAGTTTGTTCCAATAAATACTGATTTGAGAGCAAGTCTCGTCTAGTAGTTTGTACTTAGAAATCTACAGCCTTAATGTTGACAAAAAGAACACAGTGTTTCGAAGATGCCATATACACGCTGCTCTTTAAGATATCACCTGCGTTTTTCTTTTCACTAAGTCTAGATGTGGCCACCCGCTATTCGGCGACAACTCAATTAAAGGGAGCTTTTAATAAACGTGCCGACAGTTTCAACCCTTCCTTTCACCGGAGCGTCCCCCATCTTCCTGGGACAGGGAGATCACGTTTTCACCCCGCGTCCACTTCCCCACCCGAAGGAAGGAGTAACTAAAATGGGGGAGAAGGAAAAAGCGCGCGCGTGCACCCACACGGACAGCGAGGGCTGCGCGACTCGGGCGGGCGGGCAAACAAACAGCCGGGCCTTTGTGCAGCAGCCTTTCACACAATGAGACTCCCTCCCCGGGAAGCGTCGCTGCCTCTCGCCGCCGCCATGTTGGGTCCGGGCCGGCTCCATGTGCAAGGGGGGAGGTGAAGAGGAGGAAGAAAAAGGGTGAGAGCTCAAGTCGCGTAGCCGGTTGGAATCGGGAGGGAGGGTGACGGGAGGGAAGGCAGCCGTGAAGGCCAAGGGCCACGGAAAACAGGCGTTCAGGCCCGAAGAAAAGCCGCCTCTCCTCCCCTCCGTCTCGAAACAAAAGAGCAGGCGGGGAGGCGCAAGGAAAGGGAAAGAGTCTTAAGAATCACCCCACTTACTGCCACTCGCTCCCATCAACATTAATCCCCACCCTCACAACTCCCGGGAAGGGGTGAGAGAGAGAGAGAGAGACCCTGCCTCCACACCTTTTTCTTCTCCAAATTGCGCAGCTTCTTATCGATGACACCCAAAATCTGCTTCATCGCCTCGGTCTGCACGGAACTCGTACTGCCACCCGAAACCGCTGCCTGGGAAGCCGCCGCCGCCGCTGCTACCGTTGCCTCGTTGCCCGCTTTACTGCCGCTACTCGCCATCGCGCTGCTGGTGGCCGAGGGCATCGCTTACTGAGAAGAGAACAACGCGTTACGGGATTCGAAGGGAGGGAGGGAGAGAGGAAGCGAGAGAAAGGAAGCCGCACAGACGAGCCGACGGGACGGCAGAGGGGACAGAATGTGGGGACACGGAAAACGCGTCCCACAGGAACGTTTTTTAGTCTTCCAATCCCCCCTTTTTCTCACGTGCCCCCCCGCATCTCTCTCCCCGCGCGCGCTCCGTTCCGATCCAGACCGCACCTGTCAGCGCGCGCCCAACGATCCTAGGCAACCTGATTGAGCCGTAAGGTCCGTCCGCAACACCGCGGGCGCGTGCTCGGCACCCATGTGATTGGCAGTGCGCGGACCCCCCACACTTCGCCCCCCCCTCGCCGCGACCAACGGTCCTCCCAGAACCACCCTTCTTTCCTTTCATTCTTCCCCCTCACCGTGAGAGATGCGCGCGCCCGCGTGTGTGTGTGAGGGAATGGAAGATGGGAGGGCACTAGGGAAGGACTCGGTGAACTCTTTACGCAGGGGAACGGCGGCCTCTGTCCGCGCGAGTCCGGTCAGTTACACCGCTACCTCTGCACCGAGATATGGGGGGGAAAGGAAAAGACCGAAAGAAGGCCGCGAGGGCGCGCGCGCGAGACGGGCAGGGTGCGAGCGATGGGGTCCTCATCTCTTGGAGCTGGCGGTAATGAACGCCGGATTGGCAAGGAGCGCTTCATCAGAATAACCTCGTGCAAGCTTCCGAGCGTGCCTTCGCATGAGCCCGAGTCTTACGGCGCCGATTTTTCAGGCGCCGAGGCCACCTAGACCTGGAGCACCATGGTTAAGAGGAGCGGCTTAGGTGGTGTTGAAGAGTCCGGGAGGTGGGACAGTTTTGGGCCGAGCCGAAACTGCTATTTTGGGGGGAGGGCCTGTGACTCGATCGTGGTGGGAGGATGGCAGGCTGGTTTGAGGGCGGTTAGAGGAGCTTAGAAGTCTCATTATTCCGTGGACTTGAGAAATCTTACTATCAAGTCTCTAAAATCCGTTGAGCAGAATGATCCTGCTTTCCTGATAGTTACTGGGAGATTCTCGGTGGTACAGTAGGAACGAGGCTGAGTTCGGGCTTAGGGCAATTTTTTTCCTTGTAATAATTCCAAGGTTTTGAAAACTTCCAAAACTTTATGTGGCTCTTACAGGAGAAGGAGGTGAGGCAAATAAATGTATATGATTAGTCAGGCCGAGGCTATTGCTTTGGCATTGATTGTTGGTAGCATAAAAATTTAATACACAGCATTTGAACATTCAGAGCATTTTATAATAAAGTCACAATCAGCAATTCAAAATAACATAATTTGGGCCTAGGCATGCTTATTTCAGAAAAGAATGCATGATGAAATCTGGAATTAATATTACTATAGGAAGGTATGCTTCCAAATGATGAGGTTGGGGTAATCATTTGATGTTTTTCCTATTTCAGTGATTATGATTATGTGCCATCATAATAATTTTCGACTTGTAGTGACCACATAGATTTTCTCCAAGACAATCTATCTGTAATATGTTCTTTCAGGTCTCTTAATGGTACACTCATCACCACTGTAACTGAATCCATCCACCTCTTAAAAAATAATAGCTTTGGGGGCAATAAGCAATTTTGTTACATTGGTGGAAAACTCTGAATAAATGCTTTATTTCCCAGGCCTGTATCAGCTTTGCTGAGGCATTGAACCAAGATAGCAAATGTCTGTAAGAATTAATTATTCAAAATCTGAGGCTGTTGTAAGGATCTGGAATGCCTTTAAATGTGTTGTGTTCCTTTTAACATTTTTCTTTATAATGTGTAATTTTTAACAAAAGGTATCTCATCTGCAGGTGTTCAGTGGCTCTGTACTGAAGTTGAAAGCGCTATGTTAAGTATAAAGATAAGGCAAGTAGGAATGTGTAGATGATGGGAATATCAGGCACGTAATAAAAAATAGTAAGTAGACACCTCCCCTCACGAGCAACATAGCTTACAATTGTTGCATAAATAAGCTTTTGTTATTTGTATTAAAATGTGAGACTTACTAAATAATTTCTAATATTTAAGGGATTCTCCAAAGCACAGACGTCACCACAGTAGCTGCTCCTTACATTACATTTAATTAGTGGGGATGGGAGAGGGCTTTGTGGCATTTGATTTCAGAACATTTCTTGAAATATGTCACTTAGAATAAAGAAGCATTGCAACATAAAATCACTTAGGTTTTCACCATGTACTCTTGTGAGGCAGCATCTTTCAAGAGAATGGACAAAGGCTACAATTCATGATGCATGTTATATTTTCCTATTATAGGAGAAAGTATGTTTTTCAGGATCAGATATTACAGCAATATAGGTCTCAATATCGGATTTTGCAGAACACAAGGGGAACAGTAATACGTCTTATACCAAGTTTGAATTCATTTTAGTTCTAAAAACTTTATATTTGGCTTGGTGGCTATAGTTATTTCCTTAGACATTATAGCATAATACAGAATCTTTGACCACCATAATATAGAAAATATGAGATTAGCAGTTATAGTACAAAATAATGTATATCTTAAAACTGTAAAGACAGTGATTATAGAGTTAAAAGCTAAAAAAATAAACACTACAATTCTGCTAAAAAACCAAAATCTGTACTGTGATACCTAGAAAGCTAAAAGAATAAGAATAAGCTGTAAAAACAGTAAAACTGAATAGCTGAAGATTAATTGTTAGGCATGAGTTGTGTCAAGCCTAATTGGCTCTTACTGGCAGGCAGTACCTATCAAATTATGCGTGCTGCTGTGCCAAACTTGGCAATATGTTATCAGAGGATTAGGGGTCAGAGAATAGTAGGAATATGTAAAATTGAGCTGTGTGGCCTGGTAACATGATGAGTAATGGGAGAAGGATACTCTGGATGTCTGTAAAATGATCAGGAGTGGAAGGATAAGGGAGGCTGATCTTAATTTGGAGTGAGAGTCCAAGCTGTCCTTTATGACAAGTCTCTGTATGTGTGCGCGCACTGGGTAGATTCTTGTTGGGAGCTATGGGTATTTTATTTTGTTGGCTGGTAGAGCAGCATTATCTGAACAACCTGTACTAACTTAATTGAAGGTACTGCATAGGAAAGGGAAGGTAGAAGTCTGGACACATAGGGATGAGATTAGATTATTTAAGGAGGGTATGAGAGTGGGGAGTAGATTCTGATAGTGTCTGGCAGAGGGAGGTAAGCATTGTGCTATCTGATAGGAGAAAGGGATGGACAATTTGGGCCTCTTCCCTGGACCAAGGACACTGTATCACAAGACATTTTGGCCTCCAGCGGCACTCCTCTAGATTTGTTCTGGAGGAACAAGAAAATCTAAAGTGTTATTACTATAACTTGATTGTGCAAGGAGGATAGTGTTTCCCTGTAAGGCCTCTTCCTAATCACAGACCCCAGGGGGCCATTTGCTTTACCAAGAAGCTCCTGAAGAGGAGTTGGATGCCACACTGACAAGACAGAAGAGATAATAGGGATGTCTTGTGAAGTTAACTGGGATTCTTCCCATCTTCTTGTCTGTAAGTATACGGATAGAGTTCTTGATATTTTGAGTTCTGCCACCTGTGGACTGGATCCCTATCCTTTCTGGTTCTTTGAGTGGTTAAGGCAGGGATGAAGGAGTGGATTTTGAGGTGGTTAAGTGCCTCCTTGAGGGAACAAATAGTACCTGCTGCCTAGAAGTAGAGAATCATGTATTCTTCCTTTAAAAGGTCCCATCTTGCTCTCAGTTTTCAACCCTGCAATGTTAAGGAAGATCTTAGAGAAGGTGGTAGGACTTCAGCAGCAAAGGTTCTGGGATAGAAACAGCAGTGATCTCTCTTGTGGGTGGACTCTCCTGGGACTTGGATGGTGGGTGTTCAGTTCTTGTACTGGTAGATCTCTAACTGCTTTTGATATAATCAGCCATGGTATCCTCCCGGAGTGCTGTAGAGAGTATAGAGGATGGCCTTGACAGAGAGAAGGAAGATCCCTTACAAAGACAATGAACAGATAAACGTGGCTTAAGCCCATATGAAGATAAATATTTACGAAATAGTATAAGACAGGCATCTCCTAATTCACATGAAGATAAAAGAGGGAGGAGGGAAGCACGTTCAGACTTGCAAGATTCTGTTATTATAGCCATTCTAATAAAAGTAGTTTTAGGCCTATGGTATGGAAGCTGCTTGGAACAGTATGAAAAGAATTATGTTACAAAGTGCCACAGGCATGGCTTTTTCTTATTTTTAATTTATTTTCATTGCTATAATACACAGAAAAGAAAGGAAAAAATGCAACCGGATACAAAACAATACATTTCTTCCTGACACAGATGGCTCTGTGGGTTGCTGAAGAGAGAGGCCAAAAAGAGGAAAACCATGTCCTGCCAGCCTGAGAGAGACTACCAGCCAGTGTAATTATTTAACTGCAAAGGGGGTGGGGGGCGGAAGCTGGATATAGCTATGCACATATTGAAGCTGTAGGCTGTACATATATCCAGAAGAGAAAGTGAGTTAACTTTAAAATGTTTGGACAGATGCAAATAAATACATTGGTTTATTGTTTTATTGCCATTTCACTACTGCTTATCAGAAAGGCAGAAGGGAGGTGGGGGAAAAGAATCCAGCTCATTTAGCTGCTGTAATGAAATACTACCATAATTGCTTTACATGCTTGAAAATGAAACTAGTAACTTGCTCATGAAAAAAGGTGGTGGGGGGAATTCACAAGAAAGTGTTGTGTACTTGTCTGTTGGATCTGTTTCCATGAACTCATGAAACCCTTGTGTCAACCAAGTCATTAAAGAATGTATGAATGTGAAGAAAGTTTGTATGTTTGTTGATTTAGAAAAATTATCATAAAGTGAATAAACTTGAATTATTATTTGTGCTAATATACAGTTCAGATTTGGTTGCTGAATACAATAAGAGTCCTATATTATAGAAATAAAGCATGTGGGAGAATAAATGGAATACTAGAGCCAGTTTGGTCTAGTGGTTAAAGCACCAGTCCAGAAAGCAGGAGACTGAGTTCTAGTCCCGCCTTAGGCATGAAATCCAGCTGCATAACTTTGGGCCAGTCACTCTCTCTCAGCCCAACTCACCTCACAGGGTTGTTGTTGTGGGGAAAATAGGAGGAGGAAGGAGTACTAGGTATGTTTGCCGCCTTGAGTTATTTATAAAAAAATAATAAAAGGCAGAATTAAAAAAAATCTAAATAAATACTTAGCAAATGATTCAACATTGATCAGGTAATAAAACAAGGATGTGTGGTTTCCTTTTGGTTGTTTATTTATGGATAAATGTACTGTGTAAGGAATGCTTGTGATATATATGTGTCAGTGTGGATAAGAAAGTATACCTTTGTATACTGATGATGCCATGTTGTTGGCTAAAATCCAACTTGCAGAAAATGTTAGATAAATTGTATGATGCAACAAAGAGTATGGAACTGAAAGTTTATGCATTGAAAACCAAGGTAGCTATGTTTGACAGGGAAAACAGCATTTATGCAAGTTATGCATAAATGGTGGTAAATTAGAGCAATTAGGTAAATTTGTGTACCTTGGCAGGTTTATTAAAGATGGTAAATCAATAAAGAAATTTTAAACTGTGCAATGCTGATAGTAAACATTCTGAATGTCTATCAGCATTAAAATGTGTTTTGGACTATTCTAAGTATACATTCTTTTTATAGATACTTAAACAATATTGCTAAAGTGGATATTAATTATCTGCAAGAACTTTGGAGAAAAGAGTTGGAGTACCTGTACTAACAAATTAGGGGTTAAGAATCTTAAAGAAGATTAAGTACGACTCTTACAACCTTAAGTAGAGATTATAGTAATTCAGTAGAAAAATTCTTCTCATATATATTAGACACCCCAGGGATTGTTTTAAAAGGGTTGCCTATTAGTATGATAGAAGTATAAAATGATGGAGGGGGCATCAATGGAAAGATAATGTCATCCCAGGTTTACAATTTTGGATTAATGATAAGCATTTACTGTCAGTTTATGAACTGGAAATTGAAAGACTGATTGATATTCTGTAGTCAAGGTTTAATGTTGGATTTAAATTTGAGCTCATATATTTTATAATCATATAAAGTATATGTTGTTTTTTCCTTTTTATTTGTTTTTGTTTTTTCTAACATTTTGTTCTTTATACTAAAGAATACAAATTTTTAAAAATAAAACATCACATGAAAAATATAAAAACAAATTCAGTGCAGTAGAGCATGGATCACTTGAGAAGTATATGTGGAAAAACAAGAAGAGATGGAGTCAAGAATGAGTGGGCTGAATGCAAAAGTGAGCGACCAGTATGAATGAAGTTCATTGAGGTCATTTGGTCATACTAAGGGAATGAATGAGAATAAAATTGCAAAACAAACTTATGAAGGAAATGTGATGGGAGAAAGAAGATCTAGAAATCATGATTAGAGTTGATGAAATCCCCCAAAAGGAGTGAGAGTGTGAAGAACAAAAGCTAATGTCTGTTGGATGTGGTAGAAATATGAATGGTTTGCAAGAGTAGAAAGATACAGAGAGGTATAGTAAATGGTGTTGGTAGAAACTAGATTTAGCTATATTTTTCTTCATATTTTTTTTTACTTACTAGTTCATTAAGTACTATAATGTGCTCATTGTGGAGCTGCCTTTGGAAAATGTCTGCAAGTTATAGTTGGTACAAATTGTAACAGCTAAGATCCTAATCAGGAGAAAGTACAGGAATCACATGATTCTGTATCAGAAGATCACCACTGGTTACCAGTTGCTTACCAAGCACAATTTAAGTTTCTCAACTGTTTCTACAATCTGCAGGAGAGACCTTTTGAAGATGCCCCCATTTTTTAGGAATGCAGGAGAGGATCTTCTAGCTCTGCATTGCTCACAGGTTGTAGAAGAGAGACCCTCAGGAGTTGCTTTTGGCCTTGTGTCTCTCTCTCTCTCTTAGAAAATATGCAATGGCAGATTTTTCATCAAGCCTGCAATTGATAAATGATTTAGTACCCTTTTCATGGTGCCTTTTAATCTATATGTTTATATTATTTTTGTTTTTAAATATTATTAGTCAACTTGAATATAAATATAAATAAATGTACATTAAAATATATGTAAATAAAATGCACTAAAATGGTACATGTTGTAAAGAAGCTTTCTAACAAGGGATAGGTTTTTCTTCCAAAATTCTAGAACCTTAGATCTTCAATGAAATTAAATGTTTAAACATTTAAACACAAAAGGTATTTGATCACTGCCAAAAGATCCTGTGAAGGTTACCAACTTGGATTCCTTCAAAGGCAATGTGTATCAAGTATCACATTATCGATGCCTAAAAGTCATGACGGTTGATTATTACCAGTACATTTCCCAGTATCAATTGATGAAGACCTTGCATGAAAGGATGCTCTTTATTCATGTCTTCTCATGAACTTTCCACTGGCATCTGGTAGGCCATTGTGGGAACAGAATCCTGAATAAGATTAGCCTTTGGTCTGATCCAGAACAACTCCTAATGTAGCCTTTACTGTACTTGTTTACAAAGCAGTATTTGAATGTGTTGGATTTTGCATTTCAAGACTGCAGCATTTCTCCTTAATTTCACTGAGTATTATATTTTTGATTTGCATATTCTTTAAACTTGAGATTTCTTCTTTTTTACCTTTGGTAAATGTGCAGGAAACATTAGCGATAATTTAGTTAAATCATATTTTCTGATTTTCAGTTAAGTTAATATCCAAAGTGGCTTACATGCTTATGAAACAACTAAATTCACTGAAATCATTAAATCTGCTAAGCCAAAATAAACATGATCAATTAAAATTAAACATTATTCAACTAGAGGGAATAACACAGTGAAAACTTTAATGTTTCAAGAAGCAGCAAAATACTAGACCTTAAAATCAATTTAATATATGAAGTTTTAGCATCCATCAGCTGAAAAAAGAGTGCCACAGGGAGACTATTCCAAAGTTTGGCACCACCACTACCAAAAAAGTATTGCCACTTACAACATTGCTAACGGTAAGAGATCACAGATGAAGTTCTTTAAATCCAATTTTAAGACATGGGCAAATTCTTAAGGGAAGAGAGAAGCTGATATTTCAGTTATTTTCTTAGATCACTGAGTTCTTAATAGCAGTAATATGCTGAAATAAACCAGGATAAATTGTGTAGGATTAGAGAAAGGTGATCTGATTGTCAAAAGCTGTATTCTAGACTAATTGCAATTTTCAGTCTTCAAAGATAGCCCCCATGAGTAACAGCCAGGTCAATTCCTGTATAAAAGATTGCAGTGTGTAAACCAGACCCACCAAGAAGTTCATTCAGCCATTGTTTCTGGGACAGTGTAAAATCTTTCATCTGAAACTCCCATCTTTCGTGCAGACTGTACATCCTGTTCTAGATCAGTGAATCAGTGACTAGCAGCACACTATCAGAATTCTGCTTAAATTTATTAATCTCTGGTACTTATGACAAAGTACTGAAGACAAAGTCTATTTGAAAATAATTCCTTATCTGTGATTACAATAGATAATGGAAATCTCTTCTGCTGCTGCTGCTTTCTTGTCCTCTTCTTCATTTGCACCAGAAAAAATGTATTTAATTCTTCTAGGCTAGAAGAATATTTATTCTAGATAGCCAGACATTTCAGGTGTTCTTAAATGACCGAGCTGTATTATTACATGCTTCATTTCAACCAGCCCCATTCTTAAAAGATAATGCAAATCACTTGTTCTGCTTTATTTCAGAAGCACAACTTTATATTATAAGAATTGGATCAGGGCTTTCCCTGAGTGTTACATTTTAGGACTTTACAGATATGCAGAAGTGTGATAATACAGTGGTACCTCGGTTCACAAACGCTTCTGTTCACGAACAATTCGGTTCACGAACAGCTCCGGTAGCAAAATTTTGCCTCTGTTCGCGAACTCCGCATTGGGTTACGAACAGGATCCGCGGCCATTTTCCCTCCCGTGACACGTGGTCACGGCTTCCTGTAGGGAGGGGGACTCTCCCTCCAAGCAGTAACCACCTCCCCACCCGCCTTCCTGTCCTCCATGCCAGAAGTCTCATTGAGCAAGGTTAGCTTTCTGTCTCTTCGTACTGTACTTTGTGTCATATTTTTGCGGTTTAAAAAAACAGCAACATATGGTTCAGAATGGATTAACCGTAATTACATTGAACCTTATAGGGAAATTTGATTTGGGACGCGATCAAAAATCGGTTGGCGACCAAATTCTTAGGGGTCAGAACGGATTAACCGTATTTACATTGAACCTTATGGGAAAATTTGATTCGGTTCATGACCAATTCAGTTCGCAACCAGAGTCGTGGAACGAATTAAGTTCGTGAACCGAGGTACCACTGTAAATGGTACATACAAAATAAATTCACAATTTACATTTGTCAACCAACTGTAAACTTTTCCATATGACAGAGTTTCAACAGAAACATAAACATAAGTCACTTTTGATAAATAGCTGAAGCAGATACAGTATTCAACAAAAACAACAGTTAAATAGCATAGTTAAAGTTTAACCTGATACTCTCAGACTTCCAGGAAAAAGAATGCTATCTTGCTACATCTTTTTCTCAACTATCATGTGATAGAGGCCAGTACAACTTAGCCTTGCATGAACTAGTATTATTTGGATAGATTAGAATACCAGTGCAATTGATTATTGGCATTGTACGTGAAGCTAGAAGAAAGACCCTAACCAAATCTCCCCAAAGCCTTAATGAGGGGTCCCCAGGCCATGAATGAGATCATGCTTAGGTGGTTCTTAGCTGGTGTTAAAGTAATAGTTTTTCTCTTATTACAACAAATCTGTCCAAGGGCAGGCACCACGTGCACAAAACCTGTTAGGCTTTGACACCTATTAGCTTAGAGGGAAGTCAGATGCGGGAACAGGAGCAATACAGATAGAATAAGGATTGGCAACAGAGACAGCAAATTTCATGCTGATATAATTTTTGGCTGACTCAGGGATTGGTGGTGAGCACTTCAGCTCAGCAATGGGGAAAGACTCAGGCAGTTTATTTATTTACAGATATTTGTTTGCTGCCTCTTCCCATGACTGCAGCAGTGTCCAGGACAGATAATTTAAAAATATAAAAAATATATATTTGCCAAACAGTCATACAAAAAATAGTTCTTGGAGAAGAATAAATATACATTTTGAAGAATATGAATATAGTTTTTGAAGAAATATGGAGAATTACAAGATGACAGGTAAGAAAAGGTATTGAGCTATTTCAAGAAACCAATGTACTTAGTTTACCAGCAATTCATTAGTTTTAAAAAAATCCAAATTTGTGTTATTTTTTAAACCTTCCACTATATCACATCACTGCAATTGGATTACATAACCATAACCCCTGGATAATTATTCATATTTTTACCCAAGACTCTCCCAAACTAGCTTCATTTTTCTGCAGCCGACGAATTACTTATTTTGTCTCAAGATTTCAGTTCTGGTGCAACATTATTTTAGCTGACTTCAGTTACTTCTTTAGAAAAGAGCATTTTCCTCAGAAGTTGCTGAATATGAATGTTAATCATATGTGGAACCTTTTGTGAATTTGTATTGTGACTTGAAACCATATTTTATCCTAATATATGAATAAATTCATAACTAACATGTATAATTGGGGTCCACTGGCGTTACCAACATTATCAATGCTTTAGATATATAATTAGTTTTAATAGAAATATGCCAGAAATAGAAAATGAAAATATTTCTGACTTCAGAAGAAATAATAATGTGCAGAATATGTAGCATTTAAATGGTTAATTGTTTTGTTTAACTTTTTAGAAAATGTGGATGAAGCTCCAGGAAAATAGATGTGCCTGCTATTAATCATCCCTAAAACAATAAGGGCATTTGTTATTACTATCTACTGCTTGTTCTCAGCTTTAATCTGTCTTTTTGGTTTGAAGCTGTCAGATTTTCAGAAGTGAGCTATCTATTTCTCTCTCGACTGTTTCTCTGCTGAGAAAATTAAATTAACCATTTTCTGTTACAATAATGGAGATCAGTCACCTTTTTTTTTAAAGAAGTAAAAAAAATTGATAAAAAAGTCATAAACAAGTTAATAGATTTTTAACTGTGGTCTGTATAATTAATGACTGGATCAAATATTAATATAAACCAAAATCAAAAGGTCATTAGTAAGTAATGATCTCTTCTAATCTAAGTTCACATTTTCTTCTGAAACAATCCAGGTCCACACATAGCATATACCTTTATGCAGTATTAACTGTTGTTTAGTCGCCTAGAAACTAAAAGGAATTAAAAGCAAATTTTACGTATACAGTTTAATCGCCTGTATCTTGTTGAATTTAAACAGGAAGATACTAATATGCATTATGCCTTTCTGCCACTAGAGGGTGATTAACTTCAGCAAGGATACAATTGCACAGTTACAGTTGCACAGTTTCTCATTACTGTACAGTCCTTTATATGCTGGATCATTTGCAAGTTACAAGTAAGAAATATAGCGAGGGTGGGGTATCCTTCCTCCTAGTCACATTTGGAACTCTTTTATTTTTATTTATTTATTTATTTTATTAATTAGATTTGTCACGGCCCATCTTATGAACGACTCTGGGTGGTTTACATTGATGATAAAATTCATTAAAATACAATGCAAAAACAATCCTAATAATAAGTAACTTCCAGAAAGATGGGGAGTTGATATGTTTTGCTTTTAGGTGTTTGCCATTATCATATATCTTATTCCAAATCTTAATAATAAATATTACAAAGTCATTGAATATTAAAATTCTCTATATACAACAGAATTTTGCAACCACGCATAATGTTGTAGAAATAAAAATATATATCATGATTATATTTTAATCTAATCTTTTATGAACATTTCTGGAACATTTTTTAAAATAAATAGAATAACATGTAAAAGATATGATTATACCATGGTATTACAAGTACAATAAGCAAGATTTAACAGAAAGGATAAGAATATATTTGCAGTCTTAATAATTATAAAATCTAGCCTGGTTAGTGTTAATTGCCAGTTTAATATTAAATTATCCCCAAGGGAAAAAATGAAGTGTCATATTGAGCTTTTCCTTTCCAATATATATTAAAAAGACACTGCATCTGTCTTCCACTGAACTGTGTCCTCTGACTTTTTTCTTATTGACCAGTTTTATCATTAATCCAAAGCTTGATAGACTAGTCAGCAATTCCTTGAATGTAATCGTTACGCTGATTGCTATATAAAGTTCAGCCCTTATTTCACTATTTTCTGATGTGACTATTTCCAATATTTTTTTAAGAACTGCAGGAGAACAGAGTTCCAAAGACCAGCTTAACCTAATGTAAGGCCAAATCCAATTGTGCTGGCTAAGTTTGCTTTCTCAAAATCATGCCACTTTTTATGAACATTGTAACACATTTCCCAGTTAATCAATGCTTAACTGGAGTTTTTCTGTCTTTCAGTTGCTTTGAAATTATTCAATTTCCATTTATTTTGTTTTGTCCAATCAAGGTCCACCTTCTCCAGTGTCCTTTGCAAAAAAACTGAGCAAACAATGGTGCTAGATTGTTGACTGCTTATTGGACAATGCTATCCTGGAGCAAATTGTTTCATCTTTATCTCCTGACTTTGTTTTTGTTTGTTTGTTTGCTTTAAGCATTTATATAGCCCCATCTTGTACCGAACTCTGGGCTGTTCACAATATCATTTTATTGAAAGCAGTCTTGACCAGTATTAATCCACAAGCATGGCTCTATTGAAGTCAATATATTGTTTTGTGCCACAACATCATCCTTTCACATTAAATAAAGTTCTATGATCAATTTGATAGGATAAATGGATACTGCTCTATCTTATTAATTAAAAGAGAAAGAAACTTGATTTTTTGTTCTTGATCAAAATAATTTTTGTGTGTCCTCTGGGTGGCACCAGTGTTTAAATGATAAAATCAGTTCATGACCTTAAAAAGGTGACATCTTTGTTTTGCATTTTTGTATATTGTAGCTATATATAGCCTCAAAGTATAACTTGTATATTAAAAGCAGCTTTGTTGAACAGCAGGAAAGCTTTGAGGGTGGATGCTGTTTCCTGACTCTTTTGGGTATTTGCATTTTTGTTTTTAATAGCTATTGCATCAAGATGAAAACTTACCAAGCTCACTTGGAGGGTAGGCGGGTGGAGAGAATCCTATCTGTGTTTGGCTCAGAGGCTAGTTTGCTTGTAAAAATATATAGTTGTCATCTGGCACAGGAACTTGACCTTTCTGTGATGCTGTGTACACTTTTATTTATTTACTTTCCTTGTAAGCTGTCCATTTCTGAAGGCCCTTGGTGGCCAACATGTCAAGATATAAAATGACCCTCAAGCCCAAATAATATAAAAATAAAAACAGCAAAAATATAACCAAAAAATACAAATACCATTCATCCACAAACCCCACCTTCAGTTACAACCTGCAATTACAACACACCCTCTTTCTATGCAAGATAGCACAAATAGATCTTCACAATTTTGCTAAAGCCTAAGAAAATGAAACTGACCAAAACTCTGCTGGGAAGGAGTTCCAGATAGTTGAGGTAGCATCTGAAAACCCCTGATTCTGAGGCCCCATCAGGTGATGATTTCATAGGTAGATTCTATTTGGTCAGGTTGGATGGGCAGATAAATACAGGAGGAGCAATCTCTCAGATAACCAGATCTTGAGCCATATAGGACCTTGAGTTGCGCCTGATGCAATTCCTAAAGCAGAGTCATCTAAGGATGACTATGGACACACCCATCACTGCCTGGGTTACCACATTCAGTACAGCTATAGCTTCTAGATGTTCAAGGGCAGCCACATGTAAAGCACATTATAGTAGTCCAAGCAGGAGATGAGTAGGGCAAGAGTGACTGTGAGCAAGGCTTCCTGGACCAGGAACAGTCACAATTAGCACACAAGATGAAACTCTGCAACTGTGCAAAAGCCCTCCTAGCCACAGCTGCCACCTGATGTAGTTGAGTTATAAATTTTTTAAAAGGTGCATTTTTAAATAAAACCATGATTACCACTGTTAATTCCATTTGTAAAATACAGTCAGTATCAAGAAAGCAGATTCAAATTCATTAAGGAGAAAATAGTATTGGCATCACAGTACTGAATGTCTTTTCAGAAACTAAGAAAAATAGTGAATATATATATATATATATATATATATATATATATATATACACACACACACACACACATACACACACACACACATACATATGTGTGTGTGTATGTATGTACACACACAGTACTGTGCAAAAGTTTTAGGCAGGTGTGAAAAAATGCTATAAAGTAAGAATGCTTCTAAAAATATAGTAATTGTTTATGTTTATCAATTTACAAAATGCAAAGTGAGTGAACAGAAGAAAAATCTAAATCAAATCAATATTTGGTGTGACTACCCTTTGACTTCAAACCAGCATCAGTTCTTACACTTGAACACTTTGTACACTTGCACAAAGTCAGGGATCTTGTAGGATTAGAGCCAGGTGTAAGATTAACCAATTATACCAAGCAGGTGCTAATGATCATCAATTTCATATGTAGGTTGAAACACAGTCATTAACTGAAACAGAAACAGCTGTGTAGGAGGCTGAAAATTGGGTGAGGAACAGCCATATTCTGCTACTAAGGTGGGGTTGTGGAAGGCAGTTTCATGTCACAGGTGATACACCATGGGAAGACTGAGCACAGCAACAAGACACAAGGTAGTTATACTGCATCAGCAAGGTCTCTCCCAGGCAAAAATTTCAAAGCAGACTGGGGTTTCAAGATGTGCTGTTCAAGCTCTTCTGAAGAAGCGCAAAGAAATGGGCAATGTTGAGGACCGTAGACACAGTGGTCGGCCAAGGAAACTTAATGCAGCAGATGGAATACACTTCATGCTTACTTCCCTTTGACATTGGAAGATGTCCAGCAGTGCCATCAGCATGGAACTGGCGGAAACCAGTGGGACCCAGGTACCCCTATCTACTGTCTGGAGAAGTCTGGCCAGAAGTGGTCTTCATGAAAGAATTGTGGCCAAAAAGCCATACTTCCGATGTGGAAACAAGGCTAAGTGACTCAACTATGCACGAAAACGTAGGAACTGGGGTGTAGAAAAATGGCAGCGGGTGCTCTGGACTGATGACTCAAAATTTGAAAGGCTTGGCTATAGCAGGAGGCAGTTTGTTCACTGAAGGGCTGGAGAGCGGTACAATAATGAGTGTCTGCAGGCTACAGTGAAGCATGGTAGAGGTTCCTTGCAAGTTTGGGGCTGCATTTCTGCCACTGGAGTTGGAGATTTGGTCAGGATCAATGGTGTCCTCAATGCTGAGAAATACAGGCAGGTACTTACCCATCATGCCATACCATCAGGGAGGCGTGTGATTGGTCCCAAATTTATTCTACAGCAGGACAACGACCCCAAACATACAGCCAATGTCATTAAGAACTATCTTCAGCGTAAAGAACAAGGAGTCCTGGAAGTGATGGTTTGGCCCCCACAGAGCCCTGATCTCAACATCATGGAGTCTGTCTGGGATTACATGAAGAGACAGATGGATCTGAGGCAGCCTGCATCCACAGGAGATCTATGGTTAGTTCTCCAAGATGTTTGGAACAACCTACCTGCTGAGTTCCTTCAAAAACTGTGTGCAAGTGTACCTAGAAGAATTGATGCTCTTTTGAGAGCAAAGGGTGGTCACGCCAAATGTTGATTTGATTTGGGTTTTTCTTCTGTTCGCTCACCTTGCATTTTGTAAATTGATAAACAGTTACAATATATATTTTTGAAAGCATTCTTACTTTACAGCATTTTTTCACACCTGCCTAAAACTTTTGCACAGTACTGTATATCACATCAGTTTGAAACCAGGAAACTGGAAGGTAAGGCTAATGCCTTAAACTATTCCATATCAATAATGATGTGCAGTGAGTATGCCTACAACTTATATATTTTCTTGTTCAGGTCCAGATCCATATAGGGAGGATGAAATTCCTGAGACCATGAAGATAACCCATTTTTTCTGGGATGTTTTATTATTATTATGCTTATTTGCACAGTCAGCCAGATGTTTAGACTGGATTATTATTATTATTATTTGGACTCATGAAACTTTTGTGCACTATTGTGCAACATCACTGCTGACCATACAGCATATCCAATGCAGAATCATAGAATCGTAGAATTGTAGAGACCGGCAGTTCATCAGGTCCAACCTCCTGCTCAGGGCATCCAAATTAAAGCATCCCAGATAACTGGCTTTCTAGATTCTGTTTGAATACATCCAATGAAAGGGAACCCACCATCTCTCTGGGTAATTGTTTCCACCATCAAACTGTTCTTCCTGTTAGGAATTCTTTTCTAATATTGGAAGTTGGAATCTGCCTTCTGTAACTTAAATCTAGGATGTGCAGCTATTTGGATTTGAAGAGAAAGCTTCAGAGGGGATGTGGGTGTGCTAGCTCCACCTGTTGGTGTCTCTTTAAAGATGCCACTCTTTTTCCAAAGCTTGTACAGTATTCATGCATGGTCCTAGGAGAATATTATAGCCTTCTTGCATCCTGCAGCTGTCTCCTTAACTCAAACATGTATTTTCTGCAGACTGCACATGACTACTGTATGAGCCCATAAAAACTGGAGTTGCTCATATTTAGTTTGCAGTCAATTACTTGGTCCCTTCCAAGTCTAAGGTTCTACTGTTCCAAGCTCTTTTTTGCAAATATTGTTATCAAGTCAGATATTCCTCATCCTATAGTTGGGAATTTGATTTTGATTTCCTAAAGGAAAAATGTATCTGTTAAATTTAATTCTATTACTTCCAGCTCATTTCTCCAATTTATGAAGATTATTTTAAAATTGAGTATCTTGGCTGTCTGGCCCTTGAGGTAATATGAGGCTTAACCCTGATTTTCAATGAGCAGACTTTTGATTATTGAATGTTGGAGTGCTTAGCTAAAAATCTAAAACAGTTTGCAACATCAACACAATGGCACAAACAGAGGCCATGGGAAGAGAGCTAAGTGTTGAAAATCTTTGCAGAATTCATTTGTGGATCATCCATTTTGTAGCTATAAGATACTTCTCTATGTTCTGTTAAAGAATAACAACATGACACTGTTATTTTATATCTGCTGCAGTTGCTATCATCTGAGAAAACCCTTCTTTTCATTGCAAATGTTTCTTTGTGCATTAAGGTTGATAGTGAATGGGTACTTCATAGAATTACCACTCCCAGTATAACTGCCTTTCCTCCTCCTTTTGCCATTTTCTTATCCACTATTTTGGAGGTATGGGAGGATGGATAGCAGTTGCCTCATTATCATTGCACTGCAGATAACCACCACACCAAAACCTCAAATTTACACTATGGATACAATCCATGTAAATTTTTCTTTTAAGGAGGGGTTGTGGTTCTTTTGTCCAATCAAATAAATCATACCACTAAAGGCAAAAATAAGAGGTTTTTGAATCATATATTATTTTAAATGTTTATAATATTCTATCCTGTAAAGCATTAAAAACTGTTTGGCAGGGCAAAGCCTACAGCAAGTAACAACACCCAGCTAACCTTGGCTGATTTCAAAAAAGCTAAGCAGGGTCAGTTTAGTACTTGGATGAGGGACTATCAGCAAATCCAAAGGCTGTGGGGTCCACTGGGAAATCAAAGAACACCCCAGAAGAAGGCAATAGTAAACCATTTCCCTATTCACACCAAAAAGGTACATGGGCATGCCCATAAAGGCACAGGACATTGAGTTCAATGCCAACAAGAAATTACCTTTACTTTCAAGGCAAAAATTAGCTTGATGGCAACAGCAGCATTCCTAAAACCACATCCGAGCTTTCTCTTTCTTTTCAACAAAAGGGAGAAATTAAGGACAGTATAAAACACAATTTCTCTCAGCTATGCTGAAGTAACTGCAAGTTGACACTGTAGTGTTGTTAGAAAAATAGGACATTGTCCAATTTGTATTAGAAATACTTTATTCACAATGTCTGTGTTTCCCTTCCAGTCTTGCACCAATCATAAAGTAGAATAATTTTAGACTGCCTTAGTCAAGTAACCAGTCATGAGCTCATCCATCACCATGAGGTGGGGTATCAGTTATACTGATGATACCCAACTATACATCTCTGCCCCTGGTAAATTAAGCAATGCCATGAACATCTTATCCTAGTGCCTGGAGGCTGTGAGGGTCTGGATGGGAAACAATAGGCTTCAACTGAACCCTGGCAAGACTGAGTGGCTGTGGGTTTGAGGGCCTACTGGTTCTAGGACTATGCCAGTGCTAGATGGTGTGGCACTGCCCCATGCAGACCCAGCCTGCAATCGGGGGGTCCTCCTAGACTCACAACTCCTACTCAAAGAGCAGGTGGCAGTTGTGACTAGGAGGGCCTTTGCACACCTTCATGTTGTGTGCTAACTCTGTCCTTTCCTAGATCAGCAGGCTCTGCTCACAATAACTCATGCCTTAGTCACCTCCAGTTTGGACTACTGTAGTGTGCTTTACATGGGGCTGCCATTGAGTATCTGGAAGCTTCAACTGGTGCAGAATGCAGCAGCACAGGCAGTTATGTGTACTCTTAAAAGAGCACATATTACATCTCTCCTCTGTGAGGTGTATTGGCTGCCAGTCTGCTTCCAGGTCCAATTCAAGGTGCTGTTTTTGACTTTTAAAGCCCTTCATGGCATAGGACCAGGTTATCTGAGGCACCACCTCTCCCCGATTATATCAGTCTGTCCAATTAGATCTGGCAAAGAAGGCATGTTGTGGATACCATCTGCCAGGGACCTATATCCAGTGAGTCCCACGAGGCGGGCCTTCTCTGCCATGGCATCCGCCCTATGGAACATTCTCCCCCCTCCCCCCCACCAGAGTTAGGTTAACTCCATCTCTGTTATCATTGTGGAAGTCCCTCAAGACCTGGTTATGTCACGAGGCCTGCCGGTTCTAGGGAACCGGAGACATTCTTAGATGACTTCATTGTGGTTGATCTTTTTACTCTCTCCAGGTGGTTTGTATATTTTAATTTTTTTGTGATGTTTTTTCACTTTTAATGATGACTTTTTATATTTTTATAATTATTGTTTTTTTTAATATA
The DNA here is from genome assembly GCA_030867105.1 of Liasis olivaceus. Lineage (NCBI taxonomy): Eukaryota > Metazoa > Chordata > Lepidosauria > Squamata > Pythonidae > Liasis > Liasis olivaceus. The sequence goes on from CM061349.1 coordinate 78,749,126, forward strand.
TTTGTTGTTTTATTGATTGTTGTACACCTCCCAGAGTCGCTTTTTGTGAGATGGGCAGCCATATAAATGTGATTAATAAATAAATAAATAAATAAATAGTTAGAAAGTTACATTATTGTAGTGATTCCTCAAATGTTTTGAAGATGTGTCCCTTTCTAAACTGTGCTTCTGCATTTGGTTAGGGACAGGCATCTATGCTTGATGCAAGCATCTTTTGAAATTTGAAATTGGGCAGTCAATCTACTATTTCTTAGCTATGGTATATTGTTTGTCTCTTCTTCCTTGGACTTGTATATTTGTTAAATACACTACATATTACAGAAACTCCAGATGACTTCAGTGACACTCTTCCAAACGAAAGGTAAATTACAGCAGCATTACCTTTGGAATTCTCCCTACTAGGTAAACCATAGTGTGCATAACAGTGTTATTAAAAGCAATTGCTAATATAGATAAACCTCCAAGCAGAAGAGTAATTCTTTGAATAGAGCTTTGTATCCACAGCAAAAAAACCCCAAAAAACTTCTAGAGCACATTTAGTTCATCTTTCTCAGTAGGTACAATTACCAAATAAGAGAAAGGAAAAAAGAAAAATATGGAGAAAAAACTATAAGCCTGCATCCATTCCTTTTGCAATGCTACAATTTCCTTCTGTGTTAAGGAACAAACAGCTCTCATTTGTTTCAAAGGTGCTGCACATCTGTTTCTGTGCCTAATCACCATTAATTATAAAGGACCACCTCGCAGTAATATTCCCGGTCCCAGAGCTATGGCGTCCTTGTTGCCTTATTCTGCAGAATCTTTTGCCAACTTTTGGCATTGCCTGGTTTCCTGATTAAATATAAAAATGTAGAGATTTTTCTAGATCTTTGGCATGCCCTACAAACTATCCTAGTTTAATACTAAAGCAGTGACTAATCAGGGAATTCTCATGAGGAACCTGTAATAGCTCTTACAAGGGTAACAAGGACAGTTTCCATAGCCATGTTTTGCCAAGCAAAATGTAAGCAACTCTGTTTTTTAGTCTTGCATAGCAAAAAAGAGACAAAGACATGCATACAAAAGACAGGAAAGGTAAACCATGTCTTTTTCTCAAACAGATTGGCTCTATGATTAGCATGCAAAGTTTATTTTGCTTTATCATAGCACAGCTAATAGTAAAATTCTATTAATTGCTGGATGTTGTTTTGTTTGGCAAATCCAGGAAGCAGTTTACATGGCTACGCAGTGCTCTGGTTTGCAGTGCTTCTGAAATAGTATTATTGTAAGGGGCTAATACTGATTAGAGACAGTTCCCTGAGGAAGGAGGACCTTTTGATGATTGAGTCATTTCCTTTCTCTGTTCTGCTTCAGTGATACAGTGCTGCTCCTTGTATCATGGTACAGATACACTCTCCTTCTCTGGTAAGCAGTTCAGAACTTCATGCCTTGGCTGCAATGGTTGGGCTTATGGCTCTGGAGCAAACACCAAGAGAAATGCCTTATAAGACTAGATCTTCCCCACTCTTTCTAAATGCAGATTTGTTCACCATCTGAAGGATTCAGGGTTTTTTTTTTAACAAGTAATTGATTGGCAAAGGGGTCTTGCCAATCAATTACTTGTTAAATTATCGATTTATCATTATTGCTATCACATAGCAGGGTTATTCTTTGTCCTTCATATTAAAATGTAGAAAGTTAACTCTGACACTTTTGCTCATGGAATTGACTCCAGAAATCAGAAATAACTTTTTGATCTTCAGGTGATGGTGGGGAAACAGTCTGTTGAAATATACGTTGCAAAGCTGGAAATACATTTTATTTTTCTTTCTTCTAAGCTTCTGCTCTAGTGAATTGTGACACTTTTCTATTTAATATTTTCTATTTAATAGATAACATGTAATCTATGAAAGCTATACTCATAAGATTAAAATAAATAAGTTACAAAAGAACTTCATAAAAACTAAGGTCTAAGACAAAAACTCAGAGTGGTTCTAAAGAGATTGAGTGATGAGAACCTGATGGAGGAGCCACTACATCCAGTTCCAAGCCCTTCTTGGAGTCATGCCAGTCAGGGTAAAAGATGATGAAGTCTTCCCTTCCCTTCCCTTCCCTTCCCTTCCCTTCCCTTCCCTTCCCTTCCCTTCCCTTCCCTTCCCTTCCCTTCCCTTCCCTTCCCTTCCCTTCCCTTCCCTTCGAGTGATCCTTGGCTCCTGGTGTCTGCCTGGACAAGTCCCCACAGTTTTCTTGTCAAGAAGTGGTTTGCCATGGCCGTCTTCCTCGGGCTGAGAGAAAGTAACTGACCCAAAGTCACCCAGCTGGCTTTGTGCCTAAGGCCGGACTAGAATTCACAGTCTCCCAGTTTCTAGTCCAGTGCCTTCAACCACTGCACCAAACTGGCTCTCTTTCCTTTTCATAATATGAGCTATATAAGGATAATGTAGCTTCTTTCTAGTTTGGGAACAATGAACACTTTTTCTTTCTCCCTAGTAATGGAGGAGCACATGAGGTAGATAAACAATGGCAACAAAGTTCCTTTTGCATTAGCAAAGAAGCCTCAATAGTGGATCTTTTTATCCAACTGTGGACCTCCACCCATGGAGAGAGCCATAACATTTGATGGTTATGGAGATAGCTTCCCAAGGACCATATGACTGGGCTTTTAGATTCCTTATCTGTTTCTTCCAATCTCCATATTATTCAAAATGAAAACAAAATTGATAAACTCAATAAAACAAACAATTTCTATTTCTATATGCAAATTACACCAATAATAGAAATTTCTTTAACAATATTTTCAATATTTTAGATATTTCTAAGTGTTCATTGTCTTCTCTATCTGCTTTAGAGATGTCCAGCTAACTTATTTTAATACATTTTTAGAAGAACGTGGCTATAGCACAGTGTGAACGTGGCTCTAGCACATGGCTGGCTGGGGAATTCTGAGAGCTGAAGCCTACACATCTTAAAGTTGCCAAGGTTGAGAAACACTGCTCTAGCAGGAAGATTTATCTGGGCATTTTGCCTTTTGCAGATTTGATTACGTTGCATACAGTAGTGCTTTTGATTATGTATTATTAGGACTTACTGTTTAGGGAAATATAGCGAAGAAAGAGTCAGCATATGAAGTGCTCTGATGTAAAAATAACCAAGGGGAAACATTTATTAGATTACTTTTTGTTTTCTTTGTTAGTTTTATTTAAAAATTTTCACAGTGCTCAAAGCAAAAAACAAACCAAAAGAGCATTGCACAGTGTTAGAGTAAATAAAGGGAAAGGATTCTCTCTATCTTAAAAAATACTGAAATTGACAGTCTTCCCTGTAGCTTCTAGCTTTCACTACAAATAAGAGGTACCTGATTAAAAGTCAAGCTTAACTTAGCTTGTCTTTTCAAGAATTTGAACATAGATCATACTCTAAAAAAGAGATTCCCTCTGCAGCACATCTTGATCATCCTGAGTCTATTCCATAGCATGCACATCCTTAGAAGCCTATTATGCTTCCCCAGCAGGTTATAAAATAGATTCCAGCTTGCTTTATGTGAGCCAAATGAAAATTACAGTCAATTCTACCAATCTTATGTGGCAACACCCTTTCCAGAAGGGCTTATTTTATCAAGTTGTTGTAAATACTATCCCCATTATCCATTGCTTCATAGTTTTCACACATTTTCTAAATGGGCCCTTTTAAAATGACATTTAAGGCTAGCAAGGAAAGGCTATCATGTATAAACTAAGCCCAGATGTTTTAAAGTGCTTTCCCTCTGGAGGTGCAGTAATTGCTTTACGATTAGACAGGAAGCTGTATCAGCATTATTGCTCTAAAGGAGCCAGTGTTATCAAAAGACAACACATCAGGGCTTGTCCTCACAGGAAGGCTATCGTGAGTAATCAACTGTGCTTTAATCCAATTGGTTATGGGACTCTTCATGTGGATGGTTTAGTGTTTAGGGAAAAACATCTGACTACCATCACCATGGAATATGAGGGGGAGGTACTAAGATCATACAAATATTATGAACTGCATCCAAATAATTTCTTACCACATTTCCAGATACAAACGTTTGAAAAATGTAAAATAAATATTAAGACATGATATTTAACTGGTGATTCTCAGTTGCTTTCAAAATGCAATGTATCAGATCAGGTGTAAAAGAGTAATAGATCTTAGTATTGTTAGAATGTTTTAGATGATTTCTTCCAGTGACTTCAAATTATGAAACTGTGAATAAAAGCAAGATTCATACAGTAAATTAGAACTTTTTTTTTAATAGTTTTTTAAAAGATATATGATATATATATTAAAAATATACATGTTAAAAGATTTTTTATATATATAATAAGAAATACATTCAAAGACAAAATATAGTAAATGTGAAAAAGAAAAAAAGAAAGGAAAAGAAGAGACAATGGAAAAAGGAAATAGCAAAAAGAAAAAGAACAGAACAGAACAGAACAGAAAATATGGAAAAAATATATAAAGAAGTAGCTTCCAATCTTCCTATCGGCAGTTATACATACAATTCTAATCAAACCTCTCTCTCTAAGATTACATCATAATGCCTTTCTTTCTATAACTTATTCTTTCTAATCATCAAAACCATAAGTCACAAAATCATTTTGTTTTTTATGCAAAAAGTCCATAACGGATTTCCAGTCATTAATGAATGTCAGTAATGACCTTTCTGTAATTAAGGAAGTCAGTTTGGCCATCCCAGCAAGTTCTGTCAATTTCACCAACCATTCCTCCATGGTGGATAATGCCAAATCTTTCCATCTTTGTGCATATAATAATCTTGCCGCAGTAATCATGTATTGAAATAATCTTCCATGACTGTTTCTAGCTGTGCATCCATCAGTCCTAAAAGGAAGAGTTCTGGCTTCAACTGAATATTAATCTTTAAAATCCTCTGTATCAATGTGTGTATTTGAATCCAATTTTTTTTAGCTTTTTTACATGTCCACCAAGCATGATAGAATGTCCCTTCATGTTGTTCACATTTCCAACATACATTTAGAATGCCTTTATACATTCTAGATGCTTTCTCTGGCGTCATGTACCAGTGATACATAATTTTATAAAAAATCTTTTTAAGATCATAACATAATGTAAATTTCAAACCTTTTAACCACATATCCATTATCCATCTGTATATTATAAGCAAAATTCTTAGCCCACTTTATCATACATTCTTTAATCTGTTCTTTTCCATTTCAAATTTCAACAAAAGTTTATACATTTTAGCAATTACATGTTTAACATCAGTACACAATTGCACTTCAAATTCTGTCTTACTTTGCTCCATACCATAAGTCTTTTTATCCATTTTAAATTTTTCTGATAAATGTAAATGGGAAAACCATTGGCAACTATATCCTTCTGCCATTAGTTGCTTTCTTGATTTAATTTTATATTCCCCTTGGTGATTCTCCAATAATTCCTGGTACGTTAACCATTTGTTTTTGCCTTTTGTTTCTCTTCTGTAAAATGTTTCTTGTGCTGAAATCCATAGAGATGTTTTCAGGCACAGCCTGGGTTTATATCTATTGCATATTCTCAATATGGCACATCTAATAAAATGGTTTTTAAAATCCACATTAACTTTAACTTTATTGTACCATAAATATCCATGCCATCGAAACCTCAGGTTATGCTCTTCTAACTCTAAAAGTCTTTTGTTTCTCAGCAACACCCACTCTTTCATCCAAACCAAACAACAAGCTGCAAAATACAGTTTCAAATCCGGTAAACCCAATCCTCCTCTTTCCTTTGCACCTTGTAACACTTTGTATTTAACTCATGGTTTTTCCCTTACCATACAAATTTAGATATATCTTTTTGCATTGCTTGATTGGTACATCTGTTGTAAAAATAGGTATTGTCTGAAACAAAAACATTGTTGTAGGCAAAACATTCATTTTTATCACAGAAATTCTCCCCAACAGTGCCAATTTTAATTTCTCCCATCTTAACATGTCCTCCTTAATTTTGTTCCATGTCTTAACATAGTTATTTTGAAGTAACATACAATTCATATTTGTCATAATAATGCCCAAATATTTTACTTTTTTCTCAATCTTAAAACCAGTTTTTTTCTATCAATTCTATTTCATCTTCTATTTTCATATTTTTTGCTAACATCTTCATCTTCTGATTATTAATATTAAAACCTGCTAGCATACCAAAGTCCTTTAATTTTCCCATTAATGTTTATACTTCCTCCAAAACTACCATAAGGTCATCAGCAAATGCCCTTAACTTATAAGTTTCTTTTTAAATCTTTATTCCCATGATTCTCTTGTCTTATGTCTCTATTCAGTATCTCAGGAACTAAAATGAACAAGAGAGGAGACAGCAGGCATCCTTGTCTTGTCTCTTTTTGAATCTCACAAGGTTTTGTTAATTCTCCATTAACAATTATTTGTGCTTTCTGTGAGATATAAATCGATCTTACCCATTTAATAAAATTATCTCCAAAGTTCATATCTTCCAGAACTCTAAACAAGAAGATCCAGTTCAAATGATCAAAGGCCTTCTCTGCATCTGAGAAGATCAACACAGCTTGCTTTTCACTATGTTGCTCCAAATACTCCAGAATATCCAACACATTTCTAATATTATCTTGTAATTGTCTTTTAGGTAAGAACCCACATTGATCTTCATGAATAAAGTTCTATAAAATTGTTTTCAACCTTTCAGCCAAAATCATTGTAAACAACTTATAATCATTATTCAAATTGCTTGATAATTTCTTGTTAAACTCAGGGACTGAGCCTCTTTAGATATTAATGCTGTATTGGCCTCTTTCCAGATTTCAAGGAATCTTTCCACTCTGTAAAATAATATTCATCATTTGTTGTATAGGGTATAAAACTTCATCCTCAAAACGTTTATACTAAGAGGCCGACAGATCATCTGGACCAGGTACCTTTCCTGTTTTAGTCTTTTTAATAGCTTCACAAACTTTTCTTATTGGTATAGGTCCATTCAAAATTCTCTGTAATCTTGGTAAATTCTGTTTATGTAAATATTCACCCACTTTTTCCAAGGAAATGTCTTGACTTTTATATAAAGTACAATAATACTGGTGAAACAATTTTCACATAATTGTATTATCTGTTATTACAGTATTTCCTTCTTGTGACTTTAGTATCACTTTCTTTTTTTTTTCTTTTTGTAACTTATATGCCAACCATTTCCCTGGTTTATTTGCAAATTCAAAATTTCTTTGTTTTACATAATTCATCTTTATTTCCATCTCTCTCACTGTTAACATAGATAATTGCCTCTGTATAAGCTTAATTTGGTGGGTTTCTCTCTGGGGACTTTTTAAACTCTTCCTTTTTTTTAATCTCATCCAACATCACTTGTATTTTCTCTTGCCTTTTCTTTTTAAATTCACTGTTACGTTGTATGAAATATCTTCGTATAAAAGCTTTATTTGAATCCCAAATGTTCTTACTTCAGAAAAATAAGTATATTCTTTTTTGTCACCATTTTTACATCTTTATTTTTATATATATTTTATATATATTATTTATATTTCATGTAAATATTTTTATATTTTATATAAATATTTTATATAAATATTTATATTTATATGATTTATATTTTATACTGTATATAATTTATATTTTATATCTCCACACGTCAACAAGCTCCAAATTATCCATTAAATCAAAAAAAGCCTTTGGTAGTTTGTCTTGTGTCTTTTTAATATTTTTCTCAGAGGTTCTATCTTTTTGTGGGGAAACCACCCCATTCCAATCTTCCAGGAGACACCAACTTTCATACAGAAAATCCAGTAGTTTATCCATAAGTCCTTTATAAAATGCTGTTTTATCTTCATGTGGGACAAAAATTCCCAATATTAAAGTCTTAGTTCCCTGTATATATTAACTGCTATCCCAACATATCTGCCATAATCATCAGTCAGTATAAGCTTTGGATATAGTTGAGAATTCATATACAAAACAACTCAATTTCTTCTTTTCATTTCTGCTGAAATAAATTCTTCACCGAAATTTTTGTAACTCAAATATTTTATATCCTTTTTCCTAATATGCATTTCTTGTAAGCAAATCACATCTTATTTTAACTTTTTCAAAAAGTGATTTTTTTTTCTCTTTTGAGGAGCATTTGCACCATTTATATTCTATGTTAAGCATTTATAATTCATAGTTACGCCAAGATTTTAGAAAAAACAATATCTGTAGCGCCCAACATCTTAGCATCTTCAGTATCCTGATGTATGTGTTGTGGCATTTGTTTAGTCACATCTCTCACTGTCACTTCCATTTCTCCTTCCTCCAATTCTTCTTTGAATTTTCCCAGAAAATCTCTTGCTTTCTGCAGAATTCAGTCTGAATCTCTGCTTCTTAAAAGTAAAAATCACCCCTTCCAACTTATCCCATCTAAATGGAATCTTTTTCTGATTGAGATTGTCAGAAAAAAAATACTATTTTCTCTTGTACAGTATTGCAATTGGAATTTCCTTAAGTACAATTACATCTGTATTATCAATCCTCAATCTATTAAAATGCTGCTGCAGAACATGATCTCTAGTCTTCTTCCTGACAAACTGCATAAGGAGTTGGAACATTTCTTAATTTTGCAAATCATGTATTGATCCTATAAACTTTATCAATCTCTGACTCTGTGTCACCTTCATCCCAGTCCAGAAAGTTAGACAGGGACTTAACAATCTTTTATCTGACATCTTCCCCATGGTCTTCTGGAATCACTCTAAATCTTAAACAAAATTCTTTTTCTTTCATCTCAGTAATGCCAAGTTATCCAAATCTTTCTCCATCCCTCTGTTTATAACTTCTGTCTTACTTTTTCAAACTTCCACTTTGTCATTAATTTGTTTTCCATCTCCAGCCAATTGTCCTACAGATTCTTCTGTCTTCTTAACTTCTTTCTTTCCTTTTTTATCCCTGCAAATCCTCCTTCCATCTCCTTTTTTAAAAGCATCCAAACTATTGCCAACTATTTCAGTCATCCTCTTGCCAAATTCCTTAAAGATTTTTTGCAATAAATCTGGCATGGTGCCCTTATCTGTAAGTTGTTCTAGTGAAGCTCTCCTTCCTTCTCCTACTTTTGCTGCTTTTCTTGTGGTTGCCATTGTAATATTTATGGCCAAAAGTGAAAGTATGTCAATTACTAGGGGGAAAGTAAAAGGTAAATTTCTCCTTTTTTTTTTCTTTCCTGTTTTGCTTTTCCCTGTCTTTATCATTTATTCCCAATTAGCTCTCCGAAGCTACAGTCACACAGTTTGGCTCATATTACCTTCATCTTCTTATTTTGTAAAATCCACCAATTATGTACTTTTATTACTAATAAACAATCAGCATTCCCATGAAGGTCTGATCTGTTTGTCTAGTTAATTTTACTATTTTCAAAGGCACTTTCATCAAAGAAAAAAAATTATTATTCTGTTTTCTAAAAATTATTGTCCCCTTTATCTGTTTAAAACTTTCTTAAATCACAATCTTCTTAAGCTTTTTGCTTTTAAGTCAAAATCCTTTAAGATAGTATTTTTATTTCTCTTCTTAATTCCAAAAAGGCAACTCACCATGTGTCTTTATTCTTTCCTGCCAGTTGGAAGATGTGTCTTAAGTTGTAAACTAATTTTATCCGAAAGTGTTTAAGACAGTGAGGCTTTTGCAGGTCAAATGTCCATAAAGGCTGCACAGCAGTTTTGACCATAATGGTAATCCCTTGGCTCCCAAGTTGCTCAACCCATGACCAACTGCAAGAAACTCAATTCCTACAGTCTCCTTGTGAGGAGCAGCTATCCAGAGCATGAGTGGGTGATCTCTCGGTTTCTCCTTCTTCAGAGAGAATATTGTCAGCCAGAACTTGCCGCCTGGCCACTGATCTTCACCATGGTGCTGTCCCCGCTCACAAAGACACTTGCAAGGATGTCTAACCCACCATAAGTCCTTACCCAGAAGCCTCAGCTCTGCAGAACTCTTCAAGAGTCCAATTTTTCTTCTAAAGCCATCTAGGAAGGAACACAATGAGTTTTTAGTTGACCAAGAAGCAAATATGTTAAGGGTACAAGGATTTCAATAGAAACAGCAGGATAGTGTATCTGCTGTTGATATATATCATATGTGGAGATCAGTCAGAATATAATGAAGATATGTGAGTGAAATTTATGAAAAACAGAACTGAAACACTGGACTGATCTATACTGAAGTCACTGGGATTTTTACAAACACATAAGGGGAGAAGTGAAAATGATGTTTCATTGGATCCATCTTTTAGTTTAAAAGAGAGACTAATCTAGTCTAGCTGGCTGGCAACTATTGAGAGTGTGTTTATATCAGACCCATTAGTAGCATGGTATTAATTAAATATATCTACCTGTTTAGAATAGGCGCTCCAAAATGTACATTCTAAACTGAAGGATAAAATATTGGCAGTGTTACATGTGTCTTGAGTTATATATCTAAAAATAAAAATGTCTATTGCTAATCATTATGGAGGTCAAAGGGATATAAATTTAAAATTGATTCATTCTGAAAGAAACTATGTAGACAGATTGGGAAAACTGTCATTATTTTATTCCTTATGAAAATGGTTTAATGCCAGTAATAATACCATATAACATGATTTAAAGCAAGAATGAGTTAAAGCTATTTGAACAGTACAGTTAGTCAGCTAAAGTTTTAATAGAATTATCCCTCAAGAAATTATATCCTCTGATTCTCTGGAATTTCTACAAACTGGCTTTTCCCTCTTGCAAAAATGTTGCTGAAAAAAAAATTAGGCATTTTCTTTCCTCTTTGCACCGCAACATAGCCCTAACATATATTATGGATTCAATCCTTATTTAATTAGTGCTTACACATTGATATTAGTGAGACATATTTGTCATAACTTAAGTATTATTGATTTTGAATAGGTCTACTTACTTTTAATATTACTAAATCTGGCTCTAACCCATTCTAAGTCAAGATGATACTTCGTCTTTGTAATGTTAAGCCAGTTTAAAGTTTGAAAACAATACCAGTGCACCTTTTCAGTCTCACTACTCTCCAAGGCTCATGGGTAATTCTATTATGAGGTTTATTTTATATTCTCAAGTGAGATGATGTGTAAACGTAAACACAACTTTTCATAAATTAACTATGAACTTTGTAATATGGGAAATTCCTACTTAAATTCCTCTCAAGTTATAGCAGGACTGTTTACAGTGATATTATCTTCTGAATTTGGCTTTCAGCAAGACTGTAAATGTACTTTTCCCAATGGAATTTAAGGGGCAACCAATTGAAAATCCCTACCTTAGAAAACAGGCATAACAAAGACATTGCAAAATCGTGCTTTTCCTTCCCCCCACCCCCACAGAAAAGCTCCAAGGCAAGAAACAAGTCAAAGCAAACAAATACCCACCTGGTGCTTTTGTGTTTAACAGTTTTGTCTGCAATCTAGATCACACTCCAGTTGGAAAGTGAAATACGCAACACAGCCACAAAAATGCAGTCCCAGGTTAAAAAACAAAAGACAAAGGATACCAATAGAAGCAAATATATGTAGCTCAGAGTTGAACTGTGGAGTCCTTGGGGTTCTCCGAGCTCAGTTGTTTTCTTGCAAATGTTTTGTTACCCAGCTAGGTAACATCTTCAGTGCTACGATGGAGTGGGGTTTGCTCTTCTGTTTATATACAATGGCTTGTCCTGCCAGTTGACTCAACTGAGAAACTGTCAACATCTTAGACCAAGCTAAATCCAAAAATGCGAGGGAATTCCCGGAAGCTTGGTATTCGGACAAGGTAGCCATCAACAGGCACGTAGAGATAAACAACGTCTACACACCATTCAAAAGAGACAATAAAAAGGAACAAAAGACCAGAACATCTCCTCACCAGCGATCATCACCCAGATAAGCAGAGATTAACACCAAGATTATCACCAGACATACAATCAAGCAGTAAACAATACCCTAATCAACTACCAAGGGAGGGAGGGGAAAAAACCCACCAATACTGGCAGGGCAAGCCACTGTATATAAACAGAAGAGCAAACCCCACTCCATGTTAGCACTGAAGATGTTACCTAGCTGGGTAACAAAACCTTTGCAAGAAAACAACCAAGCTCAGAGAACCCCAAGGGCTCCACAGAAAAAAGATACTACAGACAAACTACCAAATGAATGAAAAGGCCAGCATAGGACCAATTAATATATCATGCAGATTCTCTATTCCAAAGCTTTGGAAAGTTACATGCATGTATGTTATTCATCTATTATTTAACTAGATTTTTATGCCACTGTAAGGTTCAGGTTACAATAAGTCATACCATACCAGTTAATTTTAAGTTTGTTGACTGATACCAATTGTACACACAAAATGCCCTATTAAATTCCATGTCACAACATAACATTATCTCCGAAAGTATAGTTTTCTCCAAAATTGAAGAAAGTGAAGGGAAATGAAGAGTGTAATTAAACAAAAATTATTACAAATATTGGACTTATTTGGTATTTTGTCAAACAAATTACTAGTCAGTGACTTTTTGGGAAATGCCTCTTTATGGAAACTCATATTTGAGAGTATTTTGAATATGAAGCCCATCAGAGCCTAGGGAAGGTGGCTTATCTAGAGAAGGAACTGAAGCTTGAAAAAATGTAAGCCAAAAGAGGTGAGAGTTAAATTCATGGAGGCATCTTGAAATGCTGAGTTGCCTCTATGCATAGCAGATGTTGGTGTAAGTATCACTGGCCAGGACCTCACAGCCAGCAGGCCTTATGCATCACTAGGGAACTGCTGGTGGAGCCCACTGTGTGTCCCACATCCTTATCCCAGGTAACCTACTGAGATGAAAGGGAAAACCAGAGAAGATCTCACACTTCAGATGTGATCCTTATATAATGAAAATGGCACTATTCTTTCAGGTGTGGAAAATATCAGGCTTACTGATATACAAAAAAATCTATAGTTTGTTAAGTGAATTCAGCTCCTCCCATTGACTTTGCTTGTCAGAAGCACCCTGGGAAGGTCACAAATGGCAATCATGTGACCCCAGCACACTGCAACTATTGTAAATACAATTCAGTTGCCAAGTGCCCAAATTTTGATCATGTGACCATGGGGACGCTGCAGTAGTCATAAGTGTGAGGACTGGTTGTAAGTCACTTTCTTCAGTGCTAGTGTAACTTCGATCAGTCATTTAATGAATGGTTGTAAGTCAAAGACTACCTGTAATACGAAAAAAGTATTGTATATTAGTTCAAGTATAGGGTGACAAATGTCAGATTAAATTGCTTTGTATTATAATGAAAATTAAGTGAATCTCTCCCATTCCCATTTTTAGGTCTTCATGCTTTTTGTTCAACAGTTAAAAAGTGGTTCTTAGCCTGTGGGTTACAACCAGAACTGGATTGCTATGGCTTTTATGGTGGGTTGCCATGGTCCTGTTGATAAAGGGAAATTTCTTCTTCAACGAGGGTACTATGCAAAAAGTTTGAAATATTTCTGTAAAAAATATTCTCCTTGCTGACTGCAACTAGATAGTTAATCCATAACCAGCATAACTAGTAGTGAGGAATTGTCAGATTTGTTTTCTAAAACATCTGGACAGTACCAGGTTGCCCACCTTGGGCTTTTATTTATCCTTGCATCTTTCAGGAAATTCCTGACCTGCCTTCCAGACACCACTTTTCTTCCAAGAATGAAGGAAGGCACAGTAGAAATAGTTGTACTGGACTTGACCATATCTTATAGGTAATGCTGGAGTTCTTAAAATTAAGGGAAATGAAAACTGAGCATAGTGAAATACATATCTTGGATTTTAAGAAAGGAGATTTTATGAAAGCAGTGATAAATAGAATTCCATGGCAGGAGAATCTAGTGGGAAAAAAGATATTAAAACCACATACAAAAGAAATACCAAGAAGAAATGCTCAAAAAAAAAAAAAAGGCAAACCATTCAAACAAGGAAAAGAATGAAGGTAGCAGAAGAAGCCAATGGGTCTGCACACAATGTTTGAATCCTGAAAATCAGGATACACATAGGAGAAAGAAAGCTGGGTAGATTACCAAGGAAGCTTACAGGAAGCTAAAGCTTAGAATTACCTAATGATGTTAAGAACAACTCAAAGGGCTTCAACAAAACTGTTCCTGTTTTGGCTCAATCTTGTCTTAGAAGAAGAAATGCATTCCACTGGGCAATTGTAAAGAAATGATTGAATTCTGTTGAATTTTAAATCAAGCTTAATAAAAATATAAACAGAGAACACCTACTGTACTGACCTTGATAGAGTATAAATTCTCTAGGCCCAGATAGATTTGCCTCCTATAGAACTGAAGGAACTCTGGGAATCTCTGGGAAATCCTAGAAAATAGGTAAATATAAGCTAACTGGAGAAGGACAAATGTCCATTATCTTCAGAAAGGAGGAAAAGGAAATTCCAAAGTATTTTAGATCCCATCAGTTTCATATCCTGAAAAAATTCTAGACATATCATAAAGCAACTGATCCCTAAACACCATGAAAAAAGTTATAATTACTACGAGCCAGCATGAATTTTTCAAGAACAAAACCTGTTAGATTAATCTTTCATTTTTTAGTGGGATAACTTCCTTAGTAGATCATGGAAAAGCCATGAACGTAATCAGTATTCAGTGGATCCACACCTGGCTTGAAAACAATTTCTAAAGTGTGATCATCACTGGTTCCTCATCAAGCTAGAGTGAGGTCTTAAGGAGATGTTCCAGGCTTCATCCTGAACCCTTTATGCTTCATTAATGGTCTGAAGAAGTGGGAAATGCTTATAAAAATGTTGATGACAGACATTTAGGTGAAATGGTTTCTATTTTAGAATAAAGAAACAGATTAAAAATTATCTTAAGGGGTTAGAAAAATGGATTGAAAAAAATAGATTGAAAATTAATAAGACAAATGCAACTACCTTCACTTACAAAAAAGAAATTATATGTATAGGTATAGTGTGGGGAATATCTGACTTGGTAATAGCACATGTGAAAAGTTTTAGATGGATATGAGTCATGCAATTTTAGGCTGCATCAACAGAAATATAATTTGTACATAAATTACAGAAGGTAATCACAGAAGATCTGCATTTGTCAGACCACATGTTGAATCTTGTGTACAGTTCTGAGTCCCAAATTTTCAAGAAAGATACAAAGAAACTGAAACAGGTGTGGAGAAGTACAATGAAGATGATTCAAGGATTTGAACTTAAGTCCTGCAGTCTGAAGAAAGATTGAAGGAATAGTGTATGCTTAGCCTTGAAAAGAGCAGGGATATATTAGCAACTCTTCACATAACTGAAATAATGTCACACAGATGACTGGGGATGGAACAGTATGATAGCACTTTTCAAGTACCTGAAGGGGTGTCTTAAGGAAGATGCAGGACTTGGAACATGGTCTTAAGATACAGAAAATCAGATTCCAGATGAATGTAAGAAATATTTCCTAAAGTAAGAGCAGTTTAATAGTGGAACCAGTTACTAAAGAAAGTAGTGCATACCCCTTCACCAGATGTGCTCAAGCAGAGATTGGACAACCATCCGGTTGAGGATGCTTTCATCTGTATTCCTATACTGAGCAGGGGATTGGATTCAAAGACCTAAATGGTTCCTTCAGTCTCTGATTCTAAAGCATAGTTGTGTTATGTTACACTCTAATTGGCCAATAGCATTTTATGACATATTCATTATTGAAGCAACTGAAAAGTTGCTACCATGAGGATGACTGCAGAATTCATCACTGCACTAGCCCAGGTCACGCAGTATGTTCTCTGAGTACATTTTGAAAGACAACGGGGATGTATCATGTAGAAAAAATTGTAAATACCTGATCCAGTTCCAGCTGGATGATTTAGATGTTGTCTGCACACATTTTCTTTAGTGCAACACTGCATTTGTTGTACAGGCTCAAGTCTGTGTTGACAATGGAAAGAACATATGGACACCATCTGAAGCTTGAAGAAGCTACTGTGTATTTCTGCCCTGAATTCTTGTGAGGTATAAAGATTCCAGCCCGGTTCTTACATGCGTAAGCATCACATAGCTCATCCTCACTTGATCACTGAACACTTGGGTTTGTGCTTGAAATGTTGCTGGTAAATAGATAATCCCAGCTCATAATACATAGCTGAACATATTGAGGGAAATAGTTACACCTTGCCATATATTCTTCAGCTCCTGCATTTCCCAGAATTAGGTTCCCAGAATCACAGCTCCTCCTTCGCTATGATGAATACTTGGAGTCTAATTGTTCAGTGAAAAATATTGCTCAGTGACTGCATAAACAATTTTAATTGGCTCAGGAGCCCAAAATGTGCTTTTTTTGTTTGGCTGCCAAGGCTGCTTTCTCACTCACTAATTATGCTGAGCTCCAGCTTTTAGCAAAAACAGGAAATAAAGCATCCATTACTCAAATGACAACTTCTCACCCAGCCTGCATTTCAACATCCATTGTGTAATTTCCTACTCTCATGCTCAGTTAAGAGCTAAACATATTTTTAGATCAAGTTGCCCCCATTTTGCAAGAGCCATGCCACAGTTTATGCTGCCCAGTAGTAGACTGCACTGCTTGCAAATTTAGAAACACTCTAAAGAGTTTTGCTGTACACCAGGCATGCATCCATGCCACAGAAGTCATTATCTCTCTGTTCTGTTCCTGCTGCCTACCTGCTTTTTAATAAATAAGCACAGGATTCATTTCACCCTCTAGGCAAGACAACATGTAAAATTGCCCATTGGGATTGCCAGTCTGTATCCTTCAGGGGTAACTTCTTTCTGTCCTTCTCAACAAATGGTCACTGTAAGCATCAGTTTTTCTCAAAACAATGCTCCCCTCAATTTGCTCCGTTTTATCTAGCAGCAAAGAAGTAGATTATCAACTGTTTTACACAGATATAATCAGACAATTGTTCTCAAGGGAAGTCTTTGCTTTTGAAGTGAGAGCTTAGAACAGGAAGGAAGCAAGAAAGAAAACAGCAGTGACCTCTTAGAAATGGACGGAGGCCTGAGGAGTTTAGATAGGTCTTCTCCTCTCTTGTAGCAAAGAGTAGATGGCTGCAAGAAGGAGAAAATGGCATAGCAGAACTCTTAGTGACTTTGAGCAGCTGATCTGAACTTGGAGACTATTGTATGATAATTCTAGCATTTCAATGTAGAATCTGGCACAACTGTTTCAATGTTCTTTTTTTGGCTCTACAACTAAATTATATTTTTTAAAACCTGCACTGGTTGCTTATGCATAAGACCCAGTGTGGGTGGTAATTAAGGACAGCAGCAGAGAACCCAGGTTTTAGTCTTCCTTTAGGCATGGAAACTAGCTGGATAATCTTCGGCCATTTTCTTTCAGCCCAAATCAGTGTTAGGCTCTGTGACAAGCCAGCTGAAAAATAAAATTGGTCACATCTTGGACCAATAGCTTCACTTTAAGAACTGCAGGGACCCAGCTATCAAACAGAACAGCCCTAGGAAGAACAGCAGTACAATAACTGGTTTATACATACGTGGTACCTGTGCTTCAACATAGATGTTCATGTCTTAGGCTTTTCCTTAGCTGCACTGACAGTATGATATTGTTGCCAAGACATTAACAGTATGTCTTGGCAATCCAGTATTTCCCCTTAATCACATGGCAGAGGTCTTATTTAACTCCCATCCCAGACTTGAACAGGTCTTCTGTTCTCACTTAGTTTTCCAAATTAAAAAAAAAATTTAATTAAGACTGATAGGATCCTGCCACAGCTACAGCGTATATAAAATCTAGGCCAGTTTGCAGCCTCTTTTTTGAGGCAACTAGGCCAGGTGACCTACCTCTGGGTGTTGCCGCAGGGTGTATCCTGAGGAGAGGTCACACCTCCTTCTTTCCAGCTACTGGTAAGCATCTGTCACCATCTCTTCTTTTTGACCTATTTCCTCTTAGTCAGGATTAGGTCCTAAATTCTTTCCCTCTTTTTAAACTGCTAGTATATTTAGTTGCATATAAATATTATCATTCCCCCAACCCATTTTTTCTATCTCTTGCTCCCCCACCTATCCTGCACACCAACATGGGAGATATTTAGCAATGTGATATAGGTAGCATGGGGGACGCTGGTGGTGCAGCGGCTTAATGACACTGAAAGTTGCCGGCCAGAAATGGTCGACACTTCAGCGGTTCGAGCCCAGCTTTCGCGCAGCAGAGTGAGCTCCTGTTTCCTCCCCAGCTCCTGTCAACCCAACAGATCGAAAACTTACGTGAGTAGATAAATGGGTACTCTCACTCCGGTGGGAGGAAAAATGCTGGTGGCACCTTGAAAAAGGAGTCAGGAGCAGTTTCTGGTAGCGCAGAATCCGTGCACACCCGAAAAAGGCGCGAAGCAATGGAAACCCCGCCTCCTGCGCTCGCCAGCTGGGCTCTGCTCTAGGAAGGAGGCACTGGCAAACCACTTCAGAAAAAAAACACCTTGCCTTGAAAACTGCAAGGACTCGTTCAAGCAGTCACCGTAGAGTCGGTAACGACTGAGTGCGGATAAAAAAAAAAAAATAGGTAGCATGTGGTATAGACTTAAGAAACAAGAGAAGAAAGTTAAATATTTCCAAATGCCCAAAACCTTTTTGTCCATTTCAAAATTGCTTCATAAGACAATTTAGGATGCTTCCAGACAGTTGTGTTAAAGTGCTACCCACCAGTCCTTGAGCCAGCAGAAAAGGATGCCAGTTGTGTTGTCCCCGTTGCTGATCTCTAGTTTGCTACACTAGGAAGGCTGGCAAGCGGTGTTGTCTAAATTAAGGCAGGTAATTGATGGATTCCCCTGGCTTTGTTTCCCTTTCCATCAAGCATTCTCATTAATGTGTGATAGGATGGGGATGGGTGACTGTAGACAGGTGGATGTACCTTAGTTCTCTGGGCTTGGGGGAACTAATACCAAGGCACAGTATGGGTTTCTGCAAATACTTTACACAAAATAGCAATAAAGAGCCAAGAATGTAACTATCCAACAGCCACCCACACCACTAAAACCAATCACATATTTGACTAGGAAAATACTGAAATCATATTCAATCAACAAAAAAGTCAGAGAATTCCTAGAAGCCTAATGCTCACATAAACGGGCATTAACAGATCCATTGAGCTAAATACCATCCTCCATCACCCAACCAGCTGCCTGATCAAGAACAAACAAAGAGGATCAATCACAAAGGAGACAAAGGACTCCTAGAACAAACTGAACCTCACAAAAAATCCAATCACCAACCAAGCTCCTGAGTTCAAAATCTGATACAGACTACAAATATCACAAAGCAAACCCTACTTCTGAACCATTGGATTGAGGGCGGCTGATTAGAGAACCTGACCTTTAAACTTACACACACACACACATACTCAAACATACAGAGAATAAATTTATTAATTTTTGTTCCAGTCTTTTAAAAATCAATAAACCATGAATATTTTTTAAAATTGCAAAACTGTTCTAGAGTTTTGGAAGTAATACATATAGTTCTTCCAAATGGACATAAAACACATATAGCTTTTTGGGTGCCTGCTTTTTCAAGGCAGTCAGAACATTTCTTCCATGCTTAAAATCTAAGGGCACCTAACTTTTGACAGTACAAACTTCCATGCCATGCCAGTGTGTAAATATCTAGGTGAAAGCATGCATGAGATGCTGTTTCCCACAGTATAAAATATAACTGCAAAGTTGTATTGGCCAAGGCTGTAACCAGTATCTAAAAACAGTTCTTGAGTGTTTTATCTTTGTTGCATGATAGCAACTACATGATTATTATTATTTTTTTTTTTGATAAACTTATAATAATACACCATTGTATAAGGACAAGGAAATACTTTCTCTGCAATTTTTCTTATGCTGTTATTGCAGTAACAATTAGAATCTGGAATTGTCATGACTTAGTACTGTATGCATAATACACTATGCATACATACACACATATTTGTGTGTGTGTGTGTGTGTGTGTGTACAATCTGTTGACAGTAGAACAGCTTGGCTCCTCCATGCATTATTTTGCTCCTTCTTCTACTACTTTTGCCAGCAGGAAAAAAAATCTGTTAGGAATTCTGGAGAAAAGAAGCCTAGGATAATAGGCAGAAGGGCCTTAGAATTAGATTGTAGCCAGAAATCAGAGATCTTGTCAACTGAATGCTGGAAGGTGACAAACGATGAAGGTACAGTATGGATGTAAAGTTGAGTCTGTGTACATTCAAAAGAAGTCTGTGCTTTCCTTGAAGACTTTATATTGAGCATGCATAGCTCTTATATTAGCTGAGATATTAGACACCTTATGTGTGGACAGTTGCAATGTGCTGTATGTGGGACTGCCTTGAGGTCTATTGAGAGTGCAACAGCATGGGCAATAATGGGCATATTACAGTATGCCCACATGATACCATCCTCCATGAATTGTGCTGGTTGCCAGTTGGCTTCTGGGTGCAATTCAAAGTCCTGGTTACCACTTATAAAGCCCTTCATGGCAGAAGACTGGCTATTTGAGGCACCACCGATCTCCAATAGATTGTGCAGAGTGAGTATGTTTCAGGTCCCTTCAATTAAACGTCATCTATTCAAACCTAGGAACTGTGCCTTCTCTGTTGTGGCACCTGCCCTCTGGAACAGCATCCCTCAGAGAGTTGCATGACTGCATCCTGATGAAGCTCAACAAGTCTTTGAAACCCTGGCTGTTCCCCCAGGCTTTGGGTTAGGATGGGTGTTGAGCCCCTGTAGAACTCTATCTTTTAGATCAGATTTTTTTCCCCCTAGACACCCTTGTTTTATTGTTCTAGTGTTCATTGCTTTTAATGTCATAAGCTGCCCAGAGTTTCATGGAGTTGGGCAGCCTCTATATCACATACATCACATACTTACATACATACTGCCATTATAGTTCACCCCCACTTCAAATAATTGCTCTGTTTTTAATTGCAGATCATATCTAACCAGCTAAGTATATATACATTGTATTAGATACTTTTAGGTAAGAAGTCTTTCTATGCATTCTTACTACATAGTCCCTAGGTTAAGAACACACAGGTTACAGACAACCCATAGTTAAGAATGGAGCCTATTGTAGCAAGATTCAAGTTAAATACACAATGATTCCAGTTAAATGCACAATGGTTCAAGTTCATTACACAATATTACTTATACAGTATTATACAATAATACTGTTCTGGCTCACATACAAATTCAACTTAAGGACAGACCTTGGGAATGGAACTTGTTCTTAAACTGGGGACTACCTGTACCTAGAATAAAACTAACAGTTCTAGAAGGCAAAAAGCAAAATGCATCCAAGGGTGTACAGGCTGAAAGTTCTGGGATATTTCATTTGTGGTGCACTAGAGCCCTGAAGTTCACAAGCTGCAACCTTTGTAAAACTGTGCCTTATAAATCCTTTCACACAAAAATCTATTTTCTAATATTTCACAATCTAATTGGGGGGGGGGGGGGGAATATCCTTGTTTTCACTATTGCTAAATCACTGGGAGTTGGACATCCTTGCTGAATTCCTGCAAATTGCCCAGGGAGCTATCAGCAGATACTATTCAACCTTCTGCCCTAGTCAAGTTTGCCTTCTATGGATTACAGTTTGAAAGCTTGATGCTTTCTTTCTCCTGCATTTAAGTATGCATTATCTTAAACATGGTACAAAGCTTTGTGCCTGCAGCAATACTTTTTTGTCTCCTGAGCCTCATCCTCCACACCCAATCAAAAATTCTGCAAGGAATATTGTGCTATGGAGATTTGTAGATGTATCCTACAAAGGCTAAAATGCATTTCTGATCCTCTTCACTTAGTTGTGTGGAAAAAACTTTTATCAAGGTGGAGCCCGTTCATGTCCATGACAATTTGGATAAGCTGTACGGAGGAAAAGAGATCTTTCCAACTCCTGATTGAGTGTGGCTGATGAGCTGAGCTCAACCCTGGCAAATTATTTTCCCATAGCCATTTTTTTTCATCATGACATTTTGTGATCTTTTCAGAATTAGTTATAGTTTCATAACAGATTCAGAAAAAAAAGCATGCAATCTGAAAGTACACCTTACATTCAGTTCCCCAGGTCTTGGGGGAGGGTGGATGGAACCCCTTGTCGGATGTATCTAACAATTATGTCTGGGTGTTGGTTGTCCAGATTTGCCATCTTATTTATTTATTCTATTGTATTTTTCTTTATCTTACTGTATATTATCTTGTTGTTCTTATATTATGAGCTGCCCAAAGTCAGTTTGGAGTTGGGCAGCATTTCCATTGCCAACATTAATTCTCCTTCTCCATTCTCCCTGGACTGCTCTCCACTATGCAGTGCGAGATTTCTATCCCTCTGTTTCCCAAACCAACTTTCCACTCACCCACCACTTTCATGGGGTGACCAAGGAGGTGAGGGCAGCTAAATCTGCCACATTCAAAGACGGGGCGGGGAGAGGTTATCAGTTGTTTTAAATAAAAATTATCTTTCAACTTGAGCTTGACTTCTTTTCTTGGCAGCTATAAGGAAGTGGTTTGCCGCAACACTTTTCCAAGATGTATTTTGATTTCCCAGTCTAATCTATGGACCTGGTATTTCCAAGCAAGTACTAATCAGGTCTTACCAGGAATAATTTGTTCTTTAAGAAAGCAAGAAAATTCTGAGTCAAGTTCTTGTGCAAATCAACGTGCAGGAAGATAGCAAGTACGCAGAAAATCAACAACAAATCACCAAGAAAAGATAAAACTAGCATCTAGATTTAAGATTAGTTACATAGTTTCAGCTCTAAACTATAAGTTTAATCATTCTAATCTTGTACTCAGGCTGGATAACAATAAAGAAACCAGCAGTCCTTTCTGAGCTGTGAAAAAAATCTTCAGGAATGCCGGAGCAACTTGTTCTTCTAAAACAAAGTCAGAATGTTAGAAACACAAAAAGACTGTGGAACATCTCTTTGACACTGTATGAATTTCTTGATGTATGATTGATCTATTTTTCTTATGATGACTCTGGATTTTTAATTTCATAGCATCATGCAATCATAAAGGTGGAAAGGGCCATTTAAGTCATCAAGTCCAACCTCCAACTCAGTGCAAACGTCCAAATTAAAGCATCCCCAACAGATGCCTCACCTCCTTTTGAACACATTCAGTGAAAGGAAGCCCACCACCTCTTTGGGTAATTGATTGCCCTGCTGAACTGCTTTACTGAGTCTTTCCTACAGTGTGGAGCCTAGAATTGGGCATAATAATCAAGGTGAGGACTAACAATAAAGAGTAAAGTAGAACTAAATATTCCTATAATTTGGAAACTATACTTTGGCTGATGGAGTCTAAAACTATGTTCACTTTTTTTTTTGCAGCCACATCACGCAGCTAACTCACTGGCAATATTATTCTAAACATTTTTCACTATTATGTCAAGCCAATATCTCCATCCTATATTTGAGTTTGATTTCTGTTTTCTAAGTGAGGAATTTTCTATTTGTTTCTGTTAAATTTCATTCTGTTATCTTAATCCAATTCTCTAACCTACTAAAATCATGTTCACTTTTATTTTTGTTTGTTTTATTTTTCTCTGCTAGGATATGTGCTGTCTCATTCAATGTTGAGTCATCTGCAGACTTGATCAGCATCCTCTGCACTTCTTCATCCAAGTCATTAATAAAAATGTTGAGCATATGATCCAGGACTGAACCTTGTAGTATCTCACTGGAATACTTAAATCCCAGGTACTTATGTCAAATTGTTCTGTATTTGTCTGGGTCTTTACTTTTCAAAAATGCAGTCAACATTTGTCATCCTCAAGTAATCTGGCACTTTACCTATTATTTAGGATTTCTCCAGGGGAAGACAGAAAGATTTGGCCAGACCATCAGCAAGTTAGTTTGGTACCTTTGAAAGCAATTCATCTGGCCCTGGAACTGTACATTCATGTAAAGGAAATTGGCGCTCCTTGACCAAATTTATTATAATCATTGACTAATGATTTATACAAATCTAAAATTATAAAGTACCAAGGAAATTAAGAATCAAATGAAAAAGTAAAATACAATAGATATGTGAAGTGCATAAAAAGAGTTCAGCTGCAGTCCTTACAATACTAAAAAAAGAATAAGATAAAATTAAAAAGAAAGTGTTAACAATAGCATATTAATAAAGTAATATTAAGTGCTAAATTAAGAACTTGCAAAATATTAGTATGTTGACCTCCCGGAGAGTTGGAAGTGACAGTAAACTTCCATAAAATCAAGAAAAATAAATCAATGTGTGTGTAGTTAGTTAGAATCTGAAAGGATTTGTCTCTATACTGGTGTAGGCTTTCACAACTGGCATCAATCAAATGGCGATGAGCTTCTGAGCTAAATGGCCATGGTCTAATTTCTTGGTATCCTGAAATCACCATTTGATTGGTCTCAACTTTGACTGCAGACAATCAGTGATTGTGGTAGTAATATAATTTAATAATCAATAACAATCATAGCATTTTGTTCCACACCTAGTTTGCCTACCTTCTCCAAAATAAAGTGGAAACTTTCAGTCAATGTGTCTGGGAAAATATTAGGTATCAAAATATACATGAACCAACATGTCTGATCTCCCCTGTAACAGCCACAAACAAATCTGGATTCAATTATTGTACCTTTATTGTACCTTTATGTCCATAGATATTCACAAGTTGATCCTAACAGTGATATTATCTTCATAATTATTTCCCCCTTTTGTTTGTATGGCCATGTTAACAATTGCAAGGCCAACAATTGCAGTATAAAGTTACAAAATAGAACATAGCATCTTAAGCATGTCTTTATGTTGCTTTTACTGCTGTTTTTATTCCCAAGCTATTTTTTTAAAAAATGCTGTTAGCAGCCTTGCAAACTCAATTTGTGGACAAGTAGTCTAATAATAAATACAGTAACTAACTGACTAGGCTAAAGATCTCTTGGTGACATGAGACTAACCCTAACTGTTCAAGGAAAGAAGAGGAATCTCATGGGTGGACTACATTGTGCTATTTTGGTTATACTTACTTGGATTTATCTGATTTATGTTTTTAATACTATATTTTAAACCTTCCAGAGTCTTGGGAATTGGATGGTACATACATTTATGTAATTGTTAAATAAACAGCCTCCTCTCCATTTAAGCTTGTTGTGAGATCAGGGCCATAAAGCTGAAATTAAATTTGAGCATATTATTTGGAAAATAACAGGCCTGTTATACCTAATGACTTACATGCAGTCTTTGGACAAATAAGACTCTTCTTTTTCTAAATATAGTATTTGTCTTGATTTGCATGAACTACATTTCTTCCAGATTTGTATAATACATTCTGTCTTGGGGTTGTATTTATTTATTTGTTAGTTTTCTATCCTGCCCTTCCTTCAAGAACTCAAGGTAAAGTGCGTTGCCCTCTTCTCATTTTTCCCTACAATAATCATATGAGGCAGGTTGGGCTGAGAGAGAAGGATTGGCCCAAAGCTGCCCAGCCAGCATCTGTGATTCAGGATGCACATGAACCTGGGTCTCCCCATTCCAAGTCCAATGCCATAACCACTGACTCTTAATTTATAATAATGTGATAGAGATAAGATAAGATAAGATAAGATAAGATAGCATAGCATAGCATAGCATAGCATAGCATAGCATAGCATAGCATAAGATAAAATATAACATTAATTTATGCTACTTGTTAAGTATAATGCTTCTTAAATTAATGGTCCTTAAAAGACCCTTAATTTGCCTTATGCTGAAATTCTAACTTAGAAATCATAATGAATAAAATATGAAAGATTTGCCTTATAGCTACAGAAACAAATGTCTAAAATGTTTGGAATATGATCCCCATCCCCAATATATTTTCTAAGATGCTTTACAATGCAGCGATTGAGAGTGAAATGTGAAACCCACCCCAAATATATGTTCTAAGACATTTTACAATGCAATGATTGAGATTTTCTTCTGGTATTTCTCACTTGTCCAAACTTTGCCATAAACATTTATTCCAGATAGCTGATTTAAACATTTGTAATTATGTTAATGTATTGAAAATAGTATTGTCAGGGTGGGGATGGTAAGAAATACTAAAGGTCAAGTCTCTGAGTCAAGCTGAACTGTAAGCTTCATGGGCATGTTTACAGAGCTTTCCCAGCAACAACAGGGAGAAGTTTTGCCATTGTGTTTTTCCCAGTCTAGCCTAGAGCCCCTGCAGCTCCAGATAGTCTCCTGTTCAAGCACTAACAATGCCATCCTTGCCTAGCCTCTGAACCCAGTCATAGTCAACTAGATGTTTAATGATTAATACATCCTTGCTATTTGATGAAGGCAACCCTAAATATACAGGTAGTCCTTGTTTAGTGACCACAATTGGTCCCAGCAACTCAGTCGTTAAGTAAAGTGGTCACTAAATGAAACCACAACTGTACTTACTATCTTACTTCAGCTTTCCTTTGCTTTACAACCTGCAAAGGTCATAAATGTGAGGATTGGTTGCAAAGTTACTTTTTGATCACCGTCATAACTGTGGTCGGTAAATATGGCAGTCGCTGAACAATGACTACCTGTAGTCAGGTACTTCACTTTGTCAAAGGAATTGGTTTCAAAATATTTATGCATTATTAGAACATGAATGACGACTGAGAAAAAATTGGGAAACAAATTACAGAAAAAAACATGGGAGACATCTTTTCCCCATCACCATTATTCAGAAGCCTAAAGCAGTTTAGCCTACAGCATTAGAAAGCCTATCTTCACTCATATAATCCTGACCTTATGCTAAGAACTTATATATACATAAGGAAAAGGGCCTTCTTGGTGGTAGCTCCAGCACTGTATAATATATTTACAGGTCTCTAAGCCCTTACATGAGCATTTAGGAGAGTTGCTTTCAATTCTATTCACAATGGCTGCATCTTCTATTACTGTAGAACAAAAAATCTGTAGGTGTGCACTGAACTTCAAATGATCTGATTTTCTAGGAAGAATGTGTACATTATTAGCTCTTTGAAGTGCCTATAATTCTGAATCTTTTGGTTTATTTATGCTGTGTGAAACTGATAAATATTTGGGTTTTCTGTTTGGGAAGCAAAGGAATTGCTTCCCAAAATCTCTAGACAAGAAGAAAAATATTAATTACGGCATGCTGATAAGTGCCCATTCCTGTATATGAGTGAAAAAGCAAGTGACTGAAAGTCAGTCATTAACAGCCACACACAAGTTTCCCAACCATGCTCTCTGGCTACAGTTTTCTCATACTTCCAATCTATGTTTGGAGAGTATTTATTGTTTTAAAAATCTGGGGAAACAAAGGTTATAAAAGCAAGATTTATATTTACTGGGTTTGTCTATTAATTCATTATTTTATACGATTAATAGCTAATTAATATAAATATATCAGTTTAACCTTGATCAGGAAAAGAAGTCAGACGTATGCTGAGGTGGTAGCAAGAATCCATCCTGAAAAATTAGAGGGATAGGTGTGTGGGTAAGAAGCAATAACACCAGTTTATTTTCTGATAAATAGGTGTTGTGTGAGTAGCCCTGCTCACCATAGTAGCTAATGTGCCCACCCACACAAAAAGCTTGTGGATCCCTTGATTAAGGATTTTATCCAAGTAAAGGCCTCCATTTTTTTCCAGATTGCTACCCACTTACCTATGCTAAGACCTCACTGGGAAAAAATGGACTAACTTGTGAACTGACACACACAAAATTGCATCGTCATTCTCTTCTACAATAATAGGTCTGGAACATAATATAAAAACAGACTTGTTTTTTAAGGCTGCTTGTTATTGGTAGTGGTGACCAGAACTAATAATTAGTGAGACCATTATTATAGAATAAATACAAGTGAATTGTGTACAAAACCACTGAATCAGCAGACCAGATTTATATTGATAATTTGCTAATTTTATTGATATTCTTCTGGGTAAATTAGTTTGACATCCCAGAACAGGCACTAATAGGATAGATAAATGAGGTACAGGGTCACATTCAGGTGCACCATGGAAGTAATAAGTTGTGCATTCTGCAACAAACTACTTTTAGAAAGGAGCCATACAGACCACTTTAATTCATACTCAGGAATGCCTCCTAATAGAAGGGCAGACAGATCTTTGCAAGCAGAAAACTAGCATATAAAGGAGAAAGATCAGTCACTGTCCTATCCCAGAAATAAGAAGTGACTCACGAAACTTTAAAGAACAATATGTTGTTGTAGCATTAAGAGGAAGCAAGTTTTCATTCACAAAGCTTGTGCTGCGAAGTCTTTAAAAATGCCATGAGACATTTCAGCAGTTTTATTAGAACAATTGCTGCTTTTCCCTGAAAGATGCATCTATAAAAAGCCACTACATCCCAGTATGTTTTTTTTTTCTAACAGTGGAAGAATTAATAATATCCCCTTGCTTCATCTCTCCCAATCTGTAATCCAAATCTGTAATCCAAATCAGCCCTCTTTTTTTGGCCAAACAAAACATGTCATTATGCATGCAATGGAAAAATAATAGCCTAGGTGACAAGATAAATGATATTCATCTCAGCTAGAAAACCCAGGCTTCTATAAATGAGGCAGTAAGTATATAAATTGGAGCATGCAAGGGGCAAAAGTGGGATGCCACCTAATGACTTCCTTATATGGCACCAAAGTATGATTTGTGATTAGTATGAACCAGCTGTACAGTCTTCCCCATACTTGTCAGTTAGTTAGTTAGTTAGTTACTTAGTTAGTTAGTTATCAATCACATTTGTATAGCCACCCATCTCACACAAAGCAACTCTGGTGGCATACAACAATTTATAAAATAACAAGTTAACAAAAACACGCATATATAGTCCTAAATTAACATCATCCAGTTGAAGCTGCCATCTTAAAAGAATGTATACTATCTATACCTAATTAGAGGTTTTTTTAGTCTTACTGAAGTAAGTTCCCTTCTCATACCACTATATTTGCACATGAAGGGTACAGAGGGGAACATGCATTAAAATGGGCCAATGTGGTTTTTTTTAAAAAATGGAAAAGAAAAACAACAACAGTAGAGATAAGTAAATTATGTGAAATGACTGGCTTTAGCACTAAATTTGAGAAGATTTGAATTAGAAAACAATAATCGAAATAATGTAATGAAATTTCCAAACTGGTTTCATTTACTGAAGAATAGGAAATAACTGAGTAGGAATAAGACATGCAGTTACTAAAAACCTAGAATTTGTGGTTTGCTACAAAACCCTGGTCTCTGTTTACTCCATTAAAAATTGTGATAAATCTTCTAATAAATCCTAATAAATGTACAATAAGATTGATGTTTTATATTCCTTTATTCAAGTATAGTTTCATTGGGATCAGTGACTCTCCAGACACCATATCTGGATATTCTCTCCATGATTTTTGGATACTGTGATTTCTGATACAAAGCTATTGGCTATAGCTATGAAAAAGATTGTAGAGATGACTAATGCTTTTAAGGATTTTTGTGATGGGTGCCTAAAATAATAGAGCATGAGTTACCATGAGATGTGGTGCTAGCTACCAGCTTGGCTGTCTTCAAGATAGGGTGGGACAAATTCATGAAAGGAATGGGAATCATTAGCTATTAACCTTGATGACAGTATGACTGCCTCTGAAGGTCATCTGCTGGGAAACTAGTGGGCTTCCTTGTGCAGTTGGTTGATCACTGTGAGAACAGACTGCTGAATTAGACAGGTCAGGGGTCCAATCCAGCAGAGCACTGCTTATTTTTTTATGATCTGTGAAACCAGCTAGGATACAGATTCAAACCTTGTTTCCAATGGTTGTTCTACTAGGTAATCAAGTGTTACAATTCCATCTACAAAGCTAGCTGAGACATGAATGGTGGGGATGTTGATTGTTTTAGTCATTCTTAAATTACAGTTTGGGCTTTTAAATTTTGTTTAAAATTTTCTCCTAGTAAGCTATTTTGAATGCCATTTGTGAAAAAGACAAGATATATATCCAGTAAATAAAACAGGCCAAATACTAGATTGCTTCCATACTTTCTTCTTGTACCCTCATGAGGCAAACAATATTCCGCCTCTTAAAAAACACAAATATATGTGCATTCATTCTGTATTTTAGATTATAAAAGGACACATTTATTTGAAGGTTGCAAAACTGTGTTAACTGTGTTAACTGTGCATTCATTCTGTATATTAGATTATAAAAGGTCAAATTTATTTGAAGGTTGCAAAACAGAAGTAGTTTTTAATCAAAGTATGAAGTTGGTTGATAGCTGGTAAGTTCTTTTACAACTGGCTGCTGATAGAAGGCAATGAACTGTTTGTTTTACTTAAATTCTGGATCACTGCTCAGCTGTTAGGACTGCTTAAAGAATATCACCACATATTAAGTGACCTAACCTGAACGTGTGCATTAACTTAAATAAACAAGTGAAGCAAATTTTAAATCTATTGGTATGATACTTCAGAATTCCCAAAGCTTATTAAAACTTGAGTAGAGTAGGCAAATATTGGTACTAACGTGATGTCCATGAACAAATCTCCCTTACTATCCAACAATCATATCTGGGCAAACTGTCTGCTGTTGCTAAGTTTTATAATAATAAAAGAATATTTCTTGGGAGGTGGCAAGTTCATTATGCAGAGTTACTTCATGGTGGCATCAGTCTGTAATATTTTCTGTTATCTCGTGTATAAAAGTTGTATTCTATCACCACATCTAACTGAACCTTCCTTGTGCTGAACATATGAACCTAACATTCTCAAACAGTCCTTTTTATTTTAAAAAACCTGAAAACTGTAATATGCCACTGCTTGATTTAGCCTAACATTCTCTATTCTTCCAGGCAGCACATCTTCAGGGCTTTAGAACAGAGTCCTACTTGGAGAGACGCTGGGAATTAAATCTAGAATTTTTCTGGGCCTTTTGCATGGAAAACATTTCTTCTATAAATGAGAGGTGTGTGATGTATTGCCCACTGTAATCCAGTTTGAACTCATATTTTGTTTTATGCTCATGAAGATGTTAAACTCTCCAGGAAGGAATCTCTCATGTCCTTCCAAATATTTAATGAAAGGGGACAATATCCTGTTCGCAATCTAATGTTATAGCACCAAATTAAAAATATAAGTGATGCTGAAGAACCACAAGATATTCAGCATGATGCAACTCCTACTCCAACAATGTATTTTGAGACACTTGAACAGTCTTGCCTGCTGGTACTGCTGATGCACAGACTCAGTTTCAGCTTAAATCCATAGGCTTATGAAAGATCAGCTGTACTAAAAAGTCCCCTTACAGACATGGTTGATCATTTTATGTGTTGTGTTTGTAACAAAGGAATAGCAGTCCAGCTCCACATCTCTTCGGTGAGGAGAGAAGGTTCTAGGCCACAAGCATGAGAATTTTGCTGCACTTTCTTTCCTTGGCAAAACAACCCGTTCCTGGAAACTGGGGTAAAAATAATGTTGTAAATGATTCTAGCATGGATTCATCATATATTACCTGAATTTTTTTATCACCAGTGTAGCACAAGAAATAGCAACACTGCATATTTTTCACATGATTAATATAACCCGAAAACAAGTCACAGGATACAGGTAGTGAAGGACAGGGAGCTTCCTTGTGCAGGAATAACACGGAAACTAGTAGAGGAAATACTAGTAGAGGAATAGTAAAAATAAAGACTACCTTAAATCAGGTTTGATTCCTGGAGGTAATATTGGCATATTCATGGTGCTCTTGGCAACAAATTATGAAATGATTAGGCATTGTCTTCTTCTGGGAGATCTTTTGAATTTCCCCACAGCCCTGGGACCTTGGTACTTGGACCAAGTACTAACAGGTCCAACCCTGCAAAGCTTTTCTGGATCAGCCAAAGCCAGCTAGGTGCTGCCACCTGCTGTAGGCAGGTTAATTTTACAACATCCAAAAAGCAAGAATTCAGCCAATAGCCAGAGACTTCTACATTGCCAGCAAAGGAACAGAGCAGAAGTGTCATAATCTAGTCAGTGAATTAAAGAAAGTGCTTCCATTCATTGTTCAGAACTACAGTTTACAGACAACTATAAAATACCTCTGAATGAAAAATGTAGCATCTGTAGCAGTAATTCTTCTTTTATTCTTATAACAGTGATGGATAACAAGTAGCTTGTGAATCATATGTGGCCAACACAGTATCTTTGTGTGGCAAGAGCCAACTCTTCTTTATCATTCTATTTGATAAAAATAGAGTAGCAAACTATTATATTGAGCATATGAAAGTTTTAGGAAGATTTTTCCTTGTTTTTGTATAAGTTTTTGGATTTTCCTGGTCCCACCAATCTTACTAGTTTGACTACCATATACTTATATTTTGAGTGTGCCTCTAGGATACCACTCAAATGCAAAGTGTGGCCTTTGGCTAGAAAAAGATTACTCATCCCTTCCTGCAGCTAATGATTTGTAACACTTGATACAAACTGGATGGTTAATGTGAAGGAAATCCCCATTCTGTCCACGTCAACAGAAATCCCTTTGTAGCAGTACACTTCTGCATTGAAAGAACATTTAGCCAACTCAGACCACAAGGTGCTAACTGGAACAAGACTGATGATCTGTTGATCTGAAGGAAGGGTAAATGCAGCTTGAGCTATTGATTCCATCTTAGGAGTGTCTGTCTGAGATACTTTCACCTAACACACAGGGAACTCATTCCATGGAGTGACATTTTGTAAAGTAATATATATTCTCAAAAATATTCTCAATGTTGACCTCCTGTAACAAAAAACGTAACAGGTTAAATAAAACAAAAGAACCCCAAAAAAGATGCTACACTGAAACAAACACAAACCCCACAACTTAATATACACTTATAGTAAAAAAAAATCCATTGCCTTTGTCCTAAGTGTTACTGGGTACATTTTTATTTAAGGTTTCTGGGAGCAGCAATTGCAACAGACTTGCCGTGGTTTTCAGAGGATAAATGTGCAGGTGGCTACTAGTAAAAAAAAAAGAACAGAAAAACAAAACAAAACACATTCATCTCTTTTGCTGGCTGTGGTGACCAGGAAGAGTATCACAGGAAGCCATCTGTAAAAGGCCCGCCTATCAATATACTGCCTACAGTTGATGGGGGGGGGGGGTACAGGAAGTCAGGCACACAGGAAGTCAAATAGAGGTGATTGATGCCCGGCCAGTTGCACTTTCAAACAACTTTGTATTCCTGTTATGCCCTTAACCTTGTCCGTCTGTCCATTTAGGGGAAAAAGAAATAAGCTGTCTGTTAGAAAGCACCCATTATTAGTTTTTGTGGAATGCAAAGTATGTGAGCAGACAGACTGATTAATGACAGATTTTGGTTTATTTCCCTTAGGGTGTGGTTACAGGATATGGATTTGGAAGGCAAATATTTTCTTTAAAATGCTGCGGTGCACTTTATCTGAGATGACAAATTTCAGCTCTTAGAAGGCCATCAGGAACAAATTATATCAAATATAAATGGGTAAATCCTGAGCAGAGGGAGATGAATGCTCAGGAAAAGAAGGAAAATTGTAGGTCTGCAAAAGCCAAGGCAACAAGTGAATCAATTT
Organism: Liasis olivaceus; assembly: GCA_030867105.1. Classification (NCBI taxonomy): domain Eukaryota; kingdom Metazoa; phylum Chordata; class Lepidosauria; order Squamata; family Pythonidae; genus Liasis; species Liasis olivaceus. The sequence goes on from CM061349.1 coordinate 78,782,617, forward strand.
GACCAGACTACCAGAGCAAACCAAGACTCCACCTAATACTTTCATGACTAATATTCAGTTTCATACAGGGTTTTTTGTGGATTAATGGCATGCAGGGTCAAGGAACACTGCAACTGAAACTTTCACTCTTAACCTTTGTATATTCATTCCAATGATTAATACACAGAAAAAGACCTTTGCTTTAGACCATGGAACCTGCATTTACACATGAGAATAAATTGCTATCAGTAGGCCAAAATTCTAAAACCTAAACATGTGGTCCATAATGCTTCTGAATAAAAAGCTGGACTGGCAGATAGTAGTTTATAGAAGTGTTAAAAGGGAAGGTTAGCATAACCGTGCATATACTTGTGCCATTGTTAGCATCCTCTAACCAAACAGATTCTGCTGATGACATAGATAGATAGATAGATAGATAGATAGATAGATAGATAGATAATCTCAAAAGTGAGAGGATAAACTATGCTTCTTTCATTTTGCATTTTGGTCTGTACCCATTTATGTTCTTTACGAGATTTCCCATGTTTCTTGCAATCATTAGCTTTGGTGCTGGGAATAAATTGTCCCAAGAAGGAGTCTGTTATACCAAAAAAGGGATAATCCCTACATAGTTTATAGACCAAGCATACTACAGGGATTAAGCATAATTTGAAGGTGGGTTGTATGTGCCTGTGCCCGAGCACATATTTATCTTTCTCTAGTTAAAGATATAAAGTATTTAATGTACTTTTTTTTGTATTACAAACAAGGTAAACTTTTCCCATCTTATACTGATCATAAATCAAAGAGAATTTTGTGCTCAGAAAAAAGGAAGTGTTACAATATGCATAGCAATTTCCTAAATATATATTCTTAGCAAGAGCATAATAAATCTATGCTTACAGTTATCAGACTTCTAAACCGAAAAAAAATCACTTATTCATCTGGAAAGGGAGGGAATGAATATGTTCATGCAAGGTAAACAGAATCTCTTTTTGTCTTAAAACAGGTGCTAGTTTTCTTTTCTGTCTACCAATCTGTACATTGCTTCTTTCTGTTCTGTTCTGAGGTTGTTGATTGAAAATCCAAACAAGAGAGAGTGATCCACCCATATTCAGTTTAAGTGGGGTATAGTGGGGCTCCTTCAGACAATAAATCCACCATAAACAATAGGGTCTCAGTCAGAATCCTTAAGATGGGAGACTATGGCTGGAATCAGAAAGTTTTATGGAAGTCAGTGGATTAACTGGATAATATGTCCAGGACTGTGCTGGACAAGGAAAAAAAAATAAGGCAGAGGATAACAATGTGTTCTTTGGACACAGTTTCAAGGTTAAAAATAAAAAGCTAGTTTAATGCTATAGTAATCCATCACAGGTGTTGCTTTCTCAGAGTCCATTTGTTCACCTCCCAGAGCACCCCTGATTGTACCATCAGAATTAATTGGCAAAGCCACTGGTTTTCAGCAGAATTGTGTGAGAGTTTGGGGGAGCAAAATGAGGGCAAACTGGAAGCATTGTCTGCATGGTGCTTAACCAGTCATCCCACCCTTTAAAGGACCTTGTCCCAAAGGGCTGGGTGGGCACCTCCATATCCCCAGCTTACCACCAAGCTGCCTTAGGCCCATAGAGATTGAAAAAGAAAAAAAATAGAAAAATTATTTTATTTCTGCATATCAGCTAAAGCAGGAAACTCCTTTTGTCCAACTACAAATGATTCATGAAATGGGAAAGAGAAAAGAAACTATTCTATTAATCTTCAAAATGTTAAAAAAAATAACTATAGATTCTGGCTTCAGAATTATAGTTTTGGCTGTGAGTTTAAGAGGGAAAAAAGTGTATCCCAAAGTACATCAAGGTTTGTCTCAATACATCAGGCTAGGTACAGATATTATACCCTCTTCATTCTGCATCCTCCAAGCAGGTTCAGGAAGGTTTGATAAAAGATGTTCTGCTGAGAATTTGGAAACGATGCATGAAAGAAGTATGTAAGCCCAAGCATCCTGCCCTTTATATATGTTAGTCCCAAGGTTTGAATTCTGGGCCTCTTCCTCCTGCTTTTTCAAGTCAACAGCTATAAAGCTATTCATTTCCTGGCCTTGAACATTTCTGCCATCTGTCCCTTGCTTACAAAATGGCTTTATCTGACATAACAATCCAAGATTCCTGCTTCACCAGCTGTGACATAGTTTGTATGTGGAGAAATGTATAACAAACATGTAATTTAAGGGAAAATATGCCAATATTTGGTCATCTGAAAGTGAGTTAACAACAAAAACAAGCAAAATTGCCCTCTACCAAGGACCTGAACTGGACAGGCAGAAGACATTCACCAATATAATTCAGTAAAAATAGGAGTGGCAAAAATTGTGAAATAAATTAAGCCAATATAGAAATGAGGAACAACATGCTAAATAATTTTATTGTTTAAGTGTATTCACTTTCTTGCTGATAAGGCTTAAAATCACAACTGATTAGAGAGTAAGGCTTGATTAAATACAACAGAAAAAGAATGATTTTATAAAAGATTTTTATTTGTTCTAATTAAGTCAAGTCCTGCTCTACTGACACATCATGGGGGGGGGGGGGGGCGGTATTCCTGGCAGGAATGAGTGAAGAAAGCCAGGAGTGTATGCCAAAAGTATATACTCACAGCAGACTCACCCAAAGCATGAAACTCATCCCAGCTGCTCAGCTAAAGCAAACTATATTGGGCTGGAGGAGGGTGATTATTTTAGTAACAATGCAAAGACATAATGCCATCCTGTGCAGAAGAAGGCAATGGTAAACCGTTCCCATATTTTATCAAGAAAACCACATGGATAGACAGTACAAAGCAATTGATTATATAATGCTGGATGATGGGCCACTTACTGTTAAGTTGGATGGTATTCAACATGCTTTTGAGGAAGAGCTGAGGATCTTTTGGAGTACTGATTATGTTTATGTCATGGCTGGATTAAAAGCCTTCCAAACATCTAGTTGATGATACTGTTCAGGAAAAGAAAATCCAAAGCTGCAAAGACAGAATTACAGTAGAAACATGGGATATAAAAAGCCTGAACATAGGAAAGCTCAACACAGTTGAGTGAAAGAGTATAGACTGGAAGAAGATGAGCATGTTTTTGAAATTAGGGAAAGAAACATCTATAACCTGTGTTATGCTGATGACACTACTCTGAAAACTGAAAATGCAAATGATCTGTGGGTTCTAGTAATGGAGACCAAACTGATGACAATAGGTACCACAACCAGTTTTAATTATAATGTAGATACTGAAGTGGTGAATAGTGTCTGGCTTTTAGGATAGACTATCAACAGTAAAGGAACCATCAATTAAGAAATACCCAACAGACTAGTATTTGGTATGGTAACAATGAAGGCCTTGGAAAAGATATTCAGATGCAATGAGGTGTCTCATAAAATATTTTATTAGATTAGAATCGTGCAGGAAATCCTTTTTGCTGTGATCCTCTATGGATGCAAAAGTTGGACTTTGAAGAAGCAGGATAGGAACAATATCAACACTGCTGAACTTTAATATTGGAAAAGACTCCTGGGAATTCCATGGATAGCCAAGTAAACAAACAAATAGATCACCAACCCACCTCACAAGGTTGTTGTTCTGGGGAAAATAGGAGGCAGGAGTATTAGGTATGTTCACCACCTGGAGCTATATGCAAAAAAAAAAAGGAAAGCAGGATAAAAATCTAATCATCATCAAACAAATCAATCCAGAGTTCTCACTCAAGGCCCAAATTACCAGGTTCAAATTATGCATATTTTGGACACCTTATACCTTGAGAAGTCCACGATGCTGGGAAGCGGGGAAGGAAAGAGAAGAGGACAAATAATAGCAAGGTAAATGGACTCAGTTACAGGGGCAATGGGTGCACTGTGTGGAAACCTGAAGGACTAAGCAGGGGACAGATCATCGTGGAGAGGGTCTATGTATGTGGTTGCTAAAAGCAACACCAACTTTATGGGACATAATCAATTTATGCTAAATAATACCAAGATATTTTACGTATTTTCCCCATAAAGACTTCAGTAATGTCAATTGGAATTGATTTTTAAATCTCCTTGACTCAAATTCTATTCTCAGCCACACTTCTGTAAAAACAAGGTGAATTTATTTTCTTTATACATTCCAGCCTCTGATGGATCTTACTCAATTTTAACAGATTTAATAAATTCATAGCAGATGTTCTTTTTGAAAATACATTGGAATTAATCTACAACTGTATTTACACTTTGCAACTAGCAGAATCTTTACCACTCGCAGCATATGATTTACAATGTCAGTGCTGTGCAATCAACAGACAACATTACTTGTTTTTTTATTAACAGTCCAACTGATTACTAGGTATCCAATCAACTGAAGGTATGGCAGTTGGCAGTTCAATTTCCTTTCTTTTTTAAAAAATATAGTACATTTACTGTATAGTGAAGGTTAACCAAATCTGTGGGATAGTCAAGTGAAGAGATAATGTCTTCTTCCAGACATTTCAAGGAAGAGTGTTAGGTACAATAATCTAATCCAGCAGATGTTTATAGGAATATGCTGATAATTATGGGCATACATTGATCAACACTTCTCCTTTATCAAATCAACACACTTTTAACAAAAATACATTGGAAAACTGTGTCCCCAACCTCCCTTTTATATGCCCCTAGATCTTCCCAAGTTTGTGCCATCAGAATTTGGTGGCCAACCACTTGACAAAGGCAACCCAATTTCCTATTCATTTTCAATGTGAAAAAAATAAACAGCATAATTGGTGTCTTAACGCTCTGGCTTAACATAGAGAAGTTCCCCCCTCCCCAAAAGGTCCTCTCCCAAAATCACAAAGCAAAAGAGGATAAAAATGTTGACTCCATCTCTAAATATGGCCTAAGGTGGCAGTGTGTCCTATGACGTAGATGGGAGTCTTCTGCTTGGAATTACAAATATTGGACATCAGAGAAGCAGGATAGGTTCTTTGAAGAAACAGAATAGGTGACGCTTTTGAACTTTTGTGTTGGAGAAGACTCCTGAGAATACCATGAACAGCCAAGAAAATAAACAAATAGACCATCGAACAAATCAACCCAGAGTTCTCACTCGAGACACAAATAACCAGGCTCACATTATCCACTTCAGACACATTATGCAAAGACTCAGCCCTCTGGAGAAAGCTATAATGCTGAGAAAGGTGGAAGGAAAGAGAAGAGGATGACCAGCAGCAAGGTGGATGGACTCAGTTTCAGTGGTGATGGGTGCACTGTTGGAAGATCTGAAAGACCAGGTTAGGGATAGATCTTCATGGAGAAAATGTATCTATGTTGTCACTAAGAGTTGACAACAACTTGATGGAACATAATCAATCAATTAATCAATCATGGTAGTGAGATTGATACCATGTCAAAGGCTTTTTGTTGACCCAGATGCATTTCATCAGAGATATTAATTGTTTAAACACTGCCCAGATGCAGTTTCTTCCTCTAACGCTGTTCTGTGCTTCTGGGCAGATTATCACTGCCCTTGGTTAACCTGACAAGGTGGGATGCTTCTTTCCTGCATCAACAGAGTAAAGCAGCATTTTTTATGTTTTTTTAATTTATTTATTTATTTTGCACTGGCCTGTGATTTTTATGCCCTGTCACAAAGTGAACACATCAGACTGTCATTCTGTTTTATTTATGCAAGGCCATTCCACAATTTCTCTGGATAAAGCCCAACTATTGGTAACCTAATAATTAGCCTTGTCTTCTCTTGCATCATTTGTCCTTACAGCAGCAAGCCAAGCAAAAGAACAGGCATATATGAGAGGATGATTGTGTTTTAGTTCCATTTTCTGTGGTTGCAGAGGAGAATTTTTGCTACATTTTCCTGTGCTCTTGGGCTTTTATCTGCCTCAGCTTTTGGCAGAGAAGTCTTTCAGTAAATATATACCCTAAGCCTATAAAGGTCATAGTACCCAAATGAAATCAGTCTCAGTAATTTTTTCGAACTTGGACTTTCCACAGTAATTGCTTATGTCTACTGTGAGAAACTGCACAGAAATATTGGTATGGCTACTTCAAAATGTTTGACGCATCTGGTCGGGTACCAGTTGGAGAAGGCTGTTAGAGATGAACTGGCCTAATTCATATCTTATCCCACTGGGAATTCAGAAACAGAACCCACATATAAGGATCCAGATATGCAGAAATGAAACCAAGCTTCAAGAGGCAGGCACTTTGGCTCATCATCTAATAATTCTTCAGTGTATTATTTGGGTCTCTAGTGACCAAAATGCTTTAGGAATCAAATATGAATTAGTGTCTGCTATGTGTTTTAATCTATCTAAAAAGCTACATATTGAAGTATGACTAATATAGACCTTTATTTATATTTTCATGCATTTTAATCATTTTAACAAGCTAATTCCCCTTCCCTCCACATAGAAGTTGTTCCTGTAATATTGTATAAGATATAATTTCCCACACAACTTGATGACTGATAAGAACTAGCATACGTATGAAAAGTAGACAAACGTTACATTCCATTTAGTAAAGAAGAGGATTTGCTGGGAGTCCAAGTACATGCATATACTGCATATCCTCTTATATTTATTGTGACATACAATCTATCATTGGTAACAAGTGAGATTTTAGCTAGTGCTACCTGGTGAATGATACCAGCAAAAAGAGTCCCTTAATCTTTTGAAGGAGAACAGTTGTGTCTTGTCAGGAACTACTGGATGAGTGATGATATTTTTGCTGACAGACTTCTGATTGAAGAGTTGTAAAAAAGAGCAGAGTGCTGCTATTGAAGATGTATTTCTCAACACCAGGAAAGAGAGTTTACAAAGAGAGTGTTGGAAAAAAACAGAAGTGATTGGTTCTTTCACAATTATGTGGTGAACTAATCATCTAGGGGAAAAAACCAGAATGCTTTCAAGAAAGGCAGCTAGTGAAAAAGACTTTTCCAATACTGAAGGCATTTAATGAGGTTGTAATTCAATACAGCTGGAGGACACCAGATTGAAGAAAGCTGGTTCACCACAGATAGTTCTGTTATTTGTCACTATCATATTTTCTCAGCACTCAACTGACAAGAAATGGCCACTGGGTAAAAGTTATATCCCCATTTTCCAAATATCAAGATTTACATTCAGAATGTGTTTAAAATCACTTATCGAATGGGTCTCTTTACATAATGGAAGCGCAAAAGAACTTCTGTGCCATTCTGGGAAGGTTTACTAAAAGACAGAGCTTTGAAAATAACTCCATTCCTGTGTACACTTTACCTTTGTGACTACTCCAACACATCAAGCAGCTAATAGTAGTTTAAACAAAATACTCATACACACATAGAAGTATTGTATATAACCTTTCTTGTCATATACATGTGTTGTTGTGATGGAATGGAATTATGGAGGCCAGACTCAGGGAGGAAAACATGTTCTTTCATCTCCTGAGGAGCGGGGGAGAGATAAGTGGATAGGCTGGCACCTCCCTGAGGAATTCACTATGTTGTGATAGGCGTTACTTGGGAGCTGGGTTTCAGTCTGGGAAGATTCTTGCTGGAGGTTGTAGCTAATAAACATTGCTGGACTGAATTTACATGGTCTCCTGGAGTTCCTTGGGCTAGGCCTGACAGTTGTCTAACTAGATAAGAAAATGTTACTGAAAATATACAAGAATTGTGGCTTAATATCAATAATATTGTATGCAGGAGTAGGAGACAAAGTTTTGGAATGGCCACGTAACTGCCTTTTCCCTCCTCAATCTTACCTGGAATCTGTCAAGTATTATTGTTAAAGCATCTTGCTATGTGTTGGTAGAGTTATGTTCCTCTTTAACTGTATTTTTAGGTGTGATTTTTACTGAATTTGACAAAAGCGCTTACTGTTCTGTCACTTTTATTTGAAAAGAGTGAGTTATAAAGAAATTGAAATGTTGTAATACAGATGACATGCACAAGTGAAAAATTGCCTTGGGAGAATTTAGAGTGAAGGAGAGGTGGGGAGTCTTAACCTTCTCCCCAGTCTGTCATTACTTTGCTCTAAATTCTGCCCTAAATTTTCATTGCAAGTGTTAAAGAATGTTTGCTGCTTTTAGAATCCATAGAGGGAAATCTACTTTGGGGTGGAATAGGGTATTTTTAGTTGGAATGGGAAGAAAAGGTGGAAGAAAAGTTGATTGGTCCTCTGTTGCATCTATGTTTCTAAATGTGTCCTATCCAAGATGACATTTCATCTTTTAATAAGTTATTTGTGTATGTAAATCCTCAGGAATCTGAATGAAATTAACAAAAGGAAAGGAAGGTTTTCCAGAAAGAAGTTTATATGAGCCAAATCAGACTATGGTCTCATTGTTTTGTTTCTGGTGCCATCCCCTAGAAAATTTAACAAATACTAGATAGATGATCCTTTTTGTTTATATGGTAATTAGGTTTCTACTGTGCTGAATATGGAGGCTCTTTTTTTAAGTTATTGTAACTTTGAGAATTGCTAAAATCTGTATTGTCCTCTTTACTACTCTTCATGGTCAACAAAAGGTATATTGTATTCCCAAAGTTATATAAATGTATACAGTTTTATATAATGTGTTTAGCAGGAAATATCCTCTATGTTAGGAAATGTGTTACTTTTACTATAATCTGAAACAGAACTCTAATCAACCTGATCAGTGTATTTATTCACAGAAATTTAGAAAGAATATGGAGATCAGACATTTAGAAATAGGCATTGATTCATTTAGCAAAACTGATGAGCGGAGCACTAGTAGTTATTGTCTTATAAAAGAGTAACCAGTCCAGCATCCAAATAGGCAATGTACAGATTTAGATGTAATATTGATGCTCAGAGTTTAAGATATCAAATATTTTGCATTCTTTTTCTGCCCTTCTTCAAGTGAACTTTCAGTTTTCTCCAGTCAAGAGGGCTCCTGGTGTTTTCCCATGCTTGCTTGTCTTCCCATCAAGACTTTATCAGTTTATCTTAGATACTGCTTATTATCCTGCAAACATAATGATATAAAGACCCCTCACCCAAATAAAATAAAAAAGCTGTGCTTTATAATTGCAAATAAATATTCTGAAAGACAAATCCTCCTAAGGCTAAAAAGCTTGCTATTAATCCAGTCATCTTTTCTTACTGACAGATGAAGACAGTATATGAGTATATAACATACATATAGCAGAATTATGGTGCAGAAAACCAAAGGGTTTGTATGGTGCTAATTTACATTAAACTAATATTATACTTAAAGCAATAACTGTGGTTTCACAGCAGAGGACACATTCTTCCTCTTGAATGGTATAGGTTTAATTCAATTTCCAGTGTTTCCCTCAAACAGCAAAGCTAAGAAATGTTTCTTCTTGAGCTTTTGCAAACTGAGTAGATAGTCCTGGGAAAAAATGGATCAAGCACCTATGAGCTGTTTATATTGTTTATTATACAATTTCGAGGCCACCCAACTTCTTGATGACTCTGGGTGGCTTACAGATAAAAAGAAAAAAACAATACATATAAAAATAGATCCTGGCCAACCAGGAGAATAATACACCCAGCCACAAACGAAACCAAAGAACGTTATCAAGAGCATAAGGACAATCTTGTTGGTTAAAATCAATAACTGATCTAATCTACCATCTTGGTTTTCCACAGGTTAACCAGATGTCCATGGGAATCCCACAAACAAGATAGAATGCACTAGGACTCTTCTGCTTCTGTTCCCTTGAGGTATGCTGCCTCTGATATAGAAAGTAGTAGATTGTTATACTTGGGGGAACAGATTTTTGGTTTCTGAAAGGACAAGTGTGGGATGTATGAAAATGCTCTCAAATAAGTCTGGGGCTTCCCAAGGGCAACAGTGGTAATGACTCAGCCCTGCTTTGTTGAGAACTGTGTTAGGGAACAGTAGCCTAGGTGGAAACTGGACCTCGGTCCTTGAATTCACATACCAGAAGTTTGATGAATGGGCTGTAGATTCTCCACAGCATTTTTCCTATGGTATATTTTGGTGTCACTGGAGTGTAGGAGGAGAAGAGCGTAGAGACTCCTAATACGGGTGACCACCAGTCAAGGAAGATGAGGAACTGGGAAAAGTCATCCATAGGACAGAAGTCTTAGATAGTTGCAAGCCAGCATGTCTTCCAATCCCCTTCTCCTCCATAGCTAACTAGTGGGATGACTTCTGATAACCCTTTCTTAGTGATGCTGCTACTGAATGACATTTTGGTTTGGGTCAGTCCTACAGGGTAGAACAGACCAAGAAACAGACTCTACTTAAGGCTAAAATTACTTTTATTAAGAATGGCTGTAGTAACAGAATCTTGCAAGTCTGAATGTGCTTTGCCTCCTCCCTCTTTTATATTCATGTGAATTAGGCCTCTTTGGAACATTTTCGTAACCCTCCCTCCTTGTTTGAGCTAAAGCAGTATCTATTTGTTGCCTTGGTAATAGATCTTCCCTCTCTCTATCAAGGTCATCCTCTTGACTCTCTACAGCTTATAATAAGGCCTCATTTGTTCATTACTTGACTGTGGATGAGGGAGCTAACCTAACCTCATGTATCACTGAGACCTAGGTGGATGAGCTGCATGATTTAAATTTGATTCAGGTCTGTCAAGTTTTTTTTCAGTGCAGTGCCAATCCAAATTTGGGGAAGTTGCTATGATCTGAAAGGATATCATTTGCTCATCTGACCAGGCACATGTTATACCATTGCTAAAACAATTGCACTGGCTGCCAATTACCCTTTATGAGGCTAGATCAGGCAAGGTCTGAAGCAAAGGGGCTGAGACCAAATTGGTCCATTACAATAATAGTGTACAGGTCTCAATACCTCATCCAGCTGAGAAACAAGCAGTTTTCAGTCCATTATGTCACACACGCAGAAGAAAAATGTAAAATTTGACCCTTAGGCCTAAAATAGATGATAGATGATAGATGAGAGAGAGAGAGAGAGAGAGAGAGAGATTTATAATTGGCAAAAGCTGGTTTTATTATTATTATTATTTTTTTATTAGCAGCTTTTCTAGTATCTGCAATAAGTATCTTATCAACAGCCATGTCACTGAATCTCTGCCTACAAGCCACCTATTTCATATATAGGTCTGGGTGAAGTTTAGCAACTGCCAAGTCAAGTTGACATATATGGCTCTAAACACTTTGGGACAGGGGTACCTGACAGATTGTCCTCACTATTACAAGCTGGATTATTAAGATTCTCTGGAGAGTTTCTCCTCTATGTGTGCTCAACTACAAAGTGCCATCTTTGTAAGACAGTGGTGGTGTCTTTGGAATACTCTCCTTCCAGAAGTTCAGGATTCAGCAACATCTTTCAGGTGCTCTATGGCTGTATGAATGCCCCATGGTTTTGCTGTTCTCGTTTATTTTGCTTTTAAAATTGAATGTGCTGTTGTTATGTTGCTTTAGTCTGTTATTTATATTTTATATTTTAACTGATTGTACACTCAATTATTTGTATTTTATATTTCGATTTATAGTATGATGCTTTAAAATGTCTACTTATTTACAATATATATTAAACAATTAAATGGGCCCAATCCAATGATAGTGCTATTCTCCATTACTTTCGGACATCTGAGTTGATGGCCAGCATTATTCTTGTCTATATGAAGGTATGGGTAACATGAATGTAACAAGATAGGGAAAGCACACAGAGCATTGGTTCTGCAATTCTTTCCAATTAATTCCAATTAACAGCAGTAGCCATAGGAAGCATCAATATTTTCTTCTGTGAAGCAAAGTTACATGCTGTGTCTGTGCATGTATGTTTCTGCTCCCTCTTTGTGTTGTGCCTATATACGTTTGTGCATGTGTGAATTGGGAAGCACAAGGCTAGCTGCGTACACTCTGCTGTGGGTCCCGTGACCAGGAGAGAGGAGGGAGAGGGATTATAGAACGGAACAGTCATTCCAAGTCACGGTTCAATGGCCTCTTCTGTAACAATACCCAGCGATAATTTTGGAGAATCCTCCACAGCTCCTAGTCTGAATTGGTCCATTTTTTAACCTGATTTTTCTTTTGCTAGCTCCATCCAAATTTTGGTCCCACCATGTTCAGTTTTGAGACAGTTATCCTGCTAATGGACAAAGTCCTCAGGACCTTTACATATTTTTTCCCCAACGTTATTTTGGGTTCAAAAAAATAACCAGGCAAAGAATCATGCACAGCATGGCTTCTGAAACTATTTCCTCCCCCTTCAACAGCAGTGGCCATAGGAAGCATCAGTATTTTCTTGTGTGTAATGAACTAATGTGCTGCAGTATGCTTCTGCGTGTTTCTACTCTCTCCTCATGTTGTATCTATGTATGTTTGCATAGCACGGGGTGTGTGTGTGTGTGTGTGTGTGAAAGAGAGAGAGAGAGAGCTACATCAGCTCCATTCTGGGTCATGTGACCAGATGGGATGAGGGAGAGGGGTTTAGAATGGAACCTGCTCCCCAGCTGCCTTTCCTATCAAAGTGCATTGTGGGATTTCTCTCTGGAATGTACCCCTCCCTCGACCAGATCCAACCATTTCTTCCCTCAATTTTCTTTGGCCAGCTTCTCCTGTCACACTTCATTTGGTCCCATTTTGTTTTGTTTCTGGAGAGTTATCCTACTGATAGACAGAAGGACAGCGGCAGGCAGACATAGTCCCGAGCTCTTTTATAAATATTTCCAACATTCTGTTAGATTGGAAAGAAAAAAAGTAGGGGGGGGATGGGGAATCTGTATGCCTGTCAGTATTTAGTATGGCTTTATAAAATACCTGACGTTGCCTTACCAAGACCTGCAAGCTCTGGGAGTGATCTTTGGTATGCACGCGGCATTCCTTTTTTGCTGGTGGAGCAGAGTGATGGCACTGACAATAGCCGGAGAAGGTCTCTGGAGATGAAACAGGTGCTGCACAGCCGCAATTAGGCAGAGTGCAAGGAGGGAAAATAACAGGGAATTGCCAAGAGCGAAATTCTTCCCTGGGGAAGCAGATCTGACCTCAAGGAAGTCCACGAGACATCCAGTTGGGTTGAGAGGAAAACTTAATACTGTGCTCTAGCTATCTCCATCATCAGATCAAATCAAACCTTTATTATGGCCTTTGGGTCAGAAAGCACAACAATAAAATACATAGACCTGTAATTATTAATCAAACTTTTTTAAAATGCAAAATTTATGTAAAAATACATAAAATATATTATTATAGTGACTGTAGTATAAATAGTACTGGCAATCACCAAAATTTGTGCTGAACTTCAACCATAGGTAGGATGGATACTACAAATGATAGCACAAAATCAGGCAATCTGGAAAGATATGTCAGGGTCTTGTCAGACAGAAGCAGTGACAGACAGACATTGTGCTCTCTACCAGGGTAGTTCTTTAAAATGGGATACACACACACACACACACACACATGTTCATACATATACATACATACATACATACATACATACATATCTTCCTTGATTCCATATAGAGAGAGCAACAGGGATTCCACAGAGCCATCTCCACATGGACATAAGCACTGCTGAAAAGGAGTATTTTTATACAGCCCCCACAGAACTGTTGAGGGTAGTTCATCCAAGTTGGCCAAGGTGAAAGCCTGACAACATTTCAGGATTAGAATTGAAGAGAGATAAGATGACGGCACGTGCCCATTTCAAAAGAATCCATGAACCATGGGGTTAGATGTTAGGCTTAGTCTGGTTTGAAAATCAATATCCCAGATACATTGTTTAAGATGACTCCTGGCATTTTCAAGCCCTAATGGACATAAACTTTCCCAAGAAAGTCCTAAGGACTCTTTTGTTAGCCAGGCTAATTTAAAACGGTCTCCAAGAACCAACGGAGCCAGACCCACAGCAGAAAAAATTAATTTCAACCAGAAATTAAGGAGATAGAACCAGGCTCTGGCACTCACAGAAACCAAACCTGTCTCTAACCGTAAAACAGCATTCTTGACGAATCTTGGTATTGCGGGTATTGCTCTTATCTCTCATCCAGTCTTAATATCTCTTTCTACTCTGGCTAGTGATGGAATCACTGCCAAACAATCAAGAGCAGTGTGAGGGAGACAAAGATCATCCTGAAGCCAGCTGTTTGGCTTGCTAAAACTAAAAGGCTGCCCACTTGAAAATTTGGCTGTCATTAAAAAAGGCAGGCAGACAGGCAATTTCATGCCACAGTAGTTAAAGGCAGCCAGTGTTATGGTCACTGGTAAGTATAGTGTTGTCGCTAATGTCTCCAGTAACTGCTAATTTACTCCTCCATTTTGCTCCTCTCCACCAGCCACAAAGGGAGCTGACGCCAATTATTTTTCAGACAGAATCCAGGCTGGTGTTTACCATTATCTCCCTGACAACCCCCTTCATGTGACAACATTATGCAATGTAATTGCAAAGCTGCTTCATCTCACCGGGGCTGTTATTTTCAGTTATTTTTCCCAAGGTCAAGGCTAATAATTAAGGGATTGGAATGCCTGCAACACAACCTTGTTATGTATAAAAAATAAGTGCAATAACCCACCCACGATTCCCCCAGGAGGAGATCTCTGTCCTGTTAAGAAGGGCTCAAAGATCACTCAAATGGAGTTGGGGGAGGGGAACATTGGGGGATAATTTGCAGAGAACAGCATCCAGGAACCAACAACCTTGTCCAGTGATAAGAGCAGAAATAAAATAGCTGATTTGCTTGCCAGTCATGGTTTCTGTCTGTTTGTTACACTGCAGTATGCCCAAGAAATAGAACTCAGGAAGAAGTTTGCACAAGACAGGGTAAGGAATTGCATAAGTTATTTTATTTTATTTACATATATATAGCCTGCCTTTCCTTCAGGAGCTTAGGACAATGAATACAGTAACTTTTCTCTACAGCAATAATCCTAGAAGAGCTTGGGCTGAGAGAGAATGACTGAATGACTCAAAGTTACCTAGACAGCTTCTCAATCACTTTTATTTCAAATTATGGGAATTTGATCTTTGTGAAATCCAGCATGAATGGATCTGATCTTTACTTTTCATATTCATGTGTAGATTGAAATATTCTTCAGGGTACACATTTCTCTTAATTTTGCAGTATAATGTTTTTACTAAAAAACTGTCTAAAAGTCCATTTTAAAATGCATATTTGGAGATTAAATATATTTAGACAAAATAAGTTATCAAAGTTTATTTGGATAAAAGAACTTCAAAAATATGGCTTTTATTAGGAAATAAGTTTGTAAATATGAAACTGGATACTTAAACAGTGATAAGGATTGAGATCCCTCACCCTTCCTTTCTCCAATATACATGGAACCCAGACCTTCATACAGCCAAGAAATGGTGGGTTGCCATTAGCTTAGATGTCTCAAAAAAAGGCAATAATTAGCCAAATTAATAGAAGCTAGAACTATACTTTGGATTGGGATATTTCACTAGTGGAGTTCCCAAAAACCGAGGACAGAATTATGGACCGGATGAACTTTCCATCTATGAGTCTAATACAACAAGTTCACATTTATCTTCATACTATCAGACGATGAGTGAAGAATTAAATCTGCAGTTCTGTGCCCCAGGATCTGAACAAGAAAATCTTTCTCAAGAGCTATATCCTCTTAGGAGTAATATGTTGGGGGCCCAATATTGCCAATATAGGATTGAAGGCAGTTGTGAGTTGGGCTAGAGCAAAAAACAGGCAACACTACCACTTTTCTCTGGCTTATGATTTCTTTTTGACTCCCCTTTCTTTGACTCCCTTTCCCTACCTGCCCATTTGAAATCAGAGTTAAAAAAGCAGAATTATATCTATTAATACATCTGCCTTCAGTACAGCAGTAAGTGTAAGTGTACCCACACTGCAATTTTGAAAGGACATGGTAGTATATCTGCTGAATATTGAAACCCCAAAGTCCATATTCATTTAACTCCTGACCGGACTGGCTCACAGTAAGCAGTAGGAACCATATAAGGGACACACGCATACACACACACCATATTGCTCATTTCCATTTCATTCCTTTGTGCTTTGTGTTTTTCAACTGGTTAATGTCAGTGCAAATATTGCACTGATATTAACCAGCTGGAAAACAGAAAACTGTTTTATAAGTTTTATGAATGATTGGGGTGGAGAATTCTCCCATAGGGACAAGAGAGTTCTGCTAAGTCTCTAATTGCCTGATAATTCCCATTTGTATGTCCCCTAGGGTAAAGCCCTCTGTCTGTATTTACAGTTAGAAGCCCTTCTAAAGCAGATAGTTTCTTCTGCTTTGACATCCTATTCACACCTTGGTATGATAACTATAACCAGCAGCTTGATCTGAATGCACTGATAGAGAAGGCAATGGAGAAAGAGTAAGCAGTACTGGCACAAAGAAAGTGCAAATCACTTAGAAGGCTGACACTGATAAGCAACAGCCTTCTGGAAGAAGGTAGTCTGCAATAATTGGATCCCACTTGTGTGTAGAGCTAAAAGGTCTTGATGGGGGCAAGAGAAATCAATGAAACAAGATAAAGGCAGGATGAGGACAGGGCACTGAGTCTATTTGGCACAAGTAAAACATCACTACAGTTTCTTGTCTCTTTTAACTTGTCCTTATATTTAGTAATGGCAGAAATGGGTCTATATCTTTATTGGCTATTTAAAAATAAATTATGCAAAAAAGAAAGTCTGTTCTAGACAGCCAGACTTCTCATTTTATTTCAGTAGAATTACAAAAGCAAAAACAATACATTCTGCATTTTGTGCATGAAGTTTCTACTAATTACTGCAAGTTGGTGCATCTCTCTTCTAACCGTTTAAAGTACCATTGCCCCAAATTAGGCAAAAGCTGTATGAGTCCAAAGCACTTAAACCACAACTATGCAAATAATTATTTTTACATCTGGACTTTTAAATGAACTTGCCCTTGACAAAGAACCATAGGGACTTTTGCAGAGAAGTTCTAAACTAAAGTCAGTGGGGCTATTATTTGATTTGATCAATTAACAAATAGAAAATTATAGATTGAACCAACATACTAAACCATCGTATAATCTACTTATTTATTTATGAAATTTATAGACTGTCCCAATATGTTAGGACTCTGAGGAGCTATATGCAATTTAGTAGATCTTAAACTATGCTAGCTTATTTTACATCATAATCATGCTAAGGGAAGAGCTGTGCCCTCCAACATTACGAATAACCTACCAACCAAGCTTTGTGGTCATGGCATATTTCAATTACTGAAAATACCATTAACCTTTTAGAAATGTTTTTCCTGGTCATCATGTTAATCAGAGCCAGTATGGGTCATGTTTAATCAATCTGATCATAACTCTGCTTCCAGATGTTACTTTATCTTGGAACCACCTTCTCTCTCACAGCTCATCTCCCATTTATACAATAGTTTAATCACCCCCAGGATTGTTTTGATAGGTTTGTTTAGATTCAATTCTTACCCTATTCTTGCCTTGTGTCAGGGATACATGCTTGTTACAGAATCATCTCAGGAATTCCATCAGGAATCTAGGAAGCATCAGTACAGAAGCAGGAACTTGAATCTAAGTGTCCATCTGCAATATTATAGGCATCATGCTTAAAATAATTAGTTGGTTATAATTCTAATAACCTGAAATTCTCAAATCCTCTGGATTATGACTCTTCACAAATTTTCCAAGGTAATTAAGTGTTACATCCTACTGTCTTCATTCACCAAGTTTCCATAACTGGTTGTCCTATGAACAACTATGCCTATAAAGAATTATGTACAGCAGTTTTTTCATATAAAGCAAAGGTTACCACCAGGCACACAATCAAGCAGTGAACAATACCCTAATCAAGGAACTACCAGAGGAGCAAAACAAAACCCCCACCCCCACCAGGACTGGCAAGGCATGCCACAGTATATAAATAGAGAGCAAACCCCATCCCATTTTAGCACTGAAGATGTTACCTAGCTGGGTAATGAAACGTTTGCAAGAAAAGAACCAAGCTCAGAGAGCCCCAAGGACTCCACAGTTTTTTCATTGTACAGCTTCAGGCAAAATGTACTGCTTTTCACATCTGAAAGAAGGAGTACTTGGAATAATGTAGTGCATCAAGTAACCAGATAAAAGAGCTTTGAGGAACCTTGAAAAAATAATAGAGTTAAAAGGAGGAATTGTTTTTCTACAGTATGTTGTCTTTTACACTTGAGAGATCCCAAAGCAGCACTGTGCTGAGTAATGTAATATATATTGGTGGTGTAATGGCTTGCCAGTAAATAAGCAATAATAGAATTATAGTATCCCAAGGAATATAAAATATCATCTAGTTTACTTCTCTGTGCTGATGTAGGATTGATTACCACCCTACACATAGTTTCCTAGGTGGAAATCCACTGAACAGGCCCAAAGAAAAGATGCTTTTTTCCCCATCAGTTTATTTTCCTGTACATCAATACTTCTCTGTTGAAATCAGGGAATCTTGGATCCTACTCCCTACCTCTTATAACGAGAACTTCCCATATGGTATTACACCCAGACTTTTCCAAACTTACAACTTAAATACAATTTCTGTGGCAGTTATTTGTTTATTACATGTAAAGGTCCTCCAGTTCCTCTTATTCCTATGACATCTCTTAGTCATTTCTGATTACCCATTCAGCTATTGGAGAGGAGGGAGCTGCTGCTAGATTCAGCATCCACGTTTTCCTCCTCTATCTATAATAATGAGATCAGCACTAACTGAATTCCTTCAGTTATTATCTATTATATGAAGGAATGAGTCTCTGCAGAATGTACTCTTTGTGCCTTGGTCTCTGATAATTGAGCCAGTCTTTTTTTATGCTTCCAAATAGCCTTTATGGGTCCATGTGCACATAGACACAAAAGGTAATCAATAATACAAGGATGGACCTATTGCTTCGAAAGAGAATAGACAGTATCATCCATCTTATTGAATATTAATTGAAATGCATATTGTATTGCTTAATTCCCAGTAAAACAAAGAACTGCAGCTTAATTTCCCCATCCAACATAATAAATGGGATGTTTGAGGCAGGAAATTGAATTTATTATTGTTGTTTCGAGATCTCTTTATAAATGCATTTATGGGATATACTTTATAAAGCATTCCGTAGAATCAGTTATGGCAGCAGAAATGGTGTCTTTACTGGCCAGACCAAAGGAACTGTCTATATTATATAGAACAGAGTAAACATGAAATTTATTTCGCATGACAGGAAAGAATTCATTGTCATCTACTATACCTCTCAATAAGCAAAGAAGGTTAATGTTACCTAAAGGGAGATCAAGCTATAAAGTTAGCATTTGCAAACAGTTATATGATAAATTTTATTTTATTCCTATTAAACTTTTTCACTACTCCAAAAGAATAGTCATTTACTCCATGTTAATATCAGAATCCTGGGAAAATCCTTCTTTTGCTTCCTGTTATCTTAATCTTTGGGAATGGAGAAACACCTTGTTTTAGATATGAATGGAAATTCCACTTAGAAAAATGCCACGTGTGTTAATTACAGCTTGAAAGATGTCCAAGAAGGCATACGTCTTCTCAATAACTTAGCATGCTTCTTCAAAAAGGCCTTTTCTCTGGTATGTGGTTTAAAACCCACCTGCCACATGAAACTGCTTTGTCTTTTGGTGACACAGATTATTTAAGATTTCATAGACAAGATTTATCTTGATGCAATGTTTCCTGCATAACTATTTGCTTAAGTAGATTTAATTCAAATACTGAACTCAGCCAAATGACATACTGATTTTTAGGCCGGCCATCCAATTACAATTTTTTTCCACCTCTCTTTTTTTCTCTCCAGTTTACAACAAGCTGCAGAATGAATAGTAGAGACAAAAATTTCCCAATCATCTTCCCAAATTCTCCCTATAGATTAGCAGGAAGAAGCTACAGTCATCAATATTTTCACTTAATCACAGAAATAAGCAAGTTTGAGAAAGTCTGTATCTGATTTTGCAATCCTGAATATGTTCTAAGAATTTTGAAATCCCCTCCAAAAACCAAAAAAAAACCCCAAAACAGTATAATCCCCTTAGCCTCTGTTGACTGTAAAAGTTCTAATTTTATTAAACGGTCATCCAAGATGTAATGTCTGAGACCATGTTTTTTTTATGATGATGATGATGATGATGATGATGATGATGATGATTATTATTATTATTGCCTAAGGATAACAACAGTTTCATATGCAGAGCAGCCTTCTCAGATCTAATTACCACATACAATCCTCTCAAACATAATAATCTTCAGTACTTGCACAGTTAGCTTTAGAGTACAGTATCAAGAACCATATTGGTGCTTTAGTTTATCTTCCATACTGTGTTGAATATACCTATGGGGACACCATCTACAGAAAAACACAAGCATCACCCAGACCCATCTACCCACTTCTCTGACATGTAATGAGAAATTAAATGATGTCCATGCATGAGGATGAAGTGCTCTGAAGTTAATTTCTGCTCTTGAGTATACTACCTGTTATACAAAATCAAATTCTATATTCTATATCATACTTTCCCTACTGCTTGGAAATCATGATCCAGTCTTATTATGGATTTGGGATCTGCAGGTTGGCCAATAACTCCTCTTCCCGTGAGAGACCTGAGGTAGGATTCAGGCTGGGAAACACAACTTGAAGTGGCTGCAGGTCTAGAAAGCAGCAAGGTCTATGGGAACAGATTTTTCCTGACAAGGCCTGAGATTAGATCCTTTGCCCAAAAGTTCCAGAAGAACTAGAACTAGTAAGAAAGAATTTACAGGGAAAGCATAACTGAAATGGCAAGGGTGTTTCATTTATTTTCAGTAGTGGTTTACTCAACTGTGTAGTTTTACCTTTGATCACATTTTCTGTCCCTCTGTTTCTTTGTTGGTTTTCTGATTAGGTGTTGCTAGCTCTTGCATGTGGAGCTAGGCCTCCTATAACTTGGTTCAGTTATCTTATTCCCCAAATACTCACTTGTGTTACACTTTTTAAAAATAAAAAGGCCTTACTGTTGGTAAGTACAGTGCTATGTAGTTAGTACAGTGTTGGATTTGTACTAGCACTACACGCTCCAAAGCTGCTTGGTCCTGGTCACCTTGGATGAAATGGAAAACTGAAACTATTTGTTTAAAAAAAAAAATAGTCCTAGAGAAGGGAAAGTTCCTTTTTGCCCCATCCAAATTCTAAGTAAAGGGAAAGGCATTTCCCCATTCAAGAGCAGTGGTAGAAATTACACTATGTAGAATTCTTTCACCTGGAGGAACAGTTATACCCAAATAACCCAGAACTCAGGGAAAGGGGTAAGAAGATGATCTAGCAGATTTGCATGTTTTAAGTCCAAAGCAGATGAAGAGACTGAAATTGATACAGCAATTTCCACCTATTTCAGTATGGAAGACAAGCAAGTTTGAGGCTGCTGTGCAGAAGAGCCCCATGTCTTTATACGCCTGTAACTTTGATCATCGGTAAATACAGAAATCATTTGCCTTTTTGTTTTTAAAATAATCGTTAATATTCTGGACAATAATTCATGTGTGATAGTCATCCTTTTAATCTCTTTTTGAGAAGCAATCAAAAATGTTTATATATACGTACTTTCTCTTAAGCTGCAAAATCAGTGTGTTTGCTTGGTACTACATTGTAAGTAGCTTGAAGAGTGTAATCTTGGGTTATTTTGTGAGTTACCTATTTAACAAATTCCTCATATTAATTCCCAAATTATCTTTAAAACTATTTTGTGTTTTAAAAATGTAAGATACTGTATGTTAGAAATGTTTACAGGAAAAAAATGCTTCTAATATGTGTGGGCTATTCTATCTCATGGTGGCTTTGCTTTAGTAGAAAGTATGCATAATTAGAGTGCCAACTTTTCACTAATTGTCTTCTGCCTATTCCAGTCTTCTATACCATATCCCAGGCTGTTCCCAGCGTTAAGGAGCAGCTTGAATGGGAAAAAGAATACTTACAAGAGGAACTGATATAAACACTAGATGCCCAATTTGAGCAGGCAGGAGAAAAATAAGGCTAAATGTTTATTGCATCAATATAATTCACTGTTTCTAACTTGTTCCCACTTTCTCTAAGCAATCCTTCACTCAATCCCTAAAATGCTATTGTTCAAACTCATTTTGAAACCACTTAGGAGATTTATTATGGGCAGCTGCTATGCAGGAAACTCAGAAAACAGTTCAGTTATACTCAGTAGCTAGTTCCAAGTATTTGCTACTCATCTTAGAATCAAATTGTGAACTTTGGCATTGTTTACTTGTTTATTTATATCTCCCCATCAATAAACAATACTCAAAATGATTGACAAATTAAAAACACTCATTTAATTAAAAAGGCAATTAAAGCTATAATTAAACCATCATTGAAAACTCAATTATAAAAACAATCAATTCAGAGCCACTGCAACCTAGAAGCTAAAACATCAGAGAGACTTGCTAATGTTCCTGTCTGTCAGTGGAAAGTAAGAAAAGGATTTAGCTTCACAGACCTCCCTTGACAGAAAGTTCTAAAGCTTGGGAACTACCACCACTCCTTGTCTCATCTTCCTTCCAAACTTACTTTTAAAGTGGCAGAGATAAAAAGGGGATTGAACTCAGTGGGCCTTTCCAAGTCTATGGGTCTTTGATTCTATAAAGACTTCTCCTGCCTTTCAGATAGCTTAGTCCAGGAATGTTCATGGAGGGGGTCACATGTAAAAAAGAGGCAGGCTTTGATTGCATGTGCTTAGCTACCATTTTGACTTTTGGACTCCTCCCCCTTCCCCCAATGTTCCTGGCTCAGTCCCAAGTTGTACACAATTTTACAAGTCCTAACCAGCACTCTGATTGTGTCCAGGAACAGACTCACAGCTAGTGGAACTGTTTTAACTTCTGTAATTGACTCAAAATTCTTGATCAGCCAAAGTGTCAAGACATTTTGGCTCTATTCACAGGACACTCTCAGATACATTTTAGCTTAGTATATTATGCAAACTCAGCCTCTGAAAATAATTTTTGGTTATGTGGGTCCTGTGAACCACCCAAATTAGGTTAATTGAGTAAATCATATTAAGTTAACCATGGATAAACATTTGTGCAAACACAGCCCTAATCTAATTCATCATTACAAATATTTGAATGCAAAAAAAGGTGGGGAAATGAGATTAAAATTCATCAAATGGAACTACATGAAAGCAGCAACAGATAGAAGTCATTGTATTCTCTAAAGAGGGGCAGCTTCTGGACCCAGCCATATATACAACAGGTCACTTTATATGAAGTTGCAGCTCTGTGAGGTAACATCCATTGCACGCTTGAGAATCCTGGTGAACCTTAATTTAGTTGTTTGGTTATTTACCTCCAATATTAATTGATTAGGAATGGTAGCACAGGTTCTACTTTGGGGGACAGTAAATTGTTAGCCATAAATTGGAAAGGGAAATTGTTACTTGAAAGTGAGGAGAAGGAATGTGAAAGGAAGAAAATCGCAGAACATTTTCATTGGAGATCATTTGGGCCAGTATTGGTTTTGCTGCTGAGCTCACAGCACAGCTGTCTTGCATATCCTTCTATCCTTGGACTGGATTTTTGACTGGAGGTAAGCTGTGCTGTTGGTGCCTTTGGCAGGATGATTCACCAGAGGTGAGAAAAATCATGCTGCAGTCATTCTTAGCTGTGTAGCAAATGGGGGACGAAACTTGAACTCTGGAATTCTAGGTAAGCTTGCACATTCTAGGTAAGCTTGCACAGCTGAGATTAGTGAGAGGGTCTTCACCAGTGTCAGAAGAGAGAGATCTGCCTCCTTTGGAGAAAGGATTCAATATGTATAGGTGAGAAGAATGGAGAGTGAAATGTCACTGGTGTGAATGTCTTTCACCAAGACCTGGAAATAGCCATAGAAACGGTCATGAAACCAAGCTGGAAAATCTACTAGACTGAAGTGAAGTGGTTTGGATTATAAGAATGCATTCCCTTGGTGAAAGCTGGAGAGGACTGAGGATCCTTCCCATCCTGGAGTGAGAGAACAGGCAAGAGGAGGGGTTGAGGGTTTTTGTTTTTTTTTAAACAGATAAGGTGTTTATGCTGGAATTTTGCAAGGTTCCCAAGAAAGATTAAAGTAGCTAAAAACATAGGCTGTAGATGTAGTGTGACTGGAAATTTATTGGGTGGCTGTAATGTTGGAGGACTGAGGTAGGAGTTGTGAGTGTGTGGTGGAATGCATGTACTAAGCTAGGTGAATGCTGGTGAAGGTGAGTGAATAGGAGCATGTGGGAGGACCATCATGTGTAGAGGGGTGGGGAGCACTTGATAGGCCATTCCAGGACTATAGGGACTAGCATACTGATGTAGGTCCCTTTCTCTAAGCCAGTTGCCCATGTACTGGGCCTGAGTGACTGAATACTCAGCAACTTCATCTGCTATTGCTGCTGGTAATTTCCAGATCTGGCATGTGTTACTGAGACCCAGCTGGGTAGCGACAGGGACATAGCCCTGTCATAACTCTGTCTGACCAGGTTTTAGGTCCTAGGCCACCTGACCTGCCAAGACCAGAGAGAAGAAGTAGCTGTAATGGTGTGTAAGACTCTTGCAGTGACCAGGAGCACTGTTCTGGAAGAGACTGGATGTGAGTGCCTGTGCTTGGAATTGGACCCAACAAGAAGATATGGCTCTTGCTAGCTGCTTGATAGTGACCTTCTCAAGTTCCTGGATCTTGTCTTGGGGCAGGTGTTGAAGTTTCTGAGACTTTTATTCTTGGGTGAATTCAATGTCCATGTGCTGGGACAGAGATCTGGTGTAGCTCATGAGTTCATATTCTCCATGGTGACTATGGGCTTGTCATAAGTAATTGCAAGTTGCTTGCCCTTGTCTCGATTCCAGAACTCATCTCTGCTGTTTTTAGCAATGTTTCAGACTGGTTTCATTTTAACAGACTTTTAAGGCATTGAAAAATGGTTTAACAGGATGTTGATCATCTGATTATTTTTAATTTGCATCCAAAGCTTTGTTTGAAACAATGAGGAAATCAGCAAAAAACACTTTTATTTATAGTAAAGTGCACATGCTGTATGAGGAGGAAAGGAAGATTAAAGCTGAGCTTTTCATGTGACTGGGAGGGCTGGGGGAACTCCATATTGACTTCAGTAACTAAGTACTATTGAACACATGGATCACAACCAATATGTTAAAAACAATGGTGTTCCTCTGGCTAACTATGTATCCACCTGAACTACATTCAAGAAAATATTACAGATAGAAATGAAAAAGTCCACTGACAACAATCACAAGTAATTGAAAAGGATTGTAATTTGTTTTCCAAAAGAAAGTGAAATCCTTATCTATGTCTTGGATGATCTTTTTAAATTAAGCTGGTATTCTATTAAACCATTTTCATAAGATAGGGCTACCATATCTGGGTTGCAAAAATCTGGAAGACCGCTTGGTAGCAGCATTAAGACTGTAATCATATAGATATAGACATAGATATAAATATAGATGTATACACATATACACACACACACACACTTAGGAAGAAGCCACTTATAACAGATACTTTCAAACATTCACAGTTAATGTCTATTTAGGTTCTAGAGTTGGGAGATTCAAGAATCCTTTAGTCCTACTCCTAGGAATACAGGTAGTCCTCGTTTAGCAACTGCCTCATTTAACAACTGTCTGCAGATACGATGGTGATGAAAAAGTAACTTTACGACCAGTCCTCACATTTACGACCTTTGCTGCTCTGTAAAGCAAAGGAAAGCTGAAGTAAGATTACAAGCACAGTTGTGGTTTTACTTAGCAACCACTTCATTTAAGGAGCTGCTGGTCCCAATTATGGTCACTAAATAAGGACTACCTATAATTAAATGTAACTACTAAAAATTAACACCTTTGATTTTAATAGGATATCTATATATACTGAGTGTATATATTTTATCAATTCCTTGTGGGATTGAGCTTTTTTTACTATTTTATTTGTAATGGAATCACACCAGTCTCTGATCTCTTTAACTACTGTGATAAGCTCCACATCTTCTCTAGCAACATGTTCTGGATTTGTCAAGTTAAAACCTGTACTAGAGGCTGAACTCTCTGCTTGTTCTTGTCTTAGGATTCTTGTTTACATATTAAATAAGGATGTGCTCTGCTGAGTAGCTTATTTTTACTTATATGGGTCTTATCACGTGAAGAAGCCAATTTCCTAGGTATAGTTCTCCATTTATATTAGAGGTTATAGGTACAATAAAGTGGTGTAATATATAAAAAAGTAGCCCCTTGGTGACCCTTCCTCTTCAGAATTTCTCCTTAACTCAGGATGACTTCTAATGCTCTATTTCCTGTAACTGTTTCAGGGAGTAACATACATATATCCTTTAAATACAGATATGACTGTATCTGCAAGCTCTGATGTGAAAATAAACATAATATTTTAAGAGTGCTCCAATTGCTTTGTGACTGACTCCAAAAAAGTCTATTTTTCCTATCTTAATAAAATGCTTTTTAAAAAAGGTTTAAAATATTTTTAGTGCATTATGGAAAAACTAGCAAAGCACCCTGGTGATTGGTTATAAACTCATAAATATACCTCTCCCCTTTCTCATTCCCCAGCAGTTTAGTAATTGTTTTTCAACCACAGTGCAGAAAAGTTGAAATTATAAATGGCTTTTGGATGGACTTCTTAGTTACATGAAGTGGATGATAGCAAGTTAAAGTATGTCAGCGCTGTTTCCCTCACTGCTGAGTTTGCACCATGGACATCAAATGTCTGGGAGTAACAGATAAGACCCTCCAGTTCAGAAAATGTAGCTGTTTCCTGATGATCTGTTTTGAAAAAAAGGTACTAGCAGCCAGGCTAAAGGCCTACTGAAGCCCACAGCAGAACTTCATATATCTAGCACCACCGGGCCACTTCTGGGAGGACCACACATGTTGTTAATGAGGATAATAAGTGTGTTTTTATAGTTTTTTATATGTAGTTGTTTTTTATGTATTGATTTTTTAATTGTTATATGCCAACCAGAGTCACCTTGTGTGAGATGGGTGGCTATATAAATATGATAGATAAATCAGTAAATAAATTTGGTGTTTTCATGAAATGAATAAATACAGGCAGTAAGACTGTCCAGTATATCTCAGATACTTTGTGGCTTGGATATTTGTTTAGCTGAATGTCTGCAGAAATTAAAGAGCACGGTCCCCCTACTTAAGAGGAACCCTTTCTAATCTGATTCTCACCCTGCACTTCTAAACAGAAGCATAATTTTAGCAATGAAGCTAAGCAACTGCACTATAGGAACTACCCTGTCTTGGTGGTTGGTTAGAGGTTAGGAGGGATGGGGCAAGGCAGTGAGAGAAATGATGGGACAAGCTGCTGATTTTCATTACTTATTTCTGTTTAAGAATATTTCCCATTGCATTGTTTTATTCATAGGCAAAAGATGAATTTGTTCAGTGATTATCCATGTTCAAGATACAGAGAAGTGGCCAGGTGCCTTAGTAATCAGCAAAACACAATACATTCAGAGCTGAATTAAGAAGTCTTGGTTTTTATATTCTGCATTAAGAAATCCTAGACATCTAAAACTGTATAAAGCAACCTTCTATCTGGATACCTTGCTACTAAACCACGTGTCATCCACAAACGACTATGGAGTTAAATTAAAAAGCACTAACATCTATTCATGAGACAGCTTCCCCAAGCTATGGGTGCGAGCCAGGTGAAGACTGGCCCTTTAAGAAACCAACTCAATCGTGAGAGGAGCTGCTGCTGCTGCCGCTCAGGCTTGCTTAAATTCCCAAGTGTCCAGTTAAGAAATAGACAGCTGTCTCTTTAAATGCCATTTCCTCCTATTGTATTTGAATCGTGATCAGGAAAGAGGATGTGAAACTAGAGAAGCTCAGAGGAGAGACCATCGGGTTGGCTTCAATAATCGTCTATTAGCAATAATAGCGGCGGCGGCCCCGGCCCCGGCCCCAGTCATAATGATGGTGGAGGAGCCGGGGATGCTCGACGCTGCCTCCGCAGTGCAGGAAGCCCTCTCCAGGCAGACAACCTAATCCAGGCAGCGAGGAGGCTCCGGGATACGCACAGCGGTGACAGCTGAGCGCCGGCCCTGAGCGCCAGCAGCAGTGGGCTCTGCCCAGCGGCCAGCCGCGCAGCGCGAGCGGCAGGAGCGTTCCCGGGATGGGCGCGTAAGTCCGAAGGGTTCGGCTGCCCAGACAGCTCCGGGGCGCGTGCAGCGAGGCGGCCGCGGTCCACCTCGTCCTCGCCCACCCGCCCACCCTCCCTCTCCGGCGTTACAGGCGGCCACCCTGTGAATGTCATTGAGGGTGGAGGTGCCACTCTGCTCGCCGCCGCTGAAAAGGCATTCGGGAGCTGGCAGCCTTTGTGGGCGCAGACCTCGTCAGAGGCAAGCAGAGAGACACGACGTCCGTCGCCGCTACAAAGGAGCGAGCCCTGCCAATGTCATCAGCCATCGAAAGAAAGAGCCTCGAGCCCTCCGAGTAAGTGATGCCCGCCCCGCCGCCGCCGCCGCCGCTCTTCGGGGCTCCCCTACTCAGCGCCAACTTTCCCGGAGGAAGACGCAGTCGCGTTTTGTGGGACTAGGGCAGAAGGGAGGAGGAGAGCCCTGGAAAGGGGAGCGTTAGGCGCTGCTGGGGCTGAAGAGCGAGGGCGTCGGAGGGCGACACAATGGGGCTGCCGCTTGCTCCCTTCCTCCGCTTTCAAAGAAGCGCCTGCCCCGCCGCCGCCGCCGCCGCCGCCGCCGCCCCCTGTTGCGACGGAGTGGGCAGCGTGGCCCTCCGCCTTGCTAGACCTCATCAGCTCGTGCTAGCAGTGCCTGCCTGGGGCTTGCTTGCGCCGCCTCGGCAGGGCAGCCAAAGCCCACAGACGCGCCGAAGTTACCCATTTTGACACGGGAGATAAATTGCCCGAGTCCTCAGGTTCGCCATCAAGCTCCCGTTGAGAGTGAGAGTTGGAAGGGGACCGGCAGCCGGTGGGATGATGGGTGCAGTTTCCTCGACCTGGAGGTTTAAGGGAAGCTGGCGGCGGCGGTGGCGGGTGAAAGCGATTTCAGAGAGAGGGATAAGGAACCGAATACTTGGTGGGAGGCTGCGTCGTTTCTTTCTCTCTCTCTCTCCCCGCTACCTGCCCAGCTGAATGGTCTGATTAGACTAGAGGAGTCAAGCCTATTATCACACGAGTGCTCAGCGTCTACACTGTCAAAATGCAAACCACCAGTTTGAAACTACAACATGTCAAGAAAAAGTACCTCTGAAAGAGCTAAGCACCGGCAAGAAAGTCTCCTCTCCCTCAGATTAGCATAGAAGTTATGAAATGCCCATAGTATGAACAAATTGAAGTAAGGTTTTCTGGTGAATTTCTTACAAGGGTCCTGCTGTATTTCCAAAAGAATGCTGATACCTGCAATTACCATGATTGTTAGCTACTAAATCACTGGCACTGAACTTGGGTTTTAAAGCTGCAGTGCTTTTCACACTTATTTGAGAATTACTTTAAGTATATATACACGCATAGGGTTCAACTTGTATGGCTCTTCTTACTAGATAATTGCCATTTTATTAATCTTTGGGTTGGAAAATTTGTTGTAACTTTCAACATCCTTTTTTACTTGAATATACTTTTCAAAGAAATGATCAACCGTTTCAGTGAGATAGAGAAAGAGTATGTTTTTGTATTTGGTTATTCAAATTAGTGGGGGGGGGGGAAGAATCTTGGACAGATGGGGTATGGAAACCTTAGAAACCGAATCCTAGCCATCCTTTTGGAGAAATAGATTCTGTTGATTTCAACTGGATTTACCCTGGAGGCAGTTTGATTAGGATCAGTAGTTTACATCATTTGGATAAAATATTTTTATATAAATATATGCACTGTAAAAAATTAAAATCTTTTTGTTATGATTGATGATTTATGTTTCCCATCTTCCCATGTACTTCAGTGTTCTGAGTTATACTTTAGGCTGCAATCCTATACTCGGGATTAAGCCCATGAAACTGAATGAGACTTTATTAAGGAGAAGTGCCTAGAATTGAAGTGTTAATTTTTTAGGTGTTATAAATAACCAAAATGAGAGACTTATTACTGTAGCACCTACAGTCCAAAATATTGAAAAGTATGAGCATTTCATTTTTCAAAATTATGGGATAAAAGTGCCTGAAAGTGGCTTTAAAGAGCTTAGCAAACAAAAAGGTATCAACTTAAGATAGTGGGAGGTAAACTAAAAAAATGTTAAAAGCCCTTCACTTCTTTGTTCTTCCACTACTTATATGGGCCTACAAGAAATAGTGATAGCTTCTGTGTTGTTGATTTCATTGAATTTACTGATTTGCTTACTACCATTTTTCTTTTAAAGTTAATGGGCACTATTCTAATGGGGCATTTTTTAAAAAAAAAATAATCGAGTACAGTATTAGATAAGCAAATAATGCCCAAATATTGAGAATGTTAGTTTCAACCTTTCAGAAAGAGATTGCTACCGAGCATTTCATGGACACTCTCCTCTGTAAAGGGTAGCAGGATTTAATAATAATAATAATAAACCACATAATATAGAAACAGGGGTTGCGTATAGGTTTAGAATTAAATAGTATATTTGTCTTTATAATACCAATGACTATTTTAATATGAAGTATCTGGAAAACTCAAGCCTCTCTCAATACTTGCTTCATTATTTAGTTCCTGATTAAAGTAGAATTTCTTTTTTAAAAGGTTTTGGAAAAGTTTTTTTCTTCATAGAGCCATAAAATTATAGTTGGAAGGGCCTATTTAGCCACTTTCCTGTTCCTTATATTGAAACCAATTCCCTAGTCACTGCACAAATTAATTTTGATTTAAATTAAAGCAACCCTGACAATTATCTATCCAGCATCTCTTGAAGACATCCAGCAAACCTCCCAATTAATTTTCACAATCATTTACATGTGGTAAAAATGGTGTGCAAGAAAAAGTCTCAGCTTATTTAGTGCTTATTTAGTGTAAAAACTATATTTAGCAGTCTAGCCAAAGCATGGGAAGAGTGTTATTAATAGTTTGACTAGAATGTAAATCATTACTTCATGTCATTAATTTTGAAAATCTGAGCCTTTTCTCCTTCTTCAAGGTTTATGAGTTAAAGGTTAAGTGTGTGTTAAAATACCTTACTTTGAGCTGACTGTGCAGGCTGTCAGTGTTTCACTTGGGAGCTAATTCTCAACAGCACTTGTACAATAGAGTATCAAGGGAGCAAAGCAGGTATCATGAAGATAATAGAGTAACATTAAAAATGTCTTCCTCCTCTCTTATTTAATCATGATTTTAGCTCTTGTTTCAGCTTGCTGGGGAAGGGAAGGGATTGCTGCTCACAAGTAGACTTCACCTATAATTGTTCTACCAAATAGTTTTTACTGAATATTATTTTATTGCTCCTTTGTACACTGCTTTCAGCTCATTTGGGAGGAACAACAGAGTAATAATAATAGTAGTACCAGTTGTAAGAGCCAGTTTGGTGTAGTGGTTAAGGCATCAGGCTAGAAACCAGGAGACCATGACTTCTAGTTCTGCCCTGGGCACAACACCAGTTGGGTGACCTTGGGCCAGTCACGCGCTCTCAGCCTTAGGAAGCAGACAATGGCAAACCACCTCTGAAATCTTGCCAAGAAAACTGCAGGGACTAGTCCAGGCAGTCACCAGGAATCTACACTGACTCAAAGGCATCAAAAAAAAAAAAAAAAAAGGAAAGGGGAAAAAAAAGAAAGGGAAAGGAAAAGAAAAGAAAGGAAAAGAAAAAAGAAGAGAAAAGAACTAGTGGTACCCTTCAATGAAAAGTAACACCCTTCAATGAAATGTTTCAGTGGCTTCAGGATCACTAAGAACGTTTTTGGGAAAAAGACTTTTACACATTACAAGATTTTCTTATTCTTCCTTCTTATGATGAAGGTGTTATTCAGGGTCCAAAGTGATCCTACTCTACAAATGAGTCTCTTTACAGTGGTATTTCACTTTTATATGAGGAAAATAGTACATGTTACTAATATATAGGAAACAACTGTGGTCATAAATATGGGATCAAACCTTTCATTCACATACTTTACAATACCTTTTAAATGTGTAGCTGGCCTAATTTTGATGTGTTTATTAAAATCAGGGAAGGCATGAGGAAAAGTATTGATTTGAAACCTTGGGGACAACGCTGACTGCATGAAGCCTTAATATGAAATTGGATTAGGGTGCAGCTGCAATACTTTACTTATATTATGAAGAGTATTTTTAAAGGCAAAATACAAGGTTCCTTATTGTATATGATCACAACTAGTAGGCATTAAGAAGGAATAAAGCCATGCTGACTGGAGGAGCCTATTTTTCAACATTCTCAGATTAGGCCTTCCAGATAAAATCCCGAATATATTTACTCAGAAATCAGTGGACTGGACCATTTTTAAGCTGTGACTTTAATTATATGTTCCTCAATCCTATACACTTTCATACACATGCAGCTCTATTTGAATCCAAGAGAGTGTATTCCTTAAAATATGTTCACAAAAGTACAGCTACAAACATGTTGTAAGGAAGTCTCCACATTATATAAGATTTCTTCTAATATTAGGGTAAGCCACCAATTACAATTCTTGGCCTTGAATACTGCATAGATTTGCAAATATGCATGTAGGATTTATACTTTTTTTTTTTTTTACACCCATTCACATAAACAGATTAGACATATAGCATAAAATCCTGCCTTGGGATTTTAAGAGATTAGATAGAGCAGTCGCGTCAATATAATTTTGCTTTCTGGTAAGCAGATGCTTTGGAGGTGGCTGTGCCCACTATTGTTTTATAAAAATACATATGATGGCCTCTCAAAATTCCAAGTCCAACAGTCCAAAATTTTTGAAGACTCCTAATTATATGTAAATTTATTTGAAGGAAAACAAGTGGGACTTCTTATAAAATGTATTGTATCATCACCGATAAACTATACTAACATGCTGTACATGGGGCTGCCCTTGAAGATATTTCAGAAGCTTAATCCAAAAGGCAGCAGCCGCTCTGCCAACTTGAAGATGTAGATTTAGCACTGTAAATCTGTGCTGCAGGCAGTATGCTGGCTTCCAGTTTGCTTCTGAATTCAAGGTGCTGATTATTAATAGACCTTGCAGTTTGGGGCCTAGATAACAACCTACAAGACCATATTTTCCACCCAGGCTCAGCCTACCCTGCCCTGTGCTATCACTGAGGGAAAGTATGTGAGATTAGAAATGCCTCCAACCTCCCAGGCTTTATGAAGGCTTAGAAAATTTATGATTTCGCAAGGCATATGGGTGCTGATGGAATAAGAACTATTAGTTAAATTTGATTTAATTTTCTTTCAATTATTTCATTTGACTGTAAACCACCTGGAATCCTTGTTGAAGTGGACAGTGTTTAAATAATGGTATAAATAACATGCCAGTAACCTTGATTCTGGCTAACAATGCAGAATACTGCATACTGTATTATTACTCAGGATACTGTAAGTTTTTATGAGACCAAAGTGGGATATCCCATCCTTTTTCACAAGCGTTTTTTCTATATTTTATTATCAAATATTTAGTATTCCACAGCTGCTTCACTGAACTTTTCTGGGGAGATAGCCCTTTAGATTTGCCGTTAACAATTATTTAATGTTTCAAGTTTTAAAATTTAATTAAACACAAACTCTTCCTCTTCTTTCTTAGTGGCCCAGTTCTGGCTTCTGTTCAGTTGCTTTTTATTTCCTGAATTTGCTATGAGGAGCAGTTATTAATGTAATTCCATAATATCAAGAAGGGCTATGAAGTTGTTTAATTTTCTTTTTACTCTATTGAGGCAGAATATTGTCTGTAACATGAAAGTACCAAAAAAAGAATTTGGAGGACTCCACCCTTACAGAATGGATCTTCTAAGAATGCAACCCTGTTCACATTTTCTTTTACATGTTTATTAATATGATTAAGTGCTTTTTACAAATAAATCTGCAGATGGCTTAAACTGCAGTTTTAGTAAATAAAAGTCATTCTAAATGCACTAAATATACTTTGTGAAATCTTTCAATGTTATGCTTGCTAGTTACTAAAATAGATACAAAAGTTAACAATTTTACATGACTATTTTAAGGACAGATAACTGAGAGTGTAAATAATTTTCCACATTTAAATAATAAAGCACAATGACCAAAATGTCATGCTTTGCTTACTACCATTTCTCATTAAATAACTCATTAAAATATTCAGTATAAAATAAGACTTTAAAAATAAGATTGTCTTTAGTTCTAAGAGTTTTCTTTGTATAATCCACAAATTATCACAGAACAAGACTACATAGGGAAATTTAGTTACAGAGATACCTATTTTCATACTCAGTTCAGAACTGTGACTTACAAGAAAATCTTATTTAATAGAAATCATAAGGAGTTGATTAAAATATCTGCATTTTATTTATTAGTCATAAAACTTAACAATATGTGTTCCTGATATTGAACTGATACAATACAAATAATGTATATATCAACAAATGCTTTTTTCATTCTTGTTCAACTTTTAAATATTATTCTTTTAATTATGAAGCATGTTATACCCAATGTATATCCTGCACTGAAGCACTAAAATATTTGTAGTTAGGATATTGAGTTTTACTACTTGTACAAAACTATATAAATTTAGCTTTTCTTTTTTAAAAAAAGTGTATTTGTTTGTCCTGCTTCTGCAGTCATGAGGAATGGCTAAAGATCATACAAGTCATTTTAGTCCTACCACCTCTGGAGAGTTTATTTAGTTTTTCCACTTTTTTAGTCCTTTTCCAAGTATTCCCACCACCACCACCACCACCACCACCACCATCATTCTACATTTCTGAATGTGTCAGCCTGAAGGAATACAGTCCCACTTTTACAAAAATGCAAGCTGAGATTGTCACAATTCTGAATTCTATACCCAAAGCTATATATATCCTCCTCTGTTACTGTAGAAAATACCTGAGTCTCCTATACCCAGTTCTCTCTTGTCAATGATCAGGATAGAATTTCTGTCCTAATTAGACTTTCTGCAGGTTGGAATGATTGCTTTGGTTTGTTTCTTTCCAACAGGGAGCCAGTGGATGAGGTGCTCCAAATCCCCCCTTCCTTGTTAACATGTGGAGGTTGTCAGCAAAACATTGGGGATCGGTACTTCCTTAAAGCCATTGATCAGTACTGGCATGAAGATTGTCTCAGCTGTGACTTATGTGGGTGCCGACTTGGAGAAGTGGGAAGAAGGCTGTATTATAAACTGGGCAGAAAGCTCTGTCGAAGAGACTATCTCAGGTAGGCTTCTCTCCCCTCACCTCTTTGCCTTGCTGGTAGTTTTCTCTCACAACTCTTTAGAACAGTGTCTCTCAACCTCAGCAACTTTAAGATGCATGGACTTCAATTCCCAGGATTCCCCAGCAAGAATTGAAGTCCATGCATCTTAAAGTTGACGAGATTGAGAAACATTGCTTTAGAACAAAGCTAGGATTCACACACAGAATTAGAGTGCATCAACTATGGGTTGGGTTCAATCTGGGCAGAAAGAACATGCATGATCGTTTGAAAGGAACTAGTCTCAAAACCCAACTTGGGTAAGCCCCTTGCCAGGTTAGCCTGAGCAGAGGGACTCTTTCAGCAAAGTCTGGAGATATGCTAGGGAGTATGGCTGAAAAAAAGATCCCACCTTGAGCAGTGATGCTAGAATGACAATGTGACAGACACAAAGAGGAAAGGAGGCAGAATCATGCAGAGGGACATATGAGTCAAATATTTACTGAATAGCAAAGGTGTGTTCAGGGCACAAGGGGAGAATAGTGTGGGCAATTGCTTTGGGCTTTACGAAAAGTATGGTTCAGGATTTCAAATTGATAAAATGGCTCAATAATATTAATTCAAGGAAGAACAACTAATCAGTTGTCCTTATACAATCTCAGTTATTTCCATTAATTTGGTGCTTCCCACATAGTCCTGTTTACTGGGTTGCTGACTTCAGCAGAAAAAATATGCCCTGGTACAGAGGATGGTGTGAATAAATTCTGGGTATGTGTTTGGAGAGGGAGCTTCCAATGAACATTATGCCATGGACCTCTCTTAACCTTTGAAAACCAAAGCTAAATGAACAGAACAGTATTCATAACATTAACACATTTCAGAGAGTTAACCAATACTTAATGACAATGTTAAAATAGCATCACAGCATCAAGAGATTTTATTCTCTCTTAATAAGTAATACAGGGTGGAGGGATAAGAATAAAAGTGCTAACCTACCTATTTATTTGTGCATTTGTATACCACTTCTCATTATTAGAAGTCTCAAAGCAGTATAAAATTTCCCCATTTTAGAGATTTTTTTTCAATAACTGTCTTGTCTGTATAGAAGGACTAGCTTCACATAACATAATTTGTAGTAAATTTTCAGAATAATGCAACCCCCACCCCCCAGAGGATTCTGTCCTATTTCCACTAGATGAATATTTTCTGAGATGGCAGAAAATCTGGACTGTTAAGTTAATGCATTTTCCATAACTTATAATTGGGTATGTTCTGACTTTTCACACTATAATGTGTATTAATTATCTGTATCTGCTAATAAAATATTTCACAGATGTAGGCTGCTCGACCATTTTTTTTTAATTACCCTCATTTGTAATTCAAATATAAAAGCCTACATTGGCTAAAAATATATATTAAAATGCTCTGTCTCCCACTTTTTAAGCCAATATTAGCAATTTCTTCATGTGTTATATTACAAACTAAAAGATGACACTTAGAAAAACACCAAAATGTAAAAGGTATAGTACT
Source organism: Liasis olivaceus (assembly GCA_030867105.1). Classification (NCBI taxonomy): domain Eukaryota; kingdom Metazoa; phylum Chordata; class Lepidosauria; order Squamata; family Pythonidae; genus Liasis; species Liasis olivaceus. The sequence continues at coordinate 78,819,342 of CM061349.1, forward strand.
ATTGCTTTGGACAAGTGAACAGTGACATCTCTTGGAAGACAAGGGAGAAACATGTATCATTTTCATCCTGAGGATTATTGTCATTGGCCATGTATTTAGTTTACAGCAATATTTGAAATTAATAAGCTTGTTCCAAAATTAATCATGTTATTGCAGAGCATATCTTACTGCTATAATAAAACATGCCTTTTGGAATATAATACAAGGATATTACATACCCTGCTTATGTTAACATATAACCAGGAATTATAAAAAGCATAAAGAACTTCACAGTCCTTCTTTCTGTGACATGCACAGGAACATGGCACGTTATGCTAAGCACTATTTGTAAAAATAATACTTTAATACCCACCATAATGACCACAGTTAATATGGTACGGATGTGAAGATCAACCCTAAGAAATCTGTACACCAAACCCATTATCATTCCTCTTAATAAGAATATTCCCATGAATGTTTGATTCAAAACTCAAATATGCACTACTTTAACAATTTAGACTATTTTAATTTGGATTATTCAATGATCAGCCGTCTTACAGAGGATTTCTATGGGTCAGTTTAAGAAGAAAGAAGGCAAAATGTTTTTTTCATTTTTAATTGTTTTAAACAATTTCTTCTAAAAAAAATTTATTATTTAATTTATTAAACGAAATTTAATACTTTCTTTTTAATAATTATTGTTTTTTGACATGCTTTATTGTTTTTGTTGTACATCGCCCAGAGTCACTTCTTGTGAGATAGTGGCTATATAAATTCGATACATACATACATACATACATACATACATACAGCAGGAATAAAAAATATTTCCAAATTCAAACTCCTCTGAGGACCTACTTCAATATTGGAGAGCTGAGCTGATTTATTTCTGGCACAGTCAGCTGTAGTGCAGTTGAAAATGCTGCAAAGCTTTTTGCTTGCTTGCTTGCTTGCTTTTTAAAGATGCTATGGCTGTATTTCTCCATTGGATGTTAGGGTTCCATTTCCTGAACTTCAGGTCCTGAAAGGAAAATATAGCTCCTATTTGGTAGGGTACATAAAACAGCAGGGGCAAAACTGATACTATTTAGTTACTAGTGGTCTTTTTAGCATGGGGGAAGCTACTTTCCCCTTTTTTCTTTCCATTTGGGTTGTTGCAGGATCTCTAGCAACTTGGAGCAGAGTAGCAATTTTTGCTCCTTGTTCTCAGCGTTTCACAACGGTGGATGTGAAGGTGATTATGGACAGCTTTCAAATTGCTCCCGAAGGTTCAGGGAGTAAAAACAGTGGGAGTATGACATGTCCTTAGAGTTATCATGGCAGTACAGGTAGTCCTCATTTAGTGATCACAATTGGGACCAGCTACTTGGTTGTTAAGCGTAGCATTCACTAAGTGAAACTATGACTGTGCTTATGATCTTACTTCAACTTTCCTTTGTTTTACAGACCTGGGAAGGTTGTAAATGCGAGGCTTGGTCAGAAAGTTGCTTTTTCATTACTGTCATAATGGCAAACAGTTACTAAATGAGACAATCACTAAACAAGGACTACCTGTATGGCTTGTTCCTTCTTTGTGCTTTCCTTCCCACCTCTCAGAACTTCAGACTATCCACATGCCTGCTTAAAGCTGTAATAAAATAAAGTCAAATAAATAAGCTTAGCTTTGTGTTAAAACTTTGTTAAAAATGGATTTCAGAACATTAATCTTGGACTTTTTTTTCCCAAAAAGGCTTTTTGGCCAAGATGGTCTCTGTGCCTCCTGTGAGAAGAGAATCCGAGCCTATGAAATGACCATGAGAGTAAAAGATAAAGTGTACCATCTGGAATGCTTCAAGTGTGCTGCTTGCCAGAAACATTTTTGTGTCGGTGACAGATACCTTCTCATAAACTCAGATATAGTATGTGAGCAGGACATCTACGAGTGGACTAAGATCAATGGGATGATATAACTCACGTGTGCCTCATAGTCTCCAAAATACATTTCATGAGTGACATATATATTTAGCTATGGTGAGGTTATTGCTCACATCTTTATGCTTTCTCTAAGGACGGGGGAAATGGAACAGAATGCACAGGCATTGCATCATGTACAAGTGATGATTGGAGACTGGCATAATAGCAGACAAATTTATTTCATTTAGCAAATATGCTTTGATGATAAACTGACATTATTGGAGGTAATGATGGAAACTAGTGAACCAATACAAAGTAACAATGGATTCTTTTAAATTGAAGTACAGTATGATAGTGTAACTTTGTTGACTGACCTTCTCTAACCTGGTACTTTTCAGATGACTTGAGACTACAAGTCCTCAGAAATCTAGCAATTGTTGTCCTAAGACTTCTGGCACACACTAGCTTCAAGGGTAGCCTTAACACTTGCAGACAAAATTGTTCAATTAAATTTTGCTTATGTCATATATATTTATTCTGCCTAGACTATAATCCCAGCATTAATATTAAATGCAAGAGCATCAGGAGAGTTGTCTATCTGGAGAGGAAGGGGCCTCTAAATAAATGCAGCCCTCCTTTTTAATGATAGTCAATTCTTTTGAGAATTAAAGTACAACTTTTGTTACAGTGCGAAAGATGATACCTTATCAGATATACTTAAATCCTTGTGAGATCCATGAGCATGGCATGTAACTGGGGAGGGAGGAAGGAATGCAGCCTTAAATGCTAAGTAATTATCTCAAATAATGAAGATGGATAGCTACCTTCTGTTAACATTGCTTGAAGGTGAGGAATTCCACCACTCCTTTCTATACAATAATTTTTTTTTTAAAGTTATTCAACTATTTTATTAGGAAATGTGAATACACTGTTGTATGTAGTAAGATACTGCAGACTTAATTAAATAGACTTGATCTAAGAGTTGTGATATTTTTCATTCAATACACTGGCAGCTTTTTTGATTGTTTTTTAGTGCAATAAATATGTAGCTGTTACATGGCTCATTTATTGTGCACAGAGTATTATCCTTTGAGCTATGCTTTTGTTTTGGACAGAGTTAACTACACTATATGCTAATCTCACTTTGTCAAATACATTCAAAGGAGAGAATTTAAGTCTTCCTAATAATAGAAAATGTTGATTTCCCTAGGCAAAGCAACCATTATTTGTCCTGTGATTGCTATATGCATTGCAATAAATGTCGTAGGTGCCTCTCACATTAATTTGTGATGTGACTATTCATGAATTATTTCTCTATTCTCCATACATATGCCATCTAGGATTGTTTTAGAGTATTAAAATGCTTTTAACTATGATATTATTCCTGCCTTTTGAAAACAGAAACATTTGCAAAGTGATCCCTGACATGCAGCAATGCACATCAGCTTTCACACATCTTTTCAAAGCAGCCTTATTATGCATTTTGATGTGGAATTAAGTCCTTCAGTATTCAGTGAGACTATATTTCCTACAAAGTATAATTAGGACTGTAATCTCTTTCTTTCTTTATTCATTCTTTAAAAGTTACCTTCAAAGTTATGAAGAGCTAATGCCACTTTACTAATCATCTCTTAATTCATCACATGCAGAGTGGATAACTTGTTATTTTCTTGAAACTGGAACTCAAGTGATTTTTGCACAAAGGCAATGTATGAAATTCAGTCATTCATTTAGTATAATCCCCTCAACAAGCTCTAAAGAAACACTGGTGTAATCTTGTCATTAATTTGGTAGAGGCAGAAACCTTCAGTTCTAGCAGAATTCATGCTAATAAGTAAAGATAAAAATGTGAATTTCCATCAAATCTGGTACATTTGCTGCAGAGTGGAAGCTCTACCCATAGCTCAGAGAAACCATGTCTGATAGAGTATGATGGAGTGGAGTTTTTACAGTGAACAACACTGTAAAACAAGTGGACCATCCAACCCTGGGTAACACTGTGTTGCCACTATCCACCACACCTTCAGGACTAGAGACTGGCATGGAGCTCTACAGAGACCCCCAAAAATAAAGTGACTCCAATCGACCTTCCATCATTTATTGACCACATACTGAGCCCCAGACATTTACTGACCCCCTTTTGACCCCCAGCCATTTATCAACCCCTTTTATACTCCCACTGACACTTGGGGGTTGATACTGACCACTTTGGGGAACCCTGATGTAGGCAGACAGGTATCACTGCTTTATTTTCTCATTTCACAATATTTTATAATCATATTCCATATGGTTCAGCTGGTATGCTTGTCATCAGTTTTTCCTGTTGCTTTGTTAAAGTTTCCTTTAAATTGTTTTAATTCTCCCATGGATGTTTTTGCTATCTTTTCACGTGTTTTAGCCAGCATTGCCTACTGTCATACTACTCTCATAAACTTCCACAATAGTGCATCTATTATTTGTCCTTTTAACATCTAAGAGGGTACCTGCCAAGTAACCTTGCCTGCAGATCTAAAGAAAGTCCCAATACCCCATATATCCTTGGAGGAAAGAAACTGTGACAAAGAAAGTCACCCATTCTGCAGAAATACCTTATTTACCAGATAAGGGGGGGGGGGGGTTCTTGTAAATTGGGATCTTAGATTAGCTGAGAAGAATATGTTATTGAAGACAAATGAATAGTTGGAACATATAGATGGTTGCAGAAATGGCTGCTGAAAAAAGAATGGACTCTTGAAAATTATATATGGGTTGAGAGAGGATGCTTCCCTTGTGAATTTTAATCCTCTTGTAATTCCATAATAGGGCTTCTCTCTCTCTTCTTATTCAGTTACCACAACCCCACTCTTTATCTTCATTCAGTTTTTTCCAGTTTTACTTTCAGTCCTAAGTATGTTTGTCCCTTCTCCTCATATCTATTTTTTTCTTAGTGTTTTTACTAGGACAAAAGTGTGTGTGTGAGAGAGAGACAGAGAGAGACAGAGACGTTTGTGCATAAGAGGAGAATGGCTGGGATAGGCTGATGGGAATCTTATAAATAGGCAACTAATTTCAATGCTATTATTCCATTTTTTTGGTCCTGGGCCTGTCCATTTTTGAAGTGTGGATTGATAATCATATAAGGGTGTCACCTGCAGAGTTTATGAATTGTGATGGGCAAAATCTAGGATTGGTTTCAGCCAGAGAAAGCCTAGGTTGGCAAGAAAGGGAAGCTGAGACATTGCAGGTTTTTTATTTCTTCCTGTGTATGTGTACACGTGTGTGTACTCTTCTTCGGCAAGGGCTCATCTTCATTTGTGTGAATATAGTAAGCAAATTTTCTAGGGGGGAAAATAGGATTTTCTCAAGGGTTAGCCATATCTCTGAGGAAATTACTGTGCATGTTAAAATTAGCATGAATTGCACTCCTCTATATACTTTTCTTGCAAAGCCATGATAAATCATTAATTTGTTTCCAAAGATCTATATGAAAACAACAATGCTTCTTATAAAAGAAGCATTTTCACAACAAAAGTATTTTGGAGAAATTTCATTTTTAAAAATTTCATTAAACAGCTAATTAAATCATACTAAATAAAATCAGTTACCAGTGAAACAGACATGGATATTGAATTACATTGTATTTTGGCTGAATTCAATACAAGTTTTAAAAGCCTATCATTTTTTTAAAATTGTCCCCATTATCCAGTGTCATGCTTTGAAGATGAGAGCATTACCTGCAGTATTACTTTTCCTTCTGTGTCCTTGGTTGGAGAAAATGTACCATAATGAAACTTTTAAGTGGAGAGCACAAATGTAGAGCAGTTATTAACACAAAACTAGCTAAAATAGCTGTCTCTGTGTCCCTGTTCCTTTTCTCAAAGTAACACTGAGTTCTCAACATTATTGTGGCCTAAGATCAAATTATTTGAATTCTGCATACAACAGCACAAAACTTAACACAATCTGCCAGATCCATAGCATACAGTACTTGGAAAGGAATAATCATTAATGTATATAACTACCACTCTAGTGATATTGATTCACAAATTAAAAACACTTTGGATGCTTTGCATGTTATCTTCTTGTTCCTGAATCACTTTCTATTAATATACAAGTTAAGTTTTCATCTCTAAATCTTAAGCTTACAAATATATGCTATGATACACAGAGACTGTCCATGATCTAAGTCTAAAAAGAAAACAGTTCATTGAGCCTGTTAATTGGTTACAGCGAATTATAATCCATAATAATGAGTCACTTCACTACATATACATTTAAAATGTAAAGTGCTACCATGGTATAACAATGTATACTTGGTATCTCCATATATGTTAGTTTAATACTTTACCTTTTTAGTGAATGCTGGCTGCAGTGCAGGCAAAGGAAATCAAATGGACAATTCATTTTTTTCCTGTTTACTCTGTAACAAAATGAAATATTTCATACCTGCTCTGTAACAAAAATAGTTTATGCAATAATTACTGAAAAATATTTTAGGCAGGGGCTTATTATACTGACTATATATTTTTATTATGGAATAAACTAAATTAAGATTAGGTTAAACTAAACTAGGCTTGCACATTGAGCTAAGCCAGATTTGTTTTGTTCTACAAACCACTATTTTATGTGTCTATAAGACCTGTAAATAAATTTTATTTCTCTTTAAGATACGTTGTTCTTCTGGTCATTTTGAAAGGAACCTTAAGGCTCAGTGCTTTATAATTTCAGATGTTTAATACACATAAAATTCCATTTCATTTTAAATAAATAAAGCTACTATAACTGCTTGCTGAGTGTTATTGCCTATTGATGATAAAAAGAAATAATAATCTGAGATCTTTACATGTGCCTTCAGTTTTTCTTGCTCAAATGAGTTTCAGACATTCAGTCCAGACCAACTGCTGATACATACTGTTTGCTTTTCAGGTTGTGTTATTCCGTTTCTTAGTTCAAATTTCCATAACCTGAAACTTCAAAGTTTGACTACAACTGCTATTGTCCACAGCCAGATTTTGGATGTGCTTGCTAGGGTTGATGGTAGCTGTGACCCATGGCATCTGGAGGGCATCAGGCTAGTGGGGGGTTGCCCTAAATGGTTACAGGTCCCATACTGAATCAGTAAAGGAGGAAATATATTTTGGTCCCTATTACTGGCTTTGGGGGAAGGGCCATAACTGTATTTGAACCCAATTTCTTCACTTAAGTAATTGGCTTATTGGGATTCCTCTGTTAAACAGCAGGGTTGTGTATCCCTATATATATATATTATTTATTTAACCTTCCTCCAATAGCTCAAGACTGTTTACGTTAGGAACACCCTTCTTTTTACCCTCACAACAGTAATCCTGTGAAGTAAACTGGGCCAAGAGAGAATGAGGTCCCATAGCTAAAGCTGCACTTGAACATGGGTTTCTCCATACTGGATACCTTCCAACTTGTAGTTCCAGTTCAGAATTCAGCATTGTGAAAGTGTCCAATTCTCCCCAACCTCCGAGACAAGTTTGTAGTTATGATTCTAGAGAGAAGCTAGAAGTGCTTCAGCAGTGCCTGATACAAATCACAAAAGTTCAAAAATAACTAAGACGAAATGATATAATGGATATGATTTAACAATAGAGCTCCACTTGTAACTCTATAGCTGTCATACTCCAGAATCTCCCTCTAGAGCTCTTTTTTCCCAGCAAGTACTGAAATGTTTTTATTAAATTTGCTTAATCTATGGTATCTTCAATATTAATATGATTAATATGGAACTCTCCTTGAATATAATAGTTTTCCCTTCCAGCAAATTAAAATTATAAAATGACAGCAAGTTTCAGAGAGGTTCTGGAGGCTGTATCCAAGACTTTCAGGGGCTCACACTGCTTCTCAGTATTAGCTGTTGAGGAACGCAAGAAGGATTGAGATGTTACTATCTATTATTCTGCTTGAGGGTTTTCTATAGATATCTAATTAAATGCTGTGAGGAGAATTAGATATTTTTTCATTTATGAATTTTTAAATCACTTAATTTGAGCCAACTCTAAGCAATGTACAAAAGCAACAATAATAACAATATATAACAACATGAACACAATATATAATTATGAGGAAATATTGTTGATATAATATTCTTGACACTGGGAACTCTACAGCAGGGTCCCAAGGGCATTCTGGAATGGCTACATTTTTACAAGCTTCCAGGAGGCCAGGAGAATAGGGGCTATTCTTGCCTTGCAGGGTAAGCTGTTTCAGAGGAGGAGAGACCCTGCGAAGAATGCTGGCTTCCTCTTCTACTTCTTATGTAATAATCCATTTGAAAAATTTCACCATAAACATGAAGTAAGACTTGTATAATATAACAATAGAGTAACTGCTCATATTTTTGTATTCCATGCATGTATTCAAATACATTAGCAGCAGATATGAATTTATCCTATGAAATCTTGTTTTTAAACATTTAAGTGAAGTGTACTCTGCTTTCCCCCGTCATGGATCACTGCCTTGTCGTGGCGAAGGGCTTGCGTAACTCAGTGAAGCCATGAGCTATACCGTGCAGGGCCACCCAAGACGGACAGGTCATGACAGACAGTTCTGACAAAATGTGGTCCACTGGAGAAGGAAATGGCAACCCACTCCAGTATCCTTGCCAAGAAAACCCCATGGACAATGTTAAAAGGCTAAAAGATATGATGCCAGAAGATGGAGCCCCTCAGGTCGGAAGGTGTCCAATATGCTACTGGGGAAGAGCGGAGGGCAATTCCAAGTAGCTCCAGAAAGAGTGAAGCGGCTGGGCCAAAGCCGAAAGGACGTTCAGCTGTGGATGTATCTGGAAGCGAAAAGAAGGTCCGATGCTGTAAAGAACAATATTGTATAGGTACGTGGAATGTAAGATCCATGAACCAAGGCAAGCTGGATGTGGTCAAACATGAGATGACAAGATTGAATGTCAACATCTTGGGAATCAGCGAATTGAAATGGACGGGAATGGGTGAATTTAATTCAGGTGACCATTATATCTACTACTGTGGGCAAGAAACCCTTAGAAGAAATGGAGTTGCACTCATAGTCAATAAGAGAGTGGGAAAAGCAGTAATGGGGTACAACCTCAAAAACGACAGAATGATCTCAGTGCGTATCCAAGGCAAACCATTCAACATCACAGTAATCCAAGTCTATGCCCCAACCACTGATGCCGAAGAAGCTGAAGTTGACCGGTTCTATGACGACCTACAACACCTTCTAGAACTAGCACCAAAAAAAGATGTCCTTTTCATCATAGGGGATTGGAATGCTAAAGTAGGAAGTCAAGGAGTAATCGGAATAACAGGCACATTTGGCCTTGGAGTACAAAATGAAGCAGGGCAAAGGCTAATAGAGTTCTGTCAAGAGAACAAGCTGGTCCTAGCAAACACTCTTTTCCAACAACACAAGAGACGACTCTACACATGGACATCACCAGATGGTCAATACCGAAACCAGACTGATTACATACTTTGCAGCCAAAGATGGAGAAGCTCTATACAGACAGCAAAAACAAGACCAGGAGCTGACTGTGGCTCAGATCATGAGCTTCTTACCACAAAATTTAGGCTTAAATTGAAGAATGTAGGGAAAACCACTAGACCACTCAGGTATGACTTAGATCATATTCCATGTGAGTACACAGTGAAGGTGATGAATAGATTTAGAGGATTAGATTTGGTAGTCAGAGTGCCTGAAGAACTATGGACGGAGGTCTGTAACATTGTACAAGAGGCAGCAACTAAAACCATTCCAAAGAAAAAGAAATGCAAGAAAGCAAAATGGCTGTCTGATGAGGCTTTACAAATAGCTGTGGAAAGAAGGAATGCGAAAAGCAAGGGTGAAAGGGAAAGATATAAGCAACTGAATGCAGATTTCCAGAGAAGAGCAAGGAGAGATAAGAAGGCCTTCTTAAATGAACAATGCAAAGAAATTGAGGAAAACAATAGAATGGGGAAGACTAGAGATCTCTTCAAGAAAATTGGAGATATCAAAGGAACGTTTAGTGCAAAGATGGGCATGATAAAAGACAAAAAAGGCAGGGACCTAACAGAAGCAGAAGAGATTAAGAAGAGGTGGCAAGAATACACAGAAGAACTATACAAGAAAGATCTTAATGTCCCTGATGTCCATGCTGGTGTGGTCACTGACCCTGAGCCAGACATCCTAGAGAGTGAAGTCAAGTGGGCCTTAGGAAGCATTGCTAACAACAAAGCTAGTGGAGATGACAGTATTCCAGCTGAGTTATTTAAAATACTAAAAGACGATGCTGTTAAAGTGCTGCACTCAATACGCCAGCAAGTTTGGAAAACGCAACAGTGACCACCGGATTGGAAAAGGTCAGTTTACGTTCCAATTCCAAAGAAGGGCAATGCCAAAGAATGCTCAAACTATTGCACAATTGCACTCATTTCACATGCTAGCAAGGTTATGCTCAAAATCCTACAAGCTAGGCTTCAGCAGTATGTGAACCGAGAACTACCGGATGTACAAGCTGGGTTTCGAAGAGGCAGAGGAACTAGAGATCAAATTGCCAACATTCGCTGGATCATGGAGAAAGCACGAGAGTTCCAGAAAAACATCTACTTCTGCTTCATTGACTATGCAAAAGCCTTTGATTGTGTGGATCACAACAAACTGTGGCAAATTCTTAAAGAAATGGGGATACCAGACCATCTTACCTGTCTCCTGAGAAATCTGTATGCGGCCCAAGAAGCAACAGTCAGAACCGGTCACGGAACAACTGATTGGTTCAAAATAGGGAAAGGAGTACGACAAGGCTGTATACTGTCACCCTGCTTATTTAACCTATATGCAGAGCACATCATGAGAAATGCCAGGCTGGAAGAATCACAAGCCGGAATTAAGATTGCAGGGAGAAACTTCAATAACCTCAGATATGCAGACGATACCACCCTAATGGCAGAAAGTGAAGAAGAACTAAAGAGCCTCTTGATGAGGGTGAAAGAGGAGAGTGCGAAAGCTGGCTTGAAACTCAACATTAAAAAAACTAAGATCATGGAATCTGGACCCATCAATTCCTGGCAAATAGAAGGGGTAGAAATGGAAGCAGTAACAGACTTCATTTATTTGGGCTCCAAGATCACCGCAGATGGAGACTGCAGCCATGAAATTAAAAGACGCTTGCTCCTTGGGAGGAAAGCTATGGCAAACCTAGATAGCATATTAAAAAGCAGAGACGTCACCTTGCCGACATAGATCCGCATAGTCAAAGCTATGGTTTTTCCAGTAGTAATGTTATGGCTATGAGAGCTGGACCATAAAGAAGTCTGAGTGCTGAAGAATTGATGCCTTTGAACTGTGGTGCTGGAGAAGACTCTTAAGAGTCCCCTGGACTGCTAGGAGGTCAAACCAGTCAATATTAAAGGAAATCAACCCTGACTGCTCATTGGAAGGATTGATAATGAAGCTCAAGCTCAGATACTTTGGTCACCTAATGCGAAGAGAGGACTCTTTGGAAAAGACCCTGATGCTGGGAAAGATTGAAGGCAAAAGGAGAAGAGGACGGCAGAGGATGAGATGGCTAGATAGCATCACTGAAGCAATAAGCATGAAACTGAGCAAACTCAGGGAGGCAGTGAAGGACAGGAAGGCCTGGCACGATATGGTTCATGGGGTCACGAAGAGTCGGACACGACTTAACAACTGAACAACAACAACTCTGCTTTCCCTTCTCAAAAAGAAGGACAGCACAAACCACACTGGTATATTTTAGTGCGGCTTCACAGATTCTATGAAAGCTCATTAATGTGACCATGAGGTAGAACCTTAGAAGGATGGAAATTAAAAATTACTCTGTAGTTGTCCCTTGGACAGCCTTACTCCCTCAAATTATGGTTTGGTTTTTTTGCATTTGAATGCCATGAATACTGGGAGACAGAGGAGATATCTAAGAAAGAGTCTGTCACTCACTGTGCTTTTCTGTCTTTGAAACCATCAATAAAACTCTTCAATGAATTTTTATTCTATTTATTTCACTGTTATTAAATTTATATCCCACCTTTCCAGCTATTTGAAACTCAAGATGGCTTATGGCAATGAAAGAAAAATGATAAAACATGAAAATTAAAACAATATAATTAAAATCAAGACAAAACTAAATATTTGTATTTATAATTGAATATATAAATTCAATTCAACAACAACTTTGAGAAAGAGATTACTCCTTTTCCTTTTTCCTAAATACAATGGAAACCAAGCATATTTCCTTGGAAGGGGATTCCATAGCCTGGGGTCGTGTAAAAGATGTCCCTCTCCCCCATTACAAATACATGAGTTTCTATTAATGGACAGGTCTTCAAAGGGGTATCTCCAGCCGATCATATAAGAAGAGATAAACACTAGCACCTTAAATTGTGCCCAGTACACAACTGGCAACCAGGATAAGCTTTATCTAGTACCTGTACCTTACATCAGTTACGATCCTAGTTTGGAATCGAGAAAGAAATAAGGATGCATATCTTTAAAATTATATAGTGAATATATTATAACAAAGGCTATTGAACTTTGTGATACTATAATCTCACCCCCAAATAAAACTAATTATTTAAGTATAATTAAATAAATATACTATGAAATAAGTATACTATGTACTTTTAATAACTATCCTTTAATCTATATATCTAGCAAAACATTGGTAGAAACTTACAACTTCATTGGAAATAACTTTAAAAAAATTAAATATGAAAAATCATAGCTTTCATATAAAGCATCAGCTTGCTTGCTTTTATATAATTCTTGAAATCTGAGTTTCATTTCCAAGACAGTTGCTCAGTTCTCATTCCATGTTTATTTTTGATCCACACTTGCTCTTTATAGCAGCAATAGCAAAAAAAAAAAAGTCTGATTTGCACAAACAGAATGTTGCAACAGGATCACTAGATTTCTTGGTTAATTCTTTGTAATCATTATGCACACCAAAATTCAGGAAGAGGCATTTGGAATGTTATTTTCAAAGAAATGGCAGAAGGGATTTCAACAACTTGCTCTTCTTTGGTAGTAGTGAGTATATTAGCTATCAGTTTATTATCGTATCTATGTATTTATTTACTTTCTTACTATATTTGCTAACTGCCCCAATTGTATGATTAGTGTATGAATCAAATGGGTACACTAATTTCACTAACATTTCTACATACACTCCCAAAACTATACATATACCATAACATGCCATGCTGGTGGAAATTATAGAGACACATCTATATTTCCTAGAGAAAATGAACCCAAGTATTGGTAATGGATGTCTAATAAAATCTGTTAATAGTTTGTTATTATCAATAGGTGACTTGTTATACTCTCCAACAATGAGATTTTTGTCCATTTCAATTGTGTTAAAACATCTGACCTATGATGTACACTTTAACATGCCAAATAACAAAACTATGGATGTTTTTCACATAATAATGAATTTTGATTCTTTATATTTGTGTACCTAGTTTACAAACATAAACATTTTGTAAACTAGGTAAACATTTAGATACACAAATATAAAAAAGTTCATTTCAAAATTGTATTCAACAAATAATAATTTCAAAAATATGGTGTTGTTGGCAATTCATATAACCCTTGTGCCCCTGCAAAGAAAATAAAGCAGACACAAAATCAATTCATAAGATTAATAATATTCAAAATTCAGAGCTCAATTGCCATGGTTAAGGTAGTATTTTTTTAAATTTGCAATTCTAAGAGTCCCTGTATTATAAGAATAGCAGGAAAAAATGATAGCTGGAATCAAAATTGGAGGTCAAACCACAACCATTTGAAATATTCAGACAACCTCACTTTAGTCAAAAGTCCTTGTTAATGTAAATATTAAGAATACAGTGTCAATCTGCATGCTTAGTAAACTTATACTTGTTCATAAAGTAGTGGGGGTTTTTAGGCTCAAAAATAGATCAAGATGGACAGCATCACGGAGAAGATATTAGTCTCAGAGAGGAAGGAAATGACAAAGACAGGGTCTTGAATGATAAAGACTTTTAACAAAATACTAGAATAATTGAAATAATAGTCTGTAATGAGAATGTGTACATTGGTACATATGAAAAGTACTCTCCCCATTATTATTTTATCAATGCTACATCTGAGCCCAGGTAAAATGGGAAAATACTAAATCTTAATTGTTCAGTTCACTTTAAGTCCAGTTTCAATTAGTAAAAATAAAAATGATAGTTGTCTAAGATAGTCCAGCAACTAAGGCTGAACTACTGATGCATCCAAGAGGACCTCTTGCCCATGGTGACCAAAACAAGATTCACTGATAAGTTTATCATCAGAGGCAAATACATTGCCAGCTTATTTAATTAACATAAGAGTTCTATTTAGCCCTATAGTATTTTAAGTTATGATATCCAAATTTCAGAGCTATGCAATAAATGGAATGGATGTCCTTGATCATCTCACTATATAATTACACACCCCTTGCTAAAATACTTGAATTTGTATTAAAAGAGAGGAATCGCTGTCTTGGGCAAATGTGGTTAAGAGATCAAAAGCTGCATCTCAACCGTTCCTAGCTGAAAACCAGTTACACGGTTGGGTTCATACACATCGTTTATTTCCACGTGCGAGCCTGGCCACTCTGCTCTCTAAACTACAGTTTAGGTTTTAGGACCACATCGGGACCTAGCCAGCTGCGGCTTAGTGTCTAATTATAGAAATTAGAAAGCTTTTGTAGAGGTTAGAGAAAGCAAAGTTTAGCGCGAAGGACGAACTCAGCTTCAATTTCAGTCTGGGGCACCGCCTTTAAAAAAGGACACAAGGCTTAGTAAGATAAAAACGCACGCAAACTGTTCATCCCCGATAAGGTACCAGCGCCAGACGGAAAACTGGGTCTCGAAATCATCAATAAAATATCAAGAAGCGCCGAAGGGACCGAGTGGCACTTCCAGGCAGGTCAGGCGCATCCGCACCGCACGAAAGCCTGAAACCGAGGCCCCAGCCCCACTTCGCCCAGGCCTGGCGCTTCAGCGCGTGCCTCCCTCCTCTCCACCTTGTTTTGATAACAAACCGGCGTGAGGAGGGAAGAAACACGCACCTCCCCCAGGCAGGTAATAGGCTGTGGGCGGGCTTCCTCCCGCCTGGCCCAATCCGAGAGAAGTAAGGGCGGAGTTTCTGGCCGGGAGCGAAGAGCCAGCAGGTCAGGCGGCAAGATGGCGACCATCGCCGAGCAGGACTTGGCGCCCCTCAGCCTGGAGCAACTGCCCACTGACCCGCTCCTACTCATCCTAAGCTTCCTGGATTACAAGGACCTCATGAGGTGGGTATCGCCGGGAACGAGAAGCTACGGTCGAGCCCAGGGCACGGCTGGCCCGCTCCTTCCTTTCCCCTGCAGCACCAGCCTTTGGGAAAGAAGGGCGGTGGTGTTTTCTCAGGAGTGGCGGGGGAGAAGAAGCGAACGAAGTGGCTTCTCCCCCCACGGATGGGAGTCGGAAGGCTTGGCTTATGGAGGGACGGGTGTCTCGAGGGGCGCCGGGCAGGCTGAAAATGGGGATTGGTGATGAAAGGAGGGTGGTGTTTCCTTGAGGTCCAACGAACTGGGGTAGATGGCTTTTCCGCGGGGCACGAAGCTGGGCAGAGGCCTCGATGTGTGGGGAAGCGTTTCTTTCTGATGTTCCGGGCTGTTCTGCCTTGCAGAGCTTAAGACTTTCCTGCCAGGTCTCAGGCCATCAAAGAACCCTCCAAGCATCTCCCTTTGCTGATGGACAGGTTTCTTTCATCAGGCCTGCATGTATCAACAGGTGCTTGCGTTATTCACTGTGTTAAAACGGGCCTGCCCTAGTGATACTCTATGGTGGGGCATTTAAAGCTTTTCTGAGAAAGGGAAATCAATTACTGTAGCAGAATTATTAGCGTGGGGACTGCTCTTGCTGCTGTAAGATGCAGCTGAAATTTATGAACTTGATTCAGAAGAACAGGTTTAGTGCCAATGTCCTGATATAACTTCCTATTCATAAGGTGGTTCATTTTAAAGTTTTTTAAATGAAAAATATGATATCAGCTACTACAGTAAATTGGGGAGAGGAGAAGCTGCTTAAGCTTTCAATTTTTTTTCTTCTGTGAGAATTGCCCCCCCACCATAGCAGGGGAACAACTTCCATTGAAATGGCCAGCAAAGAACAATTTAAGTACAGTAGGCATCCTCTGCCATATCCCTATCACATTCAGAGCCTATTGAGAGCTTAAATAGTGGAAAAAGTGAAAATAAAAATACATATCTTACAGCTAATGTCTAGTGTATGTGTAGGGAAAGCAATGTCAAGAGAAATTGAAAGTGGGGTCCCTCGGTGGTTAGTTGGTGACTAAATGACTTGATAATGAATTGCATAATGAACATCTGATCAAAGTTGTTGTTGTTCAGTCGTTAAGTCATGTCCGACTCTTCGTGACCCCATGAACTATATCGCGCCAGGCCTTCCTGTCCTTCACTGCCTCCCTGAGTTTGCTCAGTTTCATGCTCATTGCTTCAGTGATGCTATCTAACCATCTCATCCTCTGCCATCCCCTTCTCCTTTTGCCTTCAATCTTTCCCAGCATCAGGGTCTTTTCCAAAGAGTCCTCTCTTCGCATTAGGTGACCAAAGTATCTGAGCTTGAGCTTCATTATCTATCCTTCCAATGAGCAGTCAGGGTCACTGATCAAAATTATGGATAAATATTTTGACATTTATTTCATTTCAGCAGATTTTGATTTGTTAGTCTGTTTTTAAACTTTCAGTTAGTTGCTATGAGCTAATCTGGCAGCAATAAATTTCATAATTTAATTATACATTGTAAAAAAAGACTATTTTTTTCAGTTCTGTGTCTCTCTGTACTTAGCTGTAATAGATAATCCCATTCTAAACTGTAAGAGAGAAAGAAGCATGTTTTGAAAGTTAAAACTCTTATGAAAGGAAGAACTGAAATGTGACTTTGGGGTGACTTTAAAAAGTTTAAAAATCAATACAGAACCATAAAGTAAAAGAATAAGAACAAAATAAAAGAACATAAAAGTAGCAACTGAGGAAACCAGTCAATCAGAACATCATGGGCTCTCCTACTCTCCCAACCCCCATGCCCTGTAAATAGCTAGCTCTTAAGGGTTTTCCAAAAGGCCAGCGGAGTCAAGACCTGATAGTACCTGCAGTGGCATAATTGCAGTTCATTATTACTAAATATTAATGGGAACACTATATGGACTGTTCCTTGAGGGTACAGCGTGTATTCCATGCAGTGACAGAATTTTATATAAAATGTTGAGTTTGACATATTTAGATTCCAGTTTATAAATGGAAATTGACTAAGGGTAATATGTTTGCGTTATTTATTGAAAAGTAAGAAAGTAATGTATACAATTTCCAGTGATTGGAAGGTGAGGTTTTTAACATTTTATTTCTTTTGCAATGATTCTCATGTTTTCTTGTCATTCATTCTGTCTGTCCAGAACAACTCTGGCAAGTTCTTTCAAACACTGAATCCTGAAAGCTTAAAAAAAGGAAAATAAGTGAATTCAAATAAATATATATCTACAACTTCTACTTCTAAATAATTGAATGTGTGATCATTTAAATATTAAACATCTGCATAAAACATGTTCGGTTTCATTTTTAACATGGGAGGTTTTCAGCTCCATTCTCTACTGTGTAATAAAAACTATCCTGGCATTATTATGACTGTAGACAAATTTAATCTGATACATCTGTATTGCAGTTGCTGTTTTGTAAGTCGTAGATTAAATCAACTTTCAGTCCATGATCCATTGTGGAAGAGGCATTGTAAGAAATACTGGCTTTTGTCTGAGTAAGTATGGATAGTATTTGATTTTTCATAAGATAAAAATGGCTTCTAAATATTTATCCAGTCTAAGTTAATAAATGTAAGAAGGAAGAACAAGGCTTTGAAATTGCCTCTAGGTGTAACCATCTGAGTTATTTGATATTAACATATGAATTATTAATATTTATAAATATCTTTATAAATTATTTATATCTATACTTACATACTGTAGTAGTTCATGTGTAGATTGCAGAGAGGTTTTCTCTTGGTTGATATGTTACTTCCTTAAGCTTAGTATGGGTTGGAAGAGAATGAATATGTATGTGGAGAGAGAGTGAGATTTTAAAATATTGAATTAAGAGTTGGGTTTTTGTTCATTTTCAGATAGCTGGAAATTTTTATAAATATCAGTTTGCCATGATAATATTTATTCTACAAGAATAGCTTCTAAAAGATTAATTGGTTCTTCTGCAGGTGTACTAGAATAGCTCAAATTTGCCAAAGTAGAAGAGGTGGTTTGGTGGTCAATAGATCTGGGCTGATCTCCCCTATCTTTGTAAATTATGTTGCATTAATTAATGGAGCATAGAAAGTTTTTAATTCAAAACATTTTGAGCAAGAAATAACCCATTTCAGGCTCAGATGAACAAATGTCAATTTTGAAACAGCTGTTCTAACCTTATCTACAATGTCAGTGTACATAATGTATAAATGTGGTATTTGTATTACCATTTGCTGCTTTTAAAATGTATGTATATATTTTATTTTTTAGAGCTGAGAAGTCTCGAAGAAATAAGAGCTGGAAAGCAATTTTCATAGATATGTATGCCGATTTAGGAAGATATATTCAGTATTATGCTACACTTAAAAAAGCCTGGGATGATTTGGAAAAATATTTGTTGCAGCACTGTCCTCGGATGATTAGTTCTTTGAAAGGTATTGTTAATATATTTGACATTTTGGAAAGCTTCATACTTGATTTTTCTTTCCAAATTTTGAACTTACCGTTGCCATTTTTTATGTAAGAAACTGAGTAACAAATATTAGCAAGTGACCCCTCTATATAAATACTGCAGAGCAACAACAGTAATTTAATGCTGCATGCTTGGTTTATTTGTTAAGATGACAAAGTTGAAGTGTTTTTTCAATCTCTTGTATGGAAGAAATGCTAATCTGATTATTTGACATAAGAGTCTAGTATGGAAAGAGCTAAGAAGAATGGGTTCTGGTTATATCTTATAAAAAGATGTTAAATATTGTATTTATAAACTTCAAAAGAGTATGGACAGAGTGTATGCCTTAGATGTCACAGAATTCTTATCAACATTTATATGCCATTTAAAATAGTCATTGGGATAGCTCCTTTGGTAACCTTTTAATCCAAAATTAACATTATTGATTCATCTATTGTGGAAGAGCTGTACAACATTGTAAATTGTGCCTTTTTTTTTTTTTTTTTGCAGGCCTGACCTGTGCTACTAATTTTGACTTTGTGTAAACATGGAGTTTGGACTCTTCAGTGATCCAGATTTAAAGAGCAAAATGCAATTTGGAGTGCCCATGGGTATATATATAACACCTGTCTGCAACACCTTAAACTAAATGCTTTTTTTCCAAGGATTGTGTGCCAGCTACAGAGGGCAGTCATATGATCTGAGGAAAAGATGTAGTTGTTTTAAGGTATTTCCTACAGGTGCTACAAATAAAATCACAGTTTGCTCTTTACATCTAGAGCTCTGTAGTTCCCTAATAGAGTTTATTGTTTCTGTGTGGGTGTATTTACAGAAATTTGCCTCTTTTTAATATCCTGATTTCCAGTTTTGCACAGAAACAAAATTGTTTGATGAGGTGTTTTTTAGTAAAGAAGCAAATATGATTTTCTATCAACATAGTCAAAGTTTTTGGAGTTGTGCTGTTTATAACAGTCCAATCTGAGTAGAGGAACTAAGAAGAAGAAACTGTTGAATTGCATGAGAAAATTGGGAAGATAGCTGGCTGAGTGTTAAAAGAAATTGGCAGCTGGTTTGGAACATAGTATTTAACCTCAGAACTTTTTATCCATAGATCTTATCTTGGCAAACCATTAGTGAGTTTTTAAACATTGAAGCTGCAACCTTGATGTTAAAAATGTTTTCTTGGAAAATTTCTGAGACCCATTTTAGTTTGTATTAGGACTGGAATGGACTAGGTAGAATTACTCCAAGGACTGAATCTACCCCAAAGGCTTTCAAATTGCCTTCTGGGCTTTAAAATAATTTATTCCTGTTTACAGGTAGTTCTTGACTTACAACCATTCATTCAGCAACCATTCAACATTACAATGGCACTGAACAAGGGGAACTTATGACTGGTCTGCGAAGTTGTGGCTTCCCCATGGTCACATGATCACCATTTGCGCCCTTCCCTGCTGGCTTCCCACAAGCAAAGTCAAGGGGGAAGCCGACAGGGAAGGTTGCAAGTCACTCCCTTTACTCTTGCCACTTTTTCTCCCAAGGAGCCCCAGTACCGTCCTGCCTGTGCTCCCCAATGCCCTGCCACTGCCCTCGCTGGCCCACCCACGCTCTCCAGAGCCCACCTGCTCCCTCACCAGGCTGCCCCTGCTCCCCAGCATCCACCTGCGGCCTTGCTGGCCCGCCCACTCTCCCCAGTGCCTGCCTGCTGCCCTTACCAGTCTGCTTGCGTCCCTAGCAGCCACCCACAGCACCCACCCACGCTCCTTACCTGGGACTCCCACCTCTTCCTGCTTAATGACCCACCTGGGGTTACAGTGGCAACCAGGACTGCTGAGATTGCTGTCGCTCAGCGATGCTGTCACATGATGTTGCACTCTATTATCGCATCACTTAGCGACGGCAATCCTAGTCCTGGTTTGTTTGTTTATTTATACAGTACTTATACAGTATTACACTCAGGGAGCGTCTTCAAGGCATCAGCCACCCCAGGGTTGGTTATATCTCTTCTCGCCCCATGTGAGTTGGCAGAGCCAGGTCTTCAATTCCTTCCAGAAAACTGGGAGGGTAGGGGCCCGCGTCACCTCTAGGGGGAGAATATTCCATAAGACAGGGGCAACGGCAGAGAAGGCGCTCCTCCTGGGACCTGCCAGTTGACACTCTCTCGCCGATGGGATCCATAACATGCCTTCTCTGCCTCACTGGGTGGGACAGGGGGGGTGAGACAGTCTCCCAGGTAACCTGGACCCATGCCATGTAGGGTTTTAAAGGTGATAACCAACATGTTCAATTGGACCCAGAAGCAAACTGGCACTCGATGCAGCTCCCGCGCGGCTGCATTTTGAACCAGCTGTAGCTTCTGGATACTTTTCAGGGGTAGCCCCATGTAGAGCGCATTGCAATAGTCTAAACGAGAGGCTATTGCCATCGTAACCCAAGGACTACATGTAGTTGTTTTGGAAGTAAAATGATTTATTCACTTCTAGTTATTATTTTGTAGGAATGTGCAAAGCATTCCAAAGAGGTGCTCTGCAATGTTCAGGAGCACAAATGAAGCACTTCTCTTCAAATCATTAATGCAGCTGCAACTCTTTCAGTGTGAAGGGAAGCTGTAGTGCATGCACATGAACACAGAGATAGTCTTAGAAACTTCCATATGAGCCTTACCTAAGAAGCATCTGTTTTAAAAATTTCAATAGAGATGCTGTTTGGTTTCCCACAGGTTACAAAGCGCTTTGCTCAGCCCTATTGTTTTTTACACTATTTTATTATATAAGAAATGTATAAGTATCCATTTTAGAGAAGTAAACTCTGAAGATGAACCTAACACAATTGTCAGAATTGCTGACTTCCATGGGACTTGCTGAGCAGTTTAGCATTGGGTCTTAGATTGTTGCCTGTTTATATTGTGTGAAATATAAACTTGTAACTTCTCAATATCACAGACAGTGTTCAGGAAGACGATCTGGATGCTGTGGAGGCACAGATTGGTTGCAAATTACCAGATGATTATCGATGTTCATTTCGAATCCATAATGGACAGAAGCTAGTTGTCCCAGGGTAAGATGTTAAAATTAATTGTAATTGCTTTTTGTAATTACATATACAAGTGTATGCATATTTAAAATATTTTTTTCTAAAATTATGTATGTTAATGTTCTTATAAACATATTTTTAAACTTTTTTTTATACAAAGGTTGATGGGAAGCATGGCACTCTCCAATCACTATCGCTCTGAAGATTTGTTGGACATTGACACGGCAGCTGGGGGTTTTCAGCAGCGACTAGGACTGAAGCAATGCCTTCCCTTAACCTTTTGCATTCACACTGGATTGAGTCAGTATATGGCTCTGGAAAGCGTGGAGGGTCGCAATAATTATGAAATCTTCTACCAATGTCCAGTAAGAAACACTTGTAAATAGATCTTTAGACAGCAATAATGCTCTTCACCCACTTCAGTTCATGAATTGATACAATATATGGTAGGCATAATCTGATTGTTTGTGCAGAATATTTAAAGTTTTTTTTTCATCTGTGATCCCCCCTTTCCATCATTGGCAAAAGGTCACAGGAATGTTTAGAAGTTCTAACTGGTGGAGAGGAAGCAAGTTTGAGATGATAGCAAGGGCTCTAATGGCTGTCAGAAAAGTGAAAATTAATTAGGCTGTTGAAAGAAAACCTTTGCATCAAGAATCAACAGTCAGAGCAGCTGCTAGATGGGAACCTGTGAGTGGGAAATGAGCAGAAATAAAATATTGCATGGTAATTAGGAATAGACTGACAAATTTGACTGCAAGTCACTAAAATGTAATGATGTAGCTATAGTTTTTTCTCAGTATATTATTAAGAAAGTTCATACTTTTGGAAATGTTTGGTTATATGAATAGTTTGAAAAATTAATTTGTAGATTATTGAACTGCTCTGCTGATTTTAAAAATATCGAGACAAAGGTTTATCTGTAGCAATACATTATTTGGCAATACAATAAAAAAGCGAGCTATACCATCTTTTTATTATGGTAACACATAAAAATCAGTCTTGTCATTTACATATCAGATTGTTCTTAAAGCCCTGATAATACAGTAGGGTTTTGCTTAATGGTAGAAAAACATGTTTCATTTATCATGTTTTTATATTTTGAATTTATTCAAGGTAAATTTCCAGTAACTTCTTTTCAAATTGTGAAAATCACATCTGGTCTGCTTGCCATTACATCCTGTTTTATTTCCCCTAAAAGGGGAATCTTCCAGCTTGCAGTCATTTCCTGAAACCAAAACTTTCATTTCCCAAACATATTGTAATATAACTTCTCCATCTGTATAATACCAAGGCCTTAATTTTCTTCCCTGTGTAATTGATTGAATTTTGCATTAGTATTTTAAACTATAAATCCTGAAAATTACATGTAATAGTACAACTCAATAGCATAATCTAAATTAAAATACAGTATTTTTGCTTGTTTTAGGACTGAAACTTCAGTGTAAAAGGCTGCATCCTAACAGGACATCTTGATTTGCTTTAAACTAGAATAACAATATTTTAAGAGTTAGGAATTTAAAGGCTTTAATTCATGTGATATTTCTAGTTATTTTTCAAACTATGTTCGTGATAATATAATTTCAACAGTTAGGTTTTCCAGTTTAGTTTGCTATATTATTACAAATGTGAGTAGGAAACAATCTGTTTGCACAAAAGACATGTAATTTTTTTTTTTTTTTAGAGAGGACTGGACTAAAGGTCTATAGAATCTTGACAGAAATCTTATTGCTGACTATATAGTACATGTGCCTTTTAAAAATACATTTGTAGGATACAAATAACCTGTTTCTTTTTACTTGAAGGATCAAATGGCCCGTAATCCATCTGCAATTGATATGTTTATCACAGGTAAATATATTTTGGAACTCTAATGGGCAAACATTTT
This sequence comes from Liasis olivaceus, assembly GCA_030867105.1. Classification (NCBI taxonomy): domain Eukaryota; kingdom Metazoa; phylum Chordata; class Lepidosauria; order Squamata; family Pythonidae; genus Liasis; species Liasis olivaceus. Next base: position 78,842,843 of record CM061349.1, read on the forward strand.
CAGGAGGAGTAAAAGAAAGAAGCTAATTAGAATGATGAGCTACATGTACATGCTTATTCTCAACAGATTCTCAGCATATCTGATTTATTACTATGTGCCTTTCAGTTTATAGCAGCTTCCCTCTTACTAAGTAAATGAGCCAACTACTAGGTCAACTACAGATGAGAAAGATTATAATCTAGCATAAGTGGAACTCATCTGATTGGAGAAAGTTGGTTTGCAGCTATTTAAACACAATGGGAGGAAATAAATTATATGGAGCTACTACTCTCAGCATGTATTCCCTATCCTAAAACTTTGTCCAGGTTATATAAGCCTTTGAAAACTAATTTCCAATCCATCTTTCTGCCGCAGTGATGTCTTTTACTGTGATATTCAACAGCCTCATGATTCTGTACCTCCACATAAAGCACAAGCTATTCAGTCTTGTGAATAGCCTGACTGTGTCATTCTGATGTTTATGTTTATTAATAATAAATTAATATTGTATCAGATTAATCAGATACTTAACTTGCTTATAGTTGCCCTTGTTGTACATCTTTATCTATTCCAGAGGTAGACCTGAGTTTTATAGCATTTCTGATCAATTGATCTTCTGGTTTTTTCCTTGTAAACTGTTTCTCTCTCTTTAACATTTAGGTAATTCCTACTTGGAATGGTTCACCTCCTATGTAAACAATGTAATAACAGGTGGCTATCCAATCATCCGAGACCAGATTTTCAGGTATTTAGTTTTAGTTTACAGTACAGTACTGTTACAATACATTATACAGTGTTATATCTTATTGCAATTAAGGAAGACCAACTGAAGCCTGTATAAATGTGTATATTGATAGTATTTTAGATGATGCAAATGAAAATGAGAAAACAAAGGTTTTTGTTTACAGATTTAGATTACAGAAACAAAGCCTCATAGTCTTCTAAAAGATATTAATAACAAGTGCAAAACTATTAAGAGAAATGTTTCTTACTGTCTTTATTTTAAAAATGATTCTAACATTCTTTAAAGAATATTAGAATCTTTTCTAATGAAGATTTTAAAAAGCCATTTGTTATCACTTCTCCATAATGCAAAAAAAAGGCAGAATGTTAGGAAAAATTTTTTCCTAATGTATTGTTTTATGCTAAACAAAGTTTTCCCAGCTAGATTCTATCTATCCAGTCTGGACAAACAGTAAATGCCTACTGAATATTACTACATTAAGAAGGGCACAGAAGCAGTCATTCTTGGTAGAAGCTCCCCTTCTCTGGAATAGCTTGCCCCTACTGGGCCACCCCCACCCCCTGGCAAGAACGGTTCCTACTATCATTACCTTCTGGATAGTTGTTAAGACATGGCTTTCTAGAAGGCCTTTGGAGATCAAATTACCAGCATCAGAAATGGGAGAATGTGGTGGTGGTATTGATTACCATATTATCATTTTTTTTATTATTGTACACAGCATAATAAACTACATTGCTGTGATGCTATTACTCATTAAACATGAGTTGGGAGCCCCACTGATTATGCAGGGTTTTTAAAATTGTACAGGGAGAATAGCATGCTGTACAATTTAGGGAATTCTACAGTAGCTACCAGTTTGGCTCTCTGGCATACATAGTTGCTCTTGGAAACATGACTTTCCAGTTTCAGTTTTAACTAACATCTTCATGATATGAGGACTGTTAATTTAATTTACAGGTATTTGTAATGCTGAAAAGTAGATGTGAGGGAGTATCCATTAGAGCATTTAGATGTGAATACAGTAGAAATAGTAGAAGCATTTATACAGGTTTGGTTAAAGTATAAAATGTATTATTTAAAATGTGAAATGTTGGCTTTAATTTAATCTTTCAATATTTATTTACTCCTTGAAATATCAGATCAGAAATGTTTACTTTTTCATTTGCTAGATATGTTCATGAAAAAGACTGTGTAGCAAAAACAGGAGATATTACTGTCTCAGTGTCCACATCTTTCCTACCTGAACTCAGTTCTGTACATCCGCCTCATTACTTCTTCACTTACAGAATCAGGTAAAAATAGTAAAACCATGTTACTGAATTAACAGTATGTTGCTACATGTTTATTTAATAACTAACAACATTTTAAAATATTTAAAGTACAAGTGTTTTTAAGCATAATAGAAAAAATGTGCAAATACTGATTTCTACAGGGCCCCCTTGAGAACTCAAAGCAATTTTTTGGATTGTTTTGCAATGTAGAATATAGACCTTTGAGAATCATTCCAATTCAGTATTTTTTCCCTATAATAATCACATAGTTGTTTCCACAAGCATCAGATTTGTTTCCTCAGCGTACTATTTCTTACACTTTTTACTTGCATTTCCAATACAGTCAAACTGCTGTATATTTCTCCATAGGAAAACATTGCATTATTGCCCTTGTAATATGCGATGATGTAATATGGTTCTACAGATATCACAGCCAGTTATCACAGAATACTAAATGAGAGGATACATATGGCTATCTTCTGGCTATTTCACTAATATATTTTTCTTAGATGATACTTTTTAGGCTTTTTTTAAAAAAGCATGCTCAGCGCTTATTTACTGTATCACGGAGGAATATGATGTGATGCTGTATATATGAAAAGCAAAATATCTGCTGTTTACTTTCTCCTTTTCAAAAAAAAGGTTATTTCTTTTTTTAAATGCATTCCTTTTCTCACATTGCATTGTATTCATAAGCTGATATGTAATGTAGACAGCCAAAGTTCTGCTTCCTTTACAAAAATATTTTCACCAAGACCCACAAATTAATGTTTCTGGACAATATGTGCTGCTGTGCTATGTAAGTGACACATTTCTAAAAGGAGTGTTTTGTATAATTTATTAGAATTGAGATGTCCAAAGATGCACTTCCAGAGAAGGCTTGTCAATTAGACAGCCGGTATTGGAGAATAACAAATGCCAAAGGTGATGTGGAGGAGGTTCAGGGTCCTGGAGTAGTAGGTAAGACATATTGTTTCAAAGTGTTGACCACATCAAGAAATGGTTGGTTGACATGCTCAAAATTATGAAGAAGTTTGATTAAATTGGCCATTTAATTTAAAGGAAAAAACAAGCAGCTGTGGTACCTCAGTCCAGAATTTATTTCACACTAGATCAAGCCATGTACATCCATATTCAGATTAAATTTAAATTTCAGTGTTCTGATTGTCGTATAGCTATCAGGAGATCCATAAGAGGTCCATTACATCTTTTTCTTTTCCAAAATAAATATGAGCTATTGAATCACATTTTTAAATCTTATTTACTCCTAACATAATTTGGCTCTAATTTAAGTGTACTTAATTCTAAAGTTCTCTGATCTTTTTATTTCTGCAGGAGAATTTCCAATAATTAGTCCTGGTCGAGTCTATGAGTATACTAGTTGTACTACATTTGCTACTACATCAGGATACATGGAAGGATACTATACATTCCATTGTCTATACTACAAAGATAGATTTTTTAATGTTACTATTCCTAGATTTCACATGGTTTGCCCAACATTCAAAGTATCCATAGCACGTATGGTAAGTTGAAGCAACTGGGTTTAGGCAATAATTTTTATATCCAGTTCCTAAAAACCTAGTAGACTTGTATTTTTAAAATAGTATTCCTTTTGCATAAAAATTATCGAAGAAGGCTATGTCCTATATGAACAGACTTCTCATTGCTCTAATCAAACTTACCTCCAGCCTCCCTGTTGTGTCAGAGGATGGTCATAGTTTGATACAATTCATAACTTTCAGAAGCAATGAGTCATAATCTTGTATACTTTGAATTGGTTGTTCAACAGTCTAACTTGCTTTCTGATATTAAATCTGTGTTAAACATGCAGAGTGGAAGATCTGTTACAATTACTGTGAAAATCTCTAAGTGCTGTGTAATTTCTTTTAAAAATATTTAGAATTCAGCAAGATGAACTTTAGATAAAGGATTAATATATAATTACAGTGCTATTTATATGATTAGTAACTGAGAAAGAAATTTTTTTGACAGAAGGATTATTTTGGACTATATTTCTAGTGACAGTTATTGTTTATATTCTATTAATTTAGGTACTCTGTAATGGTGTAAATGGAAAAAAAGCAGATCTTATCTTGATGTGCTTTGTTTAAAAAATTGCCTAACATCATTCTCCGCAAATTATTCAGGGTGGGGTTCATAAAGCATTTAGAAAATTCCAGAAAAACAATAAAAGATACAGTGTTTTAATAAAAACAATGATGTGGTGAATATTACACTCATGGGACCTTCTACAAAAATTGAATTAGCTGATTAAAAAAAAATACTAGATTTAGATTCAGTTTCATATCCTATTCTGTCAAGAATCCATGTTTTGTTTCTACTTAACAGAATGTTACAGTGCCCAATGATTTAGGCATTTTATATAATTGACTGTGAAACATTGTACATAATTGAGTAGTGATTTCTAGTACATTCTTCAACATTTTTGTAAATTTCAGTTTGTTTAGGGTATCTGTTAAAAACAAATGTTCTATTTAGATTTATTAATTAATTGATAAGTAGAATATGACAGTAGTGAGAATTTAGTCAAATATTTAGCCAGCCAGTTGTGAAAACAAGGTGAAAGTATATGGATAACACAGAAAGCAAAAATGAGATGTTAATTAACTTCTTTATGGTTCTGTTTTTGCATTTTTATTGAGATGGTAACATAAACATTAGAGAGCCAGTTTGGGGTAATGGTTGAAGGCACCATCCTAGAAACTGGGAGACTGTCTCACCTTGGGCACAAAGCCATCTGGGTGACCTTGAGCCAGTCACTCACTCTCAGCCCTAGGAAGGAGGCAATGGCAAACCACTTCTGAAAAATCTTGCCAAAAAAACTGCAGGCACTAGTCCAGGCAGTCACCAGGAGGCAACACTGACTTGAAGGCACCAAAAAAAAAAAAGCATTATCAATCTTAGGGTGGTTTTGCAAAGAAACTGAAAATCTGAATTGTGTTGCTGTTTCTCTTGTGTTTAGGAAACCAACCATAATGATTGTGCTATGGATGAGGATGAAGATTCAACAGATACTGACGAATATGAAGATAGGCATAGAATTCTAGGCATTCCCATTCCTTCTGGGCGTTGTCCACGTCAGACCTGATCAGACTTTTGAAATAGGGGTTCTGCGTATAGATGAGTGTATATGTGTATGTGTATGTGTATGTATACACACACATATGCATATATAAATATACACACACATCTGTGTGTGTGTATGTGTGTGTATAGATATATAGATATATAGATATATAAATAAAATATTTGACAGTGGAGCAACTAATATGAATACTGGGACTGGTTCTGGCTTGTACCTAATCAGGTATACAAACAGGATTTTCCTTTATCTTTCATTTGTTTTTGAAGATGAATTTGTGAGGTAAAGGTGGAAATGCAGTAGCATGGGAAGCTTTATTTCAAAAAACTTTACATTTGGGAGTGCTTTACATTTAGTAATATAAAAGTTATTTAAATGTAGAATGGTGCTTGGTTTTCTTTTTTATATAAAACTGTAATGGCAAATAAAATAGTAATAATAGGCATGCCATTTTCGCAACAGTTTTGTATTGTTACCTCTGTCATAAGTGAATGAAATATTTGGAATTTATATCTCTAACCTTTAGGTTAAATTGGGTATTCTTGTATGTGTTTAAATTAGGATATATAGCAAGAAACTAAAATGATTAGAAAGAAGCTGGTCATGTTTTTAATCCTGCATTCATTCTCTGATAATATATAGGTCTTCTGCAGCCTTTCTTCACTTTAGTTGAGCTGCACCAGATTATGAAATGTTTGCCTCCTGAAATGTGGGATGCGCCATCTCGCTTATTGCATTTTCTCATTTATTATATAATATAAATATGTAAATAGCTTTTTTCCACCCTTCAAATGCCATTTATCTATTGTGATAAGTGATTTGAATTTTGATTTAAAGATAAACCTATTGTCTTTCCTGAATGATATATGGATTTTATAATTTCGAAAAGCAAACCATTTGAGAAATAGTCATAGCTGAGAATCTGCATCAAGAATTGTGTGCATAGTTATTGGGTAGTTGAAATGCATCGTGCCATTTAAAAATACTGAAAAGGTACTAGAAAAGTGAAATAGTGGAAACATACTTTTAAGCTGCAATTATTTATATTTACCTGGAAGTTAATCCCATTGACTTCAGTAAAGCTTTTGCATAGACACATAATAGGACTGAATGTTAAACCCTTAATACTCGGGAATCTGTACAGACCTCAGTTTCATATTTGATGTAGATGGAAGTAGTACATTGCCGTGCCATAGAATTACAAGAAAGCCTATTTTTATTTGGGGATAGGAAAATGTTGGCTTCCCTAAGAAATTGGAAAAGAAATATAGTATAAAGGGACCAGAGTTATCAATTACTTCAAAAGAGTAATGAGACGAGAATGTGTAGGATCAAAATTCATAATTAGAAATTTCTTCGTAACATTTTTTTGTATCAGCTGAATTAGTTGTTAGTCATTCTTCTATTTGCTGAAGCCAAAATGAAACTTTAAGACAACTTAAAAGTTTAATGTAAAACATATTGAGGAAATTGGGGGAGGAAACTGTTTGTACCCTAGGCTTCTGGCCCATTTTTTCAGGAGCAAACCTTTAATGGCCAAAGACACACTTAATGTTTTTGTACAGATGAAGGCAGTGGTGATCATGTAAAATGAATGGGGCTATGTCATGCATCGTGATAGAGCCACTTTTTTTTCCTTAAAATTACATGTGGCATGTAATTTTATACTTTAAGGTTTTTAAAGACTCTGTTAAGCCTTATGTAACACTTATACTACAGTTTCTTTTCACACTCAAAAAGGCAATATAAGAGAGTACCAAAATATTGGTTTGTATGTACAAGCGCCCCTAGGGTTTAAGGTTGATTATTACAGCAGGGTATTTTCTATGATGCTCTCGCATAACTTGTAGCCTAATGCTTCATTTGTGTACAAGACACTTTTAGACTTAATGGGCTTGTACTATTATTGCTAGTATATGTAAAAAAATATTAAGAATATGGGTTAGGAATACTTGAAATCATACACTTTCCTCCAAGTATGTTGCCTTACAAGATGCCATTATATCACATCCAGCTCAATATTCTGTTCTGGTGCAAAATAATGTTATTAAATATACTACCTTGCTTTTATTTGATGATATGGTTCTTACATTGGAGCTATATGCTTGACATGGCTTGATTAATTTATTACATGGTTTTTTTCACTGTCCATTTCTATGCAACTCAAGGTATTTTACAAAAATGAGGAAATCTATATAATAAAAGCAGGAGCAAACTATCTAAAAGGCAGCCTGGATACGATTAGGCCCTAAATCCTCAACAGAACCGCTAGATCTTAAGTGATTTGTGAAAAATGAGATTTGGGGCATTCCATATTTCGGGGGCAAGGTGTTCTACAGCATGGAGACAACTACCGAAAAGGCATGTTGTCTTACTTAACCTCCCATGGGATGGAGACTCTTACTCTCTCCTGCAGGAATGCACAAGATAGGCCAGATCTTGATGGGAGACAGTTACAAGATATCTGGAAGCCAAGCTATATAGGGTTTTAAGGGTGACAACCAGAACTGTGAATTAGACCCAGAAATAAATCGGCAACCATTGCCATGACTATAGTATAGCTGTTCTCCAGCTGTACTGTAACTGCCACCTTCTGTTAGCGGATGGACTGCTATACTTCCAGGTTATCTTCTAAGGCACCCCCATATAGAGTATGCTGCAGTAGCTTAATTGAGGTGACGTGTGAATCTCTATAGTTTGAGCTTCCTGATCCTATCACACAGCAGTCAAAGCTAGGCAAAGCTCCCAGATATAGCTTCCACCTGCTATTCCAATAGTTAAAGCTGGAATTAGGATAGAGACAGATCTATCACTGATAAACCATCACTCTATCTTGCAAGAATTTAATCTTTGCTTATTTGAATACATCCAAACCCTGCAGCCTCCAGGCGCCATGTCAGGATTTTGATTACATCCCTGGCTCAGCCTGGGCTGACACAGCATAGTTGAGCATCATCAGCATACTGTATGGATAATACCTGAATCCAAACAAATGATCTTTCCTGGTAGCTTCATGTAGATGTTGGATAGCATAAGGGTGAGGGCCTGCACTACCTCCCTCTGGATCATTCACAAACTCAACCATTCTTCCTTCACATACAGTGGTGCCTCGGTTCACGAACGCTTCTGTTCACGAACAATTCGGTTCACAAACAGCTCCGGTCGCAAAATTTTGCCTCCGTTCGCGAACGCCAGATCGGGTTACGAACAGGATCCGCGGCCATTTTCCCTCCCGTGACACGTGGTCGCGGCTTCCTGTAGGGAGGGGGACTCTCCCTCCAAGCAGTAACCGCCTCCCCACCCGCCTTCCTGTCCTCCACGCCAGAAGTCGCGTCGAGCAAGGTTAGCATTCTCTCTCTTCGTACTGTACTTTGTGTCATATTTTTGCGGTTTAAAAAAAAGAAACATGGTTCAGAACAGATTAACTGTAATTACATTGAACCTTATAGGGAAATTTGATTCGGGACATGATCAAAAATCGGTTGGCGACCAAATTCGTAGGGATCAGAACGGATTAACCGTATTTACATTGAACCTTATGAGAAAATTTGATTCGGTTCACAACCAATTCGGTTCGCGACCAGAGTCGCAGAACGAATTAAGTTCGTGAACCGAGGTACCACTGTACTTTCCTCAGCTGAAGTCACCTGCTAAGGAAGACTGCTACAGAACCGTGTCTCCCCACCCCCAATTCTCATAGGTACTCCAGAAGAGTACCATGATTAATGGTACTGAAGCCACTAAAGGTCTAATATGACCATGCAGGATACATTTCATCCAGAATCTGAGAAAGATGATCCACCACAGTAACCAATGCTGTTTCCTTCCCTTGAAGGAGGCCTGAAACCTGCCAGAAAAGAGTTCATTTCCTTCTGTTCCTTTGCAACTGAAGCCCTGCCACCTTTTCCAAAATCTTACCCAAGAATTTGGAGATGGCGGTTAGTTTGCTTATTTGTTGGTCAGATTTATATCAGACGTTACCTTCACGACTTCATGCTCTGTAAATGACTGGTTTGAGAAATTTCCTCTTTAAAAAGGATGTACCACTGCTTTGGTCCAGTTTGTAGGTGACAGATTTGATGCCACAGAGGGCCCTGCAAGGGCAAAAGAATCCTAGTAACTTTGCAAAATGTGGCCCAAGTCGCTACCAGACCTTGCCCAAGTGGAGTTCAGTTCTGAGCAAATGCAAGTGAAGGAGTAAAACAAATTCCTGAGCCAAGACCTCCAAACTTCCAAGGCCCCTGAACTCAGGCTTTTTTTTTTTTCATCCCAGCATTTTTCCCACATGTGCAGGGTCCGCTTTCTTCTTTTCTTTTTTTTTCAGATCAACTAAATGTTGATCCATTGACTGCAACAGGAATTGAGCGACCAGCTTGTTGCCTGAGCCTGACGTCGGAGGCTGAGAGCGAATGACTGGCCCAAAGTCACCCAGCCGGCTTTCATGCCTAAGGTGGGACTAGAACTCAGTTTCCAGCCTGGTTTCTAGCCTGGAGCTTCAACCATTAGACCCAACTGCCCCTGAACACAAGTAAGCCGCCTTAATAGCTTGCTTGGGCATTTGTAGATGCTGGCTCATAAGTTATCTTAAATCAGCACTTGTATTTTTAAATGGAAACTAGGAAGTAACTTGGGCGCCAAGCAATGGAAATCTCGCCTCCTGTGCTGCCAGCTGGGCTGACGCTCTAGGAATTAGGCTCTGGCAAAGTCTAATTCCGAAACTAGAAAGATGCAATTGCCTTGAAAACCACTAGGGGGCGGTCACTGCAGGGTCAGTAATGACTGTTAAGCAGATAAAAAAAAAGGAAGTAACTTATCACAAAAGCTGACTTGTGCCAACTTCTGTTTTATTAACTGTTCTCACTATAAGCAGAAAATCTAACCTGTGTTATCAAAAATAAGATGATTGGCATTTGACAGCATTACTGGTCTGCGTTTATTATTCAGCTATATAAAGGTGGGTTGTACCCCCCAGTGGGCAGCACCTTGTAGTCTGTCCCCAGCACTGTTCAGAAAAACTTGGCAGATCGTGTGGTCTCCGCTCGTAAATTGGATCATAGGGAATTTGCCCCCTTCACAAGTGATTTTAATCTGCAAAAAATCCTTGTAAGTATGACACAGCAGCCAGCAGGAGCATATTCATTCTTGCTTTTCCCTAGAAAAGGAAACAGGTCTATTGATGCAGTAAGAGCAGTGAAATAAGCAAATGTCTTCTTTACTTTCACAAGACTTTTCTGTACTTCTGCAGATTTGGGAAATAACTAGGGTGTAGTGGTTAATGCATCAGGATAGAAACCAGGAGACTGAGTTCTAGTCCTGCCTCAGGCCCAAAGCCAGCTGGGTGACCTTGGGCCAGTCACTCTCTCTAGGAAGAAGGCAAGAGCATACTGTAACTACTCTTCCTTTCTCTAGGAAGAGGACAAGGGCCAACCACTTCCAAAAAACCTTACCAAGAAAACTGCAGGTAGTTGCCAGGAGTCAACACTGATTCAAAGGTGCGCATGCGCGCACAGTGTGATACTTCATTCATGTCTGCATGCGAAGCTTTGCCTCAGCAGACTAAAACAGCTGCCACAATCAGAACGTATGACTAGAGGACAGGATGTGGCAACAAAGTGTTGCTGTACATGCTATAGTTCGCTCTCCAAACTAGCCTGCTCCCTTTAGATGGAGTATAATGCAGTTAACTGCTAGGCACGGAAATAGGAATAAGAGTGCCATATTGTCCTTCACCTCAGACAGCAGAAGAACCTTGGCATGTCCTGACATATGATAATTAATTTGCTCTGCAGGATTGTAAATACATTTCCTTGGACCTATTGAAGAAAGTGGAATTTATTTCTGATTAAATACCTATGGGGTGGTGCTATAGTGACATTATTCACAGCTAGATCTTCTCAGCCCCTGCAGTTGGCCCCACCTAGCTAGCTTTGGCTGATTCCAAAAAGGTAAACTAGGTTCAGACTGGTTAATATTTGGATAGAATATCACTACAAAATCCCCTGTAGGGCTGTAGCCAAGACAGGAAAGTTGAAAAAAATATCCCAGAAGGCAGCAATGGCAAATCACTTGCATATTGTTGCCAAGTAGGTTACTTGGAAGTGCCAGGTCACCAGGAACTGAGCTTGACTTGAGAGAGTCTCTCCCTTTTAAGACCCTCCCAGAAGCATCTGGCTAACCTTTGCTGTAAACAGAGCTGCCAGGCCACTAGAGGATTTTAAGGCTGTAATCCTAAACACAACTAAAATGCTGGAAGACAGGAGATTTCTCATGCTATCAGTTGTGTCTTTTCATCCCTGGAAAGCAACACAATGAAAGAAGTGATAGCAAAAGACAGAAGGGTTACAAAAGGAAGACAAGTCCCTGGTCCCTCCAGATCTCTCTGGGAAGTGAGGATAGCCCCTTCTCTCCTTGTGTTCATACCCTAGTTTGTCCTGGTGCCACTTGTATATTTCATGTTTCCTTTGGTTTGGATTTTATATTATGGCTTTACGTGTGCATACTGAGTTTGTCATTTGCCGCCTTGTCCTAGTTGGGTGGGATAGCTTCTAAGTACTGTAGGGTAAGTAAGTAGGTAAGAAAAATCTCTCAAGGAGCCAGGTGCAAACACCCGAGATCTCGCTGAATTCAGAAGTGTATACATCTATCAACATAATTTCCGGGTGGGGTTGGGTGTTGATGTTCCCCAGTTACCAACTATGACACTGTTCTAATGTCCGGAATACATTAAAAGTATGTGGAATATCATTTTGCTGGTTGTAGAAATAGTCCAACGACTCTCTTCTTTTCAGCTTCTTATTGAGAGGATTGCCACAAAATAGTGCTGAGACTGACAGGGGATTTCCCTGATTCTCTACCGATGGCCAGTTCCCTTCCCTTCCCTTCCCGTCCCTTCGCTTTTTGGCCGCTGAAACGAGGCTGACAGTTGCTTTGCCGCAGACCGGCAGGAGGGAGCCAAAGGCGGAGCCTGCTAGCGCCCTAGAAGGTAAGAGAGCCGCTCAGGTTAAGGATTTAGCAGCTGCCGCAGGGGGAGGATTGCGGCTAAGCGGCGCGGCGGGCTTCGAAGCGGCAGTCCGGGTGAGAGCGGGCCGGTGGGGTCCAGGGTGGCGTGGCCCTCGGGGCCGATTCGTTCGGTCGCGAAAGGGGCTTGCCTCCAACCTCTTTCGAAGTCCGGTTGCAAGTAGGCAGGTGCATCCGCAGAGCAGTTTTGAAGGGCGCACTTGCTGCTGCGGGTGGAGGTGGAAGGGGATCGCTCCGAGGGAGAAGCCGGCCAATTTTATAGGCGCCGGGCTTGGTGTGACGCTTCCGAGCTGCATTTGCCGGGCTCAAAGCTAACGGGCAGAGGCCCGGTCCGGAGGCCAATTTTACGTCGGTAAAAACGGGGCTCTTGTGCCTTTATCTGCTTTAGAAATGGCATCTGCCGCGTTTGGGTAAGAATGCCTCTTTTTTTGTCTTCAGTATTGGTCTCCTCCTGGAAGGAGAAACTGGGAGGTTACGGTTATATTTTAGCTGGTTTTCTGATGAGCGGGACGCCCCTCACAGGCGTGTAGCCTTCTTTCTGCCCGGAGGCTCTTTAGTTGGGATTGGTTTGGGGGAGCAGGCTTCAAATGTAATGTGCAGCCTTGCTGCATTTGGGGACCCTTCCTTTCATTTTACACACACAGACACATATAAAATGTTCATGATTTTATAAGTTAAACTAAGAGACAAAAAAGCAATGATCATACAATTAAATCATCATCATCATCATCACCATCACCTTAAGAAGGAGGAGAAAAAATAAGACCCATATTACAAGACCCAGTGAGGAATATTAATATAGAGCAAGCTCAGTCCTTTAGTATGTTATTAAATCTAGACCAGTGTTCCACCTTCCCATTCCTACAGCATAAGGACATTTCAAAGACTGGCAGAGATCTCTTGAATCCACTTTTATATCTAAGGGCTTTTTTTGCTTTCTGCCCATATAAAGTAACTAGGGACTCTCCTGTTGTCTTGGTCAAGAGAAGTGTTGAATTTTTGCCCTATGTGTACTACTGAGGGACAGTAGGCCTACAGGACGTCCTCTTCTGAAGGAGGTTTTGCCTCTTTACATTGTTCTGCCTTCCTAAATGGTGCTGAATATGGCTTGATAATTCTTTATATTATGGAAATTACATCTAGCAGGAATGCAGAAATTAATATGTTTGTTCTTTTTTCAGAGCCTTATTGCTAGATGGAGGAGGTTCCATTTTGTAGTCGGTTACTTAACTCCTCAACATACCTTTAAAAAAACATTATATTCTTACTCTTCCTGTTTTTTCCCTTCCTTGTCAGCAGAGTAATGAAGTCTCCACCACTATACCATCACTACCACCACCACCATCATTCCTAATAGAATTATAGGCCATATGAAACACTTCTGTCCAATTATGTATACAGCTCTTTTGGAAGGCTATTGACAAACTGGAACACAGCCAGTTAAAAGTAATAATGAAAAGGACTTCAGTTTATCTTATGTTATTAAATGCATGCCTGAACAGCCCTACTATCAAAGTTATCTACTATTTGACTGGTGACTTTGGAAGGCTATTGACAAGCTGGAACATGGCCAGTTAAAAGTAATAATGAAAAGGACTTCAGTTTACTTATGTTATTAAATGCATGCCTGTACAGCCCTACTATCAAAGTTATCTACTATTTGACTGGTGACTTTGGAAGGCTATTGACAAGCTGGAACATGGCCAGTTAAAAGTAATAATGAAAAGGACTTCAGTTTATCTTATTATACGCATGTCTGTACAGCCCTACTATCAAAGTTATCTGCTATTTGACTGGTGAAAAGGTAGAGGAAGGAATCCCATTTATAAATAAGAGTATAGTAGTACAGTCCTATAAAAGGACTGCCTGAACATCTGGATATCAGACTGTGACCAAATGAGGTCATTGTCTCCTTAGTTTTTTCACTAGAGTAAGATCTATACCACTGATTGCCCACTTAGTTTATAACCATTATTTTTAAATTTGTACCTATGCCCCTAAATTAGTGGGCAGAATTTTTGATGTAAATAGGTGCCCTCTTTTTAAATAGACACACTTTTACTTTTCTGGCAATTCATGAATGGTTCCTCCAGAGACTGGAAGAAAATTCTGTAGGGGAGCCATATTATGCCATTCTGACTTGATGCACTGAATATGGCAAGTACAAGACAACTTCCTTTCTATCCATCCCTCCCTTTACAATTAATGAGAGGAAACAGGTAGGCTTAAGACCACAAAAATCCTCAGCAGCCCCCAACACATTCCTTTTTCCTACTCACAGCTCACGGAACATTGCTAGGGGGAAATCTCCATTTGTAGAGTTTCCACAGATGAACTGGGTCACTTGTGATGATGTAAATGGTGTCCCAGCAGCAGATCCTTCCTTCCAGTAGCAGAGGGGCACTTATCCTGCATTCAGGGGCCCTTTAGCTGGTTCTAGCTACTTTAAATTGTACCCTAAATATAATACCATTGTTAATTCCTCTACTCTGTTAATAGAATGAGGAGGCATACTGAAATTTTCAGCAAATAAATATTTGGATCTCATGTACAAGCACATTCTGTTGCAAGGTACAAGAAATTTTCCCTGTATCTAATCATTGTGCAAGCAGTTCAGTAAGATAGAGCAGATGTTGATTAGGTCAGCAGCTTAGTCATACCCATGCCACATGTAGCATTTTCTGCTAATGATAAGGACATTCCAGTCAGTTTTGGCATGCTTATGCTATTCTATGCAAGGTAGGATCTCTACTCTAGCATTACCTTGCAAGCCAATATATAGTTGTTTACATCCCACCTTCCATATAGTCAGGATGCTAGGTTATTGCAACTGCTGGTATTGGCTCTGAAACACAGAAGTGGGAGCTATGGCAACTTCTTTACCCTCCCTTTTTTGTAGTTTTTCCCCAAGCTACATTAACTTCCAACACTTCAGAGTGCTTGTTAGGCTGTTTTTTCCATTCATTTTTAATTGTGATGTGTGTGTGTGTGTCTTAATTCATTCTTGTCTTTGTGCATATTGAGTTCTGTTGAGCATGCTGGTGCTCCCTAACCCTACAGTGAAGTCAAACCACTTAGAGCGCAATCCAATGCAGTTCTAATCCAAAGTAGATCCCATTGAACTGAATGGGTCTTATAGCCAGCTAAGTAGCATTGCAGCCTTAATGTTTATGCTAACAGACAAAACCAATTATTAATAGGTAACTTCATGCAAACCAAAGGATGCTTGTTGGCTATGCTGACTGAGAACTGTGGGAAAACACCAGACTGGGAAAGGCAACTCTGGTTGTCTGGTTTCTGGTGATAGATTTTAATGGGCAAAAACAGTGCATGGAGGAATTCCTTCCACAAAGCATATTGCCTTGCTATATATAAGAATGGGATGCCATGGTTCGGGTCCTCTGGCTCCCATGAAGGCTCTCTAAACCCTCCAGGCACAATCCTGCTGTATTCTTCGGGAATGACTAATCATGAATGCCGCCGCCACCCACTTTATTCCAGAGAAATTCCTCTCCAGGCAGGTGGCAGTCTTTCTTCTATCAGTAAGTTAACTGGGCAGGAAAAACGGGTGCAAAAGTCTAGCCTCTTTCTCAGAATGAGCATTGCTAATTCATTCAGAATTCCAGGTTTTATTATGTAAATCACGGTCAAAGAACTAGAAGGGAGCTGAAAGAAACAGAAGGAGAAAGAAAGAAGAAGTGAGCAGTTTGTTTTGAAGGGGCTGAATGCAGCCAGCCATTCCAACAACAAGTGCACACAGGCAAAAGAAAAATCCCATCCACTTAGGTCACTATGTATTAAATACAACCAAATCTATCTTGCATCTAGATTGTTGCATTATTTCTCTGATCTCCAACCCAGATTTTATGAGCTAGGCTTCTATCTTGGTTTTCTACCAGCTCTGGAGAAAAGGAGCTGCCTGCTCCCATTTTTTAAAAACCCATCGGGGGTGGGGGTGGGGGAGAAATCTCCCTTCTCCTTACTGGCTTTTCAGGCTTTGATTTTTATGGGCTTCATTTACTTGGATTGACAGATCAGATTTTCTTTTACCCTTTAATCTAAGCCACCTTCTCTATTCATGGTCTCATGTAGGTTTCCACTTCTAGACATGGACAAAATGAACTGCGTTCTCCTAGCAGTGTTCATTATTCTAACCATATCCTGCAATTCTGGTAAGTGCTGTGATGTCTCTGCATTTATAGTAAAGAGGATGGACCAAGCCACATTGGGATGTAGAAAATCAGTAGACAACGATGCCCACTGCAAACAGTATAGAACATTTCTAAGAGCACTTACCACTCTTGCAGTCCATTAATATGCTTTTTGGATAAAAGCCCGCAGAGATTTTATTTGTTATTTAAGTGCTATTCAAAAATATGACACTACCACGTCTTGTAAATAATGTACTGTATGTAAGATGCAGAATTTGCCTCTTGCTAAAACTTTGTAACTGAATGTTGGGATAATCGTGACCAAGAAACTGAGCTGCAAATTTCTTCAGGACAAATCTCAGTTTAGATACAAATATTAAGCAGGTTTAAGAAGCAAATATTCTGGCAGTCCTCCCATGCACACATGCACTTAAACAAAGAATATTGATCAGATAATAGTCTTAGTCTACCAAACAAGGTGGTTGTTAAGTTACTGAAATAATACATGTGAAATAGTCAAATGGTTGTGCTACATAAATCTGGCATATAAAATACTGTTTTATGTTTCAGGCTATGCACTCCGATGTTATATCTGTGAACAAAGTCCTATTCTCTGTAGAACCAACCTTACCTGTTCTGATGAAGAAGATGCTTGCTTGCAAATTAGGATGAGTATGTATGCTCTGCAAGAATAAACTGACCTTTGGGCTCAGTTGGTACAAGTATGTTCTGTAGTGCATTCCTGTACATATCTTCTGAGAAGTTAAGCTCCACTGAGTTAGCTGTGATTTGTTCCCACATTAGTGAGTATGAGGTTGTCACTGTAAATGTTTTTCTGTCAGATTCTAACACATTAGTTTTAAGCCTTTAAACTTAAAAAAAAAAAAGTTAGGTTGTGAAATGATATTTTGACCAATTAAGAAAAAAGCACACGTTCGTGATCAAATCCTGGTAAGTCAGGCTGTCCTGTCACATTGAGAAAATGCAAAATGCTACTTGGAGGCTTGTTTGGAGCAGCTGCCAATGGGAAAATTTTAAAACGAAAGGATTATAGTACAATGCTTTTTCAAGAATGATCATAAATTGTAACGCTCGTGATTGTTGAACATTGGCAGTAAAATGAGTAATTTGCAGTAGCTGGAAACTATCCTAAAGAATGGACAAAAGTGCTCTTGTAAATTGCTTAATTGCTTAATCAATTTCTGTGTGCACCCAAACACTTCCCTTGGTGCCCCATCGGGCTCCTTGTCTCATTTTTAACAAAATTACTACAGTAGGAGGAGTCTGGTAGCACTTTTTCCGATTAACACGTTTTTACTAAAAGGCTAGTTAGTAGAATGTGGTAGTTGGAAAAGGTGCTACTAGACTCCTGATTTTTTGCTACCATAGATTAATATGTTTGTCTTCCTACAATGTTAACAAAATTATTGTTAGCTAAATCAGTCATCTCCTTACAGGAAGGTGGTAAAGAAGCATTTGGAAACCTAGCCTGTTTCAACAATGAAGCTCAGATTCTTGGACCTCCACCTTGGTTTCCTGAAAATTACAGAGTCTTCTTTTGTCTTTGTATGAATTTTCCATTCCCCAAGTCACCCCATCTCCCAAAGCTGAACCTCACTCCTTGACCTTTTCAACTAGGGTGGGCACAGGGATTGAAGAGGAAGAGGATTGTATAAAGCTTTGGATTCTAAGTACTACAACTGACCCTTTCCTCAGTATCATTCCTTAGGCCCAACTCTGCTTCTATCTCTGGGAACTGCTGAGAGCTGAATTACAGCTTAAGCCTCTCTAGAAATGTGATGCCAACAATTGTTACTAATAGAAAAGTACCTATGAACACAGTAAAAGATTGAAGATCTATAGAAATTTTTTTTTTTTTTTTTGTCTGCGCTCAGTCATTACTGACCCTGCAGTGCCTGCCTGGACGAGTCCTTGCCTGGACGAATCCTTGCCTGGACAAATCCTGTGCAGTTTTCAAGGCAATTGTTTTGGAAGTGGTTTGCCAGAGCCTCCTTCCTAGAGCAGAGCCCAGCTGGCGAGCGCAGGAGGCGGGATTTCCGTTGCTTCGCGCCCTTTTCGGGCAAGCGCGGTTTCGCGCGTACCAGCAGCTGATCCCATCTCTCTGTGCAAGGCGCTGCCAGCATTTTTCCTCCCACCGGAGTGAGAGTACCCATTTATCTACTCACGTAAGTTTTCAAGCTGTTGGGTTGACAGGAGCTGGGGAGGAAACAAGAGCTCACCTTGTTAACGGCGAAGGCTGGACTCGAACTGCCGAAGCCGTCAGCCATTTCTGGCCGGCAATTTTCAGCGTCATTAAGCTGCTGCGCCACCGCGTCCCCTTCTATAGAAATAGCACCTGCAAAAATCCATGGGAAATCAAAAAGAACAAATTATGTAAAATCTTTGTGCAAGGCACAAAGTCATGGTCATTGTGACATAGGTGTCATGGCCTCTCCCTTCCATGGGGAGAGGCATCTGAAAACAATACATAGCTTTTCTTTTAGCTGGGTCATAATCACAGCAATCCGAGCTTAGCTCAGTCTCTAGAGGCCTTTCTCATGTACCTTCTGTCCTGATTGGTAGCTTTGGAGTTTGTCACATGCACACAATCAAAGATAGCTCTTTCTACATGACTGTAGTTTTTCAGCTAGCTAGTTTTTCTCTAGGATTAGCTATAGCAGTTTCATTGAGAACTGCTTCCTAGAGTTCTTGGCTAGAAAAACTTTTTGGAAGCTTACTCAAAATTACTTCTGGTCTTTTTTATTGGGAATTGGGAAAAGCACCAACTATAGAACTTGGATTTGCTCTATCAGCTCTTTCTTAGCTTTCGTCACTTCTATTTCTCCTTTAAGATTTGCCAGCCTAGCCTCTTTCAAAGAAAGCCTCCATCATGACATTCAAGGATCCTCATTCTTTCCTTTTTCCAGGATCCTTCTTGCTTTTACCTTTCCTTCCTTCCTTCCTTCCTTCCTTCCTTCCTTCCTTCCTTCCTTCCTGTCTGTCTGTCTGTCTGTCTGTTACAGTCATTTGACCTGATATATTGGGTCCAATTCTGTAAGTGAATTGCAATGTTTCACAGTGAGTGAAATTAGCAGTCTTCTGCCAAGCTTTTCAAGAGGTCAAATTTCATTGAAGCAGCTATGAAGAGAAGAGCCTATAAGCATAGATTTGTGGTCTAAAAGGAATCGTTTTAAACGATAAATTACAGAAAATGCAAAAAAAAAAAAAAAAAAGCAAAACATTTTGGTTGTGCTTGTTTTCAAAATGATTTGTAAGAGTATTTTGATTTGGAAGAAGTTGTAGTTGACTCATAATGTAATTCTTAAAAGAGCTGCAACTTTTTTCAAGCTTACATAGAAGACAGGCTGCTTTAATGAATATCAGAGAAGCATTATGCCCATTTGAGGTCTGAGGTCTTTCTGAATCCTTTCTGAAGCATGCTCAGCCCTATAATGCCAGTGCTCCATATAGCATTTTCTTCATGGATCTCTCAATCTATGAATAATGAAGTAAAAAATGCCATTCTTGCAATTAGTCAAGGTTTATAGCCAAGCACTAAAGTTAGAGTCATCTACTTTGTGCAGAGTTCCTGATCTTGAGCAGCAGAGATAGTAACTTGTACATTTTTGCTTTAAAACCAAAAGATATTATGTAAACCATTAAGTAATTTTGGGTGGTTCCAGTAAGTAGAGGTATTATCCAATTATGGATTTTGTATCATAACGCGTAGATCATCATAGTCTTCTTAGATCCAAACCAAGACACAGGACATCTTTGTGATGTTACTGGAGAAAGGTTGGGGGAAAGAAAAAAATTACTACTGTATTACTGATTCCTCTTTTTTCCTAAAGATCTGCCCAGAGCACTTTGAAACCTTCCAGAACAGTCAGGAAAGTGGTATAAGGGGCAATGAAAATTGCCTCTGACCTCTTCTTCCTATAGCAGCCTCTACTGGATTGCAGCACTTTTGAGAAACATTTATGGACTTCTCTGAGGAGAAGTGTGATATTCTCTGAATCTACATATGGTAAGGCAAATATTGCAAAGGGAAGATAATGCAAAGCAAGGGAAAATTATTTGTTTTTTAAACTGTCATTTTAATCAATGTTCCATGTTATATTTATAAGTGGCAAAATAGCTGATTTTGCTTAGCGTGGTCATTTAAAATGCATCTCTTGCTTGAATTTCACCAGAAGCAAAATAGATCTCAGTTATAAGAATTTTGATTTATATTTTGATTTTGTTTACAGTACATTTGAGAACTTACAAGTGCTGGAAAATGTCAAAATGCAGCAAAGAAGTTGTAGCCCAGGAGTTTAGTGTGGACAGTTTTAGACACCTTTGCTGCCAAAGAGATTTCTGCAATAAGAGTCCAAGCCTCATCAATACAGCTCCCCTTGGTATTTCTGCAGTGATTGTGGTTTGGATGATGTCGCTGTAATATGGAGATTCAAAGTACTATATTCTCTGCATATCCCAGTCCTCCCCAGACCTATGAGCGCTTTTACTGCAACAACTAAAGCTATTTGAAGAAGCCATTTGTTTTCGACCAGAAGAGAGTTAAAGCTAAGCCAGGAAAAAAAAGAGAAAATATATCCTTAAATGTGGAAAACCAGTTTTGTAAAAAGTATTCTCACTCAGTGCATGTTGATGGTCTTTGACAATTGAGTCTACTCCTTAATATTTAATCTCTGGTTAATCTGTATCCATGGGAAGGAAATTGTTTAAACTGTTTTGTACAGAAGCTGATTCTCATTTTTTTTCTTTATCACCCTCAACACCTACATGTAATCAGCAAACATGGCTATTGTATTTCACAAATCACTTTTAACTCAAGTTCATTATAAACAACTTTTAGAGGTTACCAAGATAAATGGTTGCAAGATCCCACTGTCTATAGTCCTCCATTCCCAGATTTGTCCTTCTATTTGTTTTATAACGTTATAGAATCTCCACCAGTTATCCAGGTGTTAAGCTAACTGATCTGCCGAGAACTCATATATATGCAGTACACTGAGTTGCTGTTTCAACACTTATTTCCCAATCCTTAGCACATTTACTCACAGATCCTTATATCAATGGAGCTTAATTTAACAGTATAACCTAAGAAATGTTTGCCTTCCCCTTTTTCATTGCATTGTTTTCTGGGAGCACTGTATCCAATAGAGAAATTCTGAAAAACATTACTTAACAATGTCCTTCCTATGATAGGCCACAGCATGCCATTGTAAAAGTATACTGTATACAGCTAATTGTTCACATTCTTTTGCAGATTTTCCCACATGTTTAGGACTGTTGGTATATTAAAAGTATTGGAACAACTATATGCAATGCGTTGTACTTACACTATACGTATAAAAGCTCCTGAGAGAGCCCTGGCTTTGCTTTGATATGTATAAATCCTGTGGCTTTGTATCTTAAGATTGATAGCCTATAACATTATTATAACTTATTTTAGTGAGAAGTAACATGGCCCAAGAAGGCAAAGCTGATGGACAAAGATTATTCACTTTTCCCCACTAATTAAATGAAGGGATTGGTATAGTCTGTATACAGATTCAGTTAGAACTGAGAGAGAAACCCAAAAGGAGACAGAAACCTGATTTTCTGTAACAAATTTTATGAACTTACACTATTGAAGGAACCCAACTATTGGGGCTTGTTAAACAAACTAGCACCATATATGAACACAGTGACCCTGAATCTTGGGAAACAATAGGGAAACTTGCTGAAAAATCAAAAAGAAAAGCACTATCCTTGTGTCTGTACTGATTTAACCCAGTTGCTTAGATTTACACGACACATTGAACACATACAACTATCCTGGCTGAGTTCACACCATGACCTGAGCCACAAAGTAAGCAATCACATTTTACCCTGCTGTAGTGTGCAAACCAGCCATTGTTTCTTTAGTCCTTAAGGTAGAACTTAACAGGTGGAAGTTTTCATTCAACAAGAAAAATATCACTTGTTTATATAAATTGTAATTTAATTACACATTTAACAGGGCTATTTGATCACAGTGAACACTATATAGAGGTATAATCTATTTACCTAGCACTTTAAAGTAAACTTTCTTGAACTCTATCAGGCTTTCTTCTGATTACAGATCCATAAAATTTAGGACTACCATATCTGAGCTGAAGAAATTGGATGACCATGTGATGGTAGTGAAGAGATACAGAAAACTGACACTGTGTTGCCATTAACTGGATGTGTGCAGCCAACTATGATAACCCTATAGAATTACAGTATTTTTCATGCTGTTTGTCAGTGACTATGAACTCTGCTGATTAAAAAAAAATTGGTTAACTTAATCATAGTTGGCATGATTCACTGAGCCATAAACTAACTGCATGGGCAGAATTTGCCAGATTCACAAGGCTAAAAATATAGTAGGTAAATTTCACAGGACGTTGTGTGAATCTAGTCACTATATTATGCTAAAATATCCTTGAAATGTTTTTGTATTCATAAATAATTTAAATTATATGCTTCATATAGTTGTGATCCCTAGATCTCCACATATTCTCTCAATTCCCAATAATGCAACTAGCCAATTCTTCTCTCCTTTGCTTAGCTCTTTTTGATCCCACTCGATCCTCGGCATATCAATATACTGATTCAAGTGAACTATGGAGGGTCTAGTTCAGTGAAACACATCTAGGAATTTTAATACAGCCTTCCCCAACCTAGTGCCTTTCAGATATCTTGGGCTTCCACTCCTGTAATTCTTATGCTGGTTGACAATGACACGAATTGGTCCAACCCAACTGGAGGTACCAAGATGAACAGCACCTTGTTATGCTACAATTTCCAGGGCACCTTGATTTATATCCTGTATTGTTATATTAGTACAAAAGTCATGCACATTTTATGATATTAAACATGTAAAAGTGGAAATGTCTTTAAAGAGTCAGCAATGTAACAATGGTAGAAAGATTTCTGATTAAGAAGAGCTGGTGCCACACCTGAAATATCAGTGTCCTTTCCCTTAGGAAAAAACTGAGATTAACTGGAAATGGATGTGATCTCTATCAGTGTCCTGATCAATTATGGGAGCTAATTCAGGCAAATAGTATTACTTTAAAAACTGTTTAATTTTATATCTGGAAACTGGATGTTGTGGAAATTATCCACTAAAACTAATTTTGAAATTATTTATTTCATAGTCACATAGGATTGTTTTTTCATCCTCATTTATGGCCTGATTTGAAGTCACAAAAACATGTTAACACATAATTGCAAGTTCTTTAGTCTTTTCAGTATAAATTTAAGTTTTCCCAATTATTACAAATAAAATTATATTTTTAAAATGAGAAATCACTTTAGAGTGGAGATTGACTGTAGCCACATGGTATATTGAAATACAGTTCCTACATATTTGGAAGAAAATCCCCATTGAATATAGGATTGCAGCCTTAATTCCATTCTGTTCCTGACATTTTAATTCATTTTAACTCATTTAAATTTAAAATTTAGCTCATTTTAACCTGAAATCATCAAGTATTTGCCACGAATCCTAATTATAGTACAGCTTTAAGGACTTAAGATCCTTAAAACTGTCATATAGTTAGGATTTGTAGTAGATACCTGGTCATACTCTGTGTTTTATTGCACAAAAGGGAAAATGGAATACAGAGTGTTTACCAAGCAATCTTAGTAGCATCCATCTAAATGAATTTGTGGGCAAAAAGAAACTAATATTGTTCATTGATGTTGAAACTATCATTTCTCCATTCCCAGGTCATTAATTCCAAGCTAGCTTAGTCAGTGATATATAACATTTATATAATTCCTTCATATAACTATTCCATGTCTTAATATTTCCATAACTGGAATACTGTTCCTTCCAAATTAGTAATTCCTTACATTAAAAATGCTTATGTTCTGAACAGAATTGCTAAGTAAGTCCATATGACAATTATAATTACATACGTATACATATACTGTTAATCGTACTCCCTTCTTTCGAGTTCCCTGAGGCCCCTCCATCTATTTCACCATTTCTGTAGAGGAGAGGAGCTCCAGGGGGGGCACAAAAGAGTTTCCTTTAGCCCAAGGAGAATCATGCTGCACCTTTGCTTCTTGTAGCTTTATATTTGAAATAGTCCTGCAAGGAGACAAAAATGAACTTAACACAAAGGTGCCATGTGCTGTTTCTGATAAGGCGTACATACTTGTTTATCTGGTTTTACTCCCCAATGGGAATATCAACCTCATGGAAGACCTACAGTCTTTCATCAGGTCAGTATTCTCCTGATCAAACAAATCAAAACAAACCTAAAGTTAAAAAAAAAAAACTTTCTGGATGAGGTTCTGCTTTCTCCAGCAACTTGGAGAAACCACCAGAGGCACAGAGCCTCTCACAGAGATATGGGAGGAGGCAAATAAGTTTAACTGAATTCAGTGGGACTTGATTGTAGGTAAATGTATAATATAAGACTGTTCTTTGTAATGGTACTGAAGGCATGGAGCTAGAAACATGAGTGGGAATTCAGGATTGTCACGGGAACTCCCAAAATGTTGTTAAGAAGAAAAGTTAATTAGAAAGGAGATTCCAGCAAGGACTGAATTTTAGTGATCACTAAATGTTGGGGGGGGGGGGGCGGAAATCCATGAAAAAGGGATATTGAAACTCTTGGAGAAAAATCTGTAAGAGGGAACTTCTGTTCCATACCATTTATGACTTACAAGTTTTCTCTCAACCTTTTCACGATGAGGTTCATTTTGTCTATTCAAGCAGGACGTTTCAGTCTCTAAACACTTCATGATGGGTTTGCAAAGCCAGGTCAAGAACATATGGACGTGTTCAGTAAGATTCCATGCGCAAGACCCCGATACACAGGAAACAGGGTGTATTTATAATCAAGCAACAAGGAAATACAAGATTATTAATGCATTTGGTTACGAATTAATTATAAAGAGACAAAAGTTTAAAATAGACCCAAGTTAGCATAAGGTATGAATCTAGAAAATGATACCTTTAACTATGAAATACCAAAGGGTATATATGTTGGGTGAGTTTGCACAGCTTGATAGGGTACAATGTGTTTGGCTACTATATGGTTCAGTGTGCATTGAGTAAACACTGCTGATGGAGTAGCTTTGCGAAGGTTTACCCCTCCATCAGAATACAAACAGCTAAAACTAAGTAGTTGAATCATGTAGGCAGAAGAGCTGGAAAGTACTGGGGTCATAAAAGCTCATCATTAGCATAATAAAAATCATGCCCAGGGGTGGAAAGCGCAGATAATGAAGTACACTCCCCCCATGAAAAGATACTCAAAATCACCCTAGTGATGTTACGCAGAGACTTGCTTATTTGCATCAACCAACGATAAGTTGTATGACTTCCTTGCCTGAAACTCTATAAATATGCTGTAAAATTGCAAATCTGTGTGCTTAATTTGTGTCACCTGCCCCAACCATACCTCTTTACTTCTGTACAGAAGAAAAGAAGGGATTCTGGCTTCCATTACTTGTGTTTCATTGGCTACTCAGGTGAAGAACCCAGTGTTGGGCTGGGCCAACACTGCCAATTGGATTAATTCAATAAACTATGGTTAAATCACAGATTACTGTGCCATGTAAACACAGGCATTCATCTCTCCAAGAGAATTAAAATGCAGTTCACTTATTGGAGATACAAAGCTAATAATTATCAAATTACCAAATAAAAAAGAACATAGTTCTCAATACTTGCTGTTTTGCATAATGGTGCTCTCATACCACAACATGCTATTTGTCAAGTTTAATTAACAATTTTAAACTGCTTCTTTCCCCCAGTTTGTATGGTCCTTTAAATGATGTTCGTGATTTCTGGCATGAGGCGGATCCAAGATAGAAAATGGAAATACAGTATGCTACACATACTTTTTGCTACTTAAAAACTCTCCTTTAACAGTGTTTTTATACATTTTAAGTTTTATGCAGCATATGCTGTGATATTTGAGGTAAAAATGTTCCTACTTAAAGCAGTAGTGGAAATTCACATTTTCCATTGTCTAATTCACATTCATTGTAAGCAGAATAAAGTATCTTGAAAAAAAATGGTGGTGTATTGGCTCATCTCTGTTTAGATCTGCATCTGAACAGACTCTGAAGTCTGAACTCTATCGACAAACCTCCTTCGGGACGCGGCCCAAGTCTGCTATATATTCGGAGCGCCTTTTAAATTTCTCATGCACTTAAGTAGCCAGAGCGGCGCTAGAGCATTTCACGTGATAACTGGCGGTTGCCAGGTGCCTTACGAGAGCACTGCACAAACGAGCAAGGATCTTGGGCTCCAATTCCTATTGCTATAACTGTAACTGTCGTGCATGCACCGCATGGAATAAAGCAGTTAAAATGTATTGAAAGATGCCTCCCCCCAGCCGATATTCCTATGATTACGTACTCGCCTCGGTCTTTGTAATTAATCTCCCAAATATCCCCCCATGACTCACACATTTATTAAAAGCAAAGGAGTGATTTAGTATTCTAATTAGTCATCGGCCTCGATGACCTGCAGCCAATCAGGGATGGCAAAGCTGTAATTGGCCAATGAAAATTAACAGGGATGGCCTCGCCTCTCCTGATCCCATATCATAGTTGTTTTCCGACTCGAGACCTCCGGGTGTGGTGGACTTGCTTTTTCTCGGCGAGACTGTGGTGAGCTTTCTTCTTTTGGCTGTTAGGCTCCGTGTTGTATAAGCCTTTCCTTGTCGGTATCCGCTGCTTTCTCTCGTTTGAAAATGAGACCTCTAGCACGGCGTTTGCCTTTTATTTGCTTCTTAAAGCGTTTTCTTTTCGAATCCGCTAGCGCTACTTAAACATTTAGCTAGCTTGACGCTCAGCGGCGTGCAGTTACCTTGTCGGTGGCATGGCATGGCATGGCATGGCATGGCGTGGAGTGTGAGCCCAGCCGTTCTCTGGCTTGAGTTGAGTTCGCGATTTAGGGCGGGATTGGATAAAAGGAGGCTTAAAGGAAATGGCGCACGAGGGAGAAGGAAGCAGAAACAATAGTGGTCTGCGTTTGGTTGGCATTGCCTAGTTTGCTTTATTTTCCTTAGAAATCCAGATTTAACCTGCTTCTTTCTCCTCCGGGTAAGCGTCTTTTCCTTCCAGTTCCCGCCTCCTTCATGTACTGCCGGAAGTTTGGGGAAATGGGTGGCCTCCTCCAAGCTGACGCTGAAGGGGAGACGCGTGCACCGTTTTGGGCTTGGGTCCAACGAAGGTATTAACAGCTGTATTCAACTCTTCACAGCAGCGCTGTCGTCTTTGGGATGAGGCCTTATCGCCCCGAGGGTTCCAGAGCACTGCGTTTCCCCATGAGGTCCGCGATTTAATCGTGGCTGGGATCGTGTAGTCGGGGCTTTATGTGCTGCAGATACGTAGGTGTTGGAGGCCCTGATAACTAGAAGAGCCTTCGGAAGGGCAGTTTTCTGTCCTAGACCTCTGTTTGTTTAAACCCTTTCCAAGTTCACTTTTGACGCGCGATGCGGGTGGAGCCGGTATTGCGCTACTAGTGGTTCTCAGTTGAACACGGTGTTAACGGAGCTGTTTGCATGTCTTCGTTAATTCAGACTGGAAGAGCAGCACCAGTAACTTAAAAAAAAAAATAGGATGGTGTACAACAGAATTTATGAACACTAGCCAAAACAGAAGAGCCGGTTTGGTGTGGTGGTTAAAGCATCTGGCTAGAGCCCAGGAGACACTGAGTCCCAGTCCCGCCTTAGGCACGAAGCCAGCTGAGGGGGGCTTGGGCTAGTCCCGCTGTCTCAGCCCTAGGAAGGAGGTAGTAAGTCACTTCCAAAGATCTTGCCAAGAAAACTGCAAGGACTTGTCCAGGTAGTCACCAGGAGTCAAAAAACTCAAAGGCATGCATGCATGCACACAGGCACACAAAAAAACCCCTCAAAGAAATAAAATGATAGCACAGTTGTGCCAAATTAGACTTGGTGAGGCTCTAAGCTATACAAAGCTTGGAGGCCCCTAAGTTGCAGCAGAAAATCTCATCAAGGTGTGTACCAAAACAGGATTTTGGGTCTCCACAAAAATTTGAAAACACACACACGTGTGCCTTTTAATTATTTAATAGCGAGGTATTTAAAGGGAAAAATACAAATTGAATGAACTTGTTTTCAGAATCAAAACTGATAACCACATGCAACTTGAAACTTTTTCTTGATTTCTCAAAAGCAAAAACATGAATTATGTGTTCAAATGATATGCTATGCAGCTTATTGTCATTTTAAAACTACACATAAAAATTTGCTACAGGAGATTTTAAGAACTACAGTACACATGAAAAGCCACATAAAAATTTTTTTTAAAATTGAGGCCCTAAGCTGTAGTTTGTTTAGCTTATGCCTAAATCCTGTGTATATACTATACTTTCACCTTTAAGTAAAACAGTTGGCAACTAGGTTACCAGCTTCAGTCATACCTATGCCACATGCAGCATTTACTGTTAATGCGTTAAGAATGTGTATAGAAAGGATTGAGAATGTGGCTAGAAGGAGTTAATATATCCCCCCCAAAAGAGAGGTGAAACATTTCAAGAAAAAGCAATATATGAAGCAGTATATGGGTATGGTAGCAAACAGGAAGGAAATATATGGAGAGATATAGTTGCTAGAGCAATGCTGACTAGTTTTTGTTGTTGTTTGCTTTTATTCTCATTTCTTTGCTTGTTCTTACTCCTTTTCTGCATTCTACATTGTATTGTTTACCCCCAAAAGGAATGATGTGATTATGTATGCAGTTTAATTGCTGTTTGTGCTGTTGGGCTTATCATAAAGCACCTGTAATTATCTGGGATTTGATGTATTATAGACTGACAAAAGTCCCATGTGATTATACTGTAAAATCAATTTAAATGATACAGCTTTATAGGTAATGGTGAGAGAGATCTCCAGCAAGGGTGTCTTTGGGAAACAGTGGGATGGAGTGGTGAATGGAGTAGATAAAGATAACATATTTCTTCATATTGTGATAAATTCCAAAATTTTGGCATACAGTTTAAAATACATTCAAGTTCAGTAGAAATAACATTTCATTGTAATGGCTTCAGTTTAGAGGTCAGTAATTTAACAGATCTTTCCCTTAGTATCGTTGCCTTCCGTGAATATTCTGTGTCACTGGCCCAAAAAAGATTATATTCCTATTCAGCGCTCATAAAAGCTTTATGTGAGGCTGGTGTAATGACATGGACCATAGAAATTAGTCTTTAATGAAGCTGAGGCTTGGGATACAAATACCTCTGCTAAGTTTAGATTATTGTGTTTATTTCTGAACATCTGATATGACTTAAAATATTTTCTTGTTCCATAGGTTGAATAGGAGACATAAACGAGATGAAATCCCTTTTGGTCACTGCTGTCATTGTTACCTTTGTTCTGGCTTTGTTCCTCCATTCAGGTAAGTAAGCGAACACAACAGCACAGGTAGTCCTTGCTTAAGGACCATTTGTTCAGCGACTGTTCAAAATTATGATGGTACTGAAAAAATGGACTTATGACCTGTGCATGAAGTAATAGCTGTTGCAGCGGCCCTGTGGTCATGTGATCAAAATTCCAGCACTTGGCAGCCCGCCTGCACTTAAGACCAGAGGGGTGCTGCATCTTTCCCTGCCCACCTATCTCCCCCCATCTATGCCCTTTTGGTTGCCCTGCACAGTGGCACTCATCAGTGGCAGCGCCAGGGCTGAAGTAGAGGTCCAGGGCCTTCAGCAGTCTCAGCCAATGGGCCTGCTATTTGGAGAATGGCAGGAACCCCCTTCTTGCAGTGATTTGGAAGACCTCATTCTCCAAATAGTGCGCCCCATTCCTTTTGCAAATAGCACACCCATTCTCGGGAGACCTGGGGAAGACCAGAAAGTTTCCGAAGGATTGCGAGAATAGGGCACGTGATTTGGAGAAGGAATGGCACAAGTGGCTTGGAGAACAGTGCAAGCAGCCTTAAGAAGAAGGCCTGGCACAGCCAGCAGCTGCCTCACGTATAGTAGGGTCAGGCCAGGTGTGCCTCATCAGCAGCAGGAGGAAAATGGCAAAGGTCAGTTGGGCGCAGCAGAGCCTGTGAAGTGCAGGGTGGCAGGGGCAATTGGGTTTTTGCACAATGGTGCTGGGGTGGCTGGCCATGGTGTGGGCCTTGAGATGGCATTTCTCAGTGGCAGCGGCGCTGGGGGTGGTGGCAGCTGGCTGAGACTACTGAAGGCCCTGGGCCTCTACTTCAGCCTTGGTGCTGCTGCTGACTGCCACTGTGCAGGGCGGCCAAAAGGGCATAGATGGGGGAAAGATAGGCAGGTGAGGGGAGTTGCAGTGCCCCTGGAGTTGTAAGTGCTGCTGGGGTGGCTGAGGCTTTGCGTCACATTGCAGCACCCCCCCAACTTGTGTGTGGCCTGTGCTGGGCCTCCCCCACCCCCTTGAGGCACCCCCACACTCCTTACCTGGGACTCTGTCCACTTAATGACCCATGATTCTTGGTTAAAGATGGCAGCCAGGAGTGCTGGGATTGAGGTCACTAAATGAAGCAGTCATGTGATATCTCACTTTACAATTGTATCACTGAGCAATGGAAATTCTTGTCCCAATTGTGGTTAAGTGAGGACTACCTGTAAACGACAACAGAATGCGAACAGTGCAGTGACCAGAAGAATAGAGAAGTGAAGGTGGCTCGTCGTTCAAAGGGATGACTAAGCAGATCAATTTTAGCTTTAATTTGATGGCTTAGAATTATGTTGGTGGTGTTCTGAATAAAATGATAGGAAAAAAATACCCTATGAATAACAGATTCTTCGTTGGAATTGTATGAACCAGTCTTTTATAATCACAAATTGCTGAAGCAATCCTAGAGATCCACCTTCAAGGGAACCCCTTTTTTAAGGTGACATGAGCAAAATGTTTTTGCAAGGAAATATTTATCACTTCCTTGATTTGACCAGCTAATCCTTTGACTCATTTTTATTATAGGAAAAGGCAGCTATGACGCTCTGTGTTTTCAAGACTAGATGTTGACACTCTTGCATAAGGGAAGACTTAATCTAGGATTAGTTAGTGGCCTAGACATGCTCATAAATTCAGTTACAGACAACAATGTAGACAGTGTATTGTGAATGTGAGATTCTTATTTATAAGGTACTTGTCCAGGCTTAAAGTTCACAGCATTTACATCTTCAAAGGATTTTTTATTTTACTGTGTGTGTGTGTGTGAGAAGCATTCTTGACTCCTGGCAATTACATGAACAACTCTGTGTAGTTTCCTTGGCAAGATTTTTGAAAGTCGTTTGCCATTGCCTCCTTCTTAGGGCTAAGAGACAGTGACTGGCCCACAGTCACCCAGCCGGCTTTCATGCCTAAGGGAGGAATAGAATGCACAGTCTCCTGGTTTCTAGCCTGGTGCCTTCACCACTAGAGCAAACTGGCTCTCTTTTTTTGGTTGGTGATCCACTTGCATTCTACCAGTTGTTTATCCTGCTTCATTGCTTTCAGTTTGCTGGTGAATTAAGGAGCTGAAGGAGCTCTTGCCAGAGAAAGACAGCATGTTGGAATGCTAGGTTGAAGCTTCCCAAGTGATTTCAGGAATCCATCCAGATCATCTAATTCAGTACTGGCTGGAATTTGTTCTTTGGCCCACTCTAGATGTAGTTTTCAGCTGGGGAACAGTCTGTATAAAGCCAAATAAGTAGCTGTAAAGCTACTGCTGCTTAATTCATCTGCTTATTTAAATACGGCGGCGGGGGGTTCATATATTATATCATTGTTATGATATATGTCATTCTACATCAGAGATTCACAGCTTTTTCAGTGGACAGCCACCACTGTGATTTCACACAGTGTTGAAGCCAGAAGGTAAAAATTAGAAACGGCTGTCTCCTCTTCTACAGCAACAGTGCTTGGTATTGTCAGCAGTGCAGGTTCATTGTAATGAGGTTCTGGGTCTTTGAACATTTCTGTAGTAGAATGTAAGGGCACAGAATTCTTGTTACGTTAATTTGCGCAATACATTCTTGGTTTTTAACTTTTGCTCTAATACTGAGAAAGTTGCGATATATACAGACACTCACTAACCTGACAGCAATGCAGAAGAATGCAATAGATCTCTCAGTCACAGTCATACAACCACAGATGCCTCAAGGCTAGGTTCACTATTTTCTCTTTCCTAACACTGGTAGTTGGGCTTAAGTTTTCAGATTAAGTTAGAACTCCTCACTGGGTTAAGAAATGGCACCAGTCCTAATTCTACTCATTTGATTCTGTTCAACTGAATGGCATGGTGCCTCTTTCACATGACTGCATGATTATTGTTTGTTTATATGAAATATGACACCTGATGGTGGTAATACATTTGATGGAATAATTAAATGTATTCTTTTTATTATTGTTAGACTAACAGTGTAGGTAGTCCTTGCTTAGCAACCATAGTTGGGACTGGCAACTCCTTCGCTAAGTGCTGTGGTCGCTAAGCAAAACATGTGACTGCAGTGGGCTTATGACCTCACTTCTGCCTTGGTCATTAAGCAGATCACCACAGTTCAGCGGGACATCACGTGACTAAGACTTGTGATTTCACTCCTACGTTCTCCATTAACTCTGCTTGTCAGGAGCCGGTTTCAAACAGTTGCTAAACAAGGCAGTCAGTAAGCGAGGACTACTTGTTGCCTGTTTTCTAATAGGGATTCAGTTTCAGGAGAGAAAATTGTACTTAGCTGCTGCTTTTTTTTTTTCCTGTTTATTTAGGAAGTGCTTTAGTGTGTTACAAGTGTAATGGTTTGAACTGTAACAAAAATGTGACCTGCATAGGCAACCAGGATGCTTGCATATTAATACGGTTTGGTAAGTATATTATTTTACCTCATTTATGCTTAGTTTGTGAAGAAATATACAAATTTATTAATGAGATTTTTAGGCTGCCTGATTCCAATTATCCTGGGCAGCTTAATATGTACACAGACAATAAAATCAGCAATAAAACTCCAATATATAGCATCACCTAGAAGGAACAACAACCAAACTCTCTCCCCCAAATTGTGTCAGTTTTTGACTCCTGATGACTGCCTGGACAGGTCCCTGCAGTTTTCTTTGCAGTGTTTTTCAGAAGTGGTTTGCCATTGCTTCCTTCCTGGGGCTGAGAGAGAGTGATTGGCCCAAGGCCACCAGCTGGCTTTGTGCCTAAGGTGGGACTAGAACTCACGGTCTCCTGGTTTCTAGCCTAGTGCCTTAACCACTACCCATACTGGCTCTCCCCCCCATTAGCAGAGAGAAAAACAGACAAAGGCACACCCTACCACATTACCCCAAGGTCTGGGGAAGAGCTATGTTTTTAATACTCTTTGAAAGGCTGGTAAAATGGCAGGCCATACAAATCTCCAGAGGGCAGGTGCCACAGAGAATTCTTCCTGGATCCTGGAAGATAGCATTTCTTAATCAGTGGGATGTGGAGCCCAAGCAGGAGGTACTGGGATCAATGCCTAGGTGGCTAGGCTAACAGTACTGATTCTGCCCATTTCGTCAGGATTCACAGGCTTGTTGGTGGCATCAGCAGGCCAAAATGCAATCGGAGTAATTTGACCGTGACAAAGGACAGATGGTATCATCCTACCCTGAGACAAAACTGAGATCAAGTGTGTGACTTCCAGCATGTGTTGGGCCCTCAGTTCCATTCCCCACCATCCTACCTCCAGCTCCTTAGGCCACAAGAACTGTTCTTCCACAGACAAACACTGTTCTATTACACAGGTTCTCCCCAAAGAATTCTGCCAAAGTTGCCCAGCTTGGTCAGTTAAGGTTGCAGTGATAATTATACACCCAATGCACCAATATACTTCCCATAATCCAATTCTTCCTCATACACCTCCCCCTTTTATCTCATATAGGTAAAGATCAATCTCTGCCCAGCAGGCCCCACCTTGAGCTGTGAAAACTAAGGTGGAAAAAGTCTGTTGATTTACTTCAGACACACTAGACTTGGCTTTTGTATTGTCTTCCCTCCATATGTTTTATATAATGCCATAGGATAACCTGGCATGCTATCTGTGCGGTGTTGAAGCAGAATGCTTTTTGATGATAAGGGTGGGTTGTGGTGGAGAGGCTCCAGCTCTCCTGTCCTCGCTGGAGAACAAGTTTGGATAGAACCCATCAGCTGATCTCCCAGCTGCTGAGTTATAAAAAAGCAAATGAAGGAAGAGAAGCCTTGCGTTGAAAGAAAGAGATGAGACCCTTTTTTGGGGGAGGGTTTAATTAGGTAAACAAGCAATAAAAAAAATGAAAAAGGGAAAGGGATACACATGCATACATAAAATAAACTTTACACTAGAGCAAAAGTTGGAATGAAAATGTGATTTAAAAAAAGGACTCTCAAGGGCCAGATAAATACCTTGGAAAGTAGAGAAGTGGGGGAGAACTGATGCTGAGAAGCCTTGTGTCTTGGAAGAACAGTTAATGGTTTTGCAAGATTAAGAGCAAAGTAAGAGTTGTACCCCCACGTGCCTTCCTCAGAAAAGCAGTTCTCTAGCAGGAAATGACAGCTCTGCAGACCCCTAGAAGAGTCAAGCAGGTAGGCTTATCCGAAATCCCAGGGGCTTGAATTTCAGATTGAAGTTTCAAAAGTGAGAAAACTGACCTGTGTTTCTAATAATGCACATTTTCATTGTCAAATGACAACTCAGAGGCTCTTAGTCACTTTATAGGAATGCAGTCCCCACCCCACACACACACAATTTGGGGATTATGTCCTTTTGTGAATTGAGTTGAACTGATAACAGCTACTCTTCCTCTGGTATTTTTTGTTTTTAACATGTTTGTTTTTTAATTCTAAGAACGGTTAGAATTAGGCTACTTTATGTTTGTACTAATAAATGCTTGTTTTACTAAAACAAGTGCTTAATTATACAAACTGACTTAAAACTTGTTACTGAGAGGCTTAAGAAATCATTGCTTATCTTACTTTCTCCCTTTTTTGGTGGAAAAAAAATAGTATTTCTTAGTTGTTCTGTCTTGTTTGGCCTGTGGCTGTTATCAAATGGTGGAATAGAGGAGTGATAGAATAGAGACGGTAAAACCTTTAAGTGAAATAGGATGTCTCTGATGTACAGGTTAAGGATTTGGGCCAATGCAAAATCTTTAAAGCAGCTTTTTTGGTTAACTTCTATTTTGTAATGTTATATAGAATTCTACAATATCATTTAAGGGGTTGTTTTTAACTTAACCTATAAAAAGGCTGTGAAATTGTTGAACAGACATCCTTTTCTACAGATACACACAGAAAACTCTTTCTTAATTAAACAGGACGGGACCTAACTATATAATCTTGTTTTTGTTTTTTTTCTTTTAAGCTGCAAGTAATGTATCTGACTGCTGGAGGTATTCCGATTGTAATACAGACTTTATTGAGAACCATTTCCCAGACAGAGGCTTCAGATTCAAGTGCTGCACATGGAATTTGTGTAATGATAGTCCAGTTACAGTAGGTAGCAAAGTAGTCCTCAGTGTGGCTTTCTTGCTGGCTGTTGTCCAGATGTTACATTTTTAGTCTGGATCTTAAGTGGGGCATTGTTTTCAGTTTAAAAAGATACTGAACACTGGTGTTTCACGAGAAAGCATTGCTGCTGGAGAAGATTAAGTTATTAAGATACAGTATTCATTACATGCAATTTGTTTGCTATGCTGCACTTTTCATACTTTCCCTTACGTTACTTAATTCTATTTGGAAATTTACATCTAATCTGTAAGATTAACATTCATATAGCCAAATATTGGACTTATATGAAGACCTACTTGTGCTGGGAAGCTACTTTTGAATCTCATAAAATTGCGAACCACATTTTAACTTGTAAGCAACTGTTGCAATAAAAGTGCTATTGTATACTTAGGTCTGGATTGATTTTTTGATCTTCAGGCTCTTCGAAGCCACAGCTGAAGCTTGTCCAGTATGATAAACCACTCTAGGTAACAGTGAATGAACACACCATCTCCTTGCCACTTTTGTGTGTGGTTCCTTACCAATGTTTAGTGGCTTTTTTGTGATTAAATGAACTGTCCAAATACAGAGTGGCCACTGTTCCAAAGTAGCACTTTGAAGCCTATTTATTGCGAGTACTGTTACTGCTAGCAGGAAATGATATTCTTTGTTTGGACAATGTGCTTTACCTTAGAAAAGCCACAGCTTGAGATTAAAAAGTTGGATGTAACAGCAGTAAGGAGGCAGTGTGAAAATGTGTTAATTAGCCAGTCTCTTTTGAATCAAATCTTTATTACAGTGAAAGACCAATATAAGCCTCTTTTGGTGATTATTGTCAAATGCATTCTTGCTCCTTCCTAACTGTGCTGTATAGCAGTGTAGGTTTTGTTGAAGACTCCCACATATAGAACAGGCAAGAAGGCATTATGTGAGCAGCCTTACTAATTATCGCTAGTAACCTTAGCATTTTCTGTATCTCTCTGCTGCCTTTTACTGGTCATCCAGATTTTGTAGCCCTAGGAGGAGAAACATTCTATAACATTTAAGTTAGTCTCTCATAGGATCCAAGACAATGCTTCTACATAACCTAGTTTGGAAGGAGGATTGGAGAAAGAGAGCTTGACACATGACCACGGGAACAGTTTTTATCCATGTAGTTGGATTTGATATTGGTACAAATGTACAACAAGAAGAGGTCAAGATGGTATCAAACATCTGTTTTGGCCGACCTCCTTCCCCCCCATTCTTCATCCGTTTCATGGGCCGTATCTGGCTTCTGTTAGATTTTTCTTTAAAAAAGGAATACAAATGTACTACATGAATGCTGTATTACCCTGTTGTGTTCTTTAAAAGCAATTGGGAGCCCAACTTAAATAAGCTAAAAGACAAAAACATTTTTAAAAGAAGAAATGGATTGAATATACAGGTAGTCCCCAGTTTAAGAATGAGTTCTGTTCCCAAGGTCACACACACTTTCAAATGAACAATCATTCTTCTTGTTCCCCAAGATGTGCTTTTTTCAGAAACTTTAGGGATTGTGAATTCAGTTCAATTAAATTAATTCTAAAATCATTAATACTATTGTAATGCAAATACAGATTCCATTTATTCCTGTTGGAGATAATGGACTTTCAGATAGGAAAACATCTTATTAGAATTAATACATGATTACCGCAGTAAGACTTCTTTATGCACAATTTTCGAAAACCCAGATATTACCAACAATACAAGAATGGTTGTTAAAACTGGCAGAAAATGACAAACTGACTTATTAAAAGAAAACTCAATTACTACCTTAAAGAATGGAAACCATGGATGGACTATTTGCAAAATGCAGGTGGGGTGAAGCTTACATGAGGATTTGAAGATTAGATTATAAATGTAATGGGATATATTAGACAAAGAATTATTCTTATTTAATGTATTAAAAACTAGCACTTATGATAGCCTTATTATTTCTAAGACCAGAGATAGATTG
Source organism: Liasis olivaceus (assembly GCA_030867105.1). Classification (NCBI taxonomy): domain Eukaryota; kingdom Metazoa; phylum Chordata; class Lepidosauria; order Squamata; family Pythonidae; genus Liasis; species Liasis olivaceus. The sequence continues at coordinate 78,880,530 of CM061349.1, forward strand.
GAAGTTATCTATTTTTCATGCCTTTTCTTCTTTTACTTCACTTTTTCTTTTCCTTTTTTTTATATTTTGTATTTCAAATTTTCTATTTCTAACTTTTAAATATGTATCTTTAAAATTCCAATAATATATTTAAAAAAAATACTATTGTAATGCGTTTTTCCTTTTGTTGATTAGTTTAACATAATACAATATATGAACACACACAACGGTCTTTGGTATTATAATTAGGCAGTTGGGAAACAGATATTCTTACCTAGATCTATTGGTAGATCCCTACCCAGAATATACCAGTAGATTTTCATGTGGATTCTTTTAACCACCGCCGCTACATTGAAATTAATATAAAGTGGATGAATGTGTTGTTTGAAATATGTCCACAGTGCAAAGCTGAGATCTATGCATTATATAATACACAATACTGATTATCAAAATGTTTTCCTGGTTGCTTCATTCATGGAAGTTCTTCTATTGGCTAGTCTTTCAGATCAAAAAATTGACAGAGTAATTAAAAAACAGGCAGTAGAGCTTCTCCAAATAATCACCCTGTGAAGTCTCAGTGATACAACTGCTTGGAGGACAGAACAATTCCATTATTAGTAAGTCACTGGGATGAGTATAAGCATTCATCCAACCTGTTAAAAAGTATCTTTAATTTTAATACAGACATTTATTTTGAAGTTGATGCTATTGGTGTTTTTGCTTCAGAAAAACTCAATCTCAGCATGCCTGTTGTTACAACAAGGCTATTTTTTTTTAATGTTGGAAGGAAAAGTGGTCTCCAATCTTTTGGGGAAGCATTTGGTATTTGGGAAATTGTCCTAGATGCAGATACTCCTTTGCAGCATGGTTGCAAAGTCACATCCATTTCACAGGATGACAGACTGGTGAGGATACTTACCCAAAGAGCAGAATATAAAGCAAAAGATGAGGCCTGAGGCCCAAAACACAGACCCACACTTTTGAAAGCCTATTTTTCTGTTCTAACAAAGCCTTCAAAACACACACCTGCTACTTGGAAACTGCCAGTTCTGGCCATTGCTCAGCATCACTCCACTACTCCCCCCCTTACAGCACTTTCATCAAGCTGACAAATGTCTGACGACTATGCTTTCATTCTAAATCACCACCAACACCCACATGCACAAAATTATTAAACACATTTTCAAACATTGCTTTAAGAAACAATGTTCTTCACTTGTCCCTCCCAGGAACAACCCTGCTATGATGAAGCAGCATGGCAGGACTTGGGGGGGATGACATGCCTACCCATTATGAATGTTGCCATAGTTTACTCACCCCAGTGTTTTACCTACCCCCCTCTGAACAATAACCACATGGATTGAGCTGGCATAGTACAATCTACAAACCCAGCTGGCTTGGTTAATTTATGATTATTATGCAAAATGAGAAAATCGAATTGAATAAACCACAGGTAAATGTATTGCCCAAGCACAGCCATTGAGTGCTTAGAACTGCACCTTCTTAGACTGGTGAACTGATTTCCTGAAAGCACATGGAATGTTCAAACTCTGGATGGGCCATATTGGTTAGCTGTAAGATTACTAGATCTGAGCTGCAAAAATCAGGATGACCGCTAGATGGTAGTAAAGAGGCACAGAACATTTGTAACTCTCTTGCTTCCATCTCCGATTGTCCAGAGTTTTGTATTTCAGATCTGGTAGCCCTAGAATGCCTTCCACTGCAGAGGAAGAGATTCCAGATTGTTCTTACTGGTGTGCAGAGCGCAGCAAAGCTCTCAAAAACTCTGCTCTCAGGAAAACCACACATCAGCATGAGAGCTTGCAAAATGCAATGTCCATATTTTGCTCTCCAAAGAAATTCCAGTCAGAAAATATATACTAACTGGTTTTTATTGATAAAAATGCAAAAACTTCATAAAATACAAGTTGCATACAAAATATAGGAAATAACAAAGACTTCTTCTCATCTTAGCATCCAAGATGTATCCACAACAAAGTCTCTAGCTAAAAACTCTCAGAGAAGAGGTACACTACTTGGTTATTAGTTAAACTACATAACCCATAAAACTACATGATGGATAAAACTATACACGACTGAAAGGCTCGGCATCTAGCCTTCCCATTATATTGCCCGCATGTACCCCCCCACTGAATAACTAGCATACACATGCCAATAGGTGGCAGTAAATAGCACAACACAGTCACAAGATGCTTTGTTTACATTAACTCATACAGTAGACGTAACAATTTTGTTGTACAGATAACGGGATGACTTTCTTCCCATGAGAAAATCCTGACACATTGTTGAATTGGACTGAATGCCATAAGAGCAGTCATGGGAGCAATACAGAGCCTCTATACAAAGACACTCCTGCTGGGATATTTTTTTTTCCCCTCAGCATTTTTGGGAGCAACTGCACTGAAACTTAAACACTTTCCTAAACCCTAAATTATTAGCTGTTGTGAAACAATAATAGTATTGCATAATTCATCTGCTGAATACTTTATTGAAGGGCTTTCATATGTTATGTTGATAGAAAACTGACATTCTACAGCAGAGATTATGAACCTTTTCAGTCAATAGACACCATTGTGACATTTCACGGAACACTGAAACAGGCAAATATTAGATTTTGCTGAGTCCTATTCAATGGCAGTAGTGTTGACTATTGTGAGCAGAGAAAGTTCATAATAAGGTCCTTTGAACATTCCTGAAACAAGATGCAACAAGGCACAAAACGTCTGTTACAGTAACAAGTAAAGGAGCCCTTAGGTAATATATTCTCTATCTCCTAATTTTTAAACTCTGGCTCTACTATTGAGAGAGACTTGATACATGAACAAACCCACTAACTTCCCAGCTTTGCAGAAAAATACAGCATGCACTGTTTGATGCATTAGAAAATGGCTATATTGTAATCATGATATCTCATTGTATAAAATTTCCTCAAGTGTTGTGCATATCACCATATTATTGCCAGTGTTATTATACAGTTATCATAAATGAGCATTTGGGGGGAACTGACATTACATTTGTCATGATGCAAATGATGTGAAGTATATATTTGTATTATTTGGACAATAAGGCAAAACAATGGAAGTACATAATTTATGGGTTTTGTGTTACAAGGTTTGTGTTATAGCATCATGATGCATATATTATTTTGACATCATAATGGTTTTTACTGGATGCCTACAGTACCATATGTATTGATTTGTATCCGTTTGGTTCCTATATCCATCTTATCTCCTATATTTATATGGACGTAGGAATGGACATGTATGACAGACTGAGTACATGAGACCCAATCAAAGCAAACTAGAAAAGACAAAGGGTTTCTTCTGGAAGTTTTCAGTTTATGGAAAAACACTAGAATGAAGATAAGAAGACAAAACAAGAGGTGGCTCTCAAAAGAAGAGAGAATTCCTATATGAAATATACCAGGCAACGACACTCAAGTGGAAAAGTACCAGGAGTCATGAGAACATTAGCTGGCTGGGACCAGCCAAGCCTAACAGGAAGTTATAAAATGGGAATTGCTACTTGCTACTTATGAGCAGATTGCCTATAGACATAGACTTTGTATGGACAAGTATCATGAAATATGGGACTCATTTATACAAAATACACTGGATAAAAACAGGATAGTCATATATTAGAAATATATATATATGTACTTGAATAATATTTACATTAGACAAGCATATATAGAATTGGAACTATGTACTATTATAATGATGTATTAATTTTTTTGTTGTACTTTTTCACTTTTGTGTTAAAGCACTTTTATGTATTTTTTTCCTTTTTTTGTAATTAAAAATAAAATAAAATGGGGATTGTAATACTTTTCAGCCATCACACATCGAATGAGGTATTGTGCAGAGAGGATGTCCCTCCTTGATTCTTGTGGAACTTTATCCCTAGCCTGACCAGTTGGACTTTGAACTTGGAGGATAGGCATGGGTGCACAAATAGGTAAATGGAATTTTTAGTTCAGAAAATAATAATTGTAAACCAGCATTTGTTTCTAAGTTTCTGAGTTTCTGCATTAAAAAAAGTAGCACTGGAGATGCTGGCAGCAGCAGGAGTCCTTGGAGGGGGAATTCAGGTGGCATGCTCCACTAAGTTTTCAGATGGAGCCAGAACTTCTTACCGGATGAATCTCCGCAGAGATATTCCTCCTTCCTGCCCCCACACTTGCCTAATACAGTGATAGCTTAAGTTGACCACAACATTTTTAGCAATACTTTTCAGTTACTGCAGTTTATTTTCTACCAAGGATTCTGTTTGGGAAACGGCATTTAGATTTTCTTTTTGGCGGTTTTATTTTAAAAGTACCATAGTGTATTATTAGTGATAGGTACTTCATGACTCAACAATAAAACATCAGTACAGCTGAGAAGGATGTTTGTTTAGCATGCTATTGTAAATTGATTAGACTTGATTTATGATGTATTGTAATTACACTTTATTTCAGAAGCACTAAGATAAATGTTTATATTGGCTTCCCTCTAAGCATTTTGTAATACAAGAGTTGAATGAAAAGTAATGCCTCTACCACCATACTTTTAGTTTAAATAGGGATATTTTAATAAAGGAAACAGGAAAATAATTGTTGAAAAGAGTTCCTTTGTTACCCTGTATTTACTTCTCCACATAATCACTACCATTTGCTACATGCTTCTACCAAAGTTGGCCTTGTTAAAGCCATCATGAGAGAACTCCTCACTTTGTTCAACCAGATCCTGACAGTCCTTTCCATCTCTTGACTTGTGTCAAACAGATGCCCATGAAGGTATTCCTTCAATTTTGAGAAAACTGAAGCTATGCCAGTTGGGGTAAGAACATCAGATCCAACTTTACAATTGCATCTTGGGTGGCTCATGAGATGTGAAGCCCAGGGTTGCCATGTTGCAGCAAAATTTCCTTCTTGTGCTTCCAAACTCTGCTTAATTGTTTTTTTCAAAGTTTTGAGAGTTGTAGTATAGTGTTCTGAGGTGATAGTGTGTCAGATTCAAGGAAATCCATATTAAAAACACCATCTGCCTCCCAAAAAACTAACTAGTTTTCCTGCCAAAGTCTGGATTTTTATTTATTTATTTATTTATTTGGTGGGGGGGTAGGTGAAGCTTTGTGATGATATTCCCTGTACTGATGCTTTTTTCTTGGTCATAAATGTTGAGCTCATGTTTTGTTGGCCATCATGATACTGTGAAAAATTCCTTGCTTTCATTCTTGTAACATAACAATTACAACATAACAATTCTATCAGCATGGAAGAAACCCATCTCATGCAACCTTCTAATATTGAAGAATATCAGTAATGTAACCTACATGTTTCTGTAAAATGCCAAGCTTGATAACAATTTTCCTTTGAAAGATCTGATTATTCCTAATCATTCATCAACCTTTCTAATGTGAAAGTTGTCAATTGCTCTCATAGGTCTACTTCTTTCTTGATCCCACAAATCAGCACTTCCTGGTTCAAGATCTTTATATTTTTGGGTTTAGCAGTGCAGAAAACTCATGTCAACAAAATCCTCACCATAAACAATTTGCATTCAGTGATGAATTTCAATTGGAGGGATTCCTTTAGCAGTCAAAAAACACAATCATGGCAAATTGTTTGAAGTATACTGATGAATATTCACTGTAGGGTTACATTTAATGAAAAACAGCAACACCACCTTAACTCACAGTAACTTTCTACCAACTGAAGTGAAAGAATAGATGCTAAAATGTTTGAACTTCTAGCACATCAGTACTGTCATCTGTTGGCGATGTATAACATTGCAGGCATTACTTTTCATTATACTGTATCCTCTTTGGCAAACACTTTTGCTTTTTTTGCAGTTTGAATGTCAAATAAAGAGGCAAACTAAAAGATAGACTGACCTGAAGAGAAGAGGCAGCAACTGAGAAAATTGGGGAGAGAGAAGCATTGATTTCCTTCCCCAGAACTGGCGTAGTGTAAAAGTTCTTCAAGCCATTTCCCTCAGATGAGTGAAGATTCAGCAGAACGGGAGAAGCCCAACCAGGAACAAACAAGGAGAAAACATGAAAAAAAAAGTAAAGACTTGGACAAAACAGAAGTAGAAAGCAGAAACGAAAAAAGAGCTTATAGAATATAGTTAAAATAGAAAATAGTTTTACTAAGATTCATTCTACAATAGTTGTATTTACAATTTTTATTTGTAAACTTTTTTTTTAAGATAAAAGTCCCCCCCCCCCGCAGTCCCTGAAGGAAGATACAAAAAAACAATCAACTGCCCAAATTTCCAGTGCTTTGTGACTATTGAGTCTGGGTCAATCTGGTTACAGATTATGGTGGCACTGAATGAAGGGACTTGAGACCCGTGCCCAAAGTTATGGCCATTGCAGCACCCCCACGGTCACATGATCAAAATTTGGACACTTGGCAGGCCACCCGCACTTACAACTGCAGAGGCGCTTCAACCCCCCCACCTGCCTATCTCCCTGCCATCTATGCCCTTTTGGATGCCCTGCACAGTGGCACTCATCCGTGGCAGTGCCAAGGGCTGAAGTAGATACCCAGGACCTTCAGCAGTCTCAGCCAGCTGCCACTACTCCCCAGGCCTCTACATCAGCCCCAGCGCTGCCGCTGCCACTGAAGAATGCCGCCCAGGAGTGCAGTGCAAAGGAGTTTTTTGGCCTGCCGTGGCTCTGGGGCTGCTTTCTGTTCCCCCCCCCCCAGCACAAAGCCCACCCTCAGCCTGGCCAGGTACACCTTGTCAGCAGCGGGAGCAAGAAGACAGCGAAGTTCTGCTAGGCAGCAGAGTACAGGGTGGCAGGGGTCTTGGAGTGCAGGGTGGCAAGGGTGACTATGGCTGGGACTAGGCTGGGGCAGCTGCGACTTCCCAGTGCATGACAAGCAGCCCCAGAGCTGGTGTTTTTGGGGCTGCTTGCCACCCCGCAAGGCAGGGTGCAGGGTGACCAAAGGACAGAGATGGGGGACAAGATAGGCTGGTGGGGGGAGTTGGAGGCAGTCCCTTACCTGAGGCTCAGGAGGGGAGGACCAAGCCTGGAATGGCCTGGATTGGGGTAGGTAGTCGCTTAATGACCTGCAATTAATGACGGCAATTGGGAGTGCCGGGACTGCGGTTGCTAAGTGATGTGGTCATGTGACATCTTGCTTTACAACCACATTGCTGAGTAATGGAAATTCTAGTCCCAATTAGCCAAGGACTACCCATATTGGCAGTTCAAAAAAAGAACCTGCAACAGAGAGGTCATCTGGCAGCCTGGCATTCAGTTGTCATCTGATGGAACTTTGGAGGCGCACCTTCTCTGTAGCTGCTCCAGTCCTTTGAAATAGCCTCCCACCTGAGATCTGAGGGATCCCTACCCTTTTAGCCTTCTGGAAGGCCATGAAGACCTTACTGTTCCCCTAAGCCAGACCTGCACAACTTGGCAGTAGGTAAGGGCTGAAATTGAATAGGCTAAACGTCTTTGGGCCGCAGATAGGCTTTTAGTGCCTCACTGTCAGGCCTAGCCCAAGGAACTCCAGGAGACCATGCAGATTCAGTTCAGCAATGTTTATTAGCTACAACCTCTAGCAAGAATCTTCCCAGACTGAAACTAGTTCCCAAGGCCAGCCAGTCAAAACAGAGTGAATTCCTCAGGGAGGTGCCAGCCTCATCCTCTTATCTCTTCCTCGCCCCTCAGGAGACAAAAGAGGATGCTTCTCTCCCTGAGTCTGGCCTTCATAATTCCATTCCATCACACTCACTTTCCAAGTAAAGTTATAATAAAGGGATAATGTTTTTTATTTGCAAAATAGTTTAATCATTAATTGTACTATTATTATAGTATAATTAATGATTAAACTATTTTGCAAATAAAATAAACCATATTATAAAAAAGGGAAATTTCAATTATTACACTTATTATTTAAGAAAAAAAATATTACTTTGGTAAGTTTGAATATATTTTTAAGGTTTTCCTACCGTTTACATTTCGTTAATGGGATGTATTACACTTCTTGTCAGCGATCAGTTTATCATACTCCGGAATCATGTTTGAAATCGATGTTTTCAAAATATCTTCCAAATGTTCATCGGTTAGAGTTTCACTGCTTTGGTGAGTAATTTTGCTGCCCTCGTCACCGTCATAACGTGTCAGCGCTCACAAGCTGAGCACTGATTGGTTATTTCCTGGAAATCACCCCTACGACAGTTCATTGCGGAAACTTTATATAAAAAAAAAATACTGCATTTTTGGATCTCGCACTCACGAGCAATGTGGGCCACATGAAATCCTTTGGCGGGCTGCAAGTGGCCCACAGGCCGTATGTTGTGCAGGCCTGCCCTGAGCACTGGACTAGCATGGGGGTTGAGCTGGGAGGCTATTTGGTCTGATGCCTGGAGGAAGAGTGGTTTTATCTCTGTTTTTATTGGGTTTTGTGAGCTGCCTAGGATCATTATATGAGACTGTAATATAAGTTCTGTAAATAAATAAAAAGCAAGGATTGTGGTTTCCCCTCCTTTGCTTTCATTCATGTATCACATACACAAGCAAAGCACAACTTGTAAGACATACTTCCATTTACTTAATGATTGTTCAACTTCAGCTTACACATATAAAGAAGAACCATATTTATAATCCTGATTTTATAATTCTGCCTAATTGTTCCTACTCAAGAATGACTGAAGTAGCAGTGAGTCTAAGGTCATTTGCCCTAGCTGCAGGTGCTGGCGTAAGAAAAGCTGTTACATGCAGCTCCCCATCTGTTGAAATGAAAGCTGATGGGAATATGTTAGGCGCTAAGGAACATTATTGGAGAGAAAATTGAATGAAGAATAAAGAAAGAGCTGAGTTATCTAATCTTCCTCCTTATTCTACTTGGTAGAACAATGTGCTGGACTCTGACCATTAATTTCCAATCAATCCAAATGTGGACATGATTACAATTTTTTCCCTGTTTGGAGACATTGGGACAAATTATTTTCTTCTGGTCTTAGAAACATTATCTTCAGATACTGGAGTTCCACAATAGTTTCATCCACCAGAATGAGTTTGGTTATTGATTGCAGGGCTCATTTTTTCATGTCCTCCAAGCCATTCTACTGTATGTCCAAAAGTGCTAGTCAGGAATGGAAAGTCTTCCTAACTAGTCTGGCATTTTTCATTAGTTATGTTTGCAAATGCATGGGCTTTTTCATTCAACTGACCATTAGTCATATAGTTAACAGCCATGCAATATATTTACAAAAGACACTTTCTGCTCAAACATAGGTGGTGTTAGGTTTTTGCCAAAGTCTATGTATCATTCAGTATTTTGTCTTATGATAGTCAGGTACTATCCCCCCAAAACCTGGCTGGATATTTACACCATGTGGTTTGTAGTTCTATGCTAATCTGAGCTGTATTAGGTCCGCAAAGGTTTTTATAGTGGTTTCGGTCAGTCAGTCAGTCAGTCAGTCAGTCAGTCACACAGATAAGAACTAACTTTCCTGATAGTTCCACTTCATACAGTGTGCCTTCAGTTAATAATGCTTATGCAAGACATCACCTAAAATGGTATTCCCAGCTCATATTTGGGTGTCTCTGACTCATAAGCCTGGGGGTGGTTGGTGCCTTGATGATGCTCCCTGAGTGACTGCCACTTTTATATCTATCCTTGGATTTATTTATTTTCTATTAAGATTATTGTATATTGTAATTTTAATTGATTTTAACTGTTTTGTAAACCGCCCAGAGTTGTTTCAACAAGATGGGTGGTGACAAATTTGATATATAAATAAATAAATAAAATAATTTATTTTATGAGCCATCACATACACTCATGCACGCAACATATTCAGGTACCAGTAAGTAAAACCTATCAATACTTTGATATAGTTTTAGATGGTGAGACCCAAACAAAGAACACACTTAATACCCTTTTCTTAGTTTACTGAAATAATGCTGTGAGCTCTGTTGGTTAGTTGTCTGGTTGTCATCTTTTATTGATAATAAAATGGAGTGACTTTTTAGACCTCGGGCATGGTTTTTGGTTGTTTATTTAATTATTTTACTATTTGTGCTCTTTGTTCGTTTTGGTTGTAATCCAGAGTCATGATGTAATTTATATACTAATATCCTATCATTTAGCAACCATGAAGTGGCTATTTCAGGCAGTTCATTTGGAGTGTCATGAAAGGGCAACAAATTATGACTTATGTTATATATTTTCTTGGATAACACTAATAAAATGGATTTGTTCTAATTTCCCAATACTGAGTGCAGTAAACACAGATCTGTACAACATTCTGAAATTTTGCAACAGACTAATTCCTGATTTATTTAAGACATTTGCATCTGATATGGTAGATATGATATTATAGTTCCAGAAATAATATTCTTAATCTAGTCACAATAATGACTTAATGTTGGCTTCCGCTGTGAGTCATGGCTGACAGAAGACATCTCCGCAATTGAGCGGAGATGACGACTGCTGTGTAGAATGAAAGACCGGCGAGGAGACCAGTCCTTTGAAGCTTTCTGGAGAAGGAGAGAACGGGTGATTGCCCATGCATACTCTGTATGGCAGCTCCTCACAAGGTGACCATAAAAAAGTGGCCTCCCAGGGGTTTGAGCGCCAGGAGCAAAGAGGGATGACATCTTTGCTCTCAGCAGCAGCGGAGACTTTAATAAGGACACTAAGCCAGCCAAACTCACTTTCTAATCACATTTGGAAATGTTCAGTTTAACCACTTTATGGATATTAGAGACCTTCAAAGCAGGCAGCTTAATTTGACACCTGGTGTCAAATTAAGATTTAAGAAATTTTAAACAGACACTTAAAAATTCTGGCAGAGAAGGCATGCTGCAGGTCCCGCCTATCAGGGAACTATACTTCATGGGTCCCAGGAGGCGGGCCTTCTCAGCCATGGTGCCTGCCTTATGGAATTTTCTCCCCCTAGAAGTTAACATTCTACAGGTTTCTCAAAACCTGGCTATGCCTTCAGGCCTGGGGGTCCCAGGGGACCAGGAAGATCTTGTGATGGCTCCCTTACTGTGGCTAACATCATCCTCTCCTGTTTTTGTGTTTTTTATAGTTTTTAATAATGTTTTTATATATTTATTAGTTTTTTAAATTAAGTGTTATACGCTGCCCAGAGTTACTTTTCTGTGAGATGGGCGGCTATACAAATTTGATAAATAAATAACTAAATTTAAAATAATATACAATTGTCAAAAAGCCAAAAAAAAAATAAATAAAAGAATTTTGATTTAAGAAAGTTTTAAATGGATTGGGAGGCCAGAGAGATTTGGAATATTATTTATTTTTGCTGTAAGATCTGAAAAAGAAATATGTAATTAAATAATATACTCGTAGGAAATGACTGAAATGGAACTAAACCCATATTAGGAACTGAGGCTTGATGAAGGTTGCAAATGGACACTAAAGGGAACTAAAGGACCAGGTAGAAAAGACTTAAATTGGCTAAGCCAGCTATAACCTTTTCTGATCTTAAAGAGTTTTTTTTTTTGATAACTGGACTGAGATATTAATAACTAACATCTCAGAAAGGATACAGATTTCAATGGATAAATTTTTAGAAGATGATGAGAAAAAAATTTAAAAACTTTTACCTGATATAGACATTATAGAGTTTGAAGGCATGGAAGACAACAAAATTGAGATCACCAAAATGGGAATACAAAAGACAAATCAAGAAAAAGATCTGGACATGGAACAGCTGTGACAAGAAATCCTGGATGATGCCTCTTTATGGGATTTACAAAATTGGCTGGTGAAAGCTTTGAAAACTCCTCTTGAATACCAAAGATTGATGAAAGATCAAATCCTGCGATGCCATTGGAATGATTTAAAGATTAAGACTGTGAAGAGCAAAAAGAAGGAATATAAAGTTGGAGTATTTGATCAGGGATAAATTATTTGTTTGATACTTCTGGTAACTCCTAACGGATTTTTTGCTGAATGAGGATTGAAAAGATGACGATTTCTGGAATGCGTATAGATAAAAATTAGGTTATTGGAAGAAGAATCTTTATTTGTAAGTTTAAAAGAGGGTGAGAAGTTAGTATATTAGCTTATGCTTGGTGTGATGAAGGTTGGAAGCCACTTCTTTATTATTGTCTTTGTTGCCTCTTTTTCTTTTCTACTTTTTTCTTTTTTCTGTATTTTCTGAACTTTTTTCTTTTTTCTTATAGTTTAGTTTGTATTAGTTTTTACTGTGTTTATTAAAAACTTCATTAAAATTTAAAATAAAATAAAATAATGACTTAATGTATGAATCCAACACGTGTTTTTGCTATCACAGACTACATTATAAATACATTAATAGATTAATCTGCAATGTCTTAAGTATTTACAGCATTTTAGGACTGAGATGGCTGAATTTCTCTGGTTACTAGTATACACATGAAGATAGTAAGAAAGGGGGCGCTTAAAGCTGTGATTTCAAATGAAGTCTTAGTCTGAAAGTCTTAATCTAATGCCAAAAATAAAATAGTTTTCTGGAATAATTTTCTACTTTGTCAAGTCCTTAATTTCATATGGTAAAGAAGGGAAACACAGAAAGAACTGGTGATTGCACATCATTGGAAAATTATGTGGGGCAAGAGGAAAGAAATGAACAATGTTTGTATTAGCCTTTTTGGACTGTGCTCTTTAACACAATTTTTTGAAAACAGAAACTCAGAGGTTTGAATAATCTGCTTTTTCAAAGTAAAAAATAATAGGAGAGGATCTCTAGTGGCAGCTACTGTATATAAAAATAAAAACCTAGTATATAGATGTATGAGAAAAATAATTACAGATTCTCATTCAGAAACCTCAAGACGTCAACATGAACTATTGGATAAGAAAACAGGAGAATGATCCATAGCTTTCTCTTCTTTTATCTAATTCAGATGTGGTAATGGGAATGAAAGTTGGCTATCTGACAGCATTAATGGATGGAATAAGAACCAAGTAGCTAACATATAATCCAAAAAGGATAGCATTTGCTGTATTTCAATTACACAATCAACTACAAAGCAGCTAACTTCATTTTAGTTTACAGCATTCTGCAAACCTGGCATAAACCTGGTGGTTAGTTTATGCTTCAGTGCCATGCATCCCAGAAAACTGGATTAATAAAAAATAGCTAAGTTAATAAATGCTAGTTTGTTGCTGGTATGCAACTCCCATATTTTCTATTAACCATAATGGCTTGGATTACTAGGAATCGGAATCCAACACCTGCGGGCCATTTATTGCCCATTTCAACCATATATGACTCAATCCTTAACCGGGATACTCACAGATCCAACCTAACTCATCACGCATTTCTATGGTGAAATTTGGAAAGCACATTGTGGATTCTATATCATCTCTAGCATAAGCTCTTGAAAATAAAGATTTGTTGGAAAAATATTGCGATTGAGAAATCAGTCTTTCTGATGCTGGAAAAAGTCATTTCATATACACGTAGGCCTAAGTACATTTTCTTGCAGTTTTTCACTAATTTTTGTCACATATGCCAAGAAAGTTAAACAATTAGTGAGCCTTCCTTTCCCCTCAGTTGTCATCCTTTTCAACTGTCTGTTCTTCTTTGGCTGTTCAGATATCTGGTAACCCCAGGTGACTAATATATGTCTGTATCTTGATTTCTTTTTGAAAGACCGTGAATGTATAGCAACAGTAATTTCAATAGAATCAAAGTTTCTATCAGTGAACTGCACGATTTAGACTGCAGTCCTACACACACTTAATAAGATTTACTTTTGAATAAAAACAGGACTGTGCCACCTCATCTTAGAAACTATGGGCTGGAGTGAGGATCTCAGAAAACCAAGAAAAAATGAGAAAATTAAAAAAAAAAAACCAGTAGCAGCCAATAAAATCTCAACATGCTTGTAGCGGTTTTGCCGTCTAAAATACAGCATCGTAGCTGTAGAAGCTCTTTTGTTCCCTTCCACCATGATTACCTATTAAAAAAATACAGTTTCCTCCTTTCCTGAAAAAGTTCAAAGTAGCTAACCACGTTAAAAACTGCCAAATCACGCTAACCAGATTAACATTCCCTTCTCCCCAAAGATCCGATAATAATTAGGGATTTAACATTAATCCGGAAGTTTGTATTTTCTTACATCCCCTTTTGCTGTTTTTGAAGTCTACAAGGAGGCACGATTTAAAGCTAATCAGTGGGCTTTGACCTCTAACTCAAAGACTATTCTTCACTGTACAGTTTTAGTAGTGCTTAAAAATATTTTAACAAATTATTGCATCATTAGGGTTTTGCATTTATTTTTAGCTATTTTGGAAAAGAAATGAAACACTATTATGTACACTGATCGCACTTCAAGACCTTAAACTAGATTAACGCACTCTTGTGCCTTTGCACATCTGTTTTACAGTGACCACGCCTTCTTTTTAAAGCCATAAACATTTAAAGCGATTAAGTCAACACTATATTTACCCGCCCCCATCAGAACCGACTATTTCTGCGAGCCTCGACCGCCGCCAGAGGGCGATCGCTCATCAGGTAGGTGGCGGACATGTTTGGCTGAGCGCAGCAGACGGGGGAGAGGGTTGGGCCCCAGCTCGCTGCCTGTTTGCCGATTGGCTGAGATCTTGGTTTACGTACTGACGCGAGCAAGGTTCTCACGTCGTGCGCTGCTTGACGTCGCCGCCTCGAAACTTGTGCTTCGGCGCTCGCGTCGCGCGCGGCTCTCGGCACGATGGTCCTAGCCGACTTGAGGTCTGCCTGGACCGGGCCGAGGTGTGGCTGGCGCCGCGGCCTCTGAGGAGCGGCCTCTGCACTAGGGCCGCTCTGTTTTTCCTTTCCTGAGGAGGCGGGGGACCGTGCCCCGGGGTCGTTCCCTCCTGTCAGGTAAGTCGGTCAACCTTCTTCCACGACTGTTCCTCCCCCTAGAGAAAAGGGGTCGGTAACGTCCCAACCGGAAGTGTTTTTCCAGCGTCAAGCCCCGCCCCTTAAAGGACGCATCGCTTCTGCTCTATCCCTGTCCCTAATTGGCACCTGGTCTGAAAGGGCTCCATTGTGGAACTTTCGGAGGTGCCGTGACAGATCTTCCTCGAGACATCGGAATAGGTTTGTTTCTCCACCCCACACCTCTCCAGTGGGAGAGACGCTGATTTCCGAAAGCAAGCCCCGTGGAGAGGTTCTGTTGAATTGGGCGGAACTCATTTGTAAGCCCATTGTTACTCAAAACCCCGTGGAAAGCAGCGTCGTACTCCACCTCCTCTAACCATAGGCTAAATGAATTAAACAAATGAAGTTCACTTGCAATTTGATCATAGATATATTTACTCAAGCCATTGAACTAGGTAGAACCTACTGCTTAGCAAGGGTCTTCAAGAGTGCCTCCAAGACAAATCTGGTCATCTGTCATATTTAGGGTTGCCAGCTGTTAGGCATTCTTTCAGGAAGAATGGAGAAGGATGGTGTGATTTGGCTTGGTGTGTGCACAGATGGCATCTTTTATTGGGAAAGTTTCCAGAAAGGTAGCAATGATAGTCTTCTGCAACAAAAGCAACAAAGATATTTTCTCTCTTTCCCCATTACACTTAAGCTTTTATGGGGAAAGTAGTCTATTTTTGGATCACAGAAGTAGGCTATGATCCAGAAAAGCTTGTTTAATAATAAATTGATTAGCTTTTAAGATTGTACAAGATTCTTTGTTATCTTTATTGGAAGAGAGCTAGAAACAAACCAGAAAGTGGTAAACTTGTACATTTTATTAGATTATGTTATCTAATAGACTGGGGTAGCTGAATGGGCAAAATGCACATTCTGGAAGATTGCTGTTGTTACTGCCCTCCCCCCCAATAATCTCATTGTTTATTAACATTGCAGGTGAACCCATATTTAAGGAAATAAAGTTTAAGTACATTTTGTTGGACTATTTCTGAGCAAACAGAACATTCCCTGAAAATGGCTTAAATGTGCATTGTTATAGCCTGTGAAACAGCTGGATTGAAAAAAATTTGTTTTTTCTTTGTCAGAACTGTTTTTGTACCAATATTTGAAACCTGACCATGCATTGTAGTGTTTTATCTAATTTGTTTTTATTCTGTGAGCCTCTAGAGAACTCACTGGGGCTTGCAGTTTAAAATGTTGTTAAACTGGAAGAAGGATGTTCTTACAATTCAGCACCATGAATGTTCAAGAATATGTGTATCATTGTTTCAAACAACACTATAAGACGTTTGGGCTATTGTACTGTTCTTTTTTACAGCAAAGTATTAGAATTTCAATATAATATAAAACAAGTAATAATTGTATACATGTCCTTAGCTAGTCACAACGATGTCACATTCATTTCACCCATCCTGTTTGCCCTCTTCTGTGGGCACCCGTGAATGATTGACTGTAACTGATTCAATCCTAACTTTGAAAAAAGGAATTGCTTTCCTGGAAATTTTTGGCTAGTTAATAAGTATTTTTTATGGTTATAAGTAAAGCAGTTTATTTCGAAAATGTCAGTAATGCTGGGTGGGTCAGGTATTTCTTTTGAGACATTTTGCTTGTTTGGTAACACTTAACACATCACTGTGGTATTCTTATGATTATGGTCTTATGATTCTTGATATTTACAGGTATTTGAACTTTTTAGTATGGAAAGCTTAATGAGCACTGTGCCTTCAGTGGAGCTTTAACTTTAAATCATAGCTTCCTCAGCTGTAGAATAAAATACTTTTGAAAACACTGAAAGCAGCATTCCATGAAATGTGGAAGAGTTGCTGTTTACAAATAAAAGGAATATCTTAGCATATTTGTGTGGGGGGAAAAACTTCACTGAAATATTACATTTAATTCCAGGTGGTTACATTTAGGTTTGTAGATGTGTATATACATATGGAAACAGAAGCCAGTGTGTGCTTTTTCCTTTTGTTTTAAGATATTCACTGTATTCATTTGCTATATCCAATTGCTGAGGTGAAAATTGTCTTCATTCTTGGCCCCTGTGCTATTTCACTGCAGTTTTCAACTTAAAAAACTAGGTTCGAAGCACTTTTATGCTCTTTGTTTGATGTTCTATTTAATCCATTATCATCTGACAGCCACTTGATCATGTATATGGTATTGGATCCAGAAAAAAATAGCCAAGGTTAAGATTTCTTCACTCTTGGCTCCTGTGCCATAGTCCTTCCCATTCAACAAAATTCTCCAGTGCTTCTATGATGCTTCCAACTGTTTGGGGTGTGGGAGAGATAGTTGAGAAAAATCAATCTCTTTCTTCTTGATTTTTTTGGGAATAATCCCACAGGTAGCATCTCCTGGAAAATATTCATTTGAGTGCAATCCTGCTGGGGAGATTGTGTTTTGAGCCAGATGGGTATTACTTGATTGCCCTTAATCTGTTTACTTACTATGTATTCACAATAGTACCGAGAAAGTTTTGATTACATGATAGATAGAGCTGATTTCTGCCAAATAAAACTAATGATAATTTAATTTGCTATTGTCAGTATTGAAGTAGGAAACAAATAGAAGATATGTAACTCATCCCTGACCATCTTTTTCTACTTGTTGTCCCAGTGGTTTTTCTTGCAACTTAATAAATTGATGGCAAGGAATAAATTCATGATGGGAAAGCAGCAGGTAGAAGATAGTGTTCTTCTGTGTTAAAGCTATTCAACACAGACATTGGTTTTCCAAACCTGCTTTTCTCTTTAATGCTTAGTTCTAGCCTGACTGACATGTTTCCAAGATCTGTTTAAGCTGAGTGATAAAATAAGCCCTTGGTTATTCTTTTCATGAGATGGCAATGACTATACCTAAAATTTTAGACATGAATTATTTTGCTTAGCTAAGCAAAAAGGAGATAATTTTTAATGGTAAGGTGGCTTGGCTACATTCTGTGTATTTAATCAGGCATTATTTTCTATGATATTGGCTTTGAAAATTATATATGGATTTCTGGCATGAAAGGAAAACAGTCAAGACTCATGAAATAAAAGTAATGCATTTTCTGCTATTCAAATCTGAGTCCTTAGGGTTTAAAACAGTGTTTTAATTTGTAAAGTTTCAGTGTTGATTGTTACATGACACCATAGTTTTGTGCTATGAAAAATGAGCATGAAAGAAATGTGGACTTCATGCACTCTGCCTCTTCTTTCCATTCAGCAAGGTGAAGGACTCTAGCAGAGGTTAGTTTTACTTTCCTCCAACACATTCATGATATAAAACAACCTTCTTTAGCCTAGCATTCTGCAGATATGTTGAGCCAAAGGTAGTCCTTGACTTATGACCACAAGAGGGATTGGAAAGGACATTAAGTGGTGCAGTCATTAAGTGAGGCATCATGTGACTGCACCTGATTTTACGACCTTTTTTTGCCACAGCTGTTAAGTGAAATATCATGTGACCATGCCTTTCAACCTTCCCTGCTGGCTTCCCCATTGACGTTGCTTGTTGGAAACCAACTGGGAAGGTCGTAAATGGCAGTCAGTTGCATGACAGTTGCCAAATGCCCGAATCACAGTCACATGACCGTGGGGACGCTGTGGTGGTTGTAAGTGCGAGGACTGGTTGTAAATCACTTTTTCAGCACTGTCATAACTTTGAATGGTTGCTAAACGAATGGTTGTAAGTCAAGGACTACCTGTACAGCTCATTTCATTCACAGCCACTGCGGGCAGTGTATGTTGCTTGGTAATGATGGATGCTGTAGCCCAACACATTTAGAACATAGTCCAGAGAAGACCTGTTCAGATAAATTGATTATTTAAATAAGCCAGCTAAGCTTCTAATAGTGGGAAGCTGTTTGTTTAGAAACAGTTTATTAAGCTATGATTTCTGGTTAGGCAGTAATAAACCAACTTTTGTTGAAATGAAGTAAACTCTCCTGCAGTCCATCGTCTGATTTTGCAGTGGGGGGAAGGGGTAGATGTACATAAGCCTGTGGTTTCACTTAGAGTCCTTTAGCCTTATCCATATAATATAAGTCGTTGCTTTTAACCTTTGATATATAATAGCTAGGCATCTAATTTCCTTATGTCTGCAATATTAAAATATGTTATGAGAAACAAAGCATTTTTTCTAACTATGATCCTAAATGTTTTTAGGGTCTGATGGCTTGTTTGATACTGAGTTTGTTATGAAATTGGTTATCAAATGTACTATCAACTTTTTAAAAATTATTCATTTCTAGATTGATATGTATATTAATTTATTACATTGAGTTATGGCAGAAACAGTTGAAGTTTAATTTTGTACTGCAACGTGTATATTTTTATGTACCTGTACCTTATTATTCCCCTTAAAAACAGGTTTACAGTCTTTTAAAGCTTGCCTCATTACTTGATTTTCAAGCTGTGGTGGCTGCAAGGATTAATTTTTTTCATCAGTGAATATTGCATGGTCATTGTGAAGAACAAATTGAATTTGCTTAGAGCTGCCTCATTGATGATAATTAATTGTGGAATATACTTTCTTGGTAAATCTTGTTCTTCCTTTGATGTCATTTTAGCAGTTAGTTCAGGGTCCTCCTAAAAGGTGTTTTTTGGCTTGTTCCACAGTATAATTTTTCTTGTTTGGCTTCAGGCATTATTTTTATGTAATAATGTTTTTAGGGATTTTTTATTTTCTTGATTATTAAATTACACTTTTGTATTATATGGTATTTAGAATTTACTTTGGAAGAAAATATTGCTTAAACTAATACTACTGTTTTTTGTAGCCATCTTAAAATTATGTGGAAATGGGGCAGTGGAGATGATTCAGTACCTAAATCTGGAGTAAGTATTTATTTAAAATTCTCACAATTTCTATTTGAATTTTAATTCAAATGACTGTGATACCATTGAAGTATATTATTAGAATAATAAACCAAAGTGGTTATATTCACAAAACAATGTGCTGATGTCTTTCACAAGTGGGAAATCAACAGTAATCAGATTTAGCAAATTTTAATATTTAGGAATTGTGTTTCACTACTCTAATACTTGGGAAGAGGAAGAAAAAACTAGTTTCATCTTGTGTACAAAAAAATCTTCCAGTGCAGTACAGTAGTCAGGAAATAATTATGTTCCAACTGCAAATACATTTTGCAGGGCCACTGAGGCTAGTATTTATGGCATTCAAATTTGTGCCCATAAAGCTGTAAAAAAATTGGAGGTAATTCAGGCCAAGTAATTATATTTAAAAAATAGAGGTAGTTCAGTCAAAGTTTTTAAGAGCTTTGTGACCCTTGCTACATTTTAAATGCAAGCTTGAGGCTGGAGCTAGCTTGTATATCAACAGAGGCTTGTTATGAGGATTTGCTGAATTAAATACTGTCTAAAATTAATTTTGGGGGGAGTGTTCTGTGTGGGTTAATTCTTGTTGGCAGGCTTGACTGTTCATGGGGGGGGGGGAACTAGCTTTAGGCTTGTGGATTCTTAGTTCAGTCATAGATAATACTTGGGTTTGAGAGGGCCTTACAAGAGATCAAGCAGTCCTGGATCTACACTTACAGAAGGACAGCAGCAGACTTTCTCATTACTGTAACATTGGTTTTTATCTGTACCTAAGTATTTATACAATATTTTTTCAGTCCCGCATGAAAAAGCTTTTATTCTTGCCAGACTTAATGTCTTGCTATCTAGATCCTAAGGTGGAACCTTCTGTTTAGGACTGAATCTGTCCATGTGTGGAGAATTACATGAATATCACATGTTATGCTAAGCTGACCATGGTACTATATATGGTGCTCTGAGTTAATATTTCCTCTCTTATAAATATATACAACTGTACCATGAGAGAGAGAATTCATTTTGTCTGTTAGCCGATAAATTCTTGGAAATCTAAAAAAAGCAGCAAAATACTGTTCAGTCACAATCCCTGTAAGAAAAGTTTGGGTACAATTAAGTTTTGAAATATTGTTCCATGTCAGAAGGCAATTAACTATATTATTCTGTTTTCATAGTTTGGTTTATTACATGTTTATTGTTTGACGGTTTACACAGAATTTTGGTCAATTCAAATTTGAATTTGAATTGAATTGAATGCCTTTTCTTGTATCTGCTCTGATACATCACAGTTAGACACTAAATAGTACTTGATGCAGTTTGCTGAATGCTATATTTTAGCGCTGTTGAATTAAATCATAAATAACACTTTTTAAATATTTAGATGGGTAGCTCTGAAGGAAGAAATGTGCACATCAAGCATATTTTTGTATTGGAGAAAGGAAACACTCTTGGTGTGTGGGAGATTTCAGGGTCCTTAGTGCTGCTTTTTATTCATGAGTGAAATATAACAAAGATAGAACAGTGATAATACTGTGTTTGTAGTTTTAGATTATTTTAATCATTATTATGGATAAGAAATTTCAGTTTTTACATTAGAATACTTCTTGTTCAGTAATTATATCACTTACCTTTAAGAATTCACTGAATTCTTACATTTTTGTGTTTAAATCCTGCTTTGGGTTTGTTTTTAATGATGACAAAGCAGGATAGAAATAATATAAGTAAGGTATTACGGTAATACATGCAATTTTGATATTGCAAAAATAATTTCTGTCACTAGGTTCATGGGCCTTCTCAAGCAGCAAGCATGTCTGTGGCTGATTTGACTGAACAGCTGGCTCAAACTAAACAGCTGGTAGCACAACTCAAGGAACTTGTCAAAGAAAAGGATAATGACTTACACAACAAAGATAAACAATTAAAGGTATTGTGTTTGTATGGAGGAAGCTTCCCAGACGTTTTTGAAGCAGACTGCTTTTCTAAAGTATTGTCTTAAATATTATTTCAGATTGGGATTTGAAACTGTGATCATAATTACGTGCAGCTTCCCTCTAGTCTATTTTAGGTTTGCATAAGTTGCCAGATTTGGTTGTCACTCAAAATGCAGAAATTTCCTATGTATGAACAGATGCTGTTATATGGTTAAAATTATCCTCTCTAAATTGGTAACTATAGTATATAATTCCACCTGTCCTGAAAGTTCTTTCAGAGGAAAAATTACTTTTATATTTCATCTATTTAGATTTTGATATACATGGCTGTAATTAAAATTATATCTGCAAATTATATTTTGTTTTAAAATAATGTATAAATAATCTACAGGAAGAAAAAGAAGCTTCTGACACCAAGATTTCCAAATTAAAACTCCAGAACAAAGCCAAAGTAGCATCATTAACTTCACAATTAGAAGAACTTAAGAAGCAAGTATCAGGAACTGGAGTACAAGATGGAAAATCTGGACAAAAGAGAGTGAGTTATATCCTTAAAAAAATAATGCAGATTATAAGGCAGCTTTCCCCAAAAAGATCTCCTGCAATTTGTATTAATCTTGCCCAGCATGGTCATTCGATGTGATTAAACTGGTAATCAAAAATATCTAAGTATCATGGGGGATGTTATTATTAAACTATGTGGTCATAAACTCAAGAGTTCTCTCATGTTCTATGGTTTGATATCTATACACATTCTATATTTATTTGGGTGGGTAGTATATTACATGCATCGTTAATATTTTGCTTGTTGCTTTTAGTAGTTACTGCTACAGAAAAGACAGATTGCTTGTTGAACTGCACAGTGGAAACTTTGTGATGAAAACTGCAAACAAAGTTATGATTCTATATCTGATTTTCCACTCTAAGTGTACATATCATTTGGATCAGTACAGCACAGTCCAAAAAATGTATTTTAAAAATAAGTGCCAATGTGTTCACACATTCTCCTTTAAATGAGCTGTTTACAAATCATACTAAGCTTTGTTTGACATAGCAGTATAACATTTTTGTGCACCCACCCTCCCCTCTTCTATATTTTGGATGCATTCCAAAACATAGCTACTGAAGTTGGTCTGGAAGTAGCACCAGCTTGCAATATTATCCATACCAATAAATTTGATTACTTTTAACTGGTGTTAGTTTCAGATCTACTTCAGTAGCTATGTTTTGGAATTAGCTTGTTAGAGCTAGTTAGAACTAACATTAACAGATTGTTTGCTAATCCTGGTGACACAATAAATAATTGCTAAATTGAACCAGATTCCTGCTCCTAATGACATAGGAATATGGAACAATGCATAAATAAGAAGCTACCTCCATCTCATTCCTGTCATGTTTGTCAGTGTTTTATCTTGATGCATTCAGATTTACAGACTTAAGTCTGCTGTTTTAGGGTCTCTGGGAGGACGCAATAGAGATTATAATTTTTTGTTTTAACCTTTTCTGTTGCAATTTTGGAAGGGAAATACAACATCAGATTCACCCTACCTGAGTGAATCTAGAGCCCTTCTGAAGGGCTTCAGCAAAGAAATCTGAAACATGGATTGATTAGGAAAAGATATGGATTTGCAGGAACCAAACTGTTTTATCTACCATGACTCAAATTCAGGGAAAAATTTAAGGTAGCCTTGGAACTGATATATAAAAAAAATAATGGAAAAGAAATGCATGAAAGATGTTTCTTCTCCTGCCCTTTCATTCTGTTGCCTTCAAAATACATGGCAATAAATATTGACACTCTAGAAAATGAAAAAAAAAAATGCATGTATATGTGAGCCTCAAGGTTTAAATCCCAGGCTTTTCTATCCACCATTCCAAACTTTTGACTATCTTTTTTTCATCCTTGAAAGTTGGAAACATCTGTTCCATGTTTATATAACAGTTTTGTCTGGATTGAGCATTGTTGATTTACTCACTTGCCAGCTTCAGCCCTTACAGGTGTTAGGTTTATTAGAGACTTTGGTGTTGCAACCCATTAAGCAGCGAGTGTATTATCACGTTGAAATATTATTTCTAAACTTCCTTGTATTATTAATGAATTGATGGTGATTAAATCTTTCAGAGCGTATGAGTAATATTCTAAAAATATTTTCTTTATATTTCTCATTCCAATTTTATTTATTTATTGGAAACATTTATACGGCCACCCGTCTTAAACCAAACTCTGGGCAGCTCACAACCCAAGGATAAAACAATATGTATACAAACAATAAAACAAAGGCAGTAAAACCAAGAACAGAATAACCTGGTGCCACAGCTAAACTTTCTGATGCAGCTCACAACACATTCCTCCCGTGCTAATCTCACTGTATCCCAGTGCTTGAGAGAAAAGCCAGGTTTTAAGCACTTTTTGGAAAGTTAAAAGGGAAGATCTCAAGGGGAAGGGTGTTCATAAGGCAGGGGCTGCAATGGTAAAGGTGTGCTTCCTAGGTCCTCTAAGCATTTAAGGGATCTGGAGATCCTGGCAGCATTTAAGGGATCTGGAGTGTGCCTACTCTGTCCGAATCTTTAAAATTCAAGAAAATTTTAAATAAATCTTCTATTTCTTTCTCCCTCAAAATATTAGGAGGAATAAAACATCCTACATATGAATTATGAATTGCTATTTATAGACCTTATAAAGCGAATCAGGTGGGAGACCTCGGATGGAAAGCTGCCAGTCAGAAAAAAATGGCACCAGCCTAAGCCAACAAACAAGCTGATCTGTGATTAACATTTTAGGGCACAAACAGTAATATTCTATTCTGAGTACTTTTTATTCATACTTAATTCAAATTCTGCACTGCATTTTTAAAAATTGTCCTAGCCAAGTTACAATTTAGAAAAGAACTCTGAAGCATGTTTTATTACTTTTTTAACCGAAAAAAAATTCTGCTGTAGTACTGCCTGCTAAGAATGTGATTAGTCTAAATATTTTACTTTTTGTTTTATTTGAAGCTAAATTTTTAAATGTATATTTTTAGAGTGATCAAGATAATGCTGCTGCAAATCGTGGAAAAATATTGGTGCTCAAAAAGAAGGTTGAAGAACTAGAAACACTGAATGGCCAAAAAAATGAAGAGCTCCGGCAAAAGGTAAATTTATAGAAGAGTGTGATTATTTCTTTATCTTGACCTTTGGCATTACTACTTAAAGTTGTATTTTCTGAAGTTTGTCTAGATGTTATTAAAATGGCAGGTCATAAATGGTATTAGCGAAGAGCTGAGACATTCATGTTTTCTGTTTACAGTATTAAAAAAGAATAAGATATTATTGTAATTTCTCTAGATTTTGACCTGAAGTTATTTGCTCTGTTGCAGCCTGTAAAGTGGGAAATGTATGATCTACATTATATATTTCAAGTAAATCCCATTCCCATCAAAATAATGTATAAGATGACATTAAAATGTTAGGTTTTTACTGTGAAGCAAAGTTGTATTTTTGAACACTGTAACTGGTTATAGAATATGCTTCTCTACTGTGTTGCCTGAAATGCTGTAGTACTGCCATTTTGCAGGCTTTGGATGCAGCAGACAACATTTCCATCTGATTGTTTCCTGAAATAATGGACAAGTCTATTACATTCAAAGCAATCCATATAAGGCAGTTAAATTTATCTTAGTTTTAGGACATCCACAGCAATTTGTGTCATTTGCATAATGTCATTACCTATATGATGCAAATTATGCCATTTGTATCAATTTACATCATTTGCATAATTGATAGAAATGACATGCTAATATAACAGACATTCAAGAATAACAGATACACTCTTCCAGGGATTAATATTGAAAATGAAGTACAGGTAGTCCTTGTTTAATGACCACAATTGGGACCAGCAGCTCTTTCATTAAGTGAAGCAGTTGCTAAGTGGGAAATCATGTGACTGCATCTGTGCTTTCGTTTTCCCCACTCCCCCACCCTTTGAAATGCTCACCCTGGCACTGGGGTAATTAACAAAAAGGGAATTAATGTTTGTATTTACATTCATTGGAGAGGAAGGGATTACAAGAGAGTAAGCAGGCACACAATGGGGAATACACATCAAAAGGAATGTGGTGGTGCTGGCAGCCTGAGTGTGCTCGGGACTGGAGCTGCAAGTGCATTACACGAATAGCCCGGAGTGCTCCCCATTGTGTGCCTGCTTATTGTCTTGGAATCCCTTCCTCTCCAATCTCTCCACTTTGTGGAGGGGGGGAGAAAAAATGCGGATCAGGCACAGGAGTGATTGCTTACAGAGACTGCTTGTTTTTTTTTTCTTTTTTCTCCCCCCCCCCCCTTGTTTAAGTAATCTCTCCACTCTGAAAGGAGGGTTGATTGAAGCTGCCAGCACGACTACGTTCCTTTCTGTGTGTGTTCCCTATTGTCTGCCTGCTTATTCTTTTATAATCCCTTTCCCTCCAACCTCTCTGGTCTGCAAGGGAGGGGGGAGAAAAACAACAGGCCAGGCACAGGAAAATGCCTACTGACTGTAATGGTGATCATGTGACTGAGGGACCCTGTGAAGGTCATAAATGCGGGCATTGCTCATAAAGTTGTTTTTTTTGGCGCTGTTGTAACTTTGAACGGTCGCTGAATGAAGCAGTCGGTAAGCAAAGTCTACCTGTAATACAAATGAATGATTTTTTGTTAGTAAAATTCAGATACCTTATAGAAATGGCAATTTTTGTTTATACCCATCTTGGTCAACCCAGTTTTTGGGTGAAAAGAAATCTGCCATTTTAGCTTACTGGAGGTTAAAAAAAACGGTTTGGAGACAGAAAATAATAGTAAGAATGTAATTTTAGTATGATAGATATCTAATTAATTAAATATCCTAGACCATGTTTTTAGGGCAAAACAAAATCTCCCAGGATGGTTTACAGTAATCATATCATTACACCAAAATATAATAATGAACATTAATAAAAGCCTCAAATATGTATAATTGAATAATAATAATAGTAATAATTTGAATAATTTGAATAATAGCAAAATTTTGAAACATGAGCAGTTAAAATATCTTGCATTAGTGTAAAAACCAGGCATAGGTAGAGCTGAAAACCAGGGCACACTTACAGGAATAAGTAGATCTGTTGGACATTCTTAAAAGATAGCAGGTCTGGAGGCTGTTGGATCCCAGGTTGGCGGCCCCTTTCATATGTCTGGATTACTAAGGCTTGTTTTTTAATAACGGAACAACACAAAAAGTGGCTGTCAATGCTAATAAAACATTTCTGATGGAATAATGGCTTTGCTTCCAGATTGCTGAATTGGATGCTGCACACCAGCGGGGTGCCGAACTAGATGCCATGCTTGCCGAGAAGCAAAAAAAACTAACTGAAAAAGAAGCCTACATAATTGATTTGCAGCTAGCCTGTGGGCCAACTAGTGATGCCAAAGAAATGCTAATACATAACAGTGAATTAAAGGTATAACTAAGCTGGGAACTTATATGTGCTGTTTTATCTCTCATCAAGTTCGACAATTTCATTAACGTTCTGAATTCACTGTGTTGTTGCTTTCCCAATAAACCTGAGAAATAGATGAGCATGCCAATCTCATGCTTGTTTTCTAATTATCTTTTTCATGAACTTCAAAGAATCAGATTTCCACAAAGGAGGCTTCATTGCAGAGTATGCAAATTCTAGTTCAGAACCTTACCAGGAAAGTTGGGGACAGTGAAGAAAGATGTAGCCTCCTCCAAGAACAAATTGGAAGTCTTAAAAGCCTTCAAAATAAGGAGAAAGAGCATTTTCAGGAAAGAGAAGCCATGTATACCCAAAATGTAAGTAGGTCTTCAGTAAAAAAATAATTACTAGTACAGAATTTGGGATTTGGCTGCCAGTGGGGACAGGAATATGATGAATTTATCCCTTTTTCTTAGCTTTTCTTAGAGGTTATCAGGTGTGAGGTGGATGTTGTTACTAAATTAGATGGGTGTTATTCAAGAGTTATTAAACTCTCTTTTCATCCAGGCTTAATTTCCACTGGAGTTTTATGAATCAGTAAGAACTGAATGTAAAATTATATGATTCTGTGCGAATCAGCTTTATAAAATATTTCGTGTGGTTGTTTTTTAGATCCGTATGTTTCAAAATATTATCCAGGAAAAGGAAAAAGAGTTGATGAGACTGGCCCAGAAACATGAACAAGAACTCTTTAAAGTGGCTGCCAAATCTGATGCTAGTGCTGATCTAGAACAGGTAGAGGAAAATTGTTTTATTTAGTAGTCTTGTGGTTGGAATCCCAAGTTGATTGCTGGCATCCCTAATTAGAATTCTTTGTTTGTTTTTTGTGGCCATGTTGCCACTTTAATTTTACAGATGGATTATATCTAAAAAAACAACAACATTTGTTTAAAGGTAAAAATGTCCTTAAATTGAGCTCACCTTGTGACTATATCCATGAAGGTTTTTTTCAGTGTTGAAAAGTGGTTCGCTTGTACTTTCTTCTGAGATGTTTTTTCAATTTTCCAGTCTAGGCTGTTGCTTTGGAATTCCTATGTATTTCCTCATTCAAATATTAGCCAGGGCCAATCCTACTTAAATTCCAACATAAATGAAGGTGAACTAGATGGTACAACTGCTAACACTAAAGTACCAAAATTGCAACCTTTCTAGTTTGTGTTGACTGAAATGTAAATAAATAGCATATATTCTATGGGTTTTTTTCCGTTATATGAGGAAACGTAATATATTGATAACATTGAATACCCAGTTGAAGGGGAACTGAATAATGTTTGGATTGATCAACCAAATAACGGACATTATTGCCTGAGATTTGGGAAACCATGGATCCATTGGATTTATTTGTTAAACCAAGGTCCATTAAATCAAAGGTTTACTTATCATTTTTTGTTGCAGTGCCCAGTTAGCCAGAGCTTTTAGTCAAAAGTTTTTTTAAAAAAAGAACTTTGTTAAATTTCAGCAAAGAATAAACTATAGAAAAAGAGAAAAGAGAAGAAAATAGAAATTTTATATTTATGCTTGTACGAAAGAAAGTTGGAAGTTACTTTTTCTTTTTTTTCTTTTTTCTTTTGTATTCTTTTTCTGATCTTAGTCAAAAGTTTTTTAAAGAGTTGGGAAAATCTGCAGTTGAGTTACTCTTTTTATTTCTTAATGCAAGTAACTTAATGCAAGATATGAAACTTATCTTATTATTAGTTGCTAGGTTTGTTAATGGAAAGCACTGGAAAACTACAGTGCATCTTTTATTAGATCAGTATTTAAAACAGCTTAATGGAAATACCGTATTTTTCTGACAATAAGATGCCCCCATGTACAAGACGACCCCCATTTTTCCAACCCCAAGTTAAGAAATCAATATTTTAAAGATAGTGCAGAACACATTTTTATTTAGTAATTAGTTAACATTTACCTGCTACACTCGGTGGGAGGAGGTCCAAACCGTTTCTCTGCTGCTCTATTTCCAGGCTCTTTTGCATAACTGATTACATTCAAGCATGAGTGAAACTGCCGATAGCTTGTCTCTGCAGACAGCCTTCCTCTAATTGGTTTGTTCAGCATCAGCTGACGTCAGTTACATAAGGCTCGTGATTGGAGGAAGTCTGTTTGGGAGACAAGCTATTTCACTCGTGATTGGAGGCTAGCAATAGGAGGAAGCCTCTCTGCAGAAACAAAGTATGGGCAGTTTTGCAACCGTGCGGTTCTCTCCTCGGCTGACTTCCTTGAATAAGATGCCCTTCAATTTTTAGGGTAAGGATTTTAGAAAAAAGTATCGTCTTATAGTCGGAAAAATACGGTAAGTAATTATATTTTGTGACTTCTGCCTCCTTTTATAGTTAATGGTTCTAGATTAGATTAAGTAGATATTGAGTAGATATCTGATTGCTCTGATGTCCCTTAAATATTAAATCTTTTTCCTACACAATAGGTGGCAATACAAGAAGACATTACAGGATGTTGAGTATTTTCATTCCAGAGTGAAGTGGCTATTCTTCCATTACTTACAATGAACGTATTTTTTTCTGTAACAGTTACTGAAAGCCTTAAAGCAGAAACTACATGAAAAGGAGGAAGTCTTGCTTGGAAGGACACAAGTGATAGTCATGTTGCAGCAAGAATTGGATGGCAAGGACCAACAGCTGAAAGTAAGAAGCAGAGTGCACTGACAAACAGTTGTTGCTCTTGAATAAATTGTTGTAAAATATGGCAGCTCTAAGTTAGATTGGGGGCATATGATGTTGACACTTTAACACTACAGAAATTATCTCTTGCCATATACCAAGCTGCTTTTGAAAAAGCTTTCAGTTTCAATAATGTCATGGGGGTTACTTTGGTGAGGAGGGAATCTGACCATAATATATTATTTATTTATTGTTAAACTATCTGACATGCCCTTCATCCTGATAATTCTACACTTTGTACAGCAATAAAAAGCAGTAAGACTATAAAAGATATGAAGCAGAATTACTAAAAGCAATTTAAAATGCCTGGACATATAGAGATTGTATACTTGGTATTTTTTTTCCTTTTAATGTTTGCTTAAAAATTAATATAATTAAAAAAACTACTCAAGGAAAAAACAGTATTAAATAGAAATATTGCTTTAGCTATAAAGAGAGTTCTCTCCAAGATTTCTCTCCACACAGAAGCTAAACTTTTCAGAGGTATTTGCATGGTGATAAAAAAATCAAGAAGGTATCTGCAAATTCACAGTCCTCCCCCTTTTGTATATGCATTGATGTTGCATGCAAGGAGAATGGGATCTTGGTTTGATTGTGTGGTTGACATTTTTTTGCCTCCCCATGCAGATAATTACAGCAAATATGTAGTTCTTAGTTATTGCCACGTTCTAAACATTCTTCCCCCAAATAACGTAATATATTTCACCTAGTGCAGAACGATATTTTGCTGCTTGAAAATAGTTTTTCTCCCAGTTATAATTTTGAGTATCTTATATGCTGTTTTGCAAATGCTGTTGATTGTCTTTCACCTTCCCCAGGCATATTGTAGAAAAGTATTTTATTTTTATTTATTCAGATTTGTTATAGCCACTCATCTTCAAGGTTAAATGAGCTCTGTGGTGTACGACCTTTTAAAATACAAATGAAAAATATGTGTCTTTCTTAGCAGCTCAGCTAGCTTGATTCTTGATGTAGATGCTGCAAACTGTAGCTTAGCTTATGACTTTGAGCCATTCATTTTCCTTCAGCCAGCCTACATCATGGGATTGTTGTTGGCGTGGGTATTGGCAGCAAATGAGGTTATGTCAAAATAATAATAAATATGTGCAGTGATGTTGTAGAAATTCTGCCCTTTTATACTTGCATATATAAGTACTAGTATTTGCATCACAATGGCATGATGCACATTTCATTACTTGCTGCCCTCTGTGGACATCTGTAACTATTATGGAAGGAAGTTGGAAGAGAAAGTCCTAGTATACTTCCTTATGGTGCTGGGCAGTAAGATACCAGTCTAATTATAGATGTTTGCCTTCTGTTATTTCTTTAATCCCTTCCTTAGACTGTCAGTGCCCCATCCTTTATTTATGATAATTAAATTGGGTACAGTAAGATACTTCACTCACAAGCAAAGGGTTTTTCTGGATCTGTGGTGTAAAGGTAAAAAACTTATCTATCTCACAGAGATATTTTGTGTGCATGCACATGCCTGCAGAGAAGTCTTCAGGATGCCCTAAAAGTAGTCATGTCAAGTCTTCAAGCAAGTTCTTCATGCCACAGATGAATTCTTTGCTCAACTTATTGAAGGATCTGCATAACTCTATTTACAAAGAGCCAGGGATTCTGGAACATATTTTCAGATGTGTGATACAACAATGGTTGTTTGGTGTCTTCTTTCCATATTAGAAAGACTAAAGATTTTCTCAGGCCTTGAGACATGATATTATCTGAATGGGGGTATGTGGTGGGGGAAAAGTGAATTTATCATGGGGCCTACTGCAGCAGGACCAAGACCTTCAAAATCATTGCATATTATGCTACGCTTAAGGTTTTGTCCCGAATGCTTGCTGGGATGGCACATAGAATCAGGTTGTATCTCTAGTTGCAACCTCTGTCAGAGAAATAGAGGTCTCAGATACTTTCATAGGACAACAGTTTGATACTAGTGAAATTTGAAAGTGAAGTAAGATTACCTTTGCCTTGATGCCACAATATCCCTATTAATAGAGGAATTTTTGTAGATATCTCCCTGCAGCTCCTTGCTCCTTCTAAAAATCTGTTATAGATTATTGGGAACCTCTCCAAAATAATATGGGAAGTACTGCCTAGGGGTAGGGCTTCACAAGAAAGTAATAACAAAAATCATTTCTCACCTTCTACCAGTGGGAACCCTCAACTGAATGAAGGATCTTCTGTGGGTTTGGGGGCCTATTTTTTTCACAGAGGGTGAGGCAGGATACATCTCTCTGTGTGTGCTTGCCCATGGTAAGGGAACCATTTTGCATATAATTAAAAAAACTTGCGGTTTTGTTGTTTAATTTTTTTGTAATCCAGGAAATGAATGAACAACTGAACCGCCTTCAGTCAGAGAAAGATAATCTCCAGTCCAAACTGGAAGCAGAAAAGCACGTAATGCGAGCCCAGCTGAGAGACATGATGGAGAAACATGAGAATGAAATGAGGAAAGCCAGAGAGGAGTATAATGCTGACCTTCAGGAGATACAAGAAACACATGAAACAGAGCTTCAGGAAAAAGATCAAACACTGCTTCAGCTACAGAAAGAATTTGGTGAATTAATTTCCAGACCTGAAAGTAATTTGGAGCAAGCTGTTGATATGGATGCCGTTATTAAACAAAAGTTGGAACATTTAGAAGGTAACATCATAACATAAAACAACCCTTAAAACTGCTTGCTTACTACATTGAATAGTTGATTCAGTGTTTATTAGCATTACGGTTACCTTTTAATAAAGAGAAACTGTGCTGAGAGCCACCTTTGTCGACAGTTTTTACACAGGTTATCAATGCAGTAGCACCAAGGATAAAGTGTTATTATTTCCTCTCCAGCCTTATAGATCTAGGCATCAGCGCAGATGGTTGTATTTATCTCCTCTCCAGCCTGTGTATCAGGGTAGTTATACCTTTTTAAACAAATCTTTTAATTTCATGGAGAACATGATAATGGAGCAATGATGTTGTCAGAAGGTGACATCACTATTACATTTGGGGGAAGCTGGGATTCCTTTAATGATTAATAGTTGTGTTAAATCTAATAGAGAATTAATATTTTGTTTATTTTATAAAGCAAACATTATTTTGCCATAATTCAACAGTTTACTGCCAAATTTAATAGTGTGATCTTGGGAGAGACCTCTTGGGGCCACCAAAGAGGAATTGTGGCAGTGCATGTAGCCTATGGTTGCATGTTGAGTGTCTGAATATACAGTGATACCTCGCGTTATGAACTTAATCCGTTCCGTGACTCTGATCGCAACTCGATTTGGTCGCACCGCGAGGCAAATTTTCCCATAAGGTTCAATGTAAATACGGTTAATCTGTTCCGCCCTCCGAATTTGGTCGCGCCGCGAGGCAAATTTCCCCATGAGGTTCAATGTAAATACATATGGCTCTGCATTTTCTTTGGAGCCATGCTGACAAGCACACCAAAAACCTTCCAAACGCCACAAAACACACCACAAGCCTCACCGAACGTCTCCTTGCTACCGCGATCTCGCCCACAGGAAGCCGCAACCATGTGGCAGCAGGGCAAATGGCC
This sequence comes from Liasis olivaceus, assembly GCA_030867105.1. Taxonomy (NCBI): domain Eukaryota; kingdom Metazoa; phylum Chordata; class Lepidosauria; order Squamata; family Pythonidae; genus Liasis; species Liasis olivaceus. The sequence continues at coordinate 78,913,878 of CM061349.1, forward strand.
GCGGATCCGGTTCGTAGCGCGGGGTGGAGGTCGCACGGTGAGGTAAATTTTTGGGGCCGGAGCTGATCGTATCGCAAAAAATTCGTGAGGGGCGTTCGTAACCCGAGGTACCACTGTATTCAGTATGAGAAATATGGCCTTCTATATAATTACATATAATATAGTAGGATAAAGCATCAAACAGCCCTTAATAATTGTAATATGTCACATTGGGCAAGTCTTAGAAAATTCTCTACTAAGTGTATGTTACCGATATGAAAACAGTCCAAGCAGTATATGTTATGTTAATAGTTTGCTGTAATTCAGAATAATGATTGAGTTGCCTGTTTGTTTAAGTGCAAGTAAAACTGAAAACAGAAGAGGCCAGCAAATCAGAAGCTAAATTCCTTAAGATGAAAGCATGGTCCAAATCCAGAATCAGACAACTTGAAGATGAGCTTAAAACTGTATGTTAAATTTTTCTGTAATTTAATGTTATGTGCCCAGTTTAATGATGTAGTTGCCAATGGCTTGTTTAAAATGGTAAGGTACAAAGTAGTGTATTTCTTAGTTAAAAGTTTCTTCTTCAGAAAAAATTACAGTTGAAAAGTTGATTACAATGTAGTAGTATTAATAATTTAACTATAGAACTGATATAATTCTGCTGCAACTTAAGGGAACTAATATGGGATTTCCAGAATTACATAAATGTGTCAGAGATGTTACCAGATTTGGCTTCAGTTTGTTTTTTTGATGTATATCTTTATTGGTAAAAGTTGACATTTTTTTCCAGGTTACACCGATGAATAGCTGTATAACTACCTTACAAGACCAGGTTTCTGAATTAAAGAAGGAAAAAGAAGATCTACAGTCAACACTGCAAACATATTTGGAACTTAAAACTCAAAATGGTAAATAATGATAAACTTTTTCTATCATTTTGAAAGATGTCTATCTTAAAATGATGTAAGATAAGAATGTTTACAGTCTCAGTTCAATTGCTCATTTTGCCATATGATAAATTACAAAATATAATAAGTTGTGCCTATAAACAAAATATACAAGAACTGAGTTCAGTAACTGAACAACGGGGATAGATTCATTTCAACAACAGCCCATGAACAATATAGCAACAGCAAAAATAGCCTTTTTCTCAGTCCTACATTTCTACATTTGGCCCTGCCTAGAAGCTCAACAAAGCATTTGAGTTTTTGCATGCTATTTGCTTTAGTGAGTGACTTGACTGGGATGCAAAAATAATAAATAACATGGATATATACAGTTCACACTAGGCATCTGGCAAACCTACCTGAGGTAGAACAACGTTGTATTACAAACTCTAACTTTCCCATTAGCAAATAATTTAAAAACAGTAGTAAACTTAATTAAAAAGAAGGCAACAGACCTTTTTTTTAAATATCCAGATCAGTTAACCACCAATTGTGTGCTTAACTGATTCTTCCTCATTCTTGCATTAGCTTTAGCAGCTATCCTGGTCCCGGTGCTCAGTAGTTGCAGGAAGGGATATGTAGAATCTATAAAAATGGTATATACTGTCCACCTTCCTCGGAGCTCTCAGAGCAGAGAGATATGGATGGTATATTATGTCATGCTTCATGTACATTTCTATACTTAAAATTTGAGTTAAGAGCTGTGCAAAATGTCTCAGATTTGAAAAGGATTGAGCTTGAACACAGCTAGTTCAATTTCAGCTACTTCAAGTTGCACTGTCCTTACTGGTAGTGTTCTGAAGCTGTACCAATCATTCTGGAAATGATATGAGAGTGAAATGGGGCTGCTTTGATTTCATAACACATCCAGAATGGTTGGAACAGCATCGAGCATTCCCAATGATATTGGAATAGTAGTTTTTGACTCAAAAGGAGACATTTTAAGCTCAAGTTTTGAATGTAAATGTTTTGTACACCAATAATTTGAACTTACATTTTCTTGCCTAAGTGTATTACAATAATCTGTGGATGATACCTAATAATGGAGACAATTTCCATTACAGAAGAACTGCTGGCTAAGCTGGAAGTTTATGAAGAACAGCAGCGAAAACTTCAGGCAGATCTTGAACAAGTTACAAAGAGGGCAGCTTCACAGGTCTGCTCTGTTGGGATTAATTGAATTTGTTTGACTTCTCATTAAGTAGTTATATAACAACAAATAAACCGAAAGCGTTTTAAATTTCCCATAATGAAAATCTTGTGAATTGTGAATCACTATGCTGCCCGTAGACATAACATTCTAATTTATACCATTCTGCAAATATTTGAAGCATTGTTTTCAAAAAGGGTGCTACAGTGGTCATGTGACACTTCTTTTCAAAAACCTTTTTTAAAGAAAAAAATCTTTCTTGGATTTTTATCTGCTTTTCTTTTGGTTTTTCCTCTGTGCTGAACAGGCTTGTTTCTAGGATCCGCCAGTTGCCTAAAGAAAGATATTTTGTAATGAAACAGCAAAGCTTGAGCAACAGGGAACCAAACGATTAAAGATGCATTACTGGCACTCTTTTATGTTCCTGCTCCTAATCATGCTGAATGCAAAAAGGCCCTCCTTATCCAAGGATGGGGAAGACAAATTCATGATATAATGTTTCAGGATCAAATGTTCTCTTCTTTCTAAATTGGATACGCTTTTCTTTTGCTGGTACTCTGAATATAAGCAAGACATGTATTATGTTATTGTATGTGGAATATTTTGCAACTTCCTACGGATTTTATAGAACTGCAAAAAAGTATATCCATAGGGATCAAGGGGCAGGATCAGCCCCCTATAAGGAAAGCTTACATTTTGGGGATTTTATAATTTAGAGAAAATAGATGAAACAAGAAAGCATTTTAAAGCTGTATACAATTATGCATGGTGTGGAGAAAGTGGATTGGTAGTAAAAAATTTCCTGTGTCACAAACTAGAACTCAGAGGCATTGAATGAAACTGAACAATAGGAGATTCAGAGTAGTTTAAAAAGAACTGAGCTCCATATTTGTTCAATAAAATCATCTACCATGACATTATCTTTAAAAAGACAGTAGATAAATTTATATAGGATATGGATAATAATGGCTACTGATTAGTTCAACTATATATTATTCTGATGTCTGAGGCAGTATGTTTCTCAGTGCCACTTACTTGGGAACAAAGCTGGGAAGGTACTTGTTGCACTCAGGTTCTGCCTGTATACTTTCCATTGGCTTCTAATTGGTCAGTGTAAGAACAAAATACCTTTGAGTTTTGATCTGATCCAGGGTAATGCTTCCTAGAAGTTACTGTTTGCGAGGTTATTCAGCTTATCAGTTTTATTGAACTGATTAATTACTGTCATGTCCTAACTTAACTTGATTCAGGCTAGTGAATCGGGCAGTGTGGATGAATTACAGAGTCCACTTTTGGAATGGCAAGAAGCTGTATCTGAATCTGAGGACATGCACAGTGGAATCAGAGAGGAAAAATCTGTTATGGCTCTAAGAATGGCACAGATTGAGGAGGAAAGAGAAGGTGAGTTATTTTGTTTGAGATGTCATTACATCACTTGGCTGGATCGGCAAATACTGAAAGCTAATTGTCAGCTTTATTCAATGTGCTGTATATGTATATTTATGCATATCTTTGATTTACTGTCACAATCTAGTGAAAATCATTCAGCCAGACATTTTAGCACCATCTGTCTGCTTTTGCCTGGTTTACTGTGCAGTCTGATTTAAAAAGTTAGAATTGCCTGCAATTACTGCATATATTGTAGCTAAAATAATAAGTGAGTACATGAAACAATACTATTTGGTCTATCTGGACTAACATCAAAAAAATCCTAAAAGTTATGCACATTGAAAAGATTCAAGTGCAAAGAATTTTTGTAGGGTCTTTTTGGGACAGCTGAGCTCGTAAGAGGTCCTTTGCATCTCACTGTTGTGTTATGCAGATAAAGGATAATAAACACTAAAATGAGTATATTTTTAATCTAACACCTTGTTCTGATTTGCTCTTGTGGTGCTAGGAACACAGAGAGGAATTTTCTTTGAATTTCCTTTTTTGTATGTGATTTCTAATTGTTGCATACATTGATTAAGTATTAGGAAAATTATTTAAGATATTATTGAAGGTTTTATGTAGGCAGCTGATTTATCAATGATGCAGGTGCTCAGAATTTAAGTATGTTGGAGTATTGCTTTGTTTGCATATATTTATTAAAATTATTTTGAAGGGAGACTGTACTGAACAAACATTGGTATTGTAATAGAGATGTCCAACATTTGTATTTTTTTCTAAAATCTCATTAAATGCATATGTTAACAAATTAACTCATAAGAGTTTTATATGACTTGATCAATATGGCATGTTGCTTTGATCTAGATTAGTTTTTAAAATGTTAATTAATATTTAAAGTGACTCCACAAGACTAACATAAACAAAAACAGTTATCCACATGTCTGAACACCTTTTCTTACCATTAACTAACAGAGCTGTGCAATACTTCAGTTTCAGTTCCAAAAAAGTGCTTCAGGTTGCATGAAGGTGCAAATATAGCACTTGTCTGCATCTCTTTAAAGTCTGTGAAAGGGAACCATGTAAAACCAGGTAAAGACACAGCTACTATAAAGAGTAACAGACAAGTACTATGTTTGCATGACTGCCTGCTGCAAAGATCTCTTTAGAATCAAATCTGAAGTGTTGCATAGCCTAAATCCCATTAGTTGGGTATTTGCTTTCTTTCTCACTAAATAGAACTGAAGTCTTTGCATTCTGCCAGTTGGACAAGGAAATAGATAAAAATAAATCCCCAAATGGATACCATATTTTATAGGGTGGCAAATTACATGCCATATATTCAATGTGCTAGACTTCACCAGTGTGCTCTGTATATTGGATCTTTGGCCATAACAGTTTAAAGGCAGATGAAAAACAACATTTTAATGTTGTATTTATATTGGTATGCATTAATGTGATCAATTATTTATCTTCTTATATGTTTGGCTTGTAGTTAATTTTGCATTTTCTATTGGGTTAAGCATGACTTTTCTGTTTTGTTCCCCACCCTCATCCCAATGTGGTTAAACCTGATGAGCGCTTGGTGTCCCTTCCCCCTCCACTCCTAACCTACACTGCGATTTGGTCAGCCACTGAGAACATAGTTTCCCATCAGTTTTGTGCATGCAGGATTCTGCAGCCACAACAGCCTATGACATACTGTTGATAGTTTTCCTCTGTAGTGTATTTTGCGGAAAATTTTCAGTAGTGTGCTATACCAGCTGTTTGTGATGCTATTTAAAAAAAAAATTATTAGCATAAGTTACAAATGCCGTTTTTTTTAACATGCTTTCTTCCTCTTTGCAATACCTATGTCTCATTTATGTTAACAGAATCATCCTCATTTTTTGTACTAATGGCTGGCTCCATATTTATCTGAGAAACCACAATTTATAATAAATCACAGTTTAATATCAAAGCCATCAAGCTTTCTTTACAGATTTTTTTTTTTTACTTCAAAATGGGTTACTGAATCAATTGCCATTTTGAGAAGAAGGAACTGAAACTTCACTTAAACCACATTCCAGTTTTTAAACTATTTTGAATCTCCAGATTTATTTTGATTTTGTACTGTAGCACTGTAGTGCTTAATTTTTATTGGATCATACCCAAAGTTTGTTACAGCGTGGCACCATTAAATATAAATTATGATATTCAGCTTCTTATCTATCACTCATATAGTTTTACCTGTATCTACCAATAACTTGTTCATGATATATGTTATGCTTGATGAGGCTCATTAACCTTTTATTAAATAAATACATTTTCCATCTGAAAATTTGGAAAATGAAGATATTCATAAATTGGGAACGCACATTGTTTCTGAGGTCTACAGTTTGGGTAATAATGCCAAATTAACTTAATTTTTCTGTAGTTTATGTGGTATTTGATTTACAGTTATGCTGAAACATCAATATTAGCAAATTATTCTAATTATCATATTAGATATGTCATGAAGTGCCTAGGACAAGTGTTGATGTGAAATTACCGAAGTAAACAAAATATTACATCATATTGTGTTGTTATAGGATTAGATCCAAAGTTGCATACAGTGAAAGTATCTGTAAACTAGATGATTCTATAAACAGATGTAAGGTTATTTTAGCTAATTCTTCTTACCATTTATACTTCCAAAACTTTTCTTTGGATATTGGAAAACCTCCCAGAAGTGTCTATGTAAATCAGTCCAGTCCACCAGTGGGGAGAGATAATAATACCACAGCATCCATTATTTGTTAGCTGTGGCTGCTTGTGGAAAGAACTTGCAGATGCAACCAGAGTAATACACATCAGTGGATGCAGTCATAACATGATGCACCAGCATGCTGTTGATTTGATCCTAATACATATTAGAGTGACATATCAGTGATCATAAGATTTCACTTACACTTGCAGAAGACAAAAAATACTTCCAGCTCCTCTATGAAGTTGTATATGTTGTGCCTACTCCATATACTGCACCATTTCAGCTGGGGGAGGGTGTAAAAAAGAATCAAGATATTGACCACAACCATGCACTTTGTTTTACATGCATTGTGATATGTAAAAAAGGGACAAAACTTCAATCAAGTGGTTGTGTCCTGGGAGAGCAAGGGCTACAGTGAAAAGGAGGGAAGAGAAAATAGCACTATGTGAACTGAGTTATCTTTAAATTTCTATGGATACAGAGCTTATTAAATATTAAATTCTAATAGATTTATTTATTTTTTTTGTTTTATGGTGTGCCTGATTTTATCATAGAATTATAGAATCATAGGGTTGGCAGGGACCTTAAAGGTCTTGGTCCAACCCCCTGCCCAGGGCAAGAATCTTTATACCATCCCAGAAAAATGGCTGTCCAATCTCCCTTGAAAACCTCCAGCAGTGGAACACCCACATTAAGCTGTTCTACTGCTTCACAGCTCTCATGGTGAGGAAATTCCTCCTTATTTTGAGTTTGGATCTCCCTCTCTAAAACTACCACTCATTGATTCTCGCTCTACCTTCAGGCACTATTGAGAATAAATAAATCATCCTGTGACAGCCCTTCAAATATTGGGGGACTGCTATCATATTTTTTGTCAGTCTTCTCTTCTTTGGGCTGACAAACCTAGTTCCTTTTCTATTGCTGACTGGAAATCCCTTATGGACTTTTTGCATAAAACAGAAGAAAAATGAACTTATGATCTTTGGTTTTGAAAATTAGATGGGATAGATTATAGAAAGAAGAGAGTCACGATGTAACTTTAGAGAAAGAAGTAAATCTACAATTGTACTTACAACTGCTGTAAAGAAGTTTGGAAGCCACTTCATAACTTTTTTCTTTCTTTTCTATTTTTCTTCTACCTTTTTTCTTTTTCTTTTTGCACTTTAGCTCTCTCTTTTATTTCTTCCTTTTCCTTTTTTCCTTCTTTATTTTAGTTAGTATTAATTTTTACTCTTGTTTTTTAAAACTTTCAGTAAAATTATATTAAAAAAGAAAGTAAAATAATTTAAGTGCACTTTTATTCCAGTCACTCTATGATTGCATATTTAGAACCTAACATATATTTATTGCCCTTTAATATGCTGGTCAGATGTAGTATTGTAAGAATACACCTGTCCTCCCTTGAGTTTATTTGCTTATAGAAACATAGTGCAGAAGGGTGTATACATTAGCAGAAAAAAGAGGAATCAAAGCATCCAGGATGAATTTTCATCTGGGCTCTGCTTGAAATCATCCAGTGAAATGGAGCCTACCACTTCTCTAGGTAATTGGTTTTACTGTCAATCAGCTCTTACTATTAGAAAATATTTCCTAACATTGAACCATAATGTTTCTTACAGGTTATGACGTGTGCCCTACACTTTAGGACAATACAGAATAAGCTAGGCCTAATAATATTTCTATTAGAATTAGAAATATTGTAATGATATTTCCTAACATTATTCCTTCAGATTCCTTACCATCTTTTTCAGAATTTTATTTATTTATTTGTGCCTTTGAGCTGAATCCTGGTGCCTGCTTGCATAGGTCCCTGCAGTTCTCTTGGCAAGGTTTTTCCAAAGTGGTTTGCCCTTGCCTCCTCCTTCCTAAGGCTGAGAGAGTGACTGGCCCAAGGTCACCCAGCTGGCTTTGTGCCCAAGGCAGGACTAGAACTCACAAACTCCCAGTTTCTAGCCTGCTCCCGTAAGCACTACACCAAACCAGCTCTTTTTTCAGAATGAAATGTATCAAATTCCCTCAACTTCTCCTCTTAGTATTTAGTTTCCAGTTCTTTGATCATCTTCATCCTCATTGTCTTTGTTTGTTTGTGTGTTTGTTTTTGCAGCTGTTATAGTTTGTCTGAATTCTTGTGAACCATGGTACTTGGAATTAGACTCAACATTATCCCCATCTCCTTAGATTATTGCCATGAGACAGCATGTTTAAACTTAGATATGGCTACAATTTATAACATGGAAAGACCAGTAATCTGATCAGATACTGTAGTAATTGGAGAATAGTCAATAATCAATATACACTCTTGGCTTTAATGAAGATAAACTCAGCAGATAATACAGAAATGTGGAAATTGCCTCTCAGTTTTTCTGTTTTTAACAGCATAAATTAAAATCCATTATAAATTTGCCATTTTAATTTATTAGAAATTGACCCTACATAAAATCAGTAACTGGCTTCATTGTACTTTATGCACAACAGAAAGGAAGCCTGAGTTAATAAAGTTGGAATCCTCTCACTCTGGTGTGCATTGTTGTCAGGCACAGAAATTTGGGTGCAAGTGCATGCATTGGTCAGAAAGTTTTTTTTTTTTACTACCGTTTACTACTGTTTATTACTATCATATTTGCGAATTATTGCTTAATGAGGCAGCTGCTAAATGAGGACTACCTGTACTCCAGTCATATCAACAATGTCATATTTCTCCCTTCTGTACTAGGACTCTCCTTGTTTGTTCCCATACTCTGCACATTGGTTTTTAAGTATTTGAGCCCTTTAGCACTGTACTTCTTAGGTTTGCCTGTTGCGTGTCCTGTTGTATTCCTGAGCATCCCTTCCTTTTCACCTTCCTTGTTGTAAGGTTTACTGCCTTTAGGCTTATGCTTTGAGTTTGGTTGGGGATACTGGTCTCCCACCCCCTCCAGTTAAACTGAACTAAACATCTAACAGATGACCTGAACTACACATATTCCAAACCTGTTCTTCCCAGTCTTTGTGTGGTGTAGCCCATTTTTTGCTACACATCCTTCTTATAGGTAACATAGACCATGGTCTAGGAATCTAAAGCTTTCTCAGTGACACTTGAGCTGGTGGGTCATCTCTAGAATTCTTTGTTCTGTTCTTGGGCCATGACCTTCAGTTGGATGTATGGATGAAAACACCACCTGTTCTCTGAATTCTTTTGTCTTCCTCCCTAGTTTCTCATAGTCTCTCTATATTCTTTCCCATCTCTTTCTGTTAGTGTCTTTTGTTCCAACATGAAACAGTGGTCAGTAATTTTGATTAGTTGAGTCAGCCTCTCCCTCATGTCCTGGATCTTGGCATATGGGAGACAACATACTTCCTTTGATATGTCTGGTCTGTTACACTATTTGTGTATATGTCATCTTGAATTTTGAAAATACAGTATATAAGCATCTTAAATAAGTAAGTATGAATCATCAGTGATGGACGTAAATGATCAAAAGTGTATAGATGTTTCAGCAATTGTAAATTAAACATGATGGATGAAACTACTGATTCTTTCAGCAAATTATTCAGAAACAGATAACAAGGAATAGACTTGACTTTGCTGTTTAATTTAGTGGGCAGGTTGTGTGTATAGGTGAGCTCTTGTGTGCTCAGTTTGTAGAAATGGAAAATACCAGGTTCATTTCCATACCTTGGATTTTTTTAGGAGTTCCTCCAGATTGGTACCTGATGTTGCTTCTGTCAACAAAATAGAGAAAGTATAGTTTCCTTCCTTTCTTTCTTCCAGCCACCACTGCCCTTTTAAAATATTTTTTGAAGAACAAGAGATTTCTCTTCAGTAGATTAGGAAAGCCTTTGGAACTGCAGAGGTGAGGTGAGGATAAGAAAATGCTGCCATACATAAGACTTCCACTTTTGTAGTCTTGGATTTTACCCAGAAAATAATCTGTGAAGAAATGCAAAATCTTTTGTTATATTATAGAAGATTCACTGGCTCTTTAGTTTCCAAGCTTCATGAACTTTATGAAGTCTAAACTTGTACACATTGAATTTTTACCTCTGTTACATGTTTTTATGGTTTAAAAATGACTGCAGTTGTTTATCTTTAGAAAAACTGAGTCAGTACTTTAAAGAATGAGCAAAGTATGGAGCCAACTTTGTCTTAATTTCTTCTTGCTGACTTTTGTCTGCTTTATATTAAACTTCTTTCAAATGTATGTTCTTTGTTAATCACACAAAACAGATGGGAATGTGCTTAAAATAAAGAATTAATCTCTCACAAGGAATGCACTTGTTTAAGTTGCTGTATTTTGAAATTATTGTGTGTTATTGACAAATGAGTCTATTAATTTAACACCCAATGTTATGGCTTGATGCCAGTTTGCAGTGTGTGATTCAGGCTTGTGACTTCCTCATATTACCTGAAACAAGAGCTCTTTTTAGTAGTAAAAAACTAAGCAGAGCTTGTTTAATTCTATAAGACTATATGCACAAATGAATAATCTGTGGTTATGCATTTGTCACACACATAATGTGTGTGGCAGACTTAATTTAAACATAACTTGATTATGAAAGTGGCTGCCCTTTTTGTCAGTATTCATATACAATTTTTTAAAATCTAAAAATGATGCCTACGAGATCAGCACCCTCTGTGGCTTCTTTGGAAATAATGAAAAGCTGATTATTTCTTGTGTTCTGTAGTGGCGGAAATCACAAGGAAAATGATGTTCTAGAGTGCATCTGTACCTTCATAAACTTCTCTCTGTGTCGCTGATTCCTTTTGAATGTATACAATTTTTTTGTCTGATATGTGATTGCTTTCCTGTGGCACAAAACTGATTGAGGATGACTGGTTCTTTCCTGGCTGCTCTGATCCAGCCATAGTCTCAGGGCAGCAGGAGCTGGAGGAGGAATTGGCCACAGGCCAGGGGATTGGCAGGATGCCCTTGGAGAGAAAGAAGACTGCTCAGTCCAGCAGGAAGCACCAGGTAAGTTGACAATATATTGGTATCTTAATGGGTACTAGATTTTTCCTGCTGCATTCTGGGGTATATGGGTTGCCTTAATGTGTGAAGTGAGACGCTGAAGATAAATATAGTTAATTTGGTTTCAGTGCTTTTGAAATACAGTGTTGTCTATTAATTTAGGGAAAGTTTCAGTGGAAGTGGATATTATACAATAAGATGTGGGGTTTTATGGATGTTAATTTTAATTTTTTTTTCCTCTTGCACTTAGGAAGATTATAGCTATGATGGAAAACAGTGCTATGAAGAGTTGAACATCACTTTGGATAGCACTGATTCAGCTGAAGGAGAGAACATGGGAGGTTGGTGGCCAGAGTACACTTCTCCTAGTACAGGTGTGGCAAACACTAGGCAGTTTATTAAAGCATGCACAGTGTCTGTCTGTCTTATTTTTCTTTTTCAAATTCAACAGCAAACCATATTATGTTGTGTTTTTATCTATGTTGAATTTTCTTTTGGTTTGCCTTTTTGTTTCATTTTGAAGCATGTGCGTGCTGGATGAACTGTCTAGTTTTGGTTCAGAACTAGAATTAGTTGTGGTTCAAACATGGATGCCCCCTTGTGAGTAAAGATTATTGTCATTCATGGTAAGAAGGCTTTCTTTTTTAATTCTAGTTGTGTAGTGCCTTCACAGCCAGTTATTGTTTTCCAATTTATTTTCAGTTCTGTTAAAATGGGATAGATGTCCCATTTTAGATAGAAAAGGCTGCAGTTGTGTGCCAGAGACATTTATTTATTTTATAAATTGTGATTTAGGTTGTTGGAATGAAGCATCTTATTTTGCTTTATCTGGCTCTCCTAAAGTTCAGTTAATTGCTAACTCATTTCACATAATAAATCTTCCCATTATAGTACTAAAACTACAAATTCTGAAGATAGTGTAAGTGTTTTACTCTTCAACTAAACATCTGAAATACTTTTTAAATATTTTATGGTGTGATAGGCATAACAGTAAGCAAAGCTTAGAATAGTTTCTTTATTAGAAATATTTGTGTGAAATGTTGAACAATAAAATTGAAGGTTCAGCACTTCATCAGTTATATTAATTGACTGAAACTTTTCTAATTTAGTAAGAAAGCTCCACAGGTTAATCATATAGTAGATCTTTAAAATGATTTTAATACAAGTACTTACAAAAAGGCATTATTCTCCCATTCTATTACATTAAATATGCATGATACTTTTCTTGGATAGTTTGTTTATATGGGGTGACAACGCTAGTAAAAAAATATTGTTTGAATTGTAAAGGTTTACGGACTGTGGTGGAAGAGTTAGAATTGGAAAGAAATCATTTGCAAGAACAGATTCTCTTTTTGGAGGAAAGATGTGGAGACTTGGAAGATAAGTTGCAGCTCCAAGGCAGAATGGAAGCTCTGCAGGTATGTGTTAGAACCCAGGTGCCCTGTTCCCACCATACTGTCACATTCTGTTTTTTAAGCAGTTTTGTCCTAGCCTGAATTCTGTGCTAAAAATGAAGTGGACTGAAAGTTGCTTACAGCAACACGGTGCAAAAGTGTAAGATGGAAGCAGGATAATGATTTAATTCCCTTCCCTGCATGCTTCTTTTTAGGTAAGGAATACACGTCCTCGCCGCCATAAATTTGTATGTCAGGTAGAAGCAGATAAAATATTTGTGGCTGACCTTTGTTTTATAGGCCTTGTTCTGTTAAATTAAAAGCTTTCTCCATCCAAGTCATTCAGTTGTTTGATGTCACTTGTTTTCTACTTTAAAGCTAATTTCTTTACAAGACAAGTATATACAGTTATATTATGGAACATTACAATCTTTTCAAAGACTCTGAACAAAGGTTGTTTTAGGGACACCTGCACAACATGGAAGCAATATTGTCTAACTTCAAAAAAAGTGTACAGGTAGCCCTCGGGTTACGACCACTTGTTCAGCGACCATTCAAAGTTACAACAGTGTTGGACGAGGGGGACTTACGACTGGTCTGTGAAGTTGCAGCCGTTGCAGCATCTAGCAGTCACGTGATCACTATTTATGACCTCCCCCACCGGCTTCCCACAAGCAAAGTCAATTGGGAAGCCGGCGAGGGGTCAGAAGTCACTCCCACTCCTGCTTTTTTGCCTGCCCTCTCGTAGCACCCGCACACCCACCTGCGTGCCATAGTGCCTGCCCACTCACAGCACATGCCCGCCTGCGGCACCCACACTCCGTAACACCTGTCCGTGGTACTTGCCCACCGGCCTACTTGCCTGAGACTCCTGCCTCTTCCCATATCACAGTCATATGAGCTCCACACTTAATGACCCACATGGTCCTGGGGTTATGATGTCAAGGGGACCTAAGCAATGTGGTCACGTGACATCACATTTTATGGTTGCATTGCTTAGCAATGGAAATTCCAGTCCGAATTGCCATCATAGCCTGAGGACTACCTATAACCTAGACATGCATATCATTTAGTGTGCATTGGGACTGGATTGGGTGGAAATTAGTAAGTCTTGAGATCTTCCATGGAAGCATCTCCAACTACTCTTTTTAGCAAAGGCATATTCTATCTTCAGTGAGAGGCCTTTTCCTATAATGACTTCAATTCTAGAATCCTTAACTAGTACATTCTTCATCTTTTTGGCAGTAAGATAGGGCTTTCCTATTTTCTTTGGCATCTTTAGAGAAAAAAATGTGTTTAGTTTCAACTGTCATATTCTGTTCTTTTTATTGTAGAATATTTATTTATACTTTATTGTACTGCCTCAGAATCTTTTGAATAAAGACTAATGAAATATTTTAAATGAAATCAAATACAAATTACAATATATACAAGGAAATAAAATCACACAATATATACAGAGATGGACTTGGATTTATTTGCAATAAAAATAACTGCGTTGCACCTGAAAAAAAGAATTGCAAACTGGAATTTGGTTTTGGATCTTCAAGTGCAAATTAAAAATAATTTCTATCAGTTATACCAGACTTTCTGTGTTTTATTCTTTCTGCTCTTCACCGGCTACTCTTTATAAGTGCACTGATTTCATTTCATTCAAATGGAGTCTTCCTAGACCCTGGTTGAGCTATAATGTTGTCATATAATGCTTATTACTGACAACTGATGAATTGCCTGCACAAAGTCTTGGAGGTATCTGGTACATATAATATTTTTTGGGAAAAATGTAGAGAAGCAAAGAAGCAGTTACTATTATAACAAAGAGAAACTTCATGCTGATAGGATCCATACAACTGAATGTGGAATATTTAACTGTCTATTACATTTGCATGTAACATCTGTGAAGCATACTTGTGTTTCTAAGCTTCATGTAAACAGAGAAAATATTGATTTGAGTGTTTACTAATAATTATCTTAATATACTAAGTTGCACATGTGTAATACAAGACAGATTTCTCGAAGATAAACATGTCAATATATATTTGGATTGTAACAGAGCATTTCAATACAGGTGACATTTGGTGTAGAGGAAGAAGGGCAGCTATTGAGGGCTGTACAGGTGTGTCATGCCCATTCTTAAGTTATATCTTTCTTATCTTGAAGTGATACTTTATATGTTGTCTAATCTATCCAGCTTTTAATGGATTTTGGATTTATATGAGCCTTTTCTGTTTATTGCTGATGTTTGTTTGCAGTTTAACTTTGTGTAGTACTGCTGTGAAGTTGAGTTTACTAACCAGTTGGGTGGCATATTCAGTTCTGTATGTCAGTGAAGCTTGCTTTGTTGCCTTGGTTTTAATTCCATAATTATTTCACTGGTTAATTTTTGAAAAGCACATAAAAATCAGTGCAAGTAAAAGAAATGTATTCTAAATTAACAAGTTTCAAAATAAAGCCATCTGGGTATAATATACATTCCTGAGCTTTTTAAAATAGATTTTGCTTTCATGACTCTGATTTTAGAAGCAAGCTGCTTCTACACAGCATACATGAGCATGGTGTGTTTTATATGAACTCATCAGGATCTCTCCATTTTGATCATCTCATAGGTCACTTCCACTTTCAAAAAGAATCTTGAGTATGCTAAAAGTAATATTATAAGCATTTCTGTGGAAATAATTAATTAGCTGTAGTTATAGAATTTAACTTGTGTAGTTTAAAGTTAATCATGGTCTTATATTCAGTGCAATTGGTAGTTATGTAGATAATTTTTTGCAGAATGAAAATGATCGTTTGCGGTCCCAACTTGCACAGCTTCGCAACCAGCAAGCACGTGATGCAGAAAAACACCAAATTGTTCTTTCGAACTTGAATGAACAACTTAAAGGGTAAAATAAAACATTACACAACTTGATTTGGGTCTACCTATTAGACTTTTTAAATTTTTCTATGTGCAGAAAATAATTAAGAAAAAAACCCTCTTCTCTCAGAGATTGTTGTTATAGTGATTGGTTTCTGGATATTTAGAAATGTTTGAGTTCTATGCAGATGGTCAGAAAGCATAAGCACGGCTGGTAATCTTATCCACTACCACTACATCACTTGACTAATGTCATCTCCCTAAGGGCATCTATACCTTTTATGTGTGTGATTGTCTGAATGTTAGCTTTCACTTGAGCAAGCACCCTGAAGTGCAGGTCCTTGTTCACGTGGCAGCCAGTTAATTTATAACAACACATAAAAGGTTTTCTGTCTGAAGACATTTGCACAGCATGCATGGTGTTGTGAGAAAGGATATCATTTGAAATGAGGAAGGACTTAGTGGGAATGCTAGTTTGTTGGGCTTTCCTTTTTGGCTTCCTGAATAAGGCTCTGAATATGAAGGCTTTGAATACTTTGAAAATGAATACCGATACATTTGATGATGGAATTACTTCTAATCTGTAGCTTATTGTCCTTTCTTCCTACATTCTTCTGCCCTTCCCCCAAATCTGCTCCATATGGTTATGGGATATTAGGGATCAGAACTGAAAACTGTCATAGGCAAAGAGAATAAAAGAACATGTGAACTTTTGCTCCTATTATATTGGATGTAGCATACTCTATTTTATATCTGTGTACATAAATAATGCTTACTGTAGCATGTTTGATAAAGCCAAATCTAAAATTATTTTGTGGCAGATTAAATGAAAGAAATAGTATATTTGAAACTTTGCTTGCGGAGAAGGAGCAAAAGCTTTCAAGTACAGTGGAAAGATTGGAACAAATAGAAGATATGAGAAAGTCACTTCAGGAAAGAGACCTTCTGAACAAAGAATTAAGTGAAAGGCTTTTGCAAAATGAACAGAAGGTAAGTTGGGCTGAGTCAGACAAGGAGAAAGCATCTTCATTAAACAGTCAGTCAGTCATACAGCACTATATTCACTACCCCCAAAGAATCCTTACAATCACCTGCAAGCCAATGCAGTAGTCCTCATTTGACTACTTGTTCAATGATCATTCGAAGTTATGACGATGCTGAATGAGGGGGACTTACAACCAGTCCCTGTAGTTGCGGCCATCGCAGCGTCCCCGCGGTCACGATTTGGACACTTGGCAACCTGCTTGCAGTTACAACATCACAGCATCCTGCAGTCATGTGATTGCCATTTGTGACCTTCACTGCCAGTTTCCAACAAGCAAAGTCCATGTCGAAGCTGGCAGGAGGTTGCAAATGGCAATCACATGATCGTGGGACACTGCAACTGTGTGGTATTTGCTTAACAGCACCTGGGACTGCCATAACTCCCATTGTAAGTTGGCAGTCACATAATGTCGTGCTTTATGATCATGTCACTTAGTGACAGAGTTCCCAGTCCTAATTACCATCAGTAAGCAAGGACTACCTGTACTTTCATTGCCATACAACAGAGTGTAGTAAGTATGAACAGTAGATTATTAAAACAGACTTTCAGTTGCTTGCAGACCAAATGAAGATAATTTATTTTAACTCTGTATAACAATTTTGTTCTAATAATAAGCAGCTTGCTGTAAATATATTAGCTTGGCAAAATGTAATCATTTTTTTTTTCTTTTTAATATCAGGTATCTTAGTTGCAGTTGCATTTTGCTTTTTTTAAAGAAAAGTACTTGCAAAATTGAGTGAGATTTGTTTTGGAAAAACTTGTTAACCATGCAACTGTGTCAGTCTAGGCCTTTCTTGAGGTTTTTTTCTCAAAACTGAGAGGGCAGATAACCCTAGCATATTTGCAAGCTCTATATGTCTTCCTGTTGACACAAAGTCTGCCCAAGTGGTGGTAAATTGTGATTTATCTGTTAGAAACCAAAACTTGCAAGTAAAGGCTGAGTTCAAATGTCATATTGCTAAATCATGGTTTGTCAGTTGGATAGTCTATATTGATCAGAATTTAGCAATCAGTTTGCTGTATCTTTTCAGTTAGCATTAAGTAATTACATCAGGTACTAGGTCCCACTAGTTAACTTGTAATTAGAAGACTGAAACTAAATTCAAATCCTGATTTTAGTGTCTAGTTTGACAACACATAGTTAGCATGCATTACAGTAAACCATAATTATGTTTAAACAGGAAGGATAGGGTGAATTAACATGGGTGGGATTACATAAGAAGGAGATCCTTCTAAATTGCAGAGCATAACATCTACATCAGGCCATGTGATGGTAAACAACTGAATTACAAATAATGCACCTTGTAACCGTGGAACATATTACTGCAGGTTATTATCTATTAATTATTATCTATTAAATTGCATGCAGCTGTAATTAACTGCACATAGCTAAACATTTATTTGGTTTAATTATAATTGCATTAAAAATGTGTGTGTTTTTGTGAACCTAGCTTGAAGATGCTTTGAAGAAGTGCAATGCTTATGGAGTAGAATGTTCAGAACAGAAAACTGTTATCAATGAACTAACAGAGAAAATGTCTGTCTTTAAAGAAAAGGTAAAAAACCAAAGTATTATTCTTTATGTGAAAATTGTATACGTGCATTCAAATATAATGACTAGCCGTATATGTAACATTTACATACTACCTTCTTATCTAAAGATGCAGTTGGTGAAGGAAACATGATCAGTTCCTTAAATCCAGGAAACTTTAACAGTGCTTTTCTTACTCAGCAGTGCTTCCTCTACCTGTCTCATGCTATAGGTTGTCTGAAATAATTTTAGAAATAGGTAACCATCAAAGAAGAGAACTAGAAAGCAAAGGGAAAATGTCTTAGACTAGTACTATACTAGTTGGTGACACTAGGCATGATTTGGCCATTGATGAGTGAATGCTTACGTTTATCATTTTTATTTCCAGACTGTGAAACAAGATGCAGACATGCTATTAATGCGACAGGACCTGGAACAGACAAATGAAGAACTTGACAGGTTGAACACAAGTCATTTAGAAGAAAGATCTCAACTTATTCAAGATCTGCAGAGACGGGAAAGAGAAATTGACAACCTCAAAGAATTGTTGATTGAAAAGGACAAAGAAATTTCTGATCTTTCTTCAAGTATGTCTGAGTATTCTGAACAGATCAGATGCAAAGAAGATGAAATACGGAAGATGGAAAAAGCATTGTCCAAAGCTGAAAAGGAAGTCCAATTGTTGAAAGATGTACAGACAACAGATATGAAAGATGCAAGCATAAAATTTTCAGGACTTAATGAAAAGTTAAGAACAATAGAGTCAGAGCTGGCAATAGTAAAAATTGAAAATGAAGCTAAAACTAAAGAAAATGAGGATCTCATTAAGCAAGTAAAAGAGGCAAGCAAATCAATTAAAGAACTTCATTCTGAAATGAAGAACCATGATATTACATACAGTAACCAGCTTTTGGAGTGTGAGTCACAAATTAAGTTGCTTAAAGAACAAATAAGTAAATCAGCTGAAAAATTGCAAGAAACAGAGATAAAATGTAGAGAGGAAATAGAGCAACTTAGATTCCAGCTTGATGAACATATCTCTGCAAAGGAGAAACTAAATACTTTGTTGAGAGAGAGAGAGAACAAAGAACAAAGTTTTGTAAATGAATTGAAATCAGTAAAAGAATTATATAATCAACTAATAGTGGAAAGTGCTAAAAAAGATGAAGAGTTGTCAAATGTATCCAGACAGCTTGCTGAACATACTGAACATCTAGAGCTTGCCAAAAAGTCTTTACAAGAAAAAACAAAGGTCATAATTTCATTAAAAAACAAGCTTAAAGCTGTAGGGCAGCAAAATGAGAAAGAAAAACTCAAATTCCTTGATGACTTGGGTAACAAAGAAATGGAGTGGAAAAAATTAAAAGATGAGCTGCAAGAGAAACATGAAATAATAAATACATTGGAAATGGAAAAACAAGCTAGCATCCTGACTAGTAAGCAGTTAATAGCTGCTGTTGAACAGAAGGAAAAAGATTTAGCAAGTCAGATTAAAATGAGTGAAGATCTTAGAAATGAGATGCATGTAATGGAGAAAGAAAAGCAACAGCTAATCAGTGAGAATGAGAGTTTGTCCAAATTATTGGATGTTAAAGAGTGTGAACTGTTGAAGGGTGTTCAATGTATAGAAGAAATGGAAAATAAAATATCTGGAAGTGCCAAGGAACATGAAAAATTGATTGCAGAGATTAATCAGGATAGAGAAACTTTAAGATATAATGTTAAAGAACTCTCAAGTCTTGTGAAGGAAAAAGAAGATTTGATCGCAGAGAAAGTAAAGAAATGTGAAGTGTTGAATGAACAGCTCTCCCAAAAAATTGAGATGACAAAACAATTACATCAAGAAATACTGTCACTGAACACTCAGCTGAAGGTTGCTAAAGACAGAGAACTGGCAAAAGAAGAAATATTAAGAAAGGAAGAGTCAGAAAATAGTAAAATGGTCCAACAGCTTAGTTGGGAGGAAGAAAAAATACGGTCATTACAAAAACAAGTTCAGGACTTAGAAATGGATCTTAAAAGAAAAACCAAATCTCTAGAAGAAAAAGATAGGCAGTATGAAAGCTTACTAAAACAAGTAGAAGAAAAGCAAGCTGATATGGTAGCATTGGAGAGAGAATTAGAAAAGTTTCAAGGTATTGGTTCGCAATTATCACATCAGG
Source organism: Liasis olivaceus (assembly GCA_030867105.1). Classification (NCBI taxonomy): domain Eukaryota; kingdom Metazoa; phylum Chordata; class Lepidosauria; order Squamata; family Pythonidae; genus Liasis; species Liasis olivaceus. Next base: position 78,934,009 of record CM061349.1, read on the forward strand.
TTGAAGAAAAAAATGCTGCTTTATTATCTCAGGGGCTAGAGCTTGAGGAGCTTCATGGGCAAATTGTTAAGAAAACTGAAGAATGTGCAGCATTTAATGATAAAATAGCATTATTAGCCAAAGAAGTAGATATTTTGAAATGTGAAAAGGACAAAGCTTTGGCTGTATGCAGTACTAAGTCAGGTGAATGTGAAACTCTTCAGCATCAGCTAATACAACATCAGAGTGAAATAGTATCCATTAAGCATGAAACTCATATATTGAAATTAGAAAATGAAAAATTCAAAGCAAATATTGAAACAATTAATTCGGCATTAGTTAAAAAATGTGGAGGAATAGCTCCCTTAAATGATCAGAATGATTGTAATATTTTAGCCTTTGTGGATTATCTTGATAGTTTACTAAGTGAAATAGAAACATTAAAAAATAGTTTTCATGATAAACAATCTCTCCTTTCCCAGAGAGAAGCTTTGATTCAGCAGATTAAAGAAAACAAAGATTTGGAGGAAAAACAGTATTTGCAAACAGTTTCAAATTTGCAAAACCAAGTACAGACTTTAGGTTGTGAAGCTGATAAACTTAAGCAGGAAATAGAAGAAAAGAATGAAAATTTGCAGAAGCAAGCTCAGGACTTAAAATTGTTTAAAAATAAATCTGAAGAATCTGAGTTACTTAGAGTTCAACTGTCTGAGAATATGGAAATAATTTCTGACCTTCATTGTCAGCTTAAAAATATGATGGAAACAACAGAAGAATTAAATAAATCAATTACAGAAAAGGATATACTTTTAAAACAAAAGGAGGAAGAATGTGTTAATTTACAAGCACATAACTCTGAAACTTCCTGTATGCAACAGAAAACTATAGAATCATTGATGAGTGAAGCAGCACAGTTAAAAGCAGTTCTTTTTGAAAAGGAGCTGTTGGTGAATAATATTTCTTCACTTAACAATACTTTGAATGCTGAACTTCAGGACAAAGAGAATGAATGTGAGACCCTGAAGAAGCAAGCTGAAAATGTAGAAGAGTTAAACTTGAGTCTCAAAAATGAAATGTTTGTTCAGGAGAAATTAATAAACGACATTAGTCAGGCACTGTCAGAAAAAGAGCGTTCTGCTTTGGATAATGCTAGTCTTATGAAACAAGTAAGAGAAGAATTAAAAATAAATGAAGAAAAAAGTCAGTTAATTTTACAACTTCATGGTCAAATTAATGGACTAACCCAAGAAATCCAAAGATTACAAGAAAAAGCACAAGAAAAAGATTATGCTTTCTTATCTTTGCAGGACAAATTTGCTGCTCAGTGTGAGCAAAGAAATGAACTCAGTGCTACTTTGATTGAAAAAGAACAACTTATTGATGAGTTACGTAACTCTTTAGATGAGAAAGATGTTAATGTGCAACTAGCAGAGAGTAATGTTCGGGCTCTTACTAATGAGGTTGAACTCCTTAGAGAAGAACTAGAAAAAAGTGCTGTGGCACTAAAGAAGCTTTTGCAAGAAAAAGATGAAAGCATTGCCACTAGCCACAAGAAAATTAATTCTTTGTCAGTTGAATTGGAATCTGCAAAATTAGAGCATCAGACAGCATTGGAACAGGGTGATCAGTGGAAGCAAAAATTTGAACAGAGAGAAATTGATCTACAAGTTGTACAGGGGAAATGCACTGAGCAGATTAAGCATATTGAATACTTAAACGTCATAAGTTCTAAAACCTCTCAAGAATGTCACAGCCACATACTTTCCATAGAAAAACTGCAACAACAGGTAGATTCTTTAACAAATGATAAAGCTCTTTTACAGGAGAACTTTGGTAAGCTGAGTCAAGAAAATAAAGAGCTGGTTAAGTACCAGAACCAATTACAGCAAAAATCAAGAGAACTGGAGGAACTTCGCAAACAATTAGAAACCAGTGAGAATGAGTCGCAAGTACACTTACACGCCATCTCTTTGCAGTTGGAAAATGAGAGAGAACAGTTACTGATGCAGGTTAGTGTAAAGAGTCAAGAGATCTCTGAATTAAAACTTAAGATTGAAAAGCTAGAACAAAATCTTCTTGAGTTAGAAAACAGACGGGTGATAGAAGTTGATAGGGCAACCCAGCAAAACAAAATTAATCTCGAGCAAATAAGCAGTTTAAAAGATAACATGAGATCAAAAGATGCTGAAATTCAGTCCTTGCAGCAAGAAAATGAGATTATTAACAAAGAGTTATCCAAATACCTAACTACATTATCAAGCAGTAGGTACTTCACCAGTGACAGTGATAATGAAGCTGGTCAGCAACTAACTGAAACTAAAGTTGTGTTAGAAAAAATCTCTATTCAAATAAATAGTATTCTTAGTAAAGAAGCTGAAGCAATAGAATTGCAGCAGGCATTTTTAGAGAAAGAGGAAGAAATAAGTCACTTGAATAATCAGCTGAAAAATATGCAGTCTCTGAGGGAAGAGAAAATGATTATGCAGAATGACTTTCAGAAGATAAGAGATGCTCAGCAATCTGAGATTGAACTTCTGTCAAATAGATTGAGGGCTGCTGAAGAAGCCTTAGGTAAGCAACTCTCAGTTTCTGAAGAAAATGAGTTTGCATTAACAGAAATGAAGAAGCAGAATATTTTTCTCCAGGAAAAGGTAGAAAAATTAGAAGAAGAACTTCAAAACAGTTGCAAAACCCTAAACAACAAATGTGAAAAAGTAACAAAACTTTTAGAAGAGCTTGAATGCAAAAATGTGATGATAGAAAACTTAATTTCCCAAACTACTCAGCAGAAGGATTTAATTACTACTCTAAGCCATCAGTTAAAAGAAAAAGATTGTTCAGTTACTCAGATAATGGAATCTATGTCTAATGAAATGGTTAAATTTTCAGAAGAAAAAAATGAACTATCTCTCAAATTGCAACAACTACAAGGCATTCAGAATAGTATGACAGAAGAAGCAAGTGTATTATCACAGCAGATAGAAGAATATAAGAAAAAACTTGAACTCAATCAAATTGTGTTGATCAACAAAGAAGCTACAATTAAAGATTTGTTGAATGAGAAGGAAAAGATAAATGCTGCTTTTGAAAAATTAAGTCAGGAAAAGGAAAATCTGAAAAAGAAGCTTCAGGCAGCTTTGATAATAAGAAAGGACTTAACTCAAAAAATTAAGAAATTTGAAAAGAATGATCAGGAATATTCAGAAAAAGAATATAATAAAACACAAAATTTATTGGAGAAAATTGATGAATTGACAAAACAGTTAAAAAAAACTGAAATTTATAGTAAAAATCTTGAATCTCAACTTAATGAATTGAAAGAACAATTATTAGAAAAAGATACCAGGATAGATGACATGAACAAAATGTTATCCTCTAAAACAACTTCTTTGGAGGTACTGCAGAAGAAAATTATAAAATTCAAAGAAACTATCGCTGAACAAAAAACCATGTCTGACCAAAATTTAATATGTCTAAAGGAGAAAGATTCTTTGCTTGCACAAATGCAATCTGTACTCTCTGAAAGAGAGAAAACTTACACTGAGAAATATTCTCAGCTTTTCTTAACCATAGAAAATCTTAAAATTGAAGTGTCAAAGAGAGAGGAAGCATGCAAGGAAATGAACAGATCAGAAGCTGCAGTAAACACTGAAGAACCTTTCAATGATAATGCACATTTCCTTAATGAAATTAATCAGCTGCAAAAAGAAAAGGAACTTTTACATAAGAAAATGCAGGTGCTACTTGTAGCCCGTAAAGAAAGCACTAAAACAATTCAGAAACAAAAAGAGGAGTATGCCAAGTTACTAGCAAATTTTGGTGAACTAACAAAAAACTTTGAGCACATAAAGGAAGACTATAAAGTCCTTCAGGTAATTCATGAAAGAAAGTGTGAAGAATTTGAATCTAATATGTTGCTATTACACTCTCTGCAGGAAAATTTAGAAACTGCTACAACTCTTCATCACAGTGAAAATGGTAAGCAAAAAACACTGGAATCAGAAGAGATAAAGGAGAAAAGTCCTGTTATGGTAGAAGAACCAGAAGGGTTGAGCAAGATGGCAGTAAAAAAGGGTGAGAATTGTCTCAGCCTTATGAAAGAAGAAGAAACATTTAAGAAAGAATTAAGAGAGAAGTCACATGAACTTGATAGAAAGGAACATGAGATAATGAAACTGAAGTTTAATGTTGAACAATTGGAACAGGAATATAAGCAAGACAATGATGCTATGGTGATTCAGAGAGATCATCTTCGGCAACAGCTGGAAACTTATAAAGATGAATTGACAGATGTTAGAGCTATTATTGAAACTATAAATAATGAAAAGACTGTTTTCCATAAAAAAAGTGAAGGAGATGATCTGGAACAAATTGAAAACTTTGAAAACCCATTTTCAAAGCGTGATGTTCAACAAGCCAACAATCAAATTTCAGAGAAAGATGAAGAGATAAAAAAATTAAGTGATTCTCTTAAAGATTTCACAGGCAAAATTGACCATGGAAAGGAAATAATGAAAGAAATTTCTCAAATACAACAAAATTTATTGGAAAGTCAAAAAGAAGCACAGCATTTTAAATTAGTGTTTGAAAATATGAGACAAGAAATGAAGGCGTTCACAAGCAACATAGAAAAATCAAATGAACAATTACTCAGTATGAAAGAGGAGTTAATACATGTCCGTGAAGAAAACAAGAAACTATTGATAGAATTAAACATACTGCGTGAAAAGGTTTTACCAGTTTCTAATGTAAATGAAAATACAGTACATGAAAAAAGCAGAGTGAATTCTGAAACTGTATGGCTACATTTTGATAATGTGCAGCAAAATAGAGTTCAAGATGCAGACATCTCTAATCCATTGCTGGATGCTTCTTATGTAGAGAAAGATTCACTAGATTTTACTTGCACAACAGAAATAACATCAGAAAGACTAAAAAATCAAGATCATCCCCCACTAGAAATAACTACGGGACATGTGGGAGAAAATGTGGATGTAGGGAACTATCAACTCCAACAAGAGAATTGTGATACTCAAGAAAAAATCAGGGAATGTCTCCAAAGAAAGCTGCAAGCTGCTTTAATATCACGGAAGGAAACTCGGAATGAAAACAAAGTTCTGAAAGATCAAATGGAGATGCTAATGCTGGAAAACAAAGAATTAGTTAATAAAACTGATGCCCTTGAACTTCTAGTGTCTGAGCTGAGCAGAGAAAAACAAGATTTGAATGAAATTCTGTATAAAAAGGAGACTCTTGCAACAGAAAATGCTGGTTTATTAATTGAAAATGAAAATTTAACTGCTGCATGTGAAAGTCTGAAGTCTACAATGGAAACTATAGCCCAGGAGAAGGAAGCCTTTTCTTTTCAATTGAATTCCTTAAAGGATTCTCAGACAGTTGAATTGACAGGTTGGAAAGCTAAACATAATGAATTAAAGGAAGAGTATGAGTCATTACTTCAGGCCTATGAAAATGTTAGTGGTAAAATAGCAGAAATGAGGCAGGTTATTGATGTCACTAGAAAAGAAAAACAGGAAGCTCTTCATAAAATAAATGAGAAAGAATCTGATAAACAAGAACTTGAAAAGTTGCTTCAAAAAGCAAGGGATGAAAATGCCATTGTGAAAGACCAGCTAGAACAGCTAGTTGAATCAAAAAGGAAGGAGATCACTGAACTGCATACTGAAGCAGAAGAGCAAGCTTCTAAGCACAAAATATGTTTGGAAGAACATAAAAAAATGATTGCTGAATCTACTGTTCAAAACAATCAACTAATAGAAGAAAACAAACATTTAGAAGAAATTTGTGAGATTTTAAAACACGACCTAGCAAAAAATCAGAAAGAAAATGAATCCCTTTGGGAGGATTTTAATCAAACAAAATCTGCTCTGAAAGATCTCGAAATCCAATTGGGATTGAACAAGTTTGATGTATCATCTAAGATTAGTGAAAGAGAGTCATTAGCAAAGTACATTCATTGGTTAAATGAAGAGATCTCAGAAAAAAAGGGAAGTGTGCATATTTTAAAGCAAGAGAACAAAACTATATCTGAAAGTTTAAAAGATGATGAAGATAAAGGCTATTTATTTAAGTTAGAAAGTTATTCTAAAAGTTTTAATCAAGAAATAGTAAGCCTGGATGAGAAAATTAAAATATTAGAAGATGACAAATCTCTGTTGCAAGAAGAATTAGAAAATGTTCAAGAAATATCTTATCAAGTAAAAAATGAAAAAGAATTTTTGGAGACTGAGTTGCTCAATCACATAAAAAAATTAGATCAGATGACAGACAGATTGAATGCCAAGGAACTACAAATCAATTTACTCACACAGCAACTGGAAGACATAGAATCTGAGAAATCTAGCACAATTAGAGAAAAAGAAGAAGAGCAGCAACAAGTTATCAGAGTATTCGAAGAAAAAATAAAATTTGCTCAGAGGAACAGTAATGGGACAAAGAATAAAACAAAGGAATTACAAGAGCTGTTAAAGGAAAAACAACAAGAAATCAACCAATTGCAAAAAGATTCTATTAAATACCAGGAAATAATTTTAGGCTTGGAAAAGTCTGTGAAATTGTCACAAACAAGAAATGAAAAAACTGAGAAAGATTTAAGCAACGTAGAAGAAAAACTTACTAAATCAAATGAAGAGTTGCAGAATCTAACTGAAAAATTCTCTTTACAGAAAACGTTGTTGGATGAAGCTAAGGCTGAAATAGAGAAACTAGCAATTGAGAACCTAAACAGTAAAAAAGAACTTCAAAAGAAAGAGAACCAGATATTAATTCAGAAGAGACAATATGAGAGTCAACTTGAATGTGGCCTTCAGCAGCTAAAAGCAAGTTGCCAAAAAGAATGGCTAAACTTAGAAGAAAAATTCAGTGTTCTTCAGCAAGAGAAAGAGGAAATCCTTGGTGAACAACATCATATGCAGAAAGAAATTGGCATTAGGGACTCTCAGAATAAGAACCTTCAGAATGAGTTGAATGATGCCCTAGCTAGATTGGCAGCTTTTGGCAACTCCCTTCAGAAAGACAGAGAGAGAGTCATTGATGAAATGAAAATCTGGGAATTACAGATCAAAGAAACTGTTGAAAATAAACAGCAACAGACAGAGACCAGTAATATATTAATAACATCCTTACACGAAGAAGCAGAAGTAAAAATGTCTCATATTCAAGAACCAGAACTTAAACGTACTGTGTCGGAAGAAGCCAAGAGTGCAGTGCAGGCTTCGGTGGATTCACACAGTTTCAATGAGCTTTCTCAAATAAAGGCAGAGAATATCACTCTGTGGAATAAATTACATATGTTGACAACTGCTCTGGCATCAAAAGAAGATGCTTTGTATACATTGATTAAAGAAAACAGATCTCTTAACCATCTTTTAAAAAATAATACTGTTGAAAAAGGGATGGAAGCACTGAAGAAAAATTTGATAAGAAAAGAACAGGAAACACAACAGCTTCTCTTAGAAAAAAGTGAAATCGAAGCTGAGTTGGAAAAACAATTGGCTGTTTCTGACCAAATGAAGATAATGCTGAATAAGAAAGACACAGAAATTTCAGTTCTGATTTCATCAAAAGACACAGACGCTTCTGGCTATCTTAGTCAGCTACAAACACTGCATACACAGCAAGTTTCAGAATATGAGCAGCAGATAAAGTGTCTACAGATAGCCAAAGAACAGTCAGATGAAACTTGTCAGAAGATGCAAAATGAATTTAAAAATGTGCAGATGAAAGCTGACAAAGCATCTCAAGACAGGGCTGAGATTGCCATTGAAATAGATACTTTAAAAAAGGCAATGTCATCGCTTCAGAATGACAGAGATTCCCTTCTTTCTAAGCATAAATATCTAGAGTGTGAGCATAGAGTTGCTTTATCTGAGAAAGAGAGACTAATAACTGATAATGCTAATGAGACTAGGACATTGAAACAAGAAATAAGGAAGCTCTTAAATCAAGTAGACGATCTTCATTCTGAAAATGCAATGCTTGCTGCACAACTCTTAAAGTACAGGGAAGATCTGAATCAAGTGTTGTCACTAAAAGATAACCAGTTGAAAGAATTACTTACAGAGAAATTGGAATGCATTAAGAGTCTTCAACAGGAAAAATTTGAACTTCTGAAAGAAATGAAAGAAGTACACCTGACTATCAAAGTACAGGAGGAGATAATTGAATCTCTAAGAATGGAAAATGGAAAATTAACATCAAAAGTGTGTGACTTAGAGATTCTGATTGCTTCCATAAATAAAATGCAGTTGGAAGGAAATAGACTTGATGAGAAAAACGAACCTCATGTCGATTCTCGGCCTGAAGAAAAGTTAGAGAGATTACCTGAACTCCAGGAAGTGGTTATCAAAGAGAAAATAAATAGAGACAGTGGTGCTGTGGACACTGAAGCTATTGGATTACCACAAAGATTGTTAGAAGTCCAGTTGCAGAATAAAGAACTAAGATCTGAACTTGAATCTTTTGGAAAAGCTATGACAGCTCTGCAGTGTGATAGAGAGAGATTAATGGAAGACTTCAAGGTTCTTCAAAGCAAATCTTCTGAACTTGCATCTGAAAAAAAACGAACTGATGATTTTGAAGCTGAACTCAAAGATTTCAAATCAAATATTCTTGGTGTGATTAAAAAAAATGCTTTTTTTAATCAGACATTATTAAAAACTGAAGGCAAGTTCACTCTTCATCAGCTGATTGATGAATTTGAAAACCTGTGCAAGATATTAAATACCCAAAATCTTGAAATTAATAGACTTTCATCAGAGTGTGAGAGTTACGTTCAACAGATGAATGCCTTTTCTAAGGCTATGGCCAGTCTTCAGGATGATCGAGATAGACTTATGCAGGAACGTTCCAAACTGAGAGTAGCTCACGAAGCTAAACAGGGCACAAACTCAGTTTCCATACCCTCTGACTGCAGCAGTGAGATTAGTTTGCTTAAACATAATTTGAAGAGTCTTCAGATGGATAGGGACAGACTGGTAAGTTGATGCCTTACAATATTAATACAAAATAAAGGCTAAGGCTGCAATCTTGTACTCACCTAGGAGTAGGTAACATTGAACACAGTGGGACTTACTTCTTCTGAGTAGATATGTATAAGATGCATACTGTAGTATTTTTTTAAATTTTCATATATTTGACGTTACTGGCTAAAAAAACAAATGGAATTATAGTTGAATATCAAAATATGCAAAACATGATTAATTAACTGTTTTCTTAATGCATTTCACTTCCATAGGCTAAAGAAGGAACTAATGCCGCAACAACTGACATATTGAGAATGAAAGCCAAAGTGGATGAACTTGAGAGAGACTTGAACCAAACAAAAGCTTTCCAAGAAGAAGCTGAGAAAGAAAGAGGCTCATACCAGAATGAAGTAGTTGCACTGCGGTAACATAAATATGAAATGTTATTTATAAAAGCCCTATGATTATTTCTTTTTTCTTTAATGTGCAAAAGGGATCAGTTCTTGTGCATTATACTTATATTGGCTAGTGGATTGCATCAGTGGTGTATGTGTGTGTATATATCTTTATAAACTTCATACTCTAGAAAGCTTAAGATACCATGCTGAAAAGTTCAGAAAGAACAGCCTAAACATGACAGAAGATCTCCTCATGGTAGTGTGAGAAAATGTGATATATTTGATAGCACATTGGATTAAAGTCCCAGGATACCTTACTGGTGACATTAGGCCAATTATTGACTGTCTACATGGTTCATATAAGCTGTCCTAAATTTCTTAAAAGGGGAGGGATCAGATAGAAATATTCTAATTGAGAGTTTTTTCCATCAAAACATCAGACAGCTGCCCTTTGCCAGATTAGGATTGGATTCATATTTTTAATTAATTGTACTCTATTGTATATGGTTCAAACAGCCTCATGAAATTGAAACAAGAACAGTCTGTTAAGTTTAGGTTCATACAGTAATGTAACTCTCTCTCATTATTTTAATATTATTGCTCTAGAAAAGAAAACCATCGTCTGCTGATGGAATCTCAAGCACTTCAAAATCAATTCCAGGCATCACTTGTAGAAAAAGAAAAGCAGATTGCAGAACTAAAGAACGTGCATCATGAAGTGGTGATTCAGAGAGCTGTATCTCTTGGTAGAGATTATCCAGTGAAGGTAAAACAGCTACCCAAAAACCATATCAAACAAAACGGCCAAAATGTATTACAGAGTTTGCATTTTATATTAAACTTTGAATTTATGCCTACATCAGTTTCCAAGTCATAAAAATCTTGAAGAATTAATCTTAAATGCATTTCCTAGGAATAAGTCCATTGAAGAAATTACAACTAACTGCTGTGAGACCATGTCTTTTTCTATTATTATCTGTCAGAGGAAGCTGTTCTTCATACTTGCGAAATGTGCAAGTTCAATTTCTCTCTCTTTCTAGAGGAAAAAAAAATCTTAGATTTTTCCTTCTAAAATTGTCTATTCTACTTTTATGTTCTGGTTGGTTATTCTGTTCTTATTTGTTAGAGTATTGTATTTTCTTTCCTGCTTTATGATCTGTTTCCAGTTGTATGCCCCAAGAAATAGCCTAGGAAAACAACAAAGCATATTGGAATTGTCTGGCCATTACTTCAGTTTCCTCCATATCCTGTGATTAGTGTATAAAACTTGGAATTACTGCAAAAAGCACAGATAAAAGAATATGATATTTCCAGTCACGAAGTTAATAGCCCCATTGTGAAGTGTGCTGCTTGTAGCCAACGATATCATAAAACCCATATTTTTTTCTGCTGCATAAATGCCACTTTAGACTCCAGCTCCCTCTTTTCAGCCAAAGCCCTATATTTCCATTATGTAATAGCTGTATTCTTATACCAGCAGGTGGCACTAGTGGCCAGTAATATTACCATCACACACATTCCCATTCAACCAGAGGATATATTTTCTGTCACGTGTATTGTAGATTTCAATATAACTTTGCATTCTTTCTCCCCAAGGGGGAAAGAGCATTAGTACATAGAGCTAAATGCTTCCCACTTCAGCCCTATTTTCCTCTGTTTATGCCATTTGCAACAAGGAAAAACCATGCAAAAACAAGGTTTAGAACTAGGTGTTTAAAAAAAAAAATTTTCTTAATCCCACTGCCACACCCAAATTCTGAGGGCACTTGTTCACACTATGTTGCCTCACATTGAACACCATGTGGTTCACTCCTTCCTCTGAGAGGGGAGATGTTGATTTGGCCAGCTGCTAGCCAGTAGGTTAAGGTTTTGAAGGCAATAAGTTCAAATCAGGATGAAATGCCAAAAAAGATCACTTTGAATCTCACATTAAGAGAAAAGAAGCCATAGACCAATTTACATGCCTTCAGCTGGTCAGGAACCCCAGAAATGATAGTGGATGGACTCCCTGGAACCAGCAGCTAGTAGTGTAGAATCCTTCTGGGGATTTAAGTATATACCAAAGTTCAAAGTGTCTGAGAGTTTCTGCTACTTTTTTATACTTTTTCAAGGGAGAGAGAGTATAAACAACACAACACCTCAGACTGGCTTGGTGGCACATCATATCACTATTGTCTTCTTTATCTTAATTGTTACAAGTAGCAGTACAGATAAAAGGCTCAAAGTGTAAGAGTGATTATATTCAGTTTACAGAGCATGTTAAGTAATCTTTTCTAAGCATGGGGTATGGAGTACAGGCAGTCCCTGGGTTAAGAACATCCAACTTACAGACAACTCATACTTACGAATGGGCTGTCATTCGTCTTCCTCGAGCCAAACCGCTGAAGCTGCGCAATGTTTTCATGAACTGCTGAACCCACCTGTTTTTAATATACAGCCTGTTTCCAGCAGTTCATGAAAAGATTGTACGGTTTCAGCGGTTCATCAGCTTGAGGAAGAACACCATCCACCATTTTTAGTAATAGGCAGCCCGTTCATAAGTACAAGTTCTGACTTACATACAAATTCGAGTTAAACACAGACTTAGGAATGGAACTTGTTCTTAACCTGGGGACTGCCTGTATGAAGAAATTTACAGTCAATGATTATATTTACCGTGATGCAATCTGCAAAGCTTGTTAAGTAACTCTAAGGTAAGTATGGAGAAATTTTATCTTATGCATGCAGAGGAAAGAAAATAGACCACACCACTAACACCTTTCCAATTCTTCCATGATGCCACTACAGATGCTTAGTAGTCCTAAGAGTCTCAGTGGGACAGATTTGTATACATGTGGTTTCTATGTATATTGTTTTCCTGTTCCATTCATAGCCTGACAATATTATTATTACAGTAATTCCCACTTTCCAGTTCCCAAAAGAGATTTGATTCGCTTCTCCAATTGAAAGGATTTTAACATAGCAAAACCAAATGAGTTTCGGTTCAAGTTCTCACATTTGTCCACACATTAATACATATAAAGTTGTATAAGTAATGCAGCATGGTACAGTGCTTACAATACAATAAATACAATACAATACAATACAGTACAATGTGTTAGGCTTGAAAGATGTGGGAAATTCTTATTCAAGCCTAGGTTAGTCAAGAAGCTCAATGAGTTATCTTCAAGGATCATATTATCCCTGAGTCTACTACAGAGAGTTGTAGTAGTGATAACATTTCATATTCACTTTCTTGGAAATAGTGTGATAGAATTGTGGCAAGAATGGTGGGAGAAATTGTACGGTGTGCATTCTGAACTGACATTGTAGACAATCACATTGCAGACTATATATAGAAAATCTAAGTCACATTTTCATACTCCCCTTTTTTTTATATATTGTGCAAGGGATTAGAATCTGTTGCTCTTGCTGGAAGCACAGATGTCTCTGATCAAGTGAAGAATCTGTTAGCTGAGAGGAATCATTTACAGAATGAACTCCAACGTTGCTTTCAGGAGCTGCACCAGAGAGAATTGAAATTCCAACAAATAAACTCAAAGGTAAGTAAGAAGATAAAGCAAAATTGTTCAACAAACATGGTTCTTGATACTTGTTACATTTGGTTTTTGTCCTCAGTAAATTTGCATCTGCATACTTAAGTCCATGGAAGTTGTCCCAGTAATATATTGCCACTTATTCTACTAAGAGTAAGTTTGAAAAGAATCAGTTGGATTTCAGTGGGATATAAATGTAATAATAAAAGTGTTCAATGTTTTTACAGGTAGCCCTTGCTTAACAACCATTCGTTTAGCAACTGTTCAAAGTTATGATGGTGCTGAAAAAAGCTACTTACAACCGGTTCTCACACTTATAACCATTGCAGCACCCCCACAGTCACGTGATCGCGATCCAGGCTCTTGGCAACCAGCTCATACTTATGACAGTTGCAGCATCCTGGGGTCATGTGATTGCCATTTGCAACCTTCCAGCAAGCAAAATCAATGGGGAACCATGTAATTCACTTAACGACCACTGCAAAAATGTCATAAAATTAGGTGCGGTCACGTGATCCCTCACTTAACGACCACCCTGCTTAACTAATTTTCTGGCCCCTATTGTGGTCATTAGGCTAGGACTACCTGTATTTCCTTCCTGTTTATGTCTTAGCACAAATCTGTACTTGCAAGCATCTCTGTGCAGAATTTAGTAAACAGTGTGAAGCTTGGCGTAGAAGTAATGTGAAATTGGGACCAGAATTTCCATTGCTAAGCAATGCAGTCATAAAGCGAGACATCATGTGATCGCATCACTTAGTGACTGCAATCCCAGCACTCCTGGTTGCCATCGTTAACCGAGAATCGTGGGTCGTTAAGTGAATATCCACCTCAATCCAAGCCATTCCAGGCTTGGTCCCTCCCATCCCTGAGCATCAGTGAGGTAAGAGACTGCCTCCAACTCCCCCCACCCACCTATCTCCCCCCCCATCTCTGCTCTTCTGGCCGCCCTGCACCCTGCCTTGTGGGGTGGCAAGCAGGCCCAGAACTGCATAGCTCTGGAGCTGCTTGCCACACCTCGGGAAGCCACAGCCACCCCAGCCCAGTCCCATCCACAGTCACCCTTGCTACTCCATACTCCAAAACTCCTGCCACCCTGTGCTCCATGCCCCAGCTGACCTTTGCTGTCTTCTTGCTCCAAAAAGTCCCCTTACAAAAAGCCCCTTTGCAAAAAACTACTAGGCAGTGTTGGGCTGGGCTTTTGTTTTGCACTGTGGGAAAAAAAAAAGCAAGCCCAGCCCTGCCCCACCCAGAAGCTTTTTGCAAAGGGGCGTTTTGGCATGCTGCTTTTGGTGGGGGGGCTTTTGGAGGGGCAATGCACCAAAAAGCTTATGCTCCAGAGGGCTATGGCTGGCCCAGTCTACCCAGCAGCCAAAGGCAGGACCAGTCTACCACCTTCCCGAGAAGGAGGACCGGTGTACTCACAGAAAATAGAAGGAGTCGAAAGGGGCCGCAAGGCCCCGGTTTACCTGCCCATTGCAGCCAGAGGACCAAAATTCCGGGAGCAGGCCAGTCTGTCCGTTAGGGGAGGGAAAAAAAAAGAGAGGGAGGGAAGAAGGGGTTGCTGTTGTTGTTTTTTTGCAGCACAAAGCAAAAGTCCAGCCCAGCCCAGCCCAGCCCAGCCCAGCCCAGCCCAGCCCAGCCCTGCCCAGGAGCTTTTTGCAAAGGGCTTTTTCAAGCAAGAAGACTGTGAAGGTCAGCTGGGGTGGCAGGGCAGTAGGGGGCCAAGAGGGCATAGATGTGGGGAGATAGGTGGGTGGGGGGTGTTGAAATGCCCCTGCGGTCGTAAATGCAGGCAGGCTGCCAAGTGCCTGAATTTTGATCATGTGGCCACAGGGACACTACAATGGCTGTAACTTTGGGCACCGGTTGTAAGTCGCTTTTTTCAGTGCGTTTGTAACGTCAGGTGTTAGCTGAATGAATGATTGTAAGTTGAAGACTACCTGTACGTACTTATATGTTTGTGTGTGCGCGTATGTGTATTCATTGCTTCTTTCAATTAGTTACATAATTTTGATTTAATATAGAACTTAGTTGTCTGATGACTAATATTTAGGTTCTTTTGGCATGTCTGTGCACATTCATGAGTTTAGTCATTTATCCAGTCAGTGCAAGAAAATGCTGTATTGTCTGCTCAACTAAAAATGATGTCCCAAACTTTGCAAGATAATCAACACCGTTATAATGACCTCCAGAATCGTTACTTGCAGCTTGAAAGGGATTATCAGGTACAAGTTGCTTCTGTTCAAGGTACCACTCAGGTAAGAAAGATTGGCTCTTTTGTATTAATAGACGCTGAGGAATAGTCTGCATAGGAAGTAGTCTCATCCACAGAGTTAAGTTTGAATTAATTTCTGAAGACCTATGCTCATACTTTCCAATAGAAGTCTTTCCACTTGTTTTTTAGATTTTTTTCCATATGAAGTTAAATATTCATGAGCCTCAGCATCCAACCCCAACTGTGTCTCAAATTTATCTAGCTGCATGTAAGGCAGAAATGAAATTTTTTTTACTGTATGTTGACCCAAGTAATTCTCAGGATCTTAACAGAGATGCTAATAATTTTCCAATAAAGTCCACAGAGATGGATATTAAGTTAAATCTCATTCCACAGATATATAAATGATAAAATAAATGCCCAATTATAGTTTTGAAAGTCTGATAAATTAAAACTTCCTTCTTTAAGAGATGTCTTGCCCTATACATTTTCTTAGAAGTCTGTCGATCTGCATAAAATACTTATTTGAAATTAACATTGGCACATCTCTTAAAATATACAGCACCCATTCATTCTTGTTTTGCTGCACGCTCAATTATTCCATGCCCACTGCATTCAATTTGCTTTTATGCTTCTCTTGACTTCCCAACTCTCACTTCCATATAATAAAGTGAGCAGAAGCACTGCCTCATACATAGCCATTTTCAGTTCTTTGGAGAAACATTCCTCACAGCAGACCACATACTACCCACTGCCTTTCTACCAGTATTTGCATGTCCTAAATTTTTTTCATCCATTTTCATATATTTGTAGACAGTACACAAATTCATCTAATTCCTCTGGTTTTTCAATTCTATTCTTTGACATACCACTATTATACAAATCTGTATTGTTTAATATTATCCCAAATCATTTCATCATTTATATTTTTAATTCCATTTACTCTGCTGGAAGCTCTTTGTTTAGCCTTCTTTACCCACTTCCAAAACAGTTTTTATTTTCAATAGAATCATTCCCTCTTTTAAATCTTATTCATTACTTGCTCTCCTTGACTACATTCTTTGAAACGGTATTTTTTCTTTATACACCTTATGACATCTTTCTGTCATCCTCACTTTTACAGCAATAATTGTCTTATATGCATTTACTTTATGATAAATGTAAGTAAGCTTTTGCATACTTCCTTTATTTTGAAATTAATATAAAGGGCTGAAAGTTACGTATTTTAATAAATATGGCAAAGTTTTGACTTTTATGAACAGTTTCCTCATAAATGGCATATCAGTATTGAATATCAACATCAGTATTGACATAGCATATCAATATTACTGTTTTAGAGTGATCTTCATACTGAAGTTCCTCCAGGAGCTCCCCAGGAAAGGGCTGCAGTTACAGTTGAAATAGACAATATGGAACTCAGTCAACTCAAGAAAAGGTTGTTATTTATTTATGTTGTAGTAGTAGTCATTGTTGTAGTAAAATACATTTTGTTGACTAAGGTGTAAATCACATTATGATATGGTATAAAATTTAAGGAAAGCATTGGTTTAACTTTGAAATATTTAAATAATTCTTAAATTGAGTAATTTTGGTATAGTAGATAAATAAAAGCAAAATTACCATATTTCTCTAACTATAAGATGATACTTTTTTCTAAAATCCTTACGCTAAAAATTGAAGGGCATGTTATTCAAGGAAGTAAGCCGAGGACAGAACCGCGCGGTTGCAAAACTGCCCATACTTTGTCTCTGCAAACAGGCTTCCTCCTATTGCTAGCCTCCAATCATGAATGAAATAGCTTGTCTCTGCAAACAGGCTTCCTCCAATCACGAGCCTCCAATCACGAGTGAAACTGCCCATATGTCTCTGCAAACAGACTTCCTCCAATCACAAGCCTTATCTAACTGACGTCAGCTGATGCTGAACAAACCAATTGGAGGAAGTCTGTTTGCAGAGACAAGGTATCGGCAGTTTCACTCATGATTGAATGTAATCAGTTATGCAAAAGAGCATGGAAATAGAGCTGCAGAGAGACGGTTTGGACCTCCTCCCACCAAGTGTATCAGATCAATGTTACCTAATTACTAAATAAAAATGTGTTCTGCACTATCTTTAAAATATTGATTTCTTAATTTTGAGCTGGAAAAGTGGGGGTTGTCTTGTACATGGGGGCGTCTTATTGATGGAAAAATACAGTACATAAAAAGCAAAAGTTGTCAGAATAATTTTTCTTATGTGTAACTTCATATCTGGGTTTGCACTAGACTTGTAGAACTGGAAGGGCAACATAATTCAGAGCAACAGACAGTAGCACGACTGACAGAAAAGCTCTTGGAAGAAAGGAATAGACGACAAGTTGCAGAAGAGGCTTTGGGACTCTCTGAGGAACAGATTAAAAGGTAGAAATATATAGAGAGATCTTTTTGACCTTGATTTCAGTAGGCAAACATTTATGTCATATTGATGAATGTACGTATCAAGACCTGTTACTATAGGGCCTGGAATGTATTGACATATATAGCACTTCATGATGGATGTGGCCATCTATCGCTTTAGATTTGATGTAGAATCAAGAGTTTAAAAAATGCCTTGTTGACTATGGGATTACCCTGCAAACATTTGGAAACAAAATTTAGTCTTCCAAATACAATATGGCCTTACAACTATGCAAGCTAAGAAGACTTTGTAAAATCCAACATTGCCCTGGGGAGTCATGTTTCAGGAAGCGATTACTAGCTATGGACCAAATTGGTTTTCTGCCTTTTGTTGAAGAACACCGGGTAAACTTCAGAACATTGATTCAAATATATTATTTCATTACTACTGAAGTGATGAATCCTGAAATGTGATTATATCTCTATAAATAATAATATTTATTGTTATCACTTCTGGGATTGATACTGTATTTTCTGATTACTAATCTATCTAGTCCTGTATACGTTTATCTGATTGATGGGGGTAGTAGTATTGGCTCATAAGCAAATTAATATACTATTCCTTTATCGCAGTTTGTTTCAATAATTTTAACAAATAAATATGCCTTCTTTTTATAATTAAAGTTGCTATTTATTAAAGTTACATCTGTTAAATGAGGTACTTTACTAATGATCCATATTACATATGTACATATTATGCTTTGTGCAATTCAGTGTGCTAATTTTGACTTATGAAGCCTTGTATGGCTTGGCACCAAGGTTCTTGCAGGACCTTTTATTCCAACCCATTAACCTGTCTGAGGAAGTCCTCCCGGGGGATGCTATTGTTGCACCCCATTTTCATGAGGTGAGGAGTGCTGAGCTAGAAAACATGTTTTTTTTTCCTACAGCGGTACCTATTCTTTGGAACAGTCTCCCTCTAGAAATTAGACTGATCCCTTTGGTGATGGTCTTATAGAAACCAGTGAAGGTTGAACTCTTTCAGAAGTCACATATGATATAGCCCCTTATCATCATTTGTTCTTTTTTTCCCCTATTTTCTATTCTTCCTGCTACTTTTGCTATTCTTTTAATTATTTTGGGCTTTGGTGTTAGGAGGGTTATAGAGAAATGTTTTATTGTTTATTAATGTTCCCCTTTTTATCATACAGGCTTTATTATATTTGTTTTTTTGTTTCATTTTTGTATGATGTTTTTATTACATTTTATTTTGTTGTAAGCCACCAGAAGTTGGAATGATTTGGTGGCATACAAATTTAATAAAGAAAGAAAATAAATAGGACTGTAATTTTAAAAAATCTTGTCTTGCTTGAAGGGTAAGAAAATCTGACACTGTAATTTGAAAAACATTGATAGAATCATGATTTAAAGAAAAATGTACATAAATAGCTGGTTGTTGCTTAGAAATTTAGGGGATCTTGAACTCTGTTGACTTTTCTTTTAAGGCTTGAAGTTACTACTTATAGATCATCACCTAGGGAGTATGCCGTTCAGATGGACTCTGATGAGGAAAGAGAAGCTCTGGTCATCAACCCAAATGAACATGTTGTAGTACGAAAGGTAAGCTCATATACTTTAAAGTTAAATCTAACATGGTCTCCCTCTTTCATGTGAAAATAACTCACATCATATCCAAAAAAAAGGCAGAGATTGTATGATGAAAATAATTATGTATTAGACTTTGTGCCTCTAGTTTCCTCCTGTAGTTCTCTGCTTTACATCAAGGACTGAAGTAATTTCAGTATTTCAGCAAAATTCTGGTTATAAGGTCTTCTGAAATGCCCCTTGACCTCTTAAAAGGGGTGAATAGTCATCTTTCAGCTGTTGCATTACTTGAGCCACATTTTTTAAATTACATAATCACAGAAGTGCTGTCCTTTGAAATGCTATTGAATGACTAAGATATATATGTTCAAATACAATTATCTCTGTAAATATGCAAATAACTTTGGAGTTAGACTGAGGCTGGAAGGCCCAATCAGCCATGAAGTTCAGTGAGTGTTCTTGAGCCAGTAATTATCTCTACCTCCTAGAGCTATAATGATAATAAAAATAAAACAAGTGTAGTTCTTCTTAGAGCACTTCTAAGATCCTAACCAGGGTTCAGTCACTTCAGATGACATATGACACTTCACAGTTGAATGAACTCTTGCATTGTTTTGTTTTATTGGGTTTGCCCATTGACCACATGAAAATTTTTGTGCAAGCTGTCCTGACAATCAGATCAACTATTGCAGTATCAAAAGTATTTACCTGCATATGAAAGTTTTTGCGTCTCAACTGTTAACTAAGTCTGTACCTTCATTTTTGATGATCCAATAAAGAGTTCCCAGTGCATACTTTTAAGCAAGCTGTAATCTTTGTTTTTGCACAGGTAAAAGGAGGAGCCCTTTCTTTTAGGAGATGGATTCGGGGACGAAGTCTTTTCTGCTCCAAGTTACTGACCTCAAGAGCAAAATCTCGCTATCTTTTTCTTGGTTATTTGGTGATGCTGCATCTTCTAGTTGTCTTATGTCTGACAGGCGTCTTATAAGTGCACTGAATTTGCTGTGTGAATTATTTTCTTCTAAATAACATGTGCCAATTTGAAATAATGGACCTCTCAAAAGCTACTGTTAAGCTATGCACTGGATACAGTTCTATATATTTTCAGCATAAGGTATGGGTTTCAACTTCTTCGTTAACAAGAAGTTTTGTACATCACAGTTGTTCCAAAGTTGATTTGAGTAGTTCTGTAACAATGGAATATTATATTTGCTAAGAAAAAACATTATCTTAAAACACACTACTAGAAGCTGCTGCAGTTGGGACATTTAATATACTTGGGGAATATGTAATAGCTGAACACTGTTGAATGAGTTGTAAATGCTATCTTTTCTATATAAATTTATTTTAACAGAGTTGAACTATACATTTGGGGAAAACTATTCTCAACTATTGGGTTTCTTTGCTTCTTGATTATAACAAGGAGCTCACAGAGTGCAATATAGGGAAGGGAAGCTGGAATCATTATGAGTTTCTCAACTTTAAATAAAAACTTAAGAAGTGAACTTGTCTGTGATATATTGAATGCTTACCATAGTCTGTGTATAAGGAGATTGGCAGTAACTAAACCTTTTTTTTCCCCAATGACAAAAATAGAGAAGAGGGACAGTTTTTGAAAGTGTTTAAATTTCTTGTTCTGAGTTTTGGGGATCAGATCCAAGACAACAGCTGACTTGATTTTATTTATTGTTGATTGATGAGAGTAATGTTCAGTTTATTATTTATTTATTTTTATTTATATATTTTTCAAATTTATATATGCCACCCATCTTACTATACTAGTGACTCTAGGCAGCATTACAGATTAAAAAAACCCTATAAAATCATAAATATATATATATAAGTTAAAAACTACAAAAAGTTAAAATTAAGCTAAAAAGTTAAAACTACAATGCAAGCTAAAAAGTGGAGAGAGCATCCTCACTATTGCTATTAATCATCCTTCTTTTACTAACATAAGAGACTATTTCTATGTTGGATGGAATGAAGTCTTTCCATGCACAGTAATTTATTATTTTAGATTTAATCTAATTGCATAACACATGTGTGGTTGATTACACCTCAAGCTTTACTATCTGAATATCAGTAGTAATATCAACTATAGAGATACCTCAGAAGAAGAAGAATGTTCTGTCCTTGATAGTACCCATTTGAGAAGTTTATGATCTGACTAATAATTCAGATTACCTTTCATACTGAAATGCATAGATTACAGTAAAAAGTGTTTGCAATAAGAAGCAATTCTAAGTACCATTTTAGGTATACATAAATGTTTTATTTTTATAAAAAGATAATTTTTAAAGGAACTCACTACTTAAAAGTAGGGTATCTTTTCAAAGATACCTAATCACATTATCAGAAACTGGCACTGAAAAAAGGCAAGCATGCAAAGACAGATTTCATTCTCTGTATGGTAGGTCTGTGTGTGCCAAATTATTACCTGAAAATCATCTAATGGGGAAAGCCAAGGGAATGCACAGTATCATTACTGAAATATGAGAATCTGTTGTCTGAAAGCATCTGACAACTAGTAAGTTGATTGCTAAAACATATGTTGCTTATAGCTAAATGAATTGTTGCCGAATTTTGAACAAAATTGCTACTAATTGAACAGGTAGGTTGTCAGATACAAACATGAAAAAGAAAATGTGTGGTTAGTGTTTATTTTGAAATCTTCAACTGCAAGTATTTTCTGTCTTTGACTAGAAAAAATAACCTTGGAAGAGGAAGAGGCATCTGAGTAGTAATTTCTTTTTAAATACCATACCTGCCAAATTGTTACATACTTTTAAGGTAACTGAATTACTGAAATGAATGATTCATTTGGAAGGAATCTTAAGAGATATCTATTGCAGCACCCTGTCCTTGGATGACAGTGAATAAGTCTGCTTCATCTCATCTGTATGAAATACTTGAAGATAACTATTATGCCTTGAATTTAGAGATTAATCTCTGGAACAGAAGTACGTCTCTATACAATCAGGAGTCTGTAGTGTAATCCCTAACTATAATTTTTATTGATACGCAAAAAGCTGCAACTTGCAGGTTATGATTGCTAAGCTACCCATCTTCATATTGAGAAGTACTGCTGCTGGTACAAGCAGAAGTAATTCACAGGTATTTTGCAGAGTGTGTAACAGCTGCTTTTTTCAGCCTCGTACACTCCAGAATACTGAGCCACTTCTGGAA
Source organism: Liasis olivaceus (assembly GCA_030867105.1). Lineage (NCBI taxonomy): Eukaryota > Metazoa > Chordata > Lepidosauria > Squamata > Pythonidae > Liasis > Liasis olivaceus. Next base: position 78,956,293 of record CM061349.1, read on the forward strand.
TTTGCAGTTGCAACTATTTGAGGGCTCTAAGTCAGAAAAAGCTTTATGGAGGATTAGCATAAGGAACTGAAGATGTGCCACATAAACATAGGCACCATGGCCAGGACATCATCTGATTTTAAAAGAGTTGCGGCGATAACTCAGTTCTCCCAGCCTAACACGCTGCTTAATGATACATAGTATGCTTTATAATGGATTGGATTAGGATTAGTCATGCATAGAATAGGTCCAATGAATTTTCAGTAAACCATTCCAAGAATAACTAAGCCTGTTTGAGATACTGGGTAAAAAAAATGTGCTATAGGTCATGTAAACCAAATGTTGATGAGATAGAAGTAAGTGACCTGCAGTTATGAGTCAGCCACAATTTTCAGGCATGGAGTCATCCCATCTCAAGATAAGGTGGTTATTTTCTGTCTGCCTTTTTCCAGAACCTGATAACAACTTGTATGGTTTGTACAACAGTACTATACCTGGTTACTTTTTTCTTTTGGAACCTCTGCCACTTGAGTATGAACAGAATTCCTAACAGTTAACTAGATATTTAATGAAGCAAATTGGTTATAGAAATATAAACTGAAAATAAGGGAGAAAAAATGGGATTGGGGAAGCAAAGAGGAAGCCAGTTGAACAACCTAGAGTGGGAAAGTATCCAATGGTGCCAGAAATTGTGCCCTAATTTATCCAGCCTTGTAAGCTGTCAAAGTGATAAGCATACACTGAAAAAAATGTTTCCAAAAATGGCGTGGCAGACTTATGTAGTCTATGTACTCCATTCCACAAGCTGATATATAGCTGTAGCAGAAGGCGAGAGCATTTCATTTGTTCTGAGAGAGCTCTTGCATTTTTGTTGCCTCCTTGTGTTTGTTGGTAAGTATTGGGTAGATACCTTTTTCACATTTGACGGAAGAAAATTTGATTTCATTTTTTAAAGTTTCTGATCTATCAAAGCACATTTTAATATATTTTAAATATATTAAAGGTATATTACATTTTCATTAAATTTCTATAGTCTGGATGAATTTTGTAACTGAACCATTTTAGAGAACGCACTCAAGCTATGCTGATATTCTTGATGTTCTTTTTAACTCATTATAACAGTGTCGCTAGAATGTTTCTCTTGGTTTTAGTACTTTGTATGTTGGAATAGGGACCATTTCACACTGTCTTACATCATTACCCAGAATCAGAGCTTAATATTTGTATTCATTTGAGAGCATTGTATATTAAGAACTCTGCTTTTTGTGTGATGTGCTAACTCAAGGGTGATTCTACATAGGAAAAGGAAAATGGGGCAGAATCCCTTACATAAATATGTTGACATTTCTACTTTCTGTCAAATATTTTTGTGTGCAAAATGTAGCTTTACTCATCACTCTGTGGATAGTTGAATTCTATGCACACGATTAGTTTTTGTATATCTGTACATTGCTGCATGTGTTAATGTAAAACTGCTCTAATTCTTCTGTAAGTACATCAGTCAGATCTTTAAATTGTGTGTGCATGTAAGAGCAATCTTAATAGGCTGGAAAATAAGAAAATCAGTCTCAGGGATTTTCTCTAAATAAATTGTTCTTCAATTTGTCTATAAAAATAAATGCAATCTAGATTTTCAGTAGCAATTTACTTAAAGCATATTCTGTTAAGAATTCAGTAAGATCAAACCTTTTTTGTTTTAGAGGTTTGGAGGAGATTGTGTGTTACTGAAATAAGATATCTCTGACATCTTATAAAAATTTAAGTTTAAATTAAGGTGTCATTTACTAAATGGCATGCATGTTTTCTAGCTTAAGATTTGAATTGCTAGCACCTTAAGAAAGTTTTTCTATGTATATTCATGACGTAGAAGCCCCAGTGTTCATAGCAGAAGTTTGTGTGTTTGCATTCTTTAATGGGAACAATGATATTTGATTTCAGTGAAATATATTCCACATGTGTGTGCGCCTAGAAATACAACATTGGAGAAGACCCTGCCTTGAAATATGGCATCTGAAGAAATCCATTTGTTTTTGGTTGATTAACATCCTCTGAACTATAAATACATTTCAGAAAAACAGATTTCAGTGCATCAAGTTTTTATTTTCTTTCCACTATAGCTGATTGCCCCACACTTCAAACAAAATGGGAGATTCACACTTTGTCAGTCTTACTAAATCACCTTTGATTTATTCCAGATAGAAAGTTTCATTTGAACAGGATTTTCTACATTTACCTCCACTGGTTTTAGAAAAAAATGTTTTGCAAAAGAAAGTTTTGCCCTGGGACTAGCTGCATAAACTGTAATATGCCCTTCACTGATGAACATTGATTTGGAAAATTAATGTTTTTTTAATCTCTGGGAGATCTTTCTACTTACTTGAATCCCTCTTCTGACATAGTTTTAGTTTTGACTAAACCTGGCTTTCTTTGAGGTCTTGAACCTTATTGGATGGCTGTCTTCTTAAAAAAGGGGGGAGATTATTAGGAATAAATACCTGCAACAAGACCAGTGTGTTATGCAATGTGATAGTGCTCTTGTGCAATTCAGTAAGTCTAACTCTTGAGAGATGCAATAAGAATCCAAAGAATATGCTGGACTAATGGCTTCTGACATGTACTCCAAGTTTCCTTGAACAATGCCTCCATTGCAAGATGAATGAAAAAAAAAATGTTTTCAGCAGTGATTTAGGTACATGTGGACATGGATTTCTATTTCCAGAGGAAAACTTGGGAATGTTTGTCTTTTTCCTACATCATCTTGATTATCAATACAGTACCTGCATAAGTGAAGGGAAGAGCACCTAGCCTTGCAGTTGAACTTCAGAATCTCAAGAGAAGTCCATTGTACTGGTTGTTTATGGTAAATAAACCTGGTCCTATCTCACTCCACTTCCTAGAACAGTTCTTTTGATAAGGGTTCACAGTTCACAGATATAGTTCTTGTAAGTGAGCACTTAGCAGGAACGGCTGCCATTTCAAAGAATTAACCAAAGCTTTCTGAAGCTTTCCAGAGAGAGTCTATTTTTAGATCTTTCCTGCTGAGATTGTTTATATCATGGGGATAATTTGGGTGGGTGGGTGGGAAACATGCTGCTGCAGACTAGTTTCAAGAAATGTACTTGCTTTATGCACAAATCGAACATAATGTAAGACACAAGTCCCTTTCATGTGTTAATTACATAAGAATGTCTCCATATGAGGGGGAAAAAATAGACAGCACTGCTCACTAGACCCACCTCCCAGAGTCTAGATGGAGATGGAGATATTAGGCAGCCATATAAGATGTGTGTATAGGATTCTCTTGCTACTATGGGCTCAGTATATTCGTATCAGGTGAGTAGGTCCTGTAGCAAGACTGACAACACTTTCAATCATAAGCTTTATTTGAAGGCTACAGAGTTAACCAGAAAAATAGGAAGATTTCAGTATTTTCTCCAGGCAAATCTCGCCTCACCTCTCCCCACCCCCACTTTATATCTCTGTGAATAAAAGATAGTGGGGAGTAAATTTGCTGAGGAAAGAGATTACTTCTCCCCTATGGTTCTAACAGATATTGCTGTGTCCCATAGAAGACTTGCTGAATCACGCCATTCGAAGCAGGAGTGAATTCCCCCACCGTATGTTAACTTGCCCAAATTCCTACTGTTACTGAGGGATGCACTAGAGTTAAGACCCTCAATTTGACATTTCTCAAGGGAGAATTTGATAGATGCATATCATGTTTGAAAAGATTACACCTTGAAAAGATTACACAGTAATACACATCTAAGGGATGTCTGGCTATGCAGCTGTACAGACATGTCAATGGGGTTAGCGCATGCTCTTAAGCTGTAATATGTGAAATGGAGCTGACTTTTTTGCTCAATGTTTTTTTACTCCAAAGTCAACAGTGTAGAGTGTTGTATGGGAATCTTTTTAATATTGTGAATCCCCTAGAAGTGGCAACTAGATTTGAGTGTATCCATTGCCATCTCGCTTATTCCCAGCTGTTTACCTAGTAGAATGTAAAAAATCTGTAGCTTTGTGCTCAGGATGCACGAATAAGCAGAGCCTAAGATTAGCAGAATATATGTATAGCATCTAAGAATGTACAGTTGCGCCTCAAATGGATATGTCCCTACGACTGAAAACCAAGATTTTTGATAATGTGGAGGATGTTATGAAAAGATTTGTGTGCATGAAAATGTACAGTCTTTAAACTGGACATGCTTGAAGTCTAGAAATAAGTCCCTTGTTGTAATGTTACTCGACCTCTGCACATCCATGCAACTTTGAAAAATTATGAGAAGTTATTTTTCTTCTGTTTTCCCTGCATCCTGAAGCTTGCTCTTGATGTCATTTACATTGTTAATCATTCTTCTGTATGTTTTGCTTTATCTTGCCCAACTGTGTTGCCTGAACCATTCAGCTGCCTGTATAATACATACCACAAGACATTTCTTTCTCACCCATCATTTCTAATTATCTCTTTGTTCTTCTTAATATCAGTTCCTGGCTATCTTTGATTTAATAAAAGCTTCTGCTGGTAGAAGAGTGGAATCCATTTTCATTGATGTCCACTTTCTTCTACAATCTCCATACCACTGTCTCCAACTCATGAACAGATATTCAGGGGCACAAAGGGGGTCAGGAAGAACAATAAAAGTTATTCCTTTCACCCCACACACAAACAACTTGTGAGTAGTTCTGTTCATGGAGTTTTTTATTATCAATATCTTAAGAAAAGGTTTAAGTTCAACTATTGCCAGAAAGAGGAACACTTAAGAAGCAAACCAGTGGGTCTAAAGATTTTACGACCTGTTCCTTCTCAGGTTATTTTCACTTGAACACAATTATAATCAGTGCTGTCATATTAATTGATTTGTGTATATATTGGCTGAATGTATTAGAAGCTATATTATGTGATTCACTTCTTGTTTGTGTAAATGCTGTTTGATAGTTCAAATTATTTCCCAAAACTCCAGACCTATTTTTTCCCTTGGCTTTTGCTGAAAGGAGAGTGAGGAGTCATGGGTGATGATGATGAAACCACAGCCCTTGTCTGTGATAATGGTTCTGGGCTTTGTAAGGCTGGATTTGCAGGAGATGATGCTCCCCGGGCTGTTTTTCCATCTATTGTTGGGCGACCTCGGCACCAGGTCAGTTTTAATAATATAAGTAAGAACCCTGAAGACTGATGGTAAGTTGGTCCTTACTGTTTTAAAAGTCATTGTATTTGATTTGAGTGCATCTCAAAAACCACTAAACATTTTTCAGCAATGTATAAACAGGATTGTTCCAATGCTTTTTTTTTAAACCTCCCATTCCCATGTAGGAAATTAGTGGATTCTTAGTTGAATTGCCCTTCAATCCAGATGATGGGATAGTTTCACCACTACTTCCGAGGACAGCAGACAATTTAGGGGACTAGAACAGACAAAGTGGCGAGCAAAACCTTGTCATGAATAGAAGAAAATGGCAGGAGATTCAGAGGAACAGCAAGGAAGTTGCCATTACAAGGGGCATCCAGAGGAGGATCACGATGGTGGCCATAACTGCAAGACTGAAGCCCTGCCCTTTCTTTCACATGTGTTGTGATGTGTGATGCATATAAAAAAGCACAGGGCTTTTCTCACCCATCTTGACTTTGTTTTACCTTCCCTGTGTACACCCCTGGTTATCCTACTCAGCCTCTGCCGCTTGAGGCAAATGGCTGTGCTGCCTAGTGATAGGTATAGGTCTTTATATAAAATATTTTAGAATAAAATACTGCTTAATTTTTTGATGTTTGCAATATTGCATATTAATTATCAGATTATATAAAACACAGGACAGTCATTACTCTTCACAAGATGAATGACCATCTAAGATAAATAAGGGCAATATAAGTCACTTGCAATCAACTGATTAGGGCAGCCTGTAAGGAATAGAATAAAATTTACAGATTAAATACACTTTTTCAAATGTGAGATTCACTCTATGCACGGTCTGCAAGGTTTCACACCTGCATGTTAATCCTTAGAATGTGCATTAAAAAAAAAGGTTACTAAATTCTGTTATACTATATAATGTAGTTTACAAATACGGTATAATTACAGAATTATTTCTTATGTCTTGTAGTTTAATATTTTCCATGTGATCAATCCAGTTTTATAAAAAGAATAAGAAATAGATCACAACATCAAATAAATCAGTATTTTAAAATGTAGGCTAAAGAGAGCAAAATAGACTTAGCAATTCTAAGTGCCAGACAATGTGTTTCAAAAGCAAAGATAGAATAATTTGAAAGTAAATCACTTTTTGATGAGAGCTGCTGTGGAGTGTTTGAAGTATGGCATAGAATTTGGGCATAATTAAACATTAAGTCTTGTTGATTTTAATGGGAGAGTTACAGAACAATCTTACATGCTTATTTAGCAGTGCAGTGCACAATCCTCCATGGAACTTCTTCCAGACAAGTGTGTATATAATTGCAGCAGCTGCAGTCCCCTTGCTTGGAAAAGTACCAGTAAATGTATGATGTAGCAGGTCATCCTTTCCCACTGAAGTAAACCAAATGTTGAAACTTGAAAGTTTCAAATCCAAATCCTATGGAATGTGTATTCATATGGTGCCACACAATGTAGTACAGGTAGTCCTCACTTACCAACAGTAATTGAGACCAGGAACTCTGTTGCTAAGCAACACAGTCGTAAGGTGCAATGTCCATTGCTAAGCAACACAGTTGTAAGGTGTGATGTCACATGACCACACTGGCTTATGACGGCAGTTCTGGCAGTCCCAGTTGCTGTTACTAGGTGAATCCTGCATAGTTGCAGCATCCCGCAGTCATGCGATCACCCTTTGCAATCCCCTGCCAGCTTCCCCATTGACTTTACTTGTTGGAACCAGCAGTGAAGGTCACAAATGGTGATCACGTGACTGCAGTGCACTGCGATGTTATAATTGTGAGCTGGCTTCCGAGTGCCTGGATTGTGATCATGTGAGCACAGGGATGCTGTGATGGCCACAATTATGAGGATCCATTGTAAGCACCCCTCATTCAGCACTGTCGTAACTTTGAACGGTCGCTGAATGAGTGAACATTAAATGAGGACTACCTGTAGATTCACAATGACTGATCATCTGTCATAAGCTTACCTCTGAATATAGCCTATGTAATGTGTGATTATCAGTGGTTTTGTAATATTATTGTCTAGGTGTTATGGATGCCTGCTTTAGAAAGAGAGGGGCTGACTTGTCTATGCAAAGGACACAATGAAATGGATTGTGTGGAACTGCCAAAGACACAGACTGAACCAGAGTAGAAGAATGTACCCCTCTTATTATTGATGATGATGTTGATGATGAACTATAGCAGAGGATAGTTAATCTATGTGAATGTTTGTGATACAATGTTGATGGCAATGTTTTCCTTTGATTACTAAATTTTGCAGGGGGTTATGGTAGGGATGGGCCAGAAAGACAGCTATGTTGGGGACGAAGCACAAAGTAAACGAGGAATTCTGACCCTGAAATATCCTATTGAGCATGGTATTATCACAAACTGGGATGACATGGAAAAGGTGAGTGCTTTTTGTGACTGCCTATGATTTGCTGCTTCTGAAAATGTCAAGTAATAACACCTTCACCAATGAGATTGCTAATTCTCCTCCACTGGGACCAACCAGAGAGTTTCTTTATGTACAATATAAGCTTGGGAACAGTTTCCCTTTCTGCCCCTGGGAAGCCATGGGTCTCCTTGCTTTTTTCCCATGAGATCATGCTGTTTGTGGTTATGTTATTCACACATAACTCGTCCGTGTCACAAGATCATCACAGGCCCATCTGTGTGAAGAAGCTGGATATGCTAAGTGTACAGAAGTACACATTGACATATGTTTGCTTATATTTTTGCTCTGTGAAGAAGCAAGGTCCTGTGTAGAAGAGGCAGCGCATATGTAAGATAGGGAATAGCCATAAGCATAGCTCAGTTGTTGCTTCCATACTGAAGCTTTTATAGAGATCCAGACTGAATGTGTGCTCTGCTCTGTTCTGGCATAAGATTTTTTGTTTGTTTGCTTGCTTGCTTCAATGTCACTGCTTTAGCAGAAGCTTAAAAGAGGCTTAGAGATTTTGGTTTTCACATGCAGGTTCATTCATATCTAAGCACTCCAGAGCACTGATGGGCTATGATGGGAATTTCTTAGTTTTCTCCCCACTTGCCTTCAGAACCTGTCTCATCCTTTCTTCGTTGCCTTGTTAGCTGAAAGATTCTGAGACCTCCTGTGCTTCTGCTTTCTTTGAGGATAGGGTGGGGGAGTGGAATTACATACTGCATCCTCTAGATGGTAGCATGGTTTTTCCATAAATGACATGCAGCACTTCATTTGATCCTATTCAGAACACAGCCCTAATTATTCCCACTACATCTCTGTAATTCACCCTTGTCCCTTTCATTTCTATTTCCTGTGTTGTCAAGTAGTTCTAAAGTTAAAAAGGCAGCATCTGTGATACATTCTTTGCTGTGGTTGCTTAATGCTTTGTCTCCTCAAATTCCCAGCTGTGCTCATCCAAATACGCTAAATCATTAAAAGCTCAAAAGCAGGGAGAGTAGCTAGCATCATTTCATCTCTTGCCCCATGGATCCTCCAGCAGTCCCCTCTCTGCCTTCATTGGCAAGGGTTGAGTTTTGTTTTGTCCTCTCCATCCATGTTCAGAAATCTGTGAAGGTTTATTTATTTATTTACTTATTTTATTTTATTTAAAACATTTATATGGCCACCCATCTTGTACCAAACTCTGGGTGGCTCACAACCAAAAGATAAAACAACTTCTATATATAATACAAAATATTAAAACTACAAGTATTAAAACCCAAAACAAAACAAAACCAGTCAAAACCTGGCACCATAGCTAAACTTTCACATGCAGCCCATGACAAGTTCATATCATCAATCTTACCCTATCCCAATGTAATTGTATGAAGGTTCCAAAAGTGAAAGTATTTTCCTTGGGAAAAGGTAACTGAAGACTTTGGGTTACTTAATGACTAGTTTTCTGTAGTAGTTCAGCATAAAGAGAAATAATCCCAGAATTAATGCACCCCTCAGTGGGTGTCTGGATTAACTGCCCAACTTCTTCAGAACTCCAAAGAAATCCCAACTCCACCCTTTCCTTTAACTGCCTCAGCTGCAACTTACTCCACCTTAGAAACTAAGCCTGTAGTTTAGTTACAAGAGACTGGAGCAGGGATGGGGGTAACCATCACCTACAAAAAATACGGGGCAAGGAGAAACCCTTCTCCCCAAAGAGATTTTTCCTTCCACAAGAAATACAGAGAAATCACCTTTATGCTGGAAAAACGATTTGGCCATTGTTAACTGGCAAAGCCATACCATGGTAGCCAGTTTGACTATTTAAGCAATTGAATTATTTACTTGCGTACCCAACTTGCAAATGCTTTTGTTGCTGAATCCCACTTGCAATATAAAATAACATTTTACTTCTGACGTATGCATTAGAGCAAACAGAAGCTACAGTTAGACCACAGGAGACAGGCAAAAACCAAGATGGTATAACTGAGACAAGAATGAAAGGCTGCAATCTTATACCTTTTGATCAGGAGAAAATGACATTACAGTCAGTGGGCCCTACTGCAGAGTGGACCTATGTAGGATAGTACTGTGAAAGAAAATATATAGAAATGAGGTGGTTGCGTCCAAGAGTGTGTCAATGGGTAAGGCCTCAGCTGGTTATATTTGGGTACAACTGGGTTCCTGCTTCTCTTCCAATTATCACCTCCAAATGGAACCATCTTGCTTTTTTCTTTGCCCTACTCTACTATCTCCCTACTCTACTATTTCCCTACTATTCCCCTCTGTAATACTGTTTTCTCACAGACTTTGATCTCAGGCAGTCAATACCCATAGAATAAAGTAGAAGGACAATAACATGCAAAGAATGAAAAGAAGCAGTGAGGACAGAACAACTGTTTGCAGATAGAGCAACTCTGAAACACTGCACACATATTTGTGTGTTGGGGCCAAACTTCTTGTAGTAGATGCAGATTACTTGTCACATGGTACATGGCCATGCTAAATGAGTGGTGAGAAATAAAATGCAAAGTCATGAACTCTAGACCTAGGTTCTTCCATTCTCCAATAATCACCCACTTAGGGTGGCATGTAAGTGTCTGTGTATCCACAGCTCCAGCAAATCTAATGCCCAAAAGGGAAAGGACAAGAATGTGGCATTTTTTGATGATTTCATTAAACTTCAGTGGGGTTCTTCATTGTTCTTCCATAGCACGTAGAAGGGAAATCATTCTTAGCTCTTCTTACATTTAATTTTAAGCATTTGAAAATGCCATTGCTGGTAGAAAACTGAATTATTTCCCTTTAGCACTCATAAAATTCAAAAAATCAGAACCAAAATAGGGGGAACCTAATCATTATGTATGAATAGAATGGCAAGCCTTTGATTTAGTATATAATATATCACACTTGGGGGACGCGGTGGCGCAGCGGCTTAATGACGCTGAAAGTGCCGGCCAGAAATGGCTGAAAGCTTCAGCGGTTCGAGTCCAGCCTCGCGTTAACAAGGTGAGCTCTTGTTTCTATACCCGCAGCTTCTGCCAACTCAGCAGATCGAAAAACGTACGTGAGTAGATAAATGAGTACTCTCACTCCGGTGGGAGGAAAAATGCTGGCAGCGGCTCAACAGAGAGACGGGACAAGTTGCCGGTAAAAAGCGCGAAACCGCGCTCGTCCGAAAAAGGGGCGCGAAGCAACGGAAATCCCGCCTCCTGTGCTGCCAGCTGGGCTGACGCTCTAGGAATTAGGCTCTGGCAAAGTCTAATTCCGAAACTAGAAAGATGCAATTGCCTTGAAAACCGCAAGGGGGCGGTCACTGCAGGGTCAGTAATGACTGTTAAGCAGATTAAAAAAAAAAAAAAAAAATCACACTTGAGTCCTGTGGGCAACTTTTTTCACTATGGAAATTCTGAAAGGCTTTGTAATGAAAAATTCTGCAGCAGTAAAAATTTTTAAAAATCTCAGATCCACGTCTCTGCAACAGTCCTTTCAAGCACAGCTGAAGCATTTGCTGCCAGAGCTTACATGAAAACATGCCTATATTAAAATTCCCAGTAACCACAAAGCCAGTAAATTAGGGATTCGCCTCTAAAATAGGGATATTAAAAAAAACTCATGAATGTTCAAGTTATGTCCTACCCACTGGTGTCACTCAAGTGACATCTTCCTGGTAGGGAGTTGTGCATTGATTCTGCCTGCAGGAAAAGTGCTGCATAAAGAGTTTCCTTTTGTAGATGTGACAGAGTGGCGGGAGTATCTGTAGTGCTCATGTGATGAAGGCTCTGGATACTGAATGCCTGGATGTTCCATGTGTGGGACAAAATTAAGCATGCAACTCCACAACGGTACAATGTAATCGTATGGAATGCCGTTATGCGCCATTCTTGTAAAGTTGAATCAGCCTAAGAGAGGAGCATAGAACTCCTCAGTGCAAATAAAAACGTGCATGAGAAATCCCATTTTCAGTCCTTTTTGCATTTTTACTTTGGTCTAAGTGTCATTCTCAATACACAACGTTAATCTCCCAACATTGCTTGCCATCTTTAGATTTGGCATCATTCTTTCTACAATGAACTGCGTGTTGCCCCAGAAGAGCATCCCGTGCTGCTGACAGAAGCTCCTTTAAATCCTAAGGCTAACCGAGAGAAAATGACTCAGGTAATTATTTGAATATTGTTTCTTCTCAAAGTAGGAGCAAGAAAACTATCATTTAACAATCACAGAAATGTAATTTCATCATATGCCATTAATAGGGTATTGGGGGTCTCTATTTTCTTGATTAGTCTTACTTCTTATCTTAGCATGTTTGTTCCATAACCTCCTTAATTTAAATCCTAGCATGAGGCAAGTTTTTAACATCCTACTTCTCTGAGTTGAACTGCTTTTTGCTTCACAGTTTGAAATGTGAGCATTATTACATAGCACTGACCGTGCCCACCCTTGACACTAAGCAAAGATTGTTTTAACCACAGAGCAAGAAACAAGCCAGAGTCAGTCTTGTGTTACAGGTGCTCCCAGGTTTGGCTTATGGTCACTCACTCACATACTCACACCCCGTTGAGGCATGCAGATCTTGTAAGCCCCCCTTGCTTTCTACCTGGGTTTTCCAGATAGGTGCAGCTGGAACAGACAGGATAAGAGCTCTGGGCAGCAGGTGGGAAGTAATTAGGGGCATGCACAAATCAGTTTCAGCCGAACACTGAGGCACAGCAGGTTCTTTGAAATACATGGAGACCCAGTGAATTTAAAGTAAAAGCAAAACTTTACTGGTTACAAAGTACATTTGCTCTTCCACACACGCGCGCACACACTCATCCACACTTACCCACATCCTTCTCAACTAGGCTGCCAGGCACTAGCTAGAGGGATGGAAGCCGCCAGGTCTGGTTCTAAAGATGACTCAAGGAGTGGGTGGGCTTCAGGAACCCCTTTCATCCCCCAAAGTCCTTTGCTGATTTACAAGAGTGGCAGCTACTCTTGCCTTGTTAATTTACAAGTCTGGTAGCTGTTTATGGGGTTGTGGGGGTGGGGGGTTTCCATGTGCTCAGGCCCAACTTCTTTTGTCTGGTTCAGGTGACATTTTTCCTTTTGTTTCCTTAACGACTTGTTTCCTTCTTATCTACTTCCTCAAAAGGATCTTTTAGACAAGAGTCCTGGCCTTTTGTCCTCTCTCCTTACCTGTCTGCTTCATTTTTTAGTTAATGGCAGCTTCAGCCTAGCGTCACACTTGCAGATGAGCAAAGTAATTGTGGCTCCGAAAAAGAAGAATACATAGAAACAAGGAACAAATAAAAAATAAGTTTGTTAGAATTGTTAGAATAAGCCAATGTTCATGAAGATTTAGCAACTAAGAATTTATAGGGTGGTCTGAACACCCTATAAAGCCCCCTTCCCCCCCATCACATTATGGCTAAGTTGTACATATGATTCCTGCCACTGCATATATAATATAGCAAACTGATCTGTTCTGGTGGATATGTCAGGTATCTTAACCATTAAAGTGTAGACAAACACGGTTGCCTAAGTATGCTTCGGAAAGCAGGCTGTTCCTCATTTCATGCAACCATCATGCTAGAAGGGGCCATGTCACCTTGATTCAATCCCCTTTCAGTGCAGGAATCCAAATGGAAGCAGCCCCGCTAGATGGCTCTCCAGCCTCCACTAGAACACAACTGGTGCAAGGTTGCTCCCCATCTCACTTTGAAATTAGTTCTACTGTCAGATTGCTCATAATGCTAGAATGTTTCCCCTTAACTTTTAGCTGGAATTTACATTCCTTTAACTTAATTCCATTGTTCCAAGTTGTGCGCTCAGAGACAATAGAGACTTTGTTTCTGGTCCTGTTTCTTAGCATAGGATTGTGGCCGTTCTCTCCATATTTGGAGCTCCTAATAATCTTTTCATCTACAGATAATGTTTGAAACATTCAACGTACCAGCAATGTATGTGGCCATTCAAGCCGTTCTGTCCTTGTATGCATCTGGACGAACTACTGGTAAATCTGGATTGTAGTTTCTATTTCCTTTTTTTTTTTTTATTGGTATGTCTAGTGCAGTGTTTCTCAACCTTGGCAATTTTAAGATGTCTGGACTTTAACTCTGGGAGTTAAGATGTCCAGACATCTTCAAGTTGCTAAGGCTGGGAAACACTGGTCTAGTGAATAAATCCGTCACCTTCCATTTTCTCCTGCACTGAGCATTGATACACAGTACAATGGTGAATTTTTACCCTACCAAACTTTATGAGAAAATAATTCAGGACTGTCTGCTAAACACCCTCATGGATTTCATATAGGGAGGCTTTTGTATACATTCCACCCCACCCTCAATGATATTGTGCTAGACAAATGTTGAAGTATGGCACAATCTCTCTATTCTTGCATGTAATGATATATCACTAAGAAGCCCTCATCTATACACTGAAATATGAAAAGTAATCTGAAGCATGGATGAAAAAAATGCCTAGTATTTGAACATAGTAGAGTGTCTCACCCCTTCATGGATCACTGCCTTGTCGTGGCGAAGGGGCTTGCGTAACTCAGTGAAGCCATGAGCTATACCGTGCAGGGCCACCCAAGACGGACAGGTCATGACAGAGAGTTCTGACAAAATGTGGTCCACTGGAGAAGGAAATGGCAACCCACTCCAGTATTCTTGCCAAGAAAACCCCATGGACAATGTTAAAAGGCTAAAAGATATGACGCCGGAAGATGAGCCCCTCAGGTCGGAAGGTGTCCAATATGCTACTGGGGAAGAGCGGAGGGCAATTCCAAGTAGCTCCAGAAAGAGTGAAGCGGCTGGGCCAAAGCCGAAAGGACGTTCAGCTGTGGATGTATCTGGAAGCGAAAAGAAGGTCCGATGCTGTAAAGAACAATATTGTATAGGTACATGGAATGTAAGATCCATGAACCAAGGCAAGCTGGATGTGGTCAAACATGAGATGACAAGATTAAACATCGACATCTTGGGAATCAGCGAATTGAAATGGACGGGAATGGGTGAATTTAATTCAGGTGACCATTATATCTACTACTGTGGGCAAGAAACCCTTAGAAGAAATGGAGTTGCACTCATAGTCAATAAGAGAGTGGGAAAGGCACTAATGGGTTACAACCTCAAAAACGACAGAATGATCTCAGTGCGTATCCTGGGCAAACCATTCAACATCACAGTAATCCAAGTCTATGCCCCAACCACTGATGCCAAAGAAGCTGAAGTTGACCAGTTCTATGAAGACCTACAAGACCTTCTAGAACTAGCACCAAAAAAAGATGTCCTTTTCATCATAGGGGATTGGAATGCTAAAGTAGGAAGTCAAGGAGTAATCGGAATAACAGGCAAGTTTGGCCTTGGAGTACAAAATGAAGCAGGGCAAAGGCTAATAGAGTTCTGTCAAGAGAACAAACTAGTCATAGCAAACACTCTTTTCCAACAACACAAGAGATGACTCTACACATGGACATCACCAGACGGTCAATACCGAAACCAGATTGATTATATACTTTGCAGTCAAAGATGGAGAAGCTCTATACAGAGGGCAAAAACAAGACCAGGAGCTGACTGTGGCTCAGATCATGAGCTTCTTACTGCAAAATTTAGGCTTAAATTGAAGAACGTAGGGAAAACCACTAGACCACTCAGGTATGACTTAGATCATGTTCCTTATGAGTATACAGTGAAGGTGATGAATAGATTTAGAGGATTAGATTTGGTAGATAGAGTGCCTGAAGAACTATGGACGGAGGTCCGTAACATTGTACAGGAGGCAGCAACTAAAACCATCCCAAAGAAAAAGAAATGCAAGAAAGCAAAATGGCTATCTGATGAGGCTTTACAAATAGCTGTGGAAAGAAGGAATGCGAAAAGCAAGGGTGAAAGGGAAAGATATAAGCAACTGAATGCAGATTTCCAGAGAACAGCAAGAAGAGATAAAAAGGCCTTCTTAAATGAACAATGCAAAGAAATCGAGGAAAACAATAGAATGGGAAAGACTAGAGATCTCTTCAAGAAAATTGGAGATATCAAAGGAACGTTTAATGCAAAGATGAGCATGATAAAGGACAAAAAAGGCAGGGACCTAACAGAAGCAGAAGAGATTAAAAAGAGGTGGCAAGAATACACAGAAGAACTATACAAGAAAGATCTTAATGTCCCTGATGTCCATACTGGTGTGGTCACTGACCTTGAGCCGGACATCCTAGAGAGTGAAGTCAAGTGGGCCTTAGGAAGCATTGCTAACAACAAAGCTAGTGGAGATGACAGTATTCCAGCTGAGTTATTTAAAATACTAAAAGACGATGCTGTTAAAGTGCTGCACTCAATATGCCAGCAAGTTTGGAAAACGCAACAGTGGCCACAGGATTGGAAAAGGTCAGTTTATGTTCCAATTCCAAAGAAGGGCAATGCCAAAGAATGCTCAAACTATCGCACAATTGCACTCATTTCACATGCTAGCAAGGTTATGCTCAAAATCCTACAAGCTAGGCTTCAGCAGTACGTGAACCGAGAACTACCGGATGTACAAGCTGGGTTTCGAAGAGGCAGAGGAACTAGAGATCAAATTGCCAACATTCGCTGGATCATGGAGAAAGCACGAGAGTTCCAGAAAAACATCTACTTCTGCTTCATTGACTATGCAAAAGCCTTTGATTGTGTGGATCACAACAAACTGTGGCAAATTCTTAAAGAGATGGGGGTACCAGACCACCTTACCTGTCTCCTGAGAAATCTGTACGCGGGCCAAGAAGCAACAGTTAGAACCGGTCATGGAACAACCGATTGGTTCAAAATAGGGAAAGGAGTACGACAAGGCTGTATACTGTCACCCTGCTTATTTAACCTATATGCAGAGTACATCATGAGAAATGCCAGGCTGGAAGAATCAAAAGCCGGAATAAAGATTGCAGGGAGAAATATCAACAACCTCAGATATGCAGATGATACCACCCTAATGGCAGAAAGTGAAGAAGAACTAAAGAGCCTCTTGATGAGGGTGAAAGAGGAGAGTGCAAAAGCTGGCTTGAAACTCAACATTAAAAAAACTAAGATCATGGCATCTGGGCCCATCAATTCCTGGCAAATAGAAGGGGTAGAAATGGAAGCAGTAACAGACTTCATTTATTTGGGCTCGAAGATCACCGCAGATGGAGACTGCAGCCATGAAATTAAGAGACGCTTGCTCCTTGGGAGGAAAGCTATGGCAAACCTAGATAGCATATTAAAAAGCAGAGATGTCACCTTGCCGACAAAGATCCGCATAGTCAAAGCTATGGTTTTTCCAGTAGTAATGTATGGCTGTGAGAGCTGGACCATAAAGAAGGCTGAGCGCCGAAGAATTGATGCCTTTGAACTGTGGTGCTGGAGAAGACTCTTAAGAGTCCCCTGGACTGCTAGGAGGTCAAACCAGTCAATCTTAAAGGAAATCAACCCTGATTGCTCATTGGAAGGATTGATAATGAAGCTCAAGCTCAGATACTTTGGTCACCTAATGCGAAGAGACGACTCTTTGGAAAAGACCCTGATGCTGGGAAAGATTGAAGGCAAAAGGAGAAGAGGACGGCAGAGGATGAGATGGTTAGATAGCATCACTGAAGCAATGAGCATGAAATTGAGCAAACTCAGGGAGGCAGTGAAGGACAGGAAGGCCTGGCGCAATATGGTTCATGGGGTCACGAAGAGTTGGACACGACTTAACGACTGAACAACAAGAGTGTCTCAGCTAACTTGACTGTAGGAAAGTATTGCATGCTATCATTTATGCCTGAGATTACTTTAGATCATTTAATGTATGAAGATAGACAGAAATATGTTGTCCTTATATATAGTTTTATGAGGAATTTTACATACATGTTGTATTTTTATATTCCGGTATATTGAATATATTCTCCTGAGACAACTAATTTGCACATATTCTTTGGAATAACGTTTCCTTATCTCCAGGGCGTGAATACTCTGTTTTGCAGCTATAGAAACAGGGAAGCCCTGTTTAGGATGTTTATTTTCTGACAAACTAGCATCCCTACCAGCTGGGTCTGCGATAGCTGTTGGCAAACCTTGCCAGTCCAGGGGGCTTCTATGAAATGGCGAGGGTTGTTAGCAGCAGCAAAGAGACCTGTCAGTAGTTGCTACTTGACCTAAATAACTAAATCAATACATTTTTTGGGCCTGTGGTTCCTGAAGGTTTGATGCATAGCCTATATTTGAAGGGCGTATCCTGTCCTTTGTAACTGCAGCAGCAGACCTGATTTGTTCTCTGACCCCATGCCCTTGGGTTCTCTGCACATTAGGGTCTTAGGAAAAGTTGCTGTTTTATTCCAGAAAAAGGTCTGTGTTTGATGATCACTCTAAATGTTTATACATCAACGTTTGGGAATCTTTCCAATTTTTTTTTTTTTAACGTAAAGCTATTGAAATGTAAGTTTGTTATTGTCAGCCTCTGTTTAAAGAGAATAATGCCATGCAATTTCTGACTCAGGTTTCTGGGGAAGGCAGTTGCTGCTGTTACGGATCAGCAGTTTCCTTTCCTGCAGAAGGAGAGATCCACTTAGAATAGAGATAATGGAGACGATTACTTGCCGGTCCTTTTCCCTATGCTGAACTGAAAGCCATCCACCCATTCCTGAATCAGAAGAGCATACCCACTTGAAATGCATTGTCCTGTTGTTTATTTATTTGACTTATATGGCGACCATTCCTTGTGCAACTCTGGGTGGCTAACAGTCCATTAAGCAGAATCATAAATATTTAAGAATAATTAAAACAACACATCCCACTAAGAATTATTCATAAACCAGACAATCATGTCCCTGAAGATGAGCTTACTCAGCCCAAGGGAAGAATCAGGTTGTATGAAATGCCAGCAGGGTTGGGACCATCCAGATCTTGGGGCATATGCTCCTCCATATGCTGATGTCTATATGCCTCTGTTGCCTTTCTTCCTACTCACTTCCAATCACTTCACTTACCTCCAAGGAAATGGGTGACAAAGCATAAAAGATTGTATGTTTACACCTTGAGGTTGCTCTTGGATAACACCAGGTTGGGGGTGGGGGTAACATTACTTTAATACTAGTATGCCTAAAGATGATTTAAAGCTGTTTACTTGTGGGTTGGGGATGAAATGAAAGCTATGTTATGGGAATATGGCAGAAAACAGATTTTCTGAGCTTATGTTTGTGCCATGGTTAGGCACAAGTGGGGAAAGGCCTGCAGTCTTTCATTTCAGAGAGAAAGATTTTAAAAAGAGTGAGGGCTACAATGAAAAATATTGACACTTTGTTCCTGCTTTCCTAGGAATAGTTCTGGACTCTGGAGATGGTGTGACACATAATGTACCTATCTATGAAGGCTACGCCTTGCCACATGCTATTATGAGACTAGATCTGGCTGGTAGAGATCTCACTGACTATCTCATGAAAATTCTTACAGAGAGAGGATATTCTTTTGTTACTACTGGTAATCAGCACTTTTCTTAAACCTGCTTTGTTTGGTCATAGTATCACTCATAAAAACAGCATAATGTGTTACCTGTCTTTTCTCATCATAAGGTTTTCATTAATCTGTATCAACTCAATATCACTGGAAAACCTAAGCACTGGTTATGTTTTAGATTAACCAAAGTTGTTCATGACCATTTTCATTTCAATACTTAAAAGAGGTTGACAACCAAAAAGCAAGGTACATTCTATTGTCTGGTAAAGTGAAATCCAAGCTCAAAACCTTGAACCAAAAATGTCTAATGATAACCTGTCAAACACCCTTTCCCTGCACCAGCTTTTCTGAAAGCACCATTTAGTCTAACCTTCATCCATACAACCTGAACTTCAGCCCCACAAGATCTAGCTAGTGTGCTTTGGCCATTCTGGGAAACAGGTCAAGATGTCCATGCAGTCATCAGATGTCAAGGCTGACCCAGTGGAACCTGTCTTAGTCCACACAGAGGGAGGTAAGGCTTGAAGAGCCACTCATCTTCAACCTGGAAGGAAAAAAGTTAAACGAGGAAAGGAATTGAAATTATGTTAGACGTTTAGGAGATCCACCGCTAATAATATGTGTTATTGACACATAGCATGATAGGTCAGTCCCAGATCAAGATTTGTCAGCTATCCATTATGAGCCACAGAAAATAAAAGTGGGATCTCATTTTTAAAGCTTACCCACCTTACAGAGTGATTTCTGGTATTCTTTTATGTGATTGAAATGTTTCCAAGGAATTCAATGCTCACCGTTGCTGTTTTTAAAGTAATCACATTAGCCTACTCTCTCAAGTCATTTTCATGGTTTCTGAAAGAACACCAAGCTGATACTTGAGGAATTAGGGCAAAACACTTTAGCATTTGGCATCTTAAGTACATATAAAATAGCTCAAACTATTTTATAGTGTACTTAAGAACTGCTTACTCTTGTCACAGAAGCAGAAAAACTCTAGATTAATGGTGAAGTTTGACTATGTCAGAGTTCTCCAACCTCGTATCCTCTAGATGTGTTATGATTACAGTGCTTAAAATCCTGGAGAACCTCAGTTAATTATTTTTAGTAAATAAATAAATAAACAATTTATTAATCTTTATTCACTTTTTATCAATTTTTAAGGCAGGTAGAATGTATGTATATAGTAATATTAGCAAACCTATTAATGTCAACTATAATTTGAAAATTAAAAATCAATTTGATCATTTCAGGCTAATATACATATGTTACTTTAAAGATTCGTTTTAAAAATATTATTTTATATAACAATTTCATGGGATTATTAAATAATTTCAACAAATAGGTTGATAGGTTTTATTCATATTTTATTCATGTTAATGGCAATAGTATTACAATATTGTCTGATTATGTTTAGTATAACTTCATAAATTAATGCTCCAATCTTCTCTATATGTGGGGATAAGTCTCATTGAACCCAGTAGAGTCCAGCAATGCAGTACAACAGCAAATTGTGTTCAGTCAGGAATAAGTATCATATAATGAATCCTATACAGGATTTCTCATAGTAAGAAAGGTTGATCACAATTAATCAAGAGCCCTTCTGAGTCATCTTACCTCTCCTTGTTTTATGTTTTTTTTTAATTAATTTTTATTAAAAGTTTTTACATAGCTAAAAGACAAATACAGAAGTATATAAGGAAAAGAAAGAAAAAGAGAAAAGAAAAAGTTCAGAAGAGAATGCAGTTAAAGAAAGAAAACATAATTAAAGAAGGAACTTCTGCTCTTCTTTACAGAGTTACAAACAAACTCATTATCCCTTCTCCCTCTTTAACATTACAATAATCGCTTCATTCCCTTATTCAATCTTTTTTCAATTGTCCTCCTTGTTTTATGTTTGTTTGGTTATTTTTAGCGGAGCGTGAGATTGTGCGAGATATTAAGGAAAAGTTATGCTATGTGGCTCTGGATTTTGAGAATGAAATGGCTACTGCTGCTTCTTCATCTTCTTTGGAGAAGAGCTATGAACTTCCAGATGGCCAAGTCATCACGATTGGCAATGAAAGGTTTCGATGCCCTGAAACTCTCTTCCAGCCATCCTTCATAGGTAGGCCTGGACTTGTTCCTCTGTTCTGTGCGGCCTGACTCTACTAAACAAAGATGAAGTTATGTTGTACACAACTACTGTATGTTTTAAGTGTGCTAAAGGTCTTGTTGAAGTATATCATGAATGTGTTAGTGAACCTGTGGATGTGTTTGCCTCGTGACTGTTACACAGCTGATTTGTTTTACAGTCAGGAAGAATGTAAGAGTTTTCAAAAAATAAAAATAAAAAATGCCTTTGGGTCTGATTTTATGTTGACATGAGTATTTGTAGATTACTCAGATGGACGAAAGGGATGGAGAAGTTTATTTACACACATACATGTAGACAGCTGGGATATAAATTCTGTGACCAATTAATCATGTTAGCAGATACTTTTGAATAAGGTTCTGGTTGATAAATAAAGCCTGGATGTCTGGATAAGTGTTACACTTAAAAATCATACACTTGGCTGAACAATTGGAGTAGGTTATAAAACTATATATAGTCATCTATTACGTTCTTAGTCTATATTTACCACCAACTTAAAAAAAAAAAAGGAAAGTGGTCTGTCTTGAAATTCTTGATCAGTTAATTTTATTTCTTTACAGGAATGGAATCTGCTGGAGTCCATGAAACAACTTATAACAGCATAATGAAATGTGATATTGATATCCGCAAAGATCTTTATGCTAATAATGTGCTTTCTGGAGGAACCACCATGTATCCCGGTATTGGTGATCGTATGCAAAAAGAAATTACAGCACTGGCTCCAAGTACTATGAAAATTAAAGTAAATATTATGTTTAATATTGATCTAACAGATATCTTAATAATACAGTGGTACCTCGCGTTACGAACTTAATCCGTTCCGTGACTCTGATCGCAACTCGATTTGGTCGCACCGCAAGGCAAATTTCCCCATAAGGTTCAATGTAAATACAGCTAATCCGCCCTCTGAATTTGGTCGTGCCGCGAGGCAAATTTCCCCATAAGGTTCAATGTAAATACATACGGCTCTGCATTTTCTTTGGAGCCATGCTGACAAGCACACCAAAAACTTTCCAAACGCCACAAAACACACCAGAAGCCTCACCAAACGTCTCCTTGCTACCGCGATCTTGCCCACAGGAAGCCGCGACCACGTGGCAGCAGGGCAAATGGCTGCGGATCCGGTTTGTAGTGCGGGGCGGAGGTCGCACGGCGAGGTAAATTTTTGGGGCCGGAGCTGATCGTATCGCGAAAAATTCGTAAGGAGGGGCGTTCGTAACCTGAGGTACCACTGTATATTCCTGAAGTATTATCTAGAAAAAAAAAGGCAATTTAAGATTTAAGAGTACTATTTTCAGATATTAACTGGCTTCTGTTCAAAGAAACAAAATACAGATCGAGTAAAAGGTTTTATGAAGAAAGATGCAGATATCAAAGATATAGAAATCAGAACCAAAGACATACAGTAGATTCTCTTGTTAGGGCTATCATATCTGGGCTGCATAAAATCAGATGACAACTAGATGGTGGCAACACAATCCATAAAAGCCAACCCTTGCTGCCATCTAGTGATTTTCAGGAGGTTTGCACCCAGTTCTGATTGCCCCACCAAATTTTACCTTTTGAAATTAAGAGAACCTTCTCATTAGACTTAAGCAATTTCAACTGAATATAACAGAGGTGGATATAGACTGAATATAACAAAGACACCTTAAATCTATTAAACTAGGTAACAGAGATTTATATTGATCCCAACATTAAAAAAAATAGCATTATGAAGGCTCAGTGATGCATCACTGTTAAAACATGGAATATTGCCTTCTGCATCACCTAAAACATATGTAGAGGTTAAATGTCATTAGGAAGAAGTATGTGTATGCCTGCTGTCCATATACTTCTTCCCAATATGTTAATATGTTGTTGGGAGTTGGGCGGCATATAAATTTAAATTATGTGTATATCTCACAAAGAAGAGTGAATATTCTTTCAACTCCTCACTACAGTACCTTCAGAAAATCAAAGATGTACACATAGATGAAGATGAAATTATGGTCTCATTTGATGTCACAGCAGTCTTTACATCCATAAACCCAGAACTAGTGAAAGAATCCATATTAGCAGTACTACACAACACACCCAACCTAACCAAATACACCCAGATCGAAATACCCAGAATCATGGACCTCATCAACCTCTGCCTCACTACCTATTTTCAGTTTGATGGACAAATATACCAACAAATCAGAGGCACACCCATGGGATCACCACTGTCAGGACTCATAGCAGAGATTGTAATGCAATGCCTAGAAACTATAGCACTTCCACACATACAACCTAAAGTATGGATCCGGTATGTAGATGACATTTTTGTTATAATAAAAAAGGAACAACTAGAGAAGACACATGAAACCATCAACAACATCTTCAAAGGAATAAAATTCACCAGAGAGGAAGAAAACAACAACATGCTACCCTTCCTGGAAATCCTCATCAGCAGAGGAAACAACAGCAAATTAGAAACCCAAGTCTATCAGAAGACAACCCACACTAATCCAGTACTCCATTACCAAAGTAACAACCCAACCTCCCACAAGAGGAGCTGTGTAAGAACATTATTCAAATGAGCACAAATGCATTGCAGCAACCCAGAACAGCAGAAAAAGGAAACAGACCACTTATACAACATCTTCCATCAAAATGGATATCCATGCAACGTTATCAAAAAGTGCCTGACCGCTCAATCTACTACAACACAACCAACACAAGCTATGAAAAGGATAACAGTGCCATCCATCAGAAATGTCTAAGAAACTACCAACAAACTATTACAACCGCATGTCACCTCTGTAGCACACAAACCAACAAAAGCCTTCCAAAACATCTTAAGTAAACCAAAAGACCCAGTAGCCTAAGAAGAAAAAACAGGAGTCATCTACAACATACAGTGTAAGGACTGTAACAACCACTATGTAGGACAGACAGGCAGAAGGCTTGCAGAGCACATCCATGAACACCAGCTAGCAGTCAGAAGACACGATGAAAACTCCTTAATCTCACAACACATGGATAGACTTAACCATAATTTCAACTGGGAAACTGTCAGCATTTTAGACCAAGCTAAATCAAACAATGAGAGGGAATTCCCGGAAGCTTGGTATTCAGACAAGGCAGCCATCAACAGGCACATAGACATAAACAACGTCTGCACACTATTCAAAAGAGACAATAGAAAGGAAAACAAAGGACCAGAACATCTCACCAGCAATCATCACCCAGATAAGCAGAGATTAACACCAAGATTACCACCAGACATACAATCAAGCAGCAAATAATATCCTAATCAAGGAACTACCAGAGGGAAAAAACAAAACCAAACCCCCACCCACACCCACACCCACACCCACACTGGCAGGGCAAGCCACTGTGTATAAACAGAGAGCAAACCCCATCCCATTCTAGCACTGAAGATGTTACCTAGCCGGGTAACAAAACGTTGGCAAGAAAACAACCAAGCTCAGAGACCCTCAAGGACGCCACAGTTCAACCCTGAGCTACACTTATTCACTTCTGTTGGAAGTTGATGTTTTCAAGAATCCAGGTCTATTTCGGTGGTAGATTCCATAGTCTGGTATTTATAGATTACACATACAGTTCAGTTATTATTGATACCATTATTTGTCTACATATATTCTTGATTATTACTGCTGACACATAGCATTAAAGGATGTGTGATATTAAAAGGCCTGTTTTTTCTCTCATTGCCACGTTCTCAGCTGGACAGATGCAATGTGCTTATCCCAGAAAAGCACATTTTAAAATATCAGTGATAACTTATCTTTTAAATAAGCAATGGATTGATATTAACCACAGGCCATTTTATTCTCAATAAGACATTATGTTCTTGATACAATGAAAAGTTTATTTACACACCTCACTTGCTATTCATCTCTTACCTTACCTTTCTTGACACTGGTATACGTGTATTTAGCAAATGTTCTACTAGTTTTAAACTGTTTTCAAGGAAGGCTACTTTCTGCTGCAGTAAGAAGTAATTCAAAAAAAGTGACTTTTCAACTCTTAAAATATGATTTCCATTTCCTTCCTTTCCTTCCTACCTTCTTGCCATATTTGGATCACAGGATAAACTACAAGCCTGTTGGCCCCTTCCTAGAGTGAAGTGGCAGGAGACAGCTATCTATTGTTCAGAGCTTTCTGTGTCATTTTCTGAGTGCAGGTGCAATTTAACCAGAGAACATTAGAATGGTTTGTTTATAGAGATGGCTGGATGATACAGTAACCTCAAGAGTTACTATGAAGAAGCCAGAACACTCAGGAGAAAGGGCCAAAGTCTTATTGAATAACACAAGCATGATTGGTATGTTAGACTCAGATTTGTATGTATATGCCTGCTTTTCAATTATATGACCTCCCTGAGCCCCTGAGCAGGCTATAAATCACTCCGTCTAAACTGAGCTAAAAAATAAAGATAAATAAAGTAAAGAACCACCATGGAATTTGTCATGAAGCAGATGAACGATTGTTTGTTTTGAACAATTGACTTGATTTGCATAGAGCCTTGTAATTATTGTAGACATTATAACCATGCTGTATTGTCTCTATTTTCTACAATAAGAAAAAATGAAATTAAATGGACGTCTCTTTAATCATTATGAGCGATATCACCAACAGATTTATGCACTCATTCCCTTATTTTATTTTTCTTTCTTCTAGATGATTGCACCTCCAGAACGTAAATACTCTGTTTGGATTGGAGGCTCCATATTAGCTTCTCTGTCAACTTTCCAGCAAATGTGGATCAGCAAAGATGAATATGAAGAAGCTGGTCCTTCCATTGTCCATCGCAAATGCTTTTGAGTATGCTTACGATTTACTATAAGGGATCCCTTGTGATTTCTCACTATAGAGTTTCTTAGGGAGAGAGGGTGTATTTTAAGTTTTTCCCACTCTTCTAAACTTATAATAAATGATTTTGTCAGTTAATTAAATGTTGTTTCCTGGGTGCCTAAAATATGCATCAGGTTTTGCATTCCAGTAACAAGCAAATGAGAACAATGGCAATTGGAAAACTACTTCTTCAAACTCTTTTTTCCAAGAAAATAATGTGGATTCAGAATTTTCCCACCACTTTCGGACAGTGAATTCAGTATTTTATACTTTGTAACAGAAGGGAGAATAAGTGCACCAACATTTGCTCATACATGAAGAATTTAGCTGTATAGCTTTTCAGAGAGAATTTCAGTCATTATTCATAAAAGCCTATGAACTGGGCTGAGACCAGATGACTTGCCCAAGAGCAACAGGGGTTGGGGTGGGGACAATCATAGTTCAGCTGCTATGACATAATGGAATGCTTGCAAACATCTGGCCATTGAGGAGAAAAATGTCAGCAAACTAACAATAATTAATGACTTCTGTATCAAACTGAAACTGCTTGCTTAGAGAAATCACTACAGAGAGATAGCTCTGGTCTCACCATCTTCCTATCTCCTGCCGGCTGAAGGAACATATTTCTTGGGATTTGTGATTTTGGAAATGAATGAAGCAACCAAATTTTAGACTTCTTGTTTCCAATCTAATGATTGCAATTGGTGTTTCTATTATTTATGTGAATGCCTGTCTTGACACAATGGATACAGAAATTGAGAATGATTTTGGAGGACAGTATTTCATCTCAGTCATATCTTAAATTATGACTAGCCCAATCAGTGATGTGTTTATGCTTAAAATTATCAGTAGCTGTAATTTATTTTTTCCTTGCACTTCTGATCTCTTTGAACTGAACAGTCAAATTAGAGCTCCTGCTCAGGAAATGGCAGCCCCCCAAAAAACACAAACTCCCAAGGAATTCAGTAAGAATAAATACGTTTTTCAAATAAGATAGTTTGTTACATGTTTTTGCACTGAACTTTTATACTACTCTTCCTCCAAGAAGGAAGATTCTTAGGATAGGACTCTCTTCTAAGAAAGTCAAATGTTACAGCTGGGCAGAGGTTCTCTTTAGTCCTAGACTAGCATGATAACTAGTACAGCAGGAATGGGAACATGAATTCCCAGATGTTGCCCGGATATTACAAATCCCAGCAACTTCAAGATTGGTCATATAGGATGATGCTTCTGAGAACTATATTTCAGCAATGTTTGGAGAGTAAGACATTCCCCACACTGGCGCTGCATCATGTAGGCCTTCAATATGATACAAAGCTGTTCAGTTTCTGGTGTCCTTTCTGCAGGGATGCATATTTGTCAGGCCTAGCCCAAGGAACTCCAAGAGACAATGCAAATTCAGTCCAGCAATGTTTATTAGCTACAACCTCTAGCAAGAATCTTCCCAGACTGAAACCCCAGTTCCCAATTCAGCCAGCCACAACAGTTGAATTCCTCAGGGAGGTGCCAGTCTCATCCTCTTGTAGGTCCCACGCTCCTCCGGCGAGCTAAGAAAATGCTTATCTCCCTGAGCCTGGCCTTCATAATTCCATTCCATCACAATATTAGAATCTTGGAACTTTACATTTTTGCTTTGGGGTGCCATCATAAGGACCTGGTAAATTCATCGAACACACGGAGCATTGAAGGGTGGAGATTGCAACTCAACCTCTTGATCACTGGAGGACTGCAAGAAATGATGCTGGGAAGTCACTAAAATGGACATAGCTGAATTTTTTAAGCCTTTTTTTTTTTATTTTGTTTTTTTGGCTTTGGATGAGAATAAGACATGAAAGTCTTCTAGAGGATAATGGTTTCCATTCTTACTTTTAAAACCATCTTGAAACCTTGAAATCAGAGAAGCTGATTGGGGGACCCTTTGGGACTTTTTTGGTGGCTTTTAGAAATGAGGCTCTCAGAAGACACTAGTTCCATTATTCCAACCTTTAAAGTTACCCTGAAACCTTAAAAAATGGGCCAAATCATACAACCAATTTTAGTCATATGGTCTGCATGCAGGGTTGAATGCATTCATGCAGAATGTTCTATTCCCCTTTTCAGTCCCTTAGTGCTTTGAGCAACTTGTAGTGCAATCCAGCACATACCTACCTGCTCAGAACTAGGACCTATTAGGAGTAAGTGTATATGGGATTGCAGTTTCTGTGAGTTTTAATTCTGCTGCTGTTTTTGTTAGGCAAAAATCAAAACTTATAAATAAAAATAATATTTCAAAATATTTTATTATAATGATTGCTATCTTTAATGAGCATATAATTAGCTATGTAATGCTAATGTGGCTTGCATTAATTGCAAAGCTACTGATTTACCTATTAAATAGGTATAATTAAGCAACCAGAATAGTCTGGCTTAATCTGTTTATGAAAATCATTTAGATACAGTCAAAGAATGCTAATGAAGAACTATTTTGAGGTGAAATTTGTAGCAAACCAAAGTGAAGGGAAATGAGAGAATGAGAAAAATGAACTTGCAAGCCGTAACTTTTTATCACCAAAGTATACCTATCTGATTCAGTTCTCACTGTTGGAAAATTACTACAGGTAATTTCCAGTTTAGCTTGCATCCAGCAAACTCCCAGTCACACCTGAGATCCAGATCAGAGCAAGTACACATGCCGCTTAGTTCAGCTAGGGGAAAAAAAAAAGCTTGATGTTTATTCAGTAAATATTGGGGAACATGAAAACTGAAAATACAGACAAAAGTCAGGTAAAAGCAGTGAGAAGAGGCATGAAGAACATGTAAGAAATAAAAAAGGCAAAGTTTTTAACAACACCAATCCACATTATCTATGTATCTATATCAAAAGACACAGAAGGTTCCAGAGCTGTAGGAAACAATATGTCGGTAATTAGCATGGAGAATCCCAAAGAGAATACCTTTAGTTGTTCCAGCCTTAACCCTTTTATGTACATAGCAGCAGCAGAATAGAGAGGGAAAGTGGGACACCAGGTGATTGCTCCTCTATTCTGCACCCTAAAGGAAACAGTTTGGTGGGCATGTATAATGTATCCAACATGCATCACATAGGCAGTGGGAAAGGTTCAACAGCCTGACCCCACAAGGGGAAAGAAACACCTGTTTGTTTACAACTAAACTGTAGTTTATGGTAATCTTCATTCTGACCTAAAGAACTCAGGTCTTTTTAAATTAGTATGGCTGTTGTTATAAAGTTTATACACAGTGAATTACAACAGCTTTCCACAATCTGGTGGAAATATTTTAGACTAGAACTACCATAATTTCTGCTTCAATACATGTGAGGGGTAGTAGTCCTTGTGTACCAATCACTTATTCAGCGACAATTCAAAGTTATGAAGGTGCTGAAAAAAGAGGCGACTGGTCTTCAAAGTTGTGAATCAATTAAAAAACCAATAACACTAATATACACACAGTGGTAATCTTCAAATGGGCAGGACTGAATTATTGAGCAGCAAAGGGAATTATCCTCACGAGAAGGCTCAACAGAACCCAAGAGTAGCTTATTTTGCTATACTTTTATTGTTCACTGCTCACTTTATGTATCAGGCCAACCAACAGCTTATTAAGGCTGTGCAGTGTTTTCGATTTATCTCCAGGTGTCTGGGAGCACTCAGAAGTATGAATATAGTATCAGTCTGCAACGTCATAGAGCGTCTGCATCTTTTCCCAGGATCATGCAGTTGCTTTAATAAATTTAAACTGCCAGTAATTACATTAATCATATAATCACAAAAGTTTACTTCTGGCTTCTGGGGGAGGAATGGCGGACTGAAGACGTCTCTGCAAAAGTGAAGCCAACAACTGTGGTGAAGAATGAAGAGTTGGTGAGTAGATTGGCTCTTCAGAACCTCTCTGGACAAAGAGAGGGCAGGAGAGTGCCCACATGTGCTCCAGATGTCTGTTCCTCACGAGGAAAGTGTAGGACAGCAGTCTCCTGTGGGTCTGAGCGCTGGGAGACGACAGGAATAGACATCTTGCTCGCAACCACAGTTGGTGCCTTTTAAAGGACGCTAAGTTTGCTAACGTCACTTGCTAATCACTTTCGGAAATTCTCATTAATTACTTTTAAGCTATTAGAGACCTTCAGAATGGCAAGGTTGAAAATGCTGGGTGAGTTTCCCTTCGATCCTGAATGAAAGAAAATTTAATTGTAAGCTTAAAAAATTAAAGAATCTGAAATAAACAGCAAAGGCTAAATAGGTTTTTGATCTTAGAAAGTTATAAATGAATTAAGAGTCTGGATAAATTTGGAATATTGAAACTTTTGCAATAAGATTTTGGAATTAGTTATAAAGAACAAACAGTTTCTTGTGGGAAACAGATCCTGTTTTGGTTTTTGCAAGACATAACATAGATAAGTAATTTCATGATTTTAAAAACTGGACACTAGAGTGGACTAAAGTTTTTAGGTAAAGGATCAAAAAATACAAATCTACAATATGATGTAAAATGTTATAACAATGAAAATACTGAAGGAGACTTTTGAAGAATGGAGTCAGAAAACAGTAGTCACAACATCAACAATGTCAGTAATGATGTCTGTTTCTATGGATAGACTATGTCCAAAAGATTCTATTGAAGAAATGACAGATGTAGAACAAATTTTATTTGACAAGATAGAGATGGCATTGAAAGTGGATTTACGACTGACAGGCCAAAAGAATTACTTAGAAAAGGATGTTTCACTGGATCTACAAAAGAAACTGGCTGATGGTTTAAAATTTAAAAGGGAAATACAAATGACAAACCATGAGAGTGACATGGACAATTTTTTCTATTGGACTTACAAAAGTAGCTTGTTAAAGCCTTGAAGAACTTTGTGCAATGGGACAAAGAAGAAATGAAGAGAAATCGAATTCTATGATAATATTTGAATGAACTAAAGATTAAGGCTGTTTAGAAGTAAAAGGAAGGAATATAAAGTTGGTTTATTTGATCAAGATTAAAACCAGATATGTTGTTACTTATGGCAACCCTTTATGGACTTTCTGCTGTCACCAGGACTAGAAAGAGGATGTTTTATGGATTTGTTTATAGATAAGAGATGGGATATGGAATGAAAAGATAATTGTTTGCAATCTTAGAGGGGGTGAAGAGTCACTAAATTTGTTTATACTTGTTGTAATGAAGGATGAAAATAACTTCTTTATATATTTTTTTCTTTTTCTTTATTATATTCTTACTTTTCTCTTTCTTCTTTTCTTTTTCCTTGCACTTTTTATTCCTACTTTCCCTTTTCTTTAAGTTTAGTTTGTATTACATTTTATTATTATAATCAAAATT
The DNA here is from genome assembly GCA_030867105.1 of Liasis olivaceus. NCBI lineage: Eukaryota > Metazoa > Chordata > Lepidosauria > Squamata > Pythonidae > Liasis > Liasis olivaceus. The sequence goes on from CM061349.1 coordinate 78,987,549, forward strand.
CTTAATAAAGTTATATACAAAAGTTTATTTTTGAAACAGATTTGATTCAATAAGTAGAGTATTTTCCTTCTTAATTTTAAAACATTTGCTTCTTTCTAAAGGAGGAATCACTAAATTATCCAGGATCCAAGTTACTATCGTTTGATATGTAACTTGCAGAAAAAAGAAAATGCACTTACAAACAACAAAACCACTTGTTTACTAACAGATTTTGAAATAAATGTAAACTTTTCACAAACTTTGAGAAAACAAAGTATTACCTAGGCCTCCAGGTTTGAGAAAACAAAGTATTCCTTTAGCTTGACGAAGTATTAACTAGGCCTCCAGGCCTTCTTTTTCCCAATGAGCTGAAATAGATAAATTAATCCATTGGTGCCATATGTTGTCCTTTTCCCAAAACCTTCAGGAATGATTTTTTTTTTTTTTTTTGGTCCCTTCAAGTCACTGTTAACTCCTGGTGACTGCCTGGTAAGTCCCTGCAGTTTTCTTGGCAAGATTTTCAGAAGTGGTTTGTCCTTGCCTGCTTCCTAGAGCTGAGAGAGTGACTGGCCCAAGGTCACCCAGCTGGCTTTGTGCCCAAGGTGGGACTAGAACTCATGGTCTCCTGGTTTCTAGCCTGGTACTTTAATCACTATGCCGAATTGGCTCTCTTCAGGAATTATTAGCAAAGCTGAAAAGATGACCCAATTTACTTTTGGGAGCTTCACATTATACAGTACTCGCCTGCTGCTGCTAAGCTTAACTATTAGTTATCAGGCAGAAGGACACTATCCCTCTTGTCTCACAAGACTGTTTATCTGTGATCAGCTTCCACATGGTTTAAGAGAACATTTCAATGAACCAACAGTGTAGAAGGCAGATGATCACAAGTGTCGGCCCTTTTCCTGGTGTGATCCAAATTCCCACTGGAAAGAATGTTGCAATTGATTTCTGCCCATGAGGTCATGAATCATTTCAATAATGTTCCTCAGTTCAGATTTTATTAGCAGTTGACTCTCATTTGTTGTGTAAATGTAATGGAATTGTTCACCATTCATGCTCTAGTAGAAGAGGATGGTGAAGTGGTTTTTCAGGTGAAGGCAGAGGAAAGCAGGTGGTAGTAAGTTACAGACATCTCCATTTTATTTAGCATGCAAAGTCACTATTCAGGATTTAATTTTACTAGGATGGGAAATTTTCTTGAATTTATAAGCAGGGGCCACACTTAAAAAAGAAAGTCTTGTGTACAGTCCAGGAGGTGTTACACAGGGGTGGATCAGAACTTGGGGATCATTTGGTTAATTGGGTGTTCTCGGAGCACACATAGCAGTGCCAATCAGACTCGACCCTTGGCAGTATTCCAATGGTCCTTGCTACAGGCTGGAGTTTTATCTCAGTAAAATATCTACCAGAATACTATTTAATGATGCACTCATTAGATTTATATTCTGCCTTTCCTCCAGGAAAGGTAGAGTCCGTTATCATCTAGTGAGGTTCCATAGCTGTGTGAAGATCCAGAAATTTGGAGAAATGTGCAGCCACTGCTCAGTAAATATTTCCCTGGTCTATGTGGGATTTCAGACAGAATAGGACAGAAGACCATACTCTTCAATGGTGCACCACAGTATACTCCTTAAGGTAGCTGTATATAGGTATAGGTATACTATATAGTAGCATGAGGAAAAATGAGCCTTTTTTTCCAAGACACTAGATCAGAACAAATTTAAGATAGGCATGCAGGTTTCCAAGAAGCAAATAAAGGAAATTACCCCATGCTGTGACTGATTACACACACACACACACACACACACACACACACACACACAAAGATATTCTTCAAGAGCAGCATCCATAAATATGAATATGTGCCTATCTGAAAGTCTCCCCCATTCTGGCTCTCTCTCTAGCAAAGCAACTTTTTTGTATTCAGACGTCCTTGTTTTGTAGCTATATTCATCAGACCAGCTGGAGCTAAGGTTTGAATGCTTGGAATATGAATCTACATCTTGCAGCTGATTTCATTTTCTCTGTGGAAGGCACTTGATTATGTTGTGAATATACTCCTAAATAAATCAACATGCAGAATGCTATTGAAAATTAACAACCTGATATATTTTGAAACACAAATTAAGTATATGCTGAGAGCAGGGCAAAAGAAATGAAGAAAGAAATCAGAGGGCTCTGATCTGACAAATCTCTTTTTCAACACTTCTTTCCAATTTATCTTGTCCTTTGTTCCCCCCATATTAACTGTTGTGATGTTTCTGATTTGTACATCAGGCTCCCTGACCTACAAGCCTTCATAATTTTAGCAACAAACTGAGGCTTTGTTAATACCTTGTTAAAATAATCTTGCATTCTGCAAGTACTCTGTTACACCTATGGACTTGTGCTTTGGTAAATAAATAGCAGTGTGCTCTGAAAAATGTGCCTGCTAAAAAAGGTAGGTGAAAGCTTGCACTTCTTGGAGTCCATTATGGAATTTTGGGGTTTTAAGTCCACAGAAAAAGATTTATAAGGGGCTCTCTGTTCATTGATTGCAATGGTAAAAGTTAGCATTTAAAAAAGTGAATTTAGAATGGCAAAAGTGGAGGGGATGGGCAACAAAGTTTTTGCCAAAAATTGTCCAACATTTCAGAGGAGAAAATAGTGAAGCAGAACCCAAAATACCGTAGCAACATGACTCACTTCCAAGGACTCAGCATATCACAGTGTTTTATATATTTATCAACATCAGATTGCAGGAAAAGCTGTAGGCTTGAATTGATCATAAACTGAAAAATTTAATCCCTAGGTCTGAAATAAGACGACATTTGTACAATTGCTGGAAATTGTTGGATACCACCTACAATAGTCCTCTTTTTCCACTACTGTAACACGCTCCTTGCTTACAGGCCCAGTAACGTAATTGCCCTGCTGTCGCGGTCTTGTGATTTCTGCTTCTTTATTTAGCAGTTCTGACACCTATCTTATCATTTCAAGGTCTCCTTCACAGTGCAGATAAGTGATGGGCTAATCCAGTGATGGCGAACCTTTTGGGCTCGGCGTGTCAAAAATTTGTAAAATGCCTAACTTGACTGTGCTGGTATGTCATCCCCCTCCCAAGCAAAAGAGAAACAATTCTTTACATATTCATTTATTTTTTAAAAATACAGTTCAATCATGTGTGGTGCTATATAAGGAAACATCAAATAATTACAAAAATGAAATATGAATAAAACAAACTTTGTTTCTTTGGTAACTCAAACAGGGAGAATAGTTGTTGTCAGGTATTGGTGAACACTGGTGTGTCACCCAAAATATTGTGGTGTGTCACCTTTGACACATGTGACATAGGTTCACCATCACTGGGCTAATCTAAACTTTTAATTGGCTGTTTTGGCATGCCAAGCCAATTTGAAAACATTTTTTCTCCATCTTCATCTTTGTTGATGGTGGTGTGAGTAATTAAGTAGGCAGTAACCCTGAGCAGTAATTCTGTTCTCCATTTCCTTCATTTGGCACCCAGTTTAGATGGTTTCATATTTGCTTTTCAGTCTTCATCTATCTACCAGCATAGTTATGAATAACTGCACGTAGTCCTCAGGTTACGATGGCAATTCTGACTAGAATTTCCATTGCTAAGTGATGCGGTCATAAAGTGTGATGTCACATGACCATATTGCTTAGCATGGCAACTCCAGTAGTCCCAGTTGCCATTGTTAAGCAAGGACCGCACAGGTCGTTAAGAGAGGACCTCACGTGATTGTGACTTCTGACTTCCTGCCAGCTTCCCTATTGACTTTGCTTGTGGGAAGCCAGCAGGGAACGTCGGAAATCCCAATCATGTGACCACGGCTTGCTGTGATGTTGTAATCATGAGCTGAGCACCGAGCACCTGGATCACAATCACATGACCACAGGGATGTGATGACAGCCGGAACTCTGAGGACTGGTTGTAAGTACCATTCATTCAGTGCCGTCATAACTTTGAACAGACGCTGAACAAATGGTCATAACTTGGACACTACCTGCATTTACCATTTCTGCTGAGAAATGCCCCTATTAAGCTATTCAGTTTGGTTCAACTTGGGAAAAAAATGAAAAATCACTTATAAATAAATGACAACCAATTTTCTTGAATTTGCAGTTTTTAATAAGGAGGAACTTCAAAAAATATCCATTAAATTTCAGATTTATGGATTGCACTTAAAAAAAAGTGCTTTCCATCACTGTCACGGCACAAAAAGAGATCTGATGTATATGTATTATCAGAAAGTTGCCAGAATGACTCTCCAGTCAGATATTGATTTTCAGTGAAAGGACTACAAATAGGTAGTCCACCTTCTTTTTTGCAGCCCCAGGAAGCTTTTAGGAATGTATAACTGAATTTTAGCGGCAACCAGCAAATTACAGTGGTGCACTGATAGGCTTAATATAACTCTTTTACTGAAAAAAAAAATCCAAACCAAAATGATCAATGCCAAAATCATTAAAAATATATATACAGTAAAGAATTTAAGTCAGCCATTAAAAACAACATAATAATCAGTACTCATCACAGAAATCATAGGCATCATCATGATACAGTCCAGAAAATCACACTGTGATTGTAACAAAGAAGCAGCAAAACTGCAAGGCACTAGGCACTGAAAAGATTGTAATGTAAGCACCACTGAGCATCTTGGAGATGGTATCCACAAATGGGACACTATCACTGAAAAGGCTTTCTCTTGGCATTAATCTTGTCTCATATTGTGAGGGACCCTGGAGAAAGGCTTCAAATGAAGACTTTAAGGTCATGATAGATCAGTATAGCATAGGATATTTATCCAATCTGTATCCAAGCCATTTAAGGTTTTTATGGTTAAAACCAGCATTTGGAGATGGGTTCTGAAATAGACCAGCAACAAATCACTTGTGTAATTGATTGCATTGGCTAGTTGTCTTCTTCTGGACTAATTGCAGTTTCTAGACCACTTTCAAAGAAACCGTTATATAATACTTTGCCACAATCCAAGCATGTACCTATTAAGCAGCTTCTGTAATTGCAAATACCTTCAGAAGTTTAATAAGCACACAGATCCTTAGTCAGTTGTTAGGTCATTCAAAGCTTCAAAGATTAAGATCAACAATTTTACTTCAGCTTCTTAAACAACTGGTACGCAGTACATTGGAATAGTATGATTCCAAGCTATGAACCTTATTCTTCAGAAGAGGATGAATCCTCTTGATTGCCTCAAGCCAGGTCCTCTTTTGATTTGGTAGTACGTCTATCACATCTGAATTGGATTTCAATGTCTTCACTTTCACCATCCCATTGTAGAATCCAACTGATATCAGCCCTTTCCTTGGAGTTTGGAGGCAAAAATAATAGTGTTGAGTGATGTCACAATATTGAGAAAAACTGAAAAGGAAGAAAGATTTTATTCACACTGCCTACAAAACAAGTCATCAGCCCAGGGTGGTACGTCTGCACATATTTATCTGAAAAAGAGAAAAGATGTACCTCATTTTTGTATACCTCTACAATGGATGTGCAGCACAGAATCCTGTAGTATTCCAATCTGTTCTGTTTTCAGAGAATGAGCCTGCTGATGGGCAGACAGAGTCCTGAGCCCCTTTATGTGACTTCTTTCCAACATTTTGTTGAGTTGGAAAGAATTAAAAGAATTCTGAAGGAAGTCAGTGGCAAAGCTCTTCTATAGTGTTGTCAAGGAAACAACATGGGTGTGTCCATGAAGTCACCAGGAGCTGAACTTACTTCAAAGGAGACTTGATTTTATATATACTGGTCAGAGTATGAATCCGTGCACATAACCTTGTGCATATTTGATGATTAGAAACTGAGATTCACCAGTCTTTAAACTCCATTTTAACTTCTTCCATAAATAAGTGATGGTGGGCTTGATGGAAGTCCCACGCATGTAAAAAAGGGAAAGCACATCTCTGGTTTGTGTGTCTTTACTGTTTGACTATCAGTCCTCTCAAGAACAGTCCCTGGATCACAGTATCACTGTTGCTTTCCAGTACTGAGCAGTTCAGTGGCAACCCTCAGACAATTTGCATGGCACTATTTGTAGTACACAACGGTCCAGTCAAATCAAGGGCTGTGCTACCTTGCAGATTTGAAGCACCTGGCTGTGTAATAATTTGTGCACACAGATTGTCCATGTACTGTATCTCTGCCAGGCACTCGTTGCACACTGGTTCTCTTTTTTTGTTTTTTGTTTCCCTCAGCCCTCTTGTGACAAGACTACTTAATTGCATATCATATGCTAAACCAGTAGTCTGGCTCACATTCAGAGGGAGCATTGAATTAACATGACATGACCCAGAGATGCAAAGGGATTTCTTTCATTACCCGCATTCTCATGCAGGAAGGAACACGAGCTGTGTTTCCAGGACAACCACAATGCAGCAAGCAGACTCAAGAGCAAGTTTTTCTTCGGCAGGAAATTGGTTCAGACAATCTTCTTTTAAAATGCACCCCTGAAATACAAATAAAAAGAGATGCACTTTGCACTTTGGAAATGCCTATAGTAAAGAAGGAAAATAGAAAGCCGTGTAATTCTGAAAGCACATCTACAGACATTTCCTGCTCCTCCAAGCAATTACAGAGCATTCCTATTGAAACGAAGAGAGCCTTGGACAAAGTTTGTGAATGGCCTTTTCCAATGTCTGCCTTCCTCATGCCTTCTCTACTTGGACATGGGAGATTATCTGTAAGGACCAGTCATCATCCATGTGCTCATTAGATTCTTCAGTGCCACAGATGATCACTTGAAGTAAAGTCTAAAATCCGTCTCTTCTGTACATCAAAGATCTGAACACTGAATTGTTACTGTAACATTAATCAGGGTTGATGTTGTTTAATGCTCAAGAGTAGCGATGTAATCTTTCTCTACTTCTTGTTTAAGGGATAATACTGTATGTGTTGACATTGCTACATCTTCTGTAAACTAAATTTGCATATTTGCATTGATCAAGTTCAGCATATGTCTGTGAGGACAGCTAATGTATTTTGTGAAAGGCCATACTTTGGCTATTTCTCCAGAGCTCCTGAGCTAAAACAATGCTGCAGCTTAAGCTACTTGGGAGTACTAGCTGAGTATCACAGGAGGCATAATGATGATGCACTCAGGTTTTTTTTTTAACTTCTCCCATTTTTTGAGGGTTTGTGGATTTTTAAAAATACAATCAGTGCATCAGAACTAATGAAAGCTTAACCCAGCTATTTTACTTTTAACTTTTAAGAAATTTGTTTGCTTGTTTTAAAACATCATAAATTGTGCTTTATTACTTAGTTTAGAGTTTGGGGGAAGAGTTCCAAGAAAAGTCTTTTGGGGAGTGGCATGCATTTTGCAAACCATGGGTTCTCCATCCCGGCTTTTGAGCCAGCAATTGGACTAACCAGCCATCTTTCCCACTCATATTCTCCCATGCTCAAGGCCCCAATTGATATGTCAGGATCAGAAATATGTTACATTCTCTTCAAGGTGCACTCCATGCTCACTCATCAGCCACTTCCATAGAGACATGTGATGGCAGTGGATTCCTCTCCTCAATGAAATTCAAACTGGAAGGCCTATGAAGCCATCAGCTGGTATAATTTACTCCATGGCATTTCACCTGAGAATGCATTCTTTTGCTTAAGATGAATTGCATCACCACTGATGCTTTCCTGTGATATTTTCCTGAACAGGCAAAAATCAGATGGCAGGAGACCAAATACCTCTTCATTTGATACCTCACCTCATTCTCTTTAAACCCATCTCTAAAACCTCATCTCTCTATATTAACCAGCAAAAGTCTAGCAAGGGTTATCAGAAATAACAACATAAATATTACAAGCTTTATCTATTACACCCAATTTGAATCTTTCCTTTTATATTTATATCTCCATTTCTATTTAAACAGATCCCCCCTATTTTCTCTCTTCAAATAGTCAAATTCCAGTCCCAGTCAAAAAACCATTAAACATCACCAGAAATAGCAACCCGTTATTTTAACTTTGATCAAATAAACTGATTTTGTAATCTTTCTTCTTTCTCCCAACGATCTTTAAATTCCTCAAAGAAAGTTCTAACATGTGCTTTCTCATACCCTGTCTCTTCTCTCAAAGTCCTTGTCATCTTTGTAAAGCCCCTTTTGAAATTTCAGTGTGGCAACTCCAGCAAATCCCTTTTGTAAATCCAGTTTGAGAAAACTATCCACATCACTCTACTGATTTATTATTTGTATATCTTTTTTAATTTTTAAATCTTCATCCAGTTTCATTTATAAATCCATTATTTCCATCTCTTTCTTGTAGGCTATAATTTTTAAATCCACCTGTAAGTCAAATTCAGTTTTATTCAATGGGGCTTGTTCCTCTTCACTAATACCTTCTGATTCCACTATATAGTTAAACAACTCAAAAACATCCTGGACCCATTCAGTAAAAATTTCTTTTAAGGTAGCCATCTGGTTCCCTCTAGTTCCACCCTTCAAAGCTGTCTTACCAGTTTTCAAATATAAACAAAGGAATTTTGCCAAGGATCCTTTCAATTAACTTCAAAATGTTAAATCAAGTCCATCTGAGCCCTTAATCCATTTAAAACTTTCTAAAGCCACCAGTAATTATCTGTAATCACCCATTTGCTGTATATTCCAAAAAGAAAATCTTTACAAAATTTTAAACTTGTAATTTTCTTTCTTACAGATTGAAGGAGAACTCACCCAGTGAATACAACCAGACTTGGGTTTGGAAGATTTTCAGTCTTTAACAAGCATTAAAAAAAAAAAAAAAAAAGTAAACTCCAAAGTGAATAAAAAGATGAGGTTTGGTTGAACCTTGAGTCCATAGAAGACTACGTTAACAGCTCTGAGCTTGATGGAATCCCATGACTCCCTTGTCAGTTTCTGCCGTCTACTCACAAAAAAACACAGCTGTCCAGATTACCCTGCATATGGGTAGTCTGAAGATCTCTCCTTGATCTGGAGAGAATTTTCGGCAGTCCAGATCCAGCATCCAGCTATCTTTTGGCTGTAATGTCTCCCGCTGTCCTCAGAACGTCAGTTCACCATTCCTCACCGGAAGCAACTCTGAAAAAAAAAGGCAGACATTACTTCAGATAATACTGGTATCTATTAATAATACCTAGCAGCAGTGTAGTTATTGCAAAATTGATAATAGAAAACCAAGATGATATCGAGTGCTATGGGAAGAATGATTAGAAATCAGTTCCAGTATTTTTAGATGAGGGGTTTTAGAATCAAACTTTGTACAATCACGATGTCCAAAATATGCATCTCATATGATGGAGTTTAGTCTGAGAAGTCCTTTCTTTGCTTTAACTTGTACATTAGCATTTTAGATAAGATCTTCTTTTCTACTTCCAAATCTGAGGAAGTTAGGAACGAAAAATCTAAACATAGCTCAGATTCCTGATTCCTTCCTTGTACAGCATCCAGCTATCTTTCGGCTGTAATGTCTCCCACTGTCATAAGATAGTGTCATATAATCTAGGTAGTAGGCAAAACAGTATAAAGAGCAGTGGAGTTTTTTGCTATCAGAAAGAAAAATGAAAGCAACATTGGGAAGATATGGGAAGATTATATGAAATACAACATTTTAAGGACCCCTGATGAATGAACAATGGTGAATCTGCAATAAATGCACAATAAAGCAACCCAATCACCCCAGTACTTTCCATCTCACTCCTCAAGTCACATTTCTAGCAAGAAATATTAATTTAGTAAGCATACATGCTTTGCTTCAAGAGTCCTGTGTCATTCTGCATATGCCACACTTTCTTGTGCCATGTGTATCACTGATTGTCACACACATTTTAATGGCTGTAACCATTTATGTCATAGTTGCCTAAACATCTCTGACACTTAGCCAAGCCTGGGAGCTACCTAATCTCAGGAGTTCCCAGAGTTCCCTGCATGGACTAGCCATCCCAAGAAAGCACCATTGGAAAAGGCACCAATGTGACTTCTAAGCATCAACACCCTATGAGAGCAGCTGAAAATCACAACTCTTTTTACCTTATCTTCTGACCATTTCTCACCAGTCCCTGCTAGCACTACCCTAACCCTAACCCTAACCCTAACCCTAACCCTAACTCTAACCCAACTTCCTCCAATTCGTTCTTGATGGGAAACAATATACTTATTTTGGACTGTGAGAAGCACTGGGATGGTACTAAGTTAAAATGCCAGTAAATACATTCTCATGAGAACAGGACAATACACACCTATATAGTGATATAAATTAAGCATTTTTTGTCTACATAAAAGATATATGGGAATGCTACGACCAATGACAATATTAAATTTTTAGGCATTGTGTTTTGATGTGAACGTTCTTATGTTCTTTCATTCCTTTAGCCAGTGGTATCAAAAATACAGGGAAGGAGGGAAGGAAAGAAGGAAGGTTTATGACTTCAAATATAATTCACCAGTATAGGCTTGGTTACCGATATCCTCAAGAAAGTTTAGTTCTGCCTTTTACCAGCAGGTGTCAGACTTGTATAGACCTGTAGAAAATTACCAACTCTTTCTTTTGGTCTTTAAATAAACATTTTTCTATATAACGCGTTCTTTATTGCATGACTAATTTGACTGGGGTTTCTTTCCTTAATTAAAACTTGATTTTGAAGGATGGCATATGAATATTAAATATAAAATTAAAGTTGATTTAAAAACAAATTAAAAAGAAGTATGGATAGGCAGAATGCTGAAATAGGGAAGAACAGTGAGGCTGATTTAGCCCGCGGCATTTTTTGTAAGAGGACTTCAATAAATGATGCTTACTGAGAACTGATGTATTTTACAAGAACTATTGATTTTCATGAATCATTATTAAATGGTTAGGACATGCACTTAGTTTTCTTTACAATCTTTCTAAATCTGACCATTTGTTCATGATAGCTTTGCAAGCAGAACTGTTTTGAAAGGTATTTACAGTTGGGTGAAAATTCTTAGTAAGGAAGCAAGAATTTTCTGAAAATCTTCAGATCCTTCAAAGAGAGGAAATAGGGGACAAAATTGGGGGAAGCCAACTTCACATAGTTTGGTGTAGCAAAATGCGCGTAGGCCCTGGATTAAAAAAAAAAAAGACCTGATAAGGAGACCAATAATAATATTTTGTTGTGTCTAATTCCTTATGCTCCCCCATATGGAACAGCCTTGCATGTTTTTCCTCTAGAATCAGAAGAAAAATTGCCTTGATTAGACACTGTTGTAGCTATCAAAAAATCCTGCTGCTTCCGATTTGTGGATGGTTGTTTTTGGTTTGTGCCTCAGTTCAGTTCCTTTAGTTCAACATCTAGCACAATCCCCAGAGTCATTTTTGCTCTCTCGATTCCCCTCAGACCATGCTGCCAAAATTTAGCAATGCAATTTGTAAAAAATGAATTAAATGAAGAGCGTTAAAGTTTTTATATAAAACCAGTAATTACAACTATTTCAGCCCTAAGCTAAATAGGGATGTCATTGCGTCATTGCCAAGCACATGAAACACTTGGAGGCAAAATAACAATAACAATACCAATAATAATATGCAGCCCCCAACTGGAGGAAAATTGCTGCTGTGCTCACTTGAGAGTGCTACAACTCCGAGACCCAGCATACAGAATAAAACATACAACAACATGCAACAAAATATATACCCTCAAGGCAAGCCAGCAACATTCCTCTTTAGGAGGAACTGGCTCATATTATCCCCGAAAGGCCCTCTGTAAGAGCCTGGTCATGTTGGTCTTCCAAAACTCCAGCAAGGTTGGGGTTGTTCTGCCCTTTGAGCAACGGTATTCCACAGATGGGGAGCACTGTCAGACAAGGTTTGGCTCCAGAGTCCTTGAGGGATCCATATTCAGTGAGACCTCCCTTCCAGAACTTACTGTGTGAGGAGGCTGTCCCTGAGATACCCAAGGCCTGAGCCATGTGGGGCTTTAAAGATGACAACTGATACCTTGAATTGCATCTGGAAGCCAACAGGCAACCAGTACACTTTTGATGTTGCAGCAGTCCAGTCAAGTGGTGACCACATCATGAGTGACAGCGAGCACAGCCCCCCAATCCAGACATAGCTATAACTAGTGCACCAACTGGAATTGTGCAAAGGCACTCCTGGTCACTGCTACCTCCTAAGCAGGAGCCATAAATCCAAGCAGCCCCTAGGAGCTAGCTCCATATGAAACATTCCTGGGATTACTTGGCTTCCAGACCTACAGCCAGTCCATCTCACTAGGACTGAGCCTTCAGTCCTTATTGTGCCTTCAGATCCACAATAAGAAAATGTCTTATAGGCAGACCTGGCCAAGAACACACAATGTTGCAAATTCCAGGCTGTTAGGAAAGCAGCAAGGTCAAAATCCTGGTTCAGTTCTAATGCTAAACAAACCTGAATGGGATATTTCCTGATGGGTTTAGCTGCTTCTATTAGCAGAGGGAACCAAATGTATGGAAAGGAGAATAAGAGGTCAGAATATTTATTTCTCACACAAGGAAGAGGCTCCAGAAAACAACAACAACAGTGGTATATGTTAGTAATTCCTCTCTGTTGTAGAACATATTATTTGCAGGAAGGGAAAATATTAAATATTAAAAGTATTAAAGTCTGCCTTTTAATAGTAAAAGAAATGTCTGCCAAGTAGACCCTCAGCTGTTAAGGATGCAGTTTAACTCAGCCTTTCAAGCATTAAGTGCATCCTTTTGTGTGATAATTTTTTACAGTTACTTTACTCCATTAAAGCTCAACAAATATTCTAACATTCAAATTTCTCTAGTAAAATGTATCTTCTTTATCTTTCGTCTCCAATTCCAAACATTCTTTTTAATTCTCAGCTGTATATTATGAGATGGCACAAAATACCTTTCTTCAGGGGATGAGTGTGGCTTCAGTGCTGCGTGTCCTTGCTGAGAATAAACCAAATTAAACTCAGTGGGTTTAAAGTCTTTTTTCACAAGAGCTGTGCAGCAATTCAGGCTTTACACCATGATGATGTGATGTCTGCTGATTTACTGCTACCTCTGGGCTGTTTTACTTAAAACCAGAGCAAAGCTGCATTTTCCCTATGAATCACTGCTGCCTTACAGCATTTTCCCATTGATAAGAATTGGGTGTTTTGCCTCCTAGATACACTCCAAAGAGAGCTGGGTCAGACCTGATTTTTGAATGGAAGGAGTTGTGCACACTTCATAATTCCTTGCACAAGGGTGCAAAAAGTATGGCCTAGAGGGTGCATGGAGTCTGCCAGGATCTCTTCTGCAGCTTTGATTGATTGACTGATTATGTGCCATCAAATAATTTTTGACTCCTAGCAACCACATAGATAGATTTTCTCCATGACAATATATCCTTAAACTGGTCTTTCAGGTCTTCTAACATTGCACTCATTGCCACTGTAATTGAGTCCATCCACCTGGCTGCTGGTTGTCCTCTTCTTCTCTTTCCTTTCACCTTTCCCAGCACTGCAGCCTTTTCCAGAGAGCTTGGCCTTTGCATAATGTGTCTGAAGTAGGATAATTTGAGCCTGTTCATTTGTGCCATAAGTTCTAGTCCCAGCTGGGTGACCTTGGGCCAATCTTTCTTTCTCAGCCCTAGGAAGGAGGCAATGGCAAACCACTTCTGAAAATCTTGCCAGGAAAACTGCAGGGACTTGTCCAGGCAGTCCCCAGGAGTCAAAATTGACCCAAAGGCACCAAAAAAAAAAAAAAGTGGTCATGTGGATATTTACAGCTAGATCAGGTAGCCTTAGTAGAGAGAGGAAATTTTAGTTTATCTAGAACTGTTGGTAACTCAGGATGGGCATTGGTTGAATGACATTTGTTGCATTTTCCTGTCCATCAACTAGAGGGAGAACAGTTTGGATCATGGCATTCTCTGTATGTTCTCTATGTTTTGCAGTTAGCAGAACTGAAGAAGTACATTTAGAGTACTAATGAAAGATTAGGGTGTAGGATGCCATTTACTTGCATGTTTGCATGCTTTCAACATTTATCAGAAACTGTTGCTGCTGCTGACTAATTGTGAAATACTCTATATATTAAATATTGCAGGGAACCCCAACCTTTTCAGGTGGGGACATTTGGAATTTTGAGAACATTTTATGGGCATTCTCAAAAAATGGCTGCCATGGAGGGAATAGCCAATTATGAAACTCATTTACCAGGAGGATGTCTACAATACCAGCTTAGCTTTTAATGGGCAGATGAACATACGTCCATCAAAGCCCTATTTTGCAGCATTCTGCCTCCCATTTTATTTTAAAAAAAATACTTCTGAAGTTTATGTGACCCATTAACAATGTTGAAAGTGCAGACCTTGCTTGAAGTCAGTGTTCTACTTCTGGGCTGCTAGCTTCATTGAGACCATAGTACGGCAGAAGACCAGCTTCCCAAATTGCAATCATAAATAATCCTGTATAGCATTGGCTTAGGAGAGGGTTATGGTTGTGGGTTTCCATTGTGCTTAACTGCTGCTTGGAAAGAGAGTTGGAGAAGACAATACCAGTGATGCAAGCATGATTCCCATTTGCATTGTTATTTCTCCACTGGATTTGACCATCAGCAGCTGCCCTGGTTCAGCAGCTGATAAGGGGAGGGTCCATTAATCAGTGGTCTATTGGATCCACCTTTGCAAAGGAAGTAACTACACTGGACCAATTTCATGCTTCAAAGGTTTGTGGTAGGCAGAATTATTGCTTTTTGTTTCAGAGGATTTCATCAGATTTTGAACTGCTGTAGATACTCACATATAAGCTGTGGATAAGCTGATCCTTGAAATTTTCATATGTTTTAATTTTCACAATTGGCTTATCCATGGGTGATGCAGTTTTCATGGTATTTTGGTTAAAAATTTGAGGGTCTCCTTATGCATAGATGGGCTTATATGCAAGTATATACAGGTACTTTAAAAAAGTATTACTGTATATACTCATGGATAAGCTCATCCACGGATAAGTTGAACCCAATGTTTTAGGCATTATTTTGGCACCTGAAATTCTTGGCTTATCCGCAAATATATAGAGTAGTATCTGGAAAATGGTGTGTTGCGTCATCATTTATCAGCACCTATCATCCAGATCTGCAATAAAATTATTGGTTTCTTTTTATTCTTCCCATTCCAACAGAACATTGGAAATAAATTATATAATGGGGTTTGGACTGTGTGACTGTCTACCTGCAGGATAACTATCCAAAACCTGATCAGAACAAGGCCAAACTTTACATGGGAGGAAAAGCTGGCAAAGAAGGTGAAAGAAGAAAGAAGAAGCAACTAGTTTGGGGACTATGAAGAAAAATTTTTTTTAGAAAGAAATCCCCTCAGTGCATCCGTATAGACAGTGAATTGGAATGTTGCTGACTGCTCCATTCTAAGTCCCTGATTAATCTCCTGGAAGAACATGCCCATATACGTACACAATTTCGTTTAAGAGAAGAAAACGCAGATACCTCCTGTGATAGTGATAAAGAGTTAAAAATGGTGGTAAAAGATTGGAAAGAATTCCAGAAGCTAGTCTACATTCTTTCCTTACCTTGCTTGTTTGCTTTTTAAGCAACGTACCTTTGTTTTTCTTCAAATATAATATTATTAAGCATTTATTTGGTATTCTTCATCTTCATTAATGGACACAAATCCCACTTAAGCTAATTTATTGCCCTATTAAGTTTTTGTCTTCTAATATTTATGTATGTGTGGAAGCCATTTATACTATTATACAAGGAGTCCCTAATTCTGGCTGATGAGAGCACTGACACACTGCGTGGACTGTCTAAGCTCTGAAGGACAGGGACTACAGGAAAAGCAGATAGGAAAATCCTAATCTAGGAATGAGATTTTGTTTGTCATGGTTGGGTTCCAGCTAATTCACTGATATCATTAGGCTGGAGTTTTGGTGCTAGAGTGCATCCCTCTAACTGAATATGTTTAAAGAATATTATGGTTATTGAGTTATTTTAATGAATGCAAACTACTCTTAGAAAGATGACTACTGATTTATAAACAACTTTTATTTCTTTCTGAGAAAAATGAGTTTATGAATTTTAAACATAGTTTTAGATCTTTATACTTCTTTTCCTGTGAATTTTGCCCTTTAGGTCACTGAAGGAAGAGTTTGGTATGCCTGGTAGTTTATATGTATTCAGTAAATACATTCTGAGTCTGAAATTAGACAGAAGACTGTAGTAATATTTTACCAAAAACACTATAGTTACATCATCTCCTGCTTACTTTTTGAACTCATTTTCATGCATAAATACGCAAGACGAAAACCAGAAATAAATCTTGAACTTTCCAATTGTTAAACTGAGGTCAGTTGTAACCTAATGAAAAAAATCTACCACTCCAGTGCCATTTTGCAGGCTGTTTTGAAAAGTCCCTTAATCTTCTCAAGCTGCTTTTTCATATGCAGAAGGAGCTATGGGAGATAAAGCAGAAAATTATGCCAATAAATTTTAGTGGTTGGCATTCTTTCTTTGTTCAGGAAGACACGGACTTCCAAAACTGAGATGTACCAGTGTTATCAAGCTTTTGGATGAGGACCGTAACCCTAAAGATGCCTTTTTCTCAGGTGACTGAGATTATCTCTGTAGTATGAAATTTATATCAGAACACCATCTGGATTGGGGAAACACTCTTCTTGAACAGAGAAAATGTTTAATAATTAAGGAGGGTCAGACTTCTGCCAATGTGATTATGACCTAGTTTTGCTTGCCACTGAGTTCAAAGACAAAGAAGGTGAAAATATTTGAGGAAACTAAAAAGTGATTAATTGGCCTATGTTACCTGTCCCAGAATGCAGAATAAAATTGGGACAACATTCTCCCAAAGCAGAATTCACAGAAAGTGGCAAATAAGCCTCCTCTGATCAGCATATGTTATACATTACCTTTAAAAACTGACATTTAATCTGACTAGTGTGGTACTGCATCAGTCCTGTTAAGGACAGTAATGGAATCATAAGGATTACTTCAAAATATTGCTCTCCTACTAAGTTCCAGTTTTTAGCTTTTCTGTAAGAAACATTGATGAGTTAACAGTTAATTCGTTCTACATGAAAGGATTGTTTAGACAGCACAATAGATCTTGCAACCAGAAAGTTCCAGATTTTTTAATTTTGAAAATTAAAGTATGCAGTTCGGATCAGCTTTCATAAATTGAAAAAATTTGAAAAAAAAACTATAGCAGGATCTATTCTGTTTATTCAAAAAGAATTTTTCACTTTGTTCAGTGGAGCCTATTCTTAGATAAATGTTTGTATAATTGCAGTCTTACTTTCTTTTCAGTACTGGGCAAATAGATATTTTCCCCAAGCATTTAGATATAGTTTTAGTCTTACTGAGAATTTAGCTGCTTGTGAGACTTTGTGATCTTTTAATTTACTTTCCCTGAGCCAGTGAACAGGGATTGCTAATAGCAGGAATTTGGCAAGAGAGTTTAGTAGGAAGAAGAGACAAAGATGACAGAAGAATGAACAGAGAAGCTGTATTTTTTGAAGGACTGTATTTTCAGCTATGTGGACTAAAAAAGTAATCTCTTGAAATGTCTGAATAGCAGCTGATTGTAAGGGGTGTATGGGTAATGGAGTTATTATTTCTTGTTGAGTAAGCAGAGGCTGTTGCAGAGAATGTAGAAGGAATATAAGGAGCCATTATTCAAGGAGTGAATTTGTTAAGTAAATACAGAGAAATCACAGAAGTTTGTCAATGGAGTTTAAAGATGATGTTGAATTTTAGTTGACAGGATGCATTTGCCTATCTTAAGAGCCTAAAAAAAGAACAGAAAGAAAGAAAAGCCTTTCAATTGCTGGTATCATTAAAGAAACAAAAGTGAAGACAAATGGATCAGAAATGAAATCATGTCCTGTAATTCTTGTTGTCTGTTGGTGTTCTACCCTTTAAAAAAAATATAATTATCCATTATAGCTGTTACTGGTAAACACCAGGTATGTGTGCAGTATAACTGTGTCCATTTATGACATGGTGGTGGACAAACATAGACCTAAGTGTTTATTACTGAGACCTGACTGGCTAGTGATAGAGATGTTTCCTGTCAAAAATCTACCTAGCTAGGTTTCAGGTCCTATAACTGCAATGCCAAGGTCAGGGAGGAGTGGTTGCCATGATGGTATATAAGATTCCTGCAGCCATTGGAAATATCGCATTAGAGGTGACTGCATGTTTATTGAATTGGGCTGTCCTGATAAGCTAGAGCTACTTTGGTATACAGTAGCAATCACCTACCGGTTCAGCAGTGGTCCTTCACAAGGTCCTGGATCTTGTCTCAGGACTGGAGTTGGGGGTTCTTGAGGTTTTAAATTTTGGATAACTTCTATGGTGGCAATGGATTTGTCATAAGTAATCATGGCTTCAACCCACCCAGGAGAACATATCATAGATCTGGTCTTTACTTCAGAGCAGATAAGGCATAATGGGAATATGGAGGACATTAACATTTGTCCTTTGCCACAGTCACTTCCTTGTCAAACTGCAGATCATGAATGACCTGGACCTGCACTAGGGTCATGGATGTATTAAAACAGTCTGCTGTAAGGGCCTAATGGATCCAGATTGCTGCACTTGGGGAGTTCCCCAATAATTTGGAGGGCAGTTGTTTGTCCAGTTGCCAATCCCAGATGGCTCATTGGAAGCCATTGCATTTGTACAGAAAAGGAATCAGTAAATTATCATGTTGTTGGAGATGTAACCAGAATAACGCTTGATTAAAGTACATGTTTTTGCAATGTTCTAAAGTTGGTATGCTCTGAGAAGTAATTGCATATATTAATTTGACTCTGAGACAAAGTTTAATCTTTTCAGATGCACACATTCTTTTGAACTACATATCTGGAAATTGACAACTGGATAATAGAAATGGATTCTCCATGCCTTTAATATTGCCAAGATATTAGTTCTTCAACATGGAAAAAGAAATGTATGGCCCCAATTCCTTGGGATTAAGACTTGATATTACTGGTGACTTATGAATGAGTTGTCTATAGACATAGATTATATAGTAACAATTACAATTAAATATGGTAAGCTTTTATTGAAAATGATATATAAAATTTCATATCTATACATCTATATGTACAGTATATGGATGAGAAACCATCGCATATATACAATTTATGTTGTTACTGCATTTTTAACTAATTTTTGTTATTCTTTTCTAATTTTTATGATGTTTTTAATTAAATCAATAAAGAAAAAAGTTTCATCACATGAAGATTACTCTACTCCATAATTAAGCATGAAAAAGAGGAGGGATATTAATGCTTTATTAATTAGGTTGATTCTAACCATACCAATTATTGTGTATTAACAGACTACGCCTGGTTACATGTAGGTGAGAAACCAAAGCTCTTTTGAATATATAGCCACATGCAAAATACTCATCCATGTATGTATGTATGCTTATTAGTCATATATCTCTAGAAATGCTTGTAAGAAGAGAAGACTGTCACTCAGCAGATCATGAACAATATTTCTATGACTACTATGACAATATAAATAGTATTTTTATACAGTTTCAAATAGAGACTAAATTGGAAATAATACGTTCTGTGCTATTTCTATCATAACATTATCAAGATGGCTAACTACAGTGCATAGTCAATCATGGGCCATAATTAAAATATCATTGCATTCAGAGATAATATCTTTTTCAGAGTCTGAATAAGAATCTAGTACATTGCAGCTGCTTTGGAAATGGAGTTTAACTCTAAACGTGTAACTTTTGGCTAGCTTTTTACACAGTGTTAAAATCGTGCTAAGTGTGCTATGGAGACAGAAGAGTCAGAAACACTGGCATCCAACCATAATGATATGCACACAATGGCATCATCATACAAATGCCACCATAACATAGTGGCATCCCAACAACTGGTACAATTATGTAGGTGATGCATTTGCATGATGATGTTGTCATGCACATTCTGTCACTTGCCCCCAACACCTTTCCTTCCTGGAGACACCCATGAAAGATGTGAATTGAGACAACACTCTAGACTTGTTTTACTGTGCATTTATTACATACCAGTGTGTTTCCGAGTGCAATTCAAGGTGCTGGTTGTCCCCTTTAAAGCCCTTCATGGCTTGGGACCAAGTCTTCTCCCACTTGTTTCTACCTGTCCAATCCAGTCCAGCAGGATGGGCATGTTCCAGGTCCTGTCAGCCAAGGGATGTCAGCTGGCAGGGACCAGGAGACATGCCTTCTCTGCTTTAGCACCTGCCCTCTGGAACACCCTCCCTCCTGAGATTAGGATGGCCCCAACCCTATTGATATTTTGGAAGGCCTTGAAGATCTCATTATGTGCCTGGGGTCCCAAGTTTGTGACAGGCCCCATTTCCTGGTTATGCTAACACCTATGGAGTATAATATTTCTTGGCTGCTATATGTATTTAATTTTTCTTTTTGTATCGTGTTTTTAATTGGTCTGATTGATTTTATGTTTGTTCGCCGCCCAGAGTCACTTGTTTGAGATGGGCGGCTATACAAATTGAATAAATAAATAAGCAACTACAAATACATAAAACTGGTTAAAACTATAACATAGATTACATCTGTAAGTAGTGCTTTATTCCTCCATATTCTCAGTTGTTTTGGATCAGATCTGCAACTGGATATTGATTACAGGAGGAAGACAGAATTTGCTCCACCATTTGTTTCATTTTTGTGATGCACTGCGTAGCATTAGATAGGCACTCTCTACCTTAAGGAGAAGTTTTCAAGTGCGATTATTGAAGGCTTTTATTTCCATTGTATCTGAAAGCAGTAGAGATCTATTTTATTTTTGTAATATGGTGTTTTTGTAATATTTGTTTTATTTATTAATACATAGAGACCATAATTAAAACAAAAAGACTCCTGAAGCAAGCAACAAAAGTATGTCTGATGATTTGACAGCAAGTTGCTAACAATCACCAGCTGCAGCTCCAGAAGATATACAACAGTTTGTTGCATAACTTGCAGTTTTACTGCAGCGAAAAATAAATAATCACACTGTTATCTATTTTATTCTCCATCTTCAAAGCTGTCAATTTCTTTCTGTCTACTGCAGGTCACATCTCATTTAAGCAGGGAAATTTGCATTTTCAGAAAGCAGCAAGATTCTGTTACAAAACTTTCAACCAATGTCCCTGACAATTAGCGGGCAGTCAGTTCTAGAAAAAATGGTCCCACAATCTCCATACTGATATGGCATAGAATAGGAGACTTAAAAGCCTGTATGAACTTTTACTGGACACTCGACTATCAAGAAATTGGAGAAGAGCAAGATCTACTGATACAGTGAGTACTCCCTTATCAGAATAGCTATATATTAAAATATTTTCCACTTTAATTGTCATCATAGCTACACCAGGAATTTCATACTGTAATTTTTATGTTTGGAATGTATGTTAATTTTTTTATATAGCAGGACTCCAGATTAATCTCATTTGGTGCTTTTTTTGTTTGGAAGAGTGGATCTTTTCCTGTTGTAGTAAAGGATTAGCAAGCAATTGTTAAATCTCTAAAAATCTCTGGGCATGTGAACATATAGCAGAAAAAACATCCGACTAGTTTTCCCACTGGCATGAAAGAAGAACATCTGCTACCTGGAGAAGGAAAGCCCACAGCTGTGCATTCTAAAGAACATATGCTTACAGCTTGTACATTCTAATGGTTCTTTTATTTGTATAGCACTTGGATAAATTTGAACATCCAAAAATTGTGTTATGAAATGTCCTGATGACTATTTAATTAAAAAACTAAACATTATCCACCAAATGAACATTAACAAGCTTGTAGTCCCAGACCTGTTATTATTGTGGCCTGAATCAAGGGGAACCTAAGAATGAATAAGAATAGCCCTTATCTCACTACTGTAGTTATTTCAACTACTTAGTTGTATTATTTGTATTTATTTCTCTTGGCAGAGGTTGATAACCAATCAAAGGAGAGTAGCATCACTTTGCTCACTGTAAACCTAGGGCTTATAGCATTATACCATTAAGATAGTTCCTGGAAATATTTGAAAAGAGACTCTTTCAATCCTCTTTTTCCAGTTACTCTTATTAATCATACATACTGGGTATATTCAGTCCTAATTAGACTGTTTTAGGGATTTCCCTTGTTATGGGTTTTGTACGTTCTCAGGATTTTGATCTAAAACATAAAACATCAGATTCTGCTTGTGATTCCCCCCCCCCCCCCCCTTTCTTTCTTTATTCAGCAAACAAATGAAAACAAGCTTAGTTTGGATTCTAGGGAGCATTTCTTTTTCCCGCTTCCCAGCATATTTAACAGTAGTAACAAAGCAATCATCAATAGCCTGAATTAGAAGCAGATGCCCAGGCATTTCAAAGTGAGTTCTTTTTGTACTTGCACAAATAAGACTTCCTGAATCTTATGAAGTCTACCAGATCTCGATAATTTTTAATCAATTTCCACCCTTCCCTTTCTGGGAAATGCTCTTGGTAAGGTAGTCAGGTTGCAGCTTCAGAAGGCCCTGGAAGAAACAGATTATCTGAACCTGTTTCAGTGATGTTTCATGCCAGGTCATAGTATGAGGCAGCATTGATCACATTTGTTGATGACCTCTAGTGGAGCCAGGATGGGGTGGTGCGACTGTCCTGGTTCTCCTTGGTCTCTCAATGGTTTTTGATACCATCAATCATGGTATCCTTTGGGACTGACTAGCAGGACTGAGATTGGAAAGCATGGTGTTGTGGTGGTCCTCCTCCTTACTCCGTGGCTGGTTCCAGTCAGTGTGGACAGTGTGGAAACCAAACCTTGGGCCTCTGATTTGAAGGGTGCCATAGGGCTCAAACATTCTACATGAAGCTATTGGGTGAGGTCTTCTGTCAACACAGGGCCAGGTATCAACAATATGACAATGATGGTCAGTTGTTATATCTTGACCCCTGGTTGACCAGCTGATGTTATCAGTTTGTTCCAGGGCATGGAGGCTGTTAGGATCTGGAGTGGGAAGAACAGGCTTAAGCTCAACCTTGACAAGACTGAGTGGTTATGGGTTCAGGGTTCTGCTGCTGCTGGGGATTTTCTATCATTATTTCTGAACAGGATTGCACTTCCCCAAGCCGAAGTGATGTATAATTTGGAGGTCTTCCTGAATTCACAGCTACTGCTCAAAAGGTGGTGGCAGCTGTAGCCAGGAAGGATTTTGCATAGCTGAAACACCAGCTGGATCCTTTCCTGGACTGTGAGTTTCTTCTCACAGTTATTTATCCCTTAGTCATCTTGTGTGTGGACTACTGAAATATGTTGTACACGGGATACTCTTGAAGACCATGCAGAAGACAACTGGTCCAGAATAGAGTGGCATGAGCAGTTATGGGCATGGCTTTGTGTGCCCATGTAACACCTCTGATACACAAGCTGTACTGGTTACCAGTGAGCTTCTGAATACAAATCAAAGTGGTAGGTGATTGTCACCTATAAAGCCCTTCCTGGCATAGGACCTGGTTGTCTGAGACACTGCCATTCTTCCATTGTTTCTTCCCATAAAATCTCTGTAAGATGCGGCAGTGAACTTGCTTCAGGTCCCATTTTTCAGGCAATGCCATCTGATGGACCTAGGAAGCTGTTCATCACAATGCCTGCCCTCTGGAATAGCATCCTCCCAGAGGTTTGATCAGCTTTGAGAACCTGACATTTTCCCCAGGCACTTGGCTAGGTTGGGGTGTGTGTCAACCAGGAGTGATCTGTGCTGGGTTTGTTTATGGTGCATGTCTGTTCCCCTTGTTATTATCAGCACTGATGCTTTTGGTTTAATGTATTGTGGCTCTTGTCTTTAATTTGTATGCTGCCCAGAGTTTCTGTTGACTTGAGCAGTCTTAGAAACCTAAACAAACCAATAAACAAGCAATTATGTTTGTAGTCTAGGGCGTTGGCTAAATATAAGTATTGTTACATCTATGCTCCATCCCTACTTCCTACTTAGAGATAAGTAAAAGGAAATTACATTAGTTTGCATGCTTTCTCTTGGGCTGGGAATGGCTGCTTCTAGGTGGCATAATTCTTATTTCCTTCAGCTGCCTGTGGAATATAGATTTTTGTCCCAGAATGGTCCTCTTTGTCCTTCAGAGGTTCTTTGGACCCCTTGCCACTCATGATCATCTGAGTTTGTCTTGGCTTCTCCTTGAAAGAGCAACAAACCTTCAATAGGCAATGTTGATAGAGCCATCTTGGTTTGCAACCAATATACCTCCATCTCTCCTTCTTCACAAGAAACTTTTACGTTTCAAGTTTCTGCCACTTACCAGCATGTCTACATCCTTAAGTCCTAAAAGTTGAAGGTGCCATTACTTAATGATAATTGAAAATAAAAACATTTATGACTTCTGCTAAATGCATATATTTTAATAATTACTAGGACCTGCTTCCTCATGAGCCAAGAAATTGATGATAGATGCTAATGAGCACCCTTGCAAACTCCAAATCATCTTTTCCCCTTCAGACCTGGATCACTGCACACTCTTAATAACTACAAAAGCAATGAGATTAAAATTATAAACAAATCCTATGTTGTGGTTTGCCCAGCAATATTTTTTTATTTTTTTATCCATAATTGTAATATCTTCCACCATAATGCCTCCTATAGCCAAAGCATCTGCTTTTGAACTAGATAGTTCAAAGGCTGGTTACCTGCAGTGAATATACTGCTTTCTGACTAGAAATTATGTAGGTAATATGAATAATGTAGTTTTTACCAATCAATTTCCTGGCTTTCTTGGCTAGAATTTCTAAACAGAATTGTATCAGATACATGGAACAAATCAATTGGGAGAAAATTAGTGCATTAATCCTGATGACATATTATGTATTACTAATGAACTAAGGAAGATGATGTACAGTGTTGATTAATCTGGAAAACATTACTATTATACCAGTGTGCTTTCTACATATATATGTATGTTCAAGTATTTAAAAAATAAGATTTTACTTCCACATCACACATTTTATGGAGAAAACTTTGAAATATAGAAGTTGCACACAGCAATTATATTTTTTACTTAAAATTTCAGATTTTTTAAAAGTGAGGTACTTATATTAAAAGAATTAAAATAAACTTGGTTGCTACTTTAATGGATATTCCTCTAGTTTCTGTGGGCTGGAAATATTGATACTATGAAGAATAACTGAGATACCTAGAAGACTGGGACTTTGTTTGTCAACAGCCTATGGAAGTTGAAGTTAAATTGTTTTCATGGTGTCTACTGTGAGGTACAATTGAAGAATAATTATGTTTATTTCCTATTATTTTGGGGGCTGAGAATGAAAAGTTAAACTTATTCTAACAGGGATAGCCTAAATAGCACCTTTTTTCTATTTTTTGCCAAAAAAAGAAAAAAGAAAAAAAAAGCAGCTCTACAAAAATAAAAACTGAATTGGTGTTTGATTAATCCAAAGTAATACTGAAATATTCTAAATATAAACATGCACAAATACTAATTAAATCAGCAACTTCTCACTGAAATCTTTTCATGTGAGGAACTATTTCACATGATATTTCAAATGTAATGAATGAGAACTTTTGGGGGAGGACAGGACCTAAGAACAAAGTTGCCCAGGAACAGAGGAGATATGAGTAGGACCTCAAGGAAGAAGAAGGCACTCCAGTGGGTATAGTGAGTATTTGGAAGCTTGGGGCAAAACAAACAGAAACAAAACAAAAAGCTGAACCAGGAGAACACCCAACACTACTGGAGTTAATCAACTGATCTGAAGTTCTGGACATGGAAGGTGAGCTCCAATCACCAGATTTATTTTTATTACCCCAACCTCACCAGAACAATGGAAAATACTCTCAGTGACCCAAAGATCAGGAAAAACAAAAGTGTCCTTGAGAAAGAAGTGAAGAGTGGTGATGGTGGGAGGGAGGACTCAGCATTATGAGGAAAGAAAGAAACCTGACAAGTTATAACAAGGTGTATGTTGTCTTCCTAATACATATCTCTAAAATATAGTGGAAAGATTACCAAGCTCATGAAACTGACTGATTGCTACCCATTCTGGCTTATCTGTGGCAGGACAAACAATATTATTAGAAGAGGAAAAGCACTTCAGTGGTTTACAAATGACTTGAAAGCCCTGGGTAGGAAGGCAAAGGAGCTGGGCATGCAAGTAAAGTTTTCATCTGTGCTCCTTGTGAATAGTTAAGGGACAAGGGAAAACTGGATTGTGGAAATGAACAAATGGCAAAGAAAATGGTGTCATCAAGAAAGATTTGGATTTCTAAACCACTGTTTACAATGTTAATGTAAAGGACTCTTCGGCAGAGGTGGATTGTGTGGCCAAACCAGGTTTATTTGATCAGAAGTAACAAAATTCTACCAAATAATTTACTAATATCTTGCTGCCACTACTACGAAATGATAAACTTAGAGTTCTACTGCTGTTATCTCCTCTCTTATAAGCTGTTTTCTGGTAACATACTATCTTAGGTGTGGGGAAGAGATCCAGCTGAGTCTAAGCAATTAAAACATTATTTTACAATACAAATTTGTATCGAATATGTTCTTTCTATAGAGGTATACGATATCAGTAAAACTCTCCTTATTTACAAAATGATAGTTTACTTATTTGCAAGGGCTACCAGTGCCTTGTCCTTTACTGGGTGTCCCTTTTCCCTTTCTTTTCCTTGTTTTTACTGTCAACTTCTTCTCTCATCTTCTCTTGTGTCTCTCTCTCTCCCCATTCTCTTAGGTTTCTGCCTCAACTTCAACAGAAGGCAGTGACTAATAAACCATGTTCCACTGAAGCATCAATTTACCATTTCATTACAGCCTTCACCTCTCTAGGAGAGGGAAATGTGTTTGGCAGACCCTTGAGAACCTTACCAGGTGGGTTTTCAACTAAACCAGAAGGGCAGAGGCACAGAGGCAGGTCAGAAATTGCTGGGGGTTAAGGATGTAACTGCACATGACAAGGAAGGTAGTAATTCTCTTTGTGGCAACTATTTCCCAAGCATAGCTGGGACTGGGTTGTATATACAACTGTAATAAACAAATTAGAAATGAAGATAAGTGAGAAGGCTTTTGAGGAGAGGTCTGTAACAGATATAAAGCCAAACTATTTATTTAATTTTGGATATAAGTAATATAAAAACACAGAACGAGAATTTCGTAGACAAATGAGAATCACTATATTTTGTTGCAGTGAAATATCCACTTATGGAAATTCCAAACTGTTCCTGGCTGTTTCTTAAAATGAACTTCAGAAATTCCAATCTGGATTGCAGTGGGTTGGTGGTGGGGCTGGGCTGGTACTTAGTCTGGACTATGGCCAACATAAGACCTGATTGGTTGTTCCCCTTGTTCTTCCCATCCCTGCAGGGAAGGCAAAGCTCGCCGTCTGGCTTCTGTGTAGACCACTTCACCAGAGTCTGCTTTTTCCTTTTTGGGATTGTTCCCTCCTGAGTCCCCGTGCCTTTCCCTTGTTTTACCAGTTGTTTGCACACAGAGATACCTTTAGCCCTCACTTTCCACATTATCTCTTTTGACACTAACACAGACCCTTTCTGATTTTAATTTTTTCCATCATGGTACCATCATAACTCTGATGCTACAGTAATCGATTGTTTATTGATCAATAATCAATAAACAATAATACAACAGAAACAGGTTGCTCTCTTGTGTCTATTGCTCTATGTAGGTTTATGGAAACTTGTAGCAAGGAAGAATTGATCAGCTTCACAGAAATAAACTAGCAAAGTTCCTAGGTTGCAACTTTAGGATGTAAAAAAATGAAGAAAGAAAGAAAAAGGAAGGGAAGGGAAGGGAAGGGAAGGGAAGGGAAGGGAAGGGAAACTTCGCAGTTCTGTGGCCAGGGGGAGGGAAAGCAAGGGGAGCATACTTTATCTAACTTGGGCAGAAACGGAAAGAATGCTCTTTGGGACATGAAAGGTGTATTTTTTCAAATGGCTTCTGTGGGATTAAGGGGTGAACCCCCATAAAAGTTTCAGCCACCCACCTCCACCTCAGTGCTGCTCTTCTCACATGCTACATCCCCAGCATTTGCAAGTGCTCCTGGCAGGAGGCAGCTAGCTGCTTTTTCCTCACTATGCACATGCACAAAAACCTAACTCCATGCCTACCCCCAAAACTCAGGCTAACATTTCTAACTCTGCAAAAACAATCATGGTTAGTCCCTCCCTTCCTCCCTTTTCACTTTCTATGTTGCAGATAGTTTTTGTGTGTAGGTATGTGCATGTCCCAAGGGGTCTGCTTAATGATCAAAGTGGCATTCTATGCACGCTTAAGAGTAAGCTCCATTGAGCTGGGTGGGAATGAATAAAGGAACTTTAGGATAGTACTACTTGACTGCAGTGCACACGCGATTCAAATCCCTTTGAAGTGAGACATACATGAGAATTGCGTTCACAAAAGCAAGCAGGCAGGAGGAAAATGGGTGCGTAAGTGGCTTCAGCCAGACATTCACAGTGGGAAAATCCATGCCATCAACACCCATATCCCTCAGTATATGCATATTACTTTTATCTTTTCATTAGCCTAATAAATATTTATGTAATGTAACCATTTTTCCAGATATGGATTATGGGCTGCAAACTGGTAGAACTGCAGAGAGTATAGAAAAAGCAAAATAAACTCCAGTGCTGCTGGTAATACTGCTTATTCTTATGGCACAAGTCTTCAGAAATTGAAATTAAGTTCAAGTGATTTCACACTTCCTTATGTAAAACTTATGGATTTCTGGATAGAGCTTTTAAAAGAATATCCTGAAACTGCCAGTCAAGCATTGAAATATCTCATGCTCTTTGGAACAGCACACCTTTGTGATAGAATCTTCTCTTCATATGCAGCAACAAAAAACAAGTATAGAAATAGGCTAAATATAGAAGATGATCTCTGCTTACAAGTAACATCAATTGCTCCAAATATTGAACTTTTATTGAAGGAAAACAATCACATCCCAGTCATTGAACGCTGCTTTGTTTGGTTAAAAGATTAACCTTCCAAATAGTTGTGACATCCAAGTTTTGTTTTTTGCCAATTGGAAGTGCTAATGTTGCACCTACAACAAACAGTTTCCTTTTTGTTTTATTATCAATTTATTATCATTAGTATTTTGTCAGGGGTTCTGCTTTTTTTTTTTACTAACAGATTCTGTGGCCTAAAAAAGTTTGAATTAATGACGAGATTATTAAAATCAACAACAACAACAAAACTGCCAACAAGCAGAGACCTTAGCAGTCTGGCACCACATGACAAAACGGCTGCAAGGACAATGACCAGCTCCTGGAGGGGAGGGGCCTATGAGGTACTGCAGCCAATCAGAGCGGAGGCTGCTGTTAGAATGGAATAAAGCACCAGAGACCATTCACTCTGAAGGGTTAAGATAGGTCAGGTCAGAAAACAATAGTTTTTAATTGAAACTGGAAAACACAGGCACAGGGTGCATTTGCAGTGGGCTAGGACTGGGAGGAGGATGACATCATCTGTTCCTGCACTCAGAAAATGGTGAGTGGCCTGTACCAGTGATGGGCCAAGCAAAAAGTGCAGATCTGTCCATAATATGAAAGAATTATCGCTCATATAACAGATAATAAAGAAACGGGGTGTATGTGAGTATTCTGTCCCAAGTGCTTTGTGTTATCCTGCATATGTAACTCCAGCCTTTTCAATTTCTTCTACCATGCCTAGCCTGAATTGCACTATAGATGTTAACAGCTGCAACATCCCCTTCACAGCCACTTAAATGCTGAAACGCTCTGCTGCTTAGTCAGGCCTAGGTGCGACTGGATCCAAAGAGATCTCAGAGTTCCTCACAGGAACTAGATGTTCAGGGAATCCTCCATTAGATATTAGCAACCTCTTAGATCAGCTGAAAATCATTTTTTTTTAACCTTGCCATTTCCTACAATCTACCTACAATGTTATCATTCTTTGTTATTCTCAGCAAGCAGCATTTGTTTTGA
The DNA here is from genome assembly GCA_030867105.1 of Liasis olivaceus. Taxonomy (NCBI): domain Eukaryota; kingdom Metazoa; phylum Chordata; class Lepidosauria; order Squamata; family Pythonidae; genus Liasis; species Liasis olivaceus. Next base: position 79,017,446 of record CM061349.1, read on the forward strand.
GCTGAAAGGATTTTCATTTGCTCTTTTACCATACTTAAATCAACCACCCTCAGCTTGTCCTTGTTATGATATAGTAAACTTATTTTAGACTGTTAGACACTCTGGAGTGATATAACAATTGGAAACATATATATTTCTCATGAGAACAAAACAGCTAGAAAGCAACAGGTCTCAAACACTCCTGTTAAAAAGAAGGGAAACTAGCACATTGCTATTGAAGAACTAATCTTATGGAGCTGTAGTTTCAGGAAAACAGAAAGCAATGTATTCTGTGCAAGATGAAGAAAATTGGGTCTTAAAGAAGTTTAAATAATATTTTTCAAACAAGTCATTGTATGATTCAGCATTTATATGTATTGTGAGGCAAGAAAGCCTTCATTACCTACCCCTGAATATAACCACCTGTTTCTTATACCTTTACCTTATTTTCTTCACATAATCTCCGATTATTTCTAAATAAATAATAAAGTATCTTTGGAAATCAGACTATTTTGTCAATGTTTGTACCCTCTGAGAAGATAAGTGAATATGTAACAAGAGCAGCAGTGTAGCCAAGTGACTAGATATCAGCAGTGGCCTCTGCTGGAGTGTGGACCTTAGTGGATGTCTGATTATGGTACTTCCTGGTGCCAGTCCTGAAAAAAATAAAACAGGTTTGTATCTAAACAAGGCTTTAGCCTGTTGTTCAGAAGTTAGGGAAAGGAGGCAGTGGGATTGCATTCACAAGTTGTGCCTATCATATGCCTTCAGTGTAATGCCTGATAATATCTACAGTATGAACAACTGAAGTCATTTGAGCAGACGGTGTTCCTGAAGTTCCACATTTCATATCCTCTTTATACCATTTAGACTTTTTCATACATTATCTTGAATGCTGTTGGGCCAAAACATGATCACTGGGCATGAGTAGGCATGATTTTGTACTCCACTTCATGCATATTCATATGAGTTTATCAAAATACCTGTTTTTTAAAATTTAATTTATCTATACGCTGCTTGAAAATTAAGGTTGAAAGAATGTAAAAAAAATGATAAGGAAACAAAATACGATTTCTCGAATCATCTAGATGCTAAGGGCATTATTAGAAATTATTTGTTGGAAAAGGAAACTGTGAAAATGCATTGAACGTGAGAAAAGTGTTAATATATAATCATCAATGGTGAGAATAATTTTAATAGTAAATCACTGATTGATCCTCTTCAAACCATAAAAGTAAAGGTATTCTGAATCTGAACATAGTTTTTTCTTCACTCATTCAGGGAGTTTGAGGAATATAGAGTAAGTGTGCCGGCATTTGCCAGTAGGTGCAATCTAATATCATCCAAAGTTGACATGTACAGCAAGTTTTCCCTCCTGCAATTACCATACATGTCCCAAAAATCTGCTCTGAAAGCTCCTCTAATCCTCTGGAGCAGTCATAGTGGGCATCTGGAGGCTACAAGAGGAAAGGAAATTGCCCCCTCAGTTTATTTATTTATTTGCTTATCCTTTGTGGTTCTGTTGATGTAAGCAATCCATCAGTAGCAAAGCTGGACTAGATACATGTATCATTTTTTTGTTATGATGCTTTATATGGTTTCTAAATGTGCTTATTTTGTTTGCTTCTTTTTCTTTTCACAATGCACTGCAAATTCCACAAAAAAAAAAAAAAGAAAGAAAAAAAAAACATATGCAGATTCATTTTTCATTTGTCTTTTCCTGACAGCTTTAAATGCATTTGTTGAAAATGGAGTACAAGGCACTCCTCTTCATAATTTTGGACAGCACAGAGCTTTATATGATGGAACACTGTTGGAAGACCTGAAGGACCAGGTTAGGGACAGATTGTCATGGAGAAAATCTGTCTATTTGGTCATTAAAAGTCAACACCAACTTGATTGTGCAAAATCAATAAATTATACAATGGAAAATATGGAGAGAGAAACAGTAAAATCAAAGGTGTAACTTTTTCTAAGAAAGAATTCCTGAGGCTCTTGCTTGCATGAGAGAAAAATAAAGACAAGCTTTTTTGGAGAAACAACATGATGATAGAAAAGCCTGAATTATTTATGCCTATCTACAGTTAAGAGCCTGTAGGTGTTTTGCATTATGGAGAAAGAGAGCCAGGTAAGTACTTGAACTGCACAAGTCAGAGTCAGAAGAAAAAGAAAACTAACTTGAGAGATGAAGGAAGGGATGAATGCTCTGAGAATGTCAATCTAATGTAGTGTTTCTCAACCTTGGCAACTTTAAAATGTGTGAACGTCAACTCCCTGAATTCCCCATGCTGACTGGGGAATTCTGGGAGTTGAAGTCCACACATCTTAAAGTTGCCAAGGTTGAGAAACACTGATCTAATGAATAGGAGGATTCTTATGCAGAGAAAGGCTTTAAGAGAAGGAAAGGAAATAAAATTCAGGTTCTTCTGTTGTCTTTACATCTATTGCCTCTAGTGGTCCGTAGGTGAATAGGTGCAGAAAACAGGTGAATTCAAAGTTGAATTACAACACATAAATCACGCCTTCCTATTTTCAGTAGCATCCCTAGAATTATGAGACAGAGTTTAGTCAGCTTCTTCTTGTCAGCGAGAAGGGGGAGGGGGAAGGGAACCTGTCAGGTGCTTTAAAAATTAAATATCTTGACTAACCAATGGAGATGGAAGATCTTCAACTGAAAAATAGTTTTTATTTTCTGTGTGTGGTTGGATCGGTGTTCAATTTCTTTTTTCACTTACCCCAGGCAACAAAAAGGGGCAACCAAGACAAGGAAGATAAGTGGTGTGGTTTGTTACAAACCAAATGGATTGTAACTAGTGCATGGGGAACTTATTATTTAACTACTCCCTTTGATTTATTGATTTATTGGATTTATATCCTGCCTTTCAATCAGCAGGTCAAGGCAGGGCTCCTTTTTCTCCTTTCCCCCCACAGGAGCCCTGTGAAATAGGTTGGGCTGAGACACAGTGATTGGCTCAAAGTCACGCTGCATCTTGAAATGTATTATTGTAATAATAATTAGTTTTTTCTGTAATCAATGCTTTACGTGGATGTTGCAATGTCTGTTTTTGCATAAGCAAGATAAAATCCAAATCAGGTTTTCATCTCAGGAAATTTACAGTCTGAAATTTGTCAGTGGAGGCTGAAAAGAGATGTGCTGAAATTTGGGTGGAGTGAAATGCAAATTTTGCCCTAACTCACTTCTCTGGAGTCCTTGGGGTTCTCTGAGCTTGGCTGTTTTCTTGCAAACGTTTCATTACCTGGCTAGGTAACATCAAGAAAAGAACCAAGCTCAGAGAACCCCAAGGACTCCACAGTTCAACCCTGAGCTACACATATTCTCTTCTGTTGGTAACTCACTTCCTTCCAGGCAAATGTAAATGTTGCCTAAGTATTCCCACTTCCAATTTTCCCCTATTATTTTAAAACTATTTTTTAAAATAAGTAGTATTGGAGATGGGATATGTAAGGAAACAATTACAGTATAAGGAACAGAAATGAATGTACTAGGCACCTGTATCTTCTACTTGTATATATTATTTGGGAATAATGGGTTACTTCACAGCGTGGGTAAGCCAAGGACTGAACTCAAGGACTGTCTTGGTAAGAAACAGATGAGGCCAGCTGTTCTTTATCAACTTCCCCATCTTTGTTCCTAGTTCGGGGGAGAAATGGAAAACGAGAAGGCCCTGTCTCTTTACTCAGATCGGCATTCCGGAAAAACCAGCGCTGCGAGCTGCTTATGCATATACTAATCAAGGCTGGCTTTTTCTTTCACCTCCGAAAATTTGGACCCTCGCAGCCCCACAGCTCGGTGAGGCTGCAGAGTCTCCCTCGGAGAGCTCCTTGCTTCCCTTCACCGGGGTGAGTCGCGGGAAGTGAACCGTGAAGAGAGCGATTCTCTCCTCCTCCCCCCCACGCCAGTCAGAAGCAGCAGCCAGGCACCGGTCGCCTGTTGTCACATTACATTCACTTGCAGCGTGTGCAGGCGAGCGCAGCGCCCAGCCAGCCGGAGAGGGAACGCGCGCGCTCGTTCGCTCTCGCCTTTTCTCGCCACAGCCATTCCCCCCCTCCCCCCGCCGCCTTTCCCCAACTCTGCAAGTTGGGAGGCGCGCCGCCGCTTGCACCTGATCCTTCCCTATCCTCCGCCCAACTTTCCTAGGGTTGCTTCTCCGAACATGACGGATTACCAACGCAGCGGCGAAGCGAGCAGGCGGGTCAGGGCTTCGGGACTGAGGCGAGGGTAGCAGCGAAGGAGGGGTGGAGCGGTGTCTCCCACTCAAAAGACCGCCAAACCCGCGCGCCAGCCTGCTTCTGCGCTGCTTGAAAGGTAAGCGGGAGTTCTTATTAGTGTAACCAAGTGCTGGTTTCGTTGTGTTTATGGGCTGTGCGGACGCAGGATCCAGAATATTAGTTGTTTCCTCGACGTGAGCTTTAAAGTTGTCTTTTTGGGGGGCTAGGATTTGCTTTGATGTGGAGCTTGCAAAGACTGACCGGGTTCGCCTTCCCGGTGGGCTGGCGGTGGGTTGAGGACGGCGTCTGGTGTTCCCGCCCTCCCAAAATGGCCAGTGGCCGTAGTGGCGCTGGGACAAGCTGGAAGGGTGGGCCAGCCCTAAGCCTCGGAAACTATAAGTGGGATCGGCCTGTACCATGTATCGCATTCTCCCGTTCGGCGCCCCTTTGGGCTGTGCGGGTGAATTAACAAAACGAAAGAAAATTACTTAGCGCAGTGCAAAGAAGCTACTGGTCTTAAGCAGCAGTTCTGCACAGTTAATCGACAGTGTAATTCAAATTCGTCTGATTCATTTCCGAGTATATATGCATAGGATTGGAGTGCAGAGCGAATTTATTTTGTGCAAGTGAAGTCTGGTCGATTTCCATCAACAAGGAACAATATTTATGATTTCAGCCTCAGAGCACACTTCGTGTACTTATAATTGTATTTCCCAATCATAAGAATTAACGCAATATGGAATATGTTATTTTTCCCACTTGAACAAATATTATCTTGTTTTCAAAGGCAGAAATAGACATCTTTATCTACTCCCTGTAAAGAGGGATGAACTGGGTTTAAGATTATGCGTAAAGAAAATGATTCAGGATGTTTCTGATTGAAATATGTATCCTCTGAATAAGATTTTATAAATATATTAATGCATTTTTCCTGACCTATTAAGAAAGACTGAAAAATGAAATTTGAGTGTGAGAATCCCATCCATTCTGGTGTTCTACTGGTCTTCTAAAGCAGTTTTTATCATGTTCTTGATTTTTGGAAACAAATAATTTACTGTAGTTTGAAATAAGATAACATTGGAGTAGGTCAGATTAAAAGATAGACCTAATAAGTACACAGTGTCTACTGTCCATAGTAAAAAATTCAACACCTGGAGGTGGCACCTCTGAAAGAGGACTTGTGCCTCTATTTTTAAAGCTATATACTTTTTCAGTGTAAAACATTTAACAAAGAAAGAACTGGGTATTCCTCTCTAGGTCCTGAGGAAGTGATACCTGTTAAATTTCTGCTTGATAATCTGTTCAAGGCACATAGCTTCTGTCAAGATCATATAAACTAGGGAAAGACAGTGAATATTCCCAATATGATTCCTACCAGTTTCTTAGCCATACAATACTTGTGCACTGTTAACATTTGGTGACAAGCAGAAATTCCAGTAGAGGATATATGTGGCTCAGGGTTGAACTGTGGACTCTTTGGTGTTCTCCGAGCTTGGTCGTTTGCTTGCAGACGTTCCATTACCCAGCTAGGTAACATCATCAGTGCTAGTGAGTGAGGGGTTTGCTCCCTGTTTATATACAGTAGCTTGCCTGGCCAGTGTTGGTGGGGGTGGGGTTTTCTCCTTGGTAGTTACTTGATTAGGGTATTTTTTTGTTCGTTTGTTTGTTTGTTTGCCTGGTGTTAATCCCTGCTTATCTGGGTGTTGGCTGCTGGAGAAGATGTGTTCTGGTCTTCCTGTTCCCTTCGTAGCTTTCTTATTGTCTTTTTTGAATGGTGCATAAATATGGTTTATTTCTATGTGTCTATTGATGGCTGATTTTAATTTTGAATTTAGAAATTCAACAGCAGCAGCTTTTGGCGTACTGCAGATGCTGTTGGAGAAAGTTGCGCCTGTTGAATTACTCTTCGTGACATAACAATCTTTGGGCACCTTGTCAAGAAAGAAGGGCAATGCTAAGCTATCTTGTGATGTTAACATTAGACGGTAGAAAAGAGGTAACTTTTTCAGAGGTACATAAGAACGAAGAAAAATGGTTAAGTCCCAGTCATTTTCACTAGGAGATCCTGTATTTGGGACTGAGCCTTAGCTCTGAAAAAGACAAGCGGTGTACTTATACTGTACTCCAGGTACAGATTCTGCTGTCTCCCTATATTATGTGCTTGAGGCAAGCATGGCATTTGTCATAAAGAAATGTTGGAATTGCCCTGTTTGAGCAATGGCAAACAAGCAGTTTTGCAAATTGGAAGTATAATTTGGAAGTTGGAATTTATGTGTATTTTTGTATGTGTGTGTCTTCATTCAGGTATGCGTAGAACAAAAAGACAAGGATAATTCTGCACAGTCCTTCAAATTCTTTTTCTGCTTCAGTGCCTGGCCAGAGGCAATTCTCTGAAGAGTACTTCCTGATATTTTCAGGTCACAGTGCTCCATTAATTGCTTATATTAATGCTGTTATCATTCTCATTAACCAGTAGCTAAATCCATATTTCAGACAACAGAGATTTAGGCTGAATTAGCATGCTTCAATGACTGTTAAGTAGGAACATCACAATATACCTTCTATAGTATCTATTCCATAGATAGCTTGTCCATAATTAAAATAAAATTGGAGCTAGAAATGACCTTTTTAATAATATTGATTATTGGTCACTTCTTTAGTTATATAAAATTAATATGTATTCACTTGATAGAAGGCCATATGAACATTATTGACCCATAATTCCATTCTTGGTATCATGCATTCATATGTGTGTATTGAAAGTTGGGCTCCTTACTGAACTGAAATCTCTGGCCAGGATTCAGCAAAAGAATTGTGAATCCTAATTAATTAGTAAATCTTTGAATTGGAGGGAGATTTATTGATAACTAATCTCATTCACAGAAGCTGCTACATGGAATACTTTGCCACTTCATTTTTCCAGGAAGCTTTTTGATTTCTCAGCCCAGTCTTGGGATTTTTTTGATGGGCTTCAATTCAAATACTAATCAGGTCAGACCTTCTCTCTTTTGAGATCAGCCAAGGTTAGCTAGGTGCTGGTGCTGCCATGTGAGCTTTGGGGTAAATCACTATGTGAGTACTGATTGTTGTTAATATGTTAAACTAAGTTGTGTAACAATAGGATAAATCTTGATGCAGAAACCCTTAAAACAGTTTAACCCCCCCCCCCCCAGATCTTTTCTGCCATATAGCCGACACAACTTTAAACTGTGCCTATTTCCTTGATCAATTCAGATTTGGAACTGAAGGAAAAGCCTAGGTTTCCACTGGTGATATTGGCTCTGATTCCCTTGGATAGGAAAGAGATACAACTTCACTCCTTGTGCACCATATTTTGGTTTTCTCCACCAAAACATGCACATTCAGGGAGGAAAAATGATACACAAGTGTATATTGTGTTTTGCTTGGAATGGAGTTGTACTAGACTATTGAATCTGCACATCTAGCAGTCTTTTATCAGTAAGGAAGACATAAATGTGTCTCTGTCACTTGGGGAAACTTTCAATACTACGAAGAAAAAGTAAAATAAAATCAAAACAAAAGCTTCTGTTAGAAAGGGAATATTATGCAATACAGAGCACATTGCATTAATCTAAGATATTTCAACTGTAGGTTTATGGGTTTTTTTCATATATTTGTGATAAAGTCCCATTAAATTCAGTAAACCTCAGTAGACATGCCTGGGATTGCATCATGAATTTATTAATTTATATTCTGCTTTTGATGCAGGGAGCTCATAGTAAGTCGGCCATCAGGTTATCACCAAGGGAATGGATGTCCTTTCTTCCTTTTTGGATCTATTTTTTTGTGATTATAAAGGGGTGCAGTATCCATTTCAAGTGTTCTTGTGGTAGTTTCCAACTTTTAGGAATGTAATTCTAAATGATGTAAATACCTACCAGGGAACTTTCCAGAACAAAATTAATATGTGAAATAACATCTATCTGAAATGAAATGTTTATGTAAACATCATGTAAACTAATGTTGCATTTCCATTGATTAGCTACAGTAAATCCACCAATGTCTTCCTGAAAAGACATACATTTACAATATACACAAAACAATATTTTTTACTAAAATAATTTTCATTTTACATGTATAGGAACATGATACATAGATGCCAAACTAGTCTTTCATTGAAATGCATGTCTTGGACATTCCATGTATCCCATGGCCTTGAATATTTAATTTAGTATATTCCAACAATCATTTATAAATACCGATTATAGGTTCATTTTACAGATTTCAAAAGTACTTTAACCAAAGATATTTCCACTCTGCACTTTTAAGCAAATTATGTTGCTATTAATTGATTGAGTATGCACTCCAGGTTCTTGAAAACAGAGATTGCCTTGCTGTTTTCAATTTTGGATTCCCTCATAATGTTGCATTATAAGGGAATCCAAACTGGAATTTTGCAACCACATTTCAGCATTTGTGCTGCCTTTTCTTTAGGGTAAAAATAGGTCTGCTCTTTAAAAAGTGTACATGTCTGTGGTATGTAATGTTGCCTGTGCCAATTGGTCTGATGGAGCTAGATAAAAAGGAAGCCCGTGTATCTTCCTCAATGCCAAATCTCCCACCTGCTAATAAGCAAAGCATTTGGAGGAGAGGTGCAAAATACAGCTTCAAAATAATGAGATGATAAAATGGGCTGTATCAGCACGGACTGTGTTGGAGGAAGTTACGTGTTTAATTATCCCATACATTAAAAGCACACTTCATATAGAAACTGAACAGAGAAAGCTGTGAGTAGCTGAGAACATTTCTCCTGATGTACTAATTTTCTAGTATTTTATGTTATACAAAGAACCAATCAAAATGGACAACCACACCTATAGTTTGAAGTGCATTCCCATAACATATGCTGTATGTCCATATTTAAACCAGGAGATCTTATTTATGTATTATTGAATGTATCTGCCATCTTGTTTAAACTGGAAAACTTTGCTATGCATGAAAGGTTAGCTTGCCGGTTTTGCCTCTACTCTGGTTACTTGAAATGGTATACTGTACTTAAATATGTATATACATACAGTGTTCCATAGGCAAGTTTTCCTTGCCTGTCTGAGCCAGTTACAAATTATCTGAACAGGGTCTGTGATTGGGCTCTATGATATACTACCAGCACCACCACCCCCATTCCAATTAAAATAAATTCAGTTCATTTGAGGGGGAAGGGGATACATTAAAGAAAACTCTTCCTTTTCTTTCCTTTTGTTCCTATCTAAATACAGTTGCTCCCTCTCTTTCCTTCTATGTTTCATTCCAGTGCCAAAGATAACATCCTGCCAAGGCTTCTTCAACCTACACCTTCCAGATGTATGTGACTACAGATCTCATAGCTCTCAATCAATATGGCTGTGATTTAGGGAGCAGTAGTGGAACACATCTGGATAGTGCCATATTGTTCTGCACTGTTGTATTGCTCCTTGTCTTTTCTCAGTGATTGTATTGAGAAGAACTGTGCAACAACCCCTTCCCCACCATCTTCTGTGTTCCAGTCCTGTTTTTCTGTTGGCTTTAGTATTTGAGTGATTGGCAGGGAAGTGAGGAGGCTGGGTTACCAGACAACCTGGCTCAGGTTCATATTATTCCACATTCACAGCTGGAAGTCAGAGATCTGTCCCTGGAACATTTACTTTCATTTTATTTGTGTCAGCTCTGCTTAGAACTGGTATATTGAGGATTTTTCTCTTTGAAACATGCCACAGGTAAGTTTTTACATAATTGTTTGGGATAAGGAGGAAGATAAAAGGGCTGTGAGACTTGTTCCTTCCTGACAACAAGTGCCTTTCAAGGAAGAGTCAGAAGAATTACATAAGCAGAACCAACATGATCTTGTCTTCAGTTCCGCTAATAGATTTCAATTTTGTTTTAAGGGGTATGAATGTCAGATAAAATAATATGTGTGTCCGTGGCCATTTCTCAGATCAAAAGTCCTTTTGAAAGTTTTGAACAAATGCCTAATTCTTTTCAAGAAAATTCTTTAACAAAACAACCATGGGATTATTTCCAGAATAAAGGACAGCTAGATTCCTACCAAGTGTTTTAGTAGAAGAAAAAGAGAACCTTTTTCTCGTTTTGACTTTGCTGGTTTCCCATATGTGCTTACCATGTGGAATCAAGCTAAAGGGTTTTAGCTTCTTTTTCCAAAATGAAATGCATATGTAACAGTGTTAATTTAGAATTCCAGTTTACTAACTCAGGCTCCCTTTCTGTTGTGCATAAAGTACAATGAAGTCAGTTACTGATTTTATGTAGGGGAATTTCTAATAAATTAAAATGGCAAATTTATAATGGTTTTAATTTATTAGAAATGAATATGCTTTCTGTTAAAAACGTAGAAAAATTGAGAGGCAATTTCCACATTTCTGTATTATCTGCTGAGTTTATCTTCATTAAAGCCAAGAGTGTATACTGATGATTGACTATTCTCCAATTACTACAGTATCTGATCAGATTACTGGTCTTACATACAAATACAATACAAAATACTTTAATGACCAAGTATAAAATATATACAAGGAATTTGTCTTCGGTGACGAACAGCAAGAACGTTATAATGAACATGTTATAAATCTTAGCCATATCTAAGTTTAAACAGCTGTCTCATGGCAATTATCTAAGGAGATGGGGATAATGTTGAGTCTAATTCCAGGTACCATGATTCACAAGAATTCAGACAAACTAGAACAGCTGCAAAAACAAACACACAAACAAACAAAGACAATGAGGATGAAGATGATCAAAGAACTGGAAGCTAAATACTAAGAGGAGAAGTTGAGGGAATTTGATACATTGTATTCTGAAAAAAGCTGGTTTGGTGTAGTGCTTACGGGAGCAGGCTAGAAACTGGGAGTTTGTGAGTTCTAGTCCTGCCTTGGGCACAAAGCCAGCTGGGTGACCTTGGGCCAGTCACTCTCTCAGCCCTAGGAAGGAGGAGGCAAGGGCAAACCACTTTGGAAAAACCTTGCCAAGAGAACTGCAGGGACCTATGCAAGCAGGCACCAGGATTCAGCTCAAAGGCACAAATAAATAAATAAAATTCTGAAAAAGATGGTAAGGAATCTGAAGGAATATTATTAGAAAATATCATTACAATATTTCTAATTCTAATAGAAATATTATTAGGCCTAGCTTATTCTGTATTGTCCTAAAGTGTAGGGCACACGTCATAACCTGTAAGAAACATTATGGTTCAATGTTAGGACATATTTTCTAATAGTAAGAGCTGATTGACAGTAAAACCAATTACCTAGAGAAGTGGTAGGCTCCATTTCACTGGATGATTTCAAGCAGAGCCTAGATGAAAATTCATCCTGGATGTTTTAATTTGGATTCCTCTGTTGAGCAACACTGCTTTTTTCTTCTAATGTATATATCTTTCTGCACTATGTTTCTATAAGCGAACAAACCCAAGGAAGGATAGGTGTATTCTTACAAAACTACATCTGAACCAGCACATTAAAGGACAGTAAATATATGTTATGTCCTAAATATGCAACCATACAATGACTGGAATAAAAGTGCACTTAAATGATCTTACTATCTTTTTAATATAATATTATTGAAAGTTTTAAAGAACAAGAGTAAAAATTAATACAAACTAAAATGAAGGAAAAAAGAAAAAGGAAGAAATAAAAGAGAGCTAAAGTGCAAAAAGAAAAAAAAAAGTAGAAAAAAAATAGAAAAGAAAAAAGTTATAAAGAAGTGGCTTCTGATCTTTACAGCAGTTATAAGTACAATTGTAGATTTACCTCTTTCTTTAAAGTTACATCGTGACTCTCTTCTTTCTATAATTTATCCTATCTAATCGTCAGAACCATAGATCATTTTTTTCTGTTTTATGCAAAAAGCCCATAAGGAGTTTCCAGTTAGCAATAAATGTAGATATTGTCTTTTCTCTAATCAAACAGGTCAGTTTGGCCATCTCAGCAAATTCTGTCACCTTCACCAACCATTCCTCCATTGTAGATATTGCCAAATCTTTCCATCTTTGGTATGTACGATAATCTTGCTGTGGTTATCATATATAAAAACAAAGTTCCATGACTTTTTTTCAACTGCTTATCCATCAGTCCCAAGAGGAAAAGTTCTGGTTTCAGTTGTATATTAATCTTTAAAATCCTCTGAATCAGTGTATCAGTTAACTTTAATAAATGTTATTAAATTGCAAAAAGATTAAAATACAAAAAAGTCAAAAAGAAAAGAAACATCAAGACAGAAAAAGCATAGAAAAAGAAAAGTAACTTTCGACTTTCTTTGGTATAGGTATAAATGTAAAATATGTTCAGTTCTTACTCTAATATCTAAAAATTTAGATAATAAAAAATGTAAATTTTTTATCTAGCATTAAAAAAAACATAGAATCAGTCTATTTCAATAATACATATGATTTGTACAAGATATTTTTATAGGTATAAAATACATCAGTCATCAAATCTCAAAATCAAAATTGCATATTTTTGAGTATTAAGCAAAAAGTCCAAGAGTGATTTCCAATTAGGAACAAAGCTAGACAATATCTTCTCTTTAAGCAAAGTAGTCAATTTCACCTTCTTTGCCAGTTCCATTAGTTTCAATATCCATTCTTCCGCTGTAGGTATTTGTAAATCCTTCCATTTTTGTGCATATAAAAGTTTCGCTGCAGTTATCATATAAAGAAATAAATTTCCATATTGTCTTTCCACTTGTTTAGGTCTCTAGTTTCAATTGCAAATCCATTTTCAAAATCTTTTGATTCAAATTACATATCATGTCCTAATATTTCTTGGCTTTTTCACAAGTCCACCATAAATGATAAAATGTACCTTCACACTGATTACATTTCCAACAAACATTTGAAGTTCCTTTATACATCTCAGACAATTTATCGGATGTCAGATACCAACGGTACATCATTTTATAAAAATTTTCTTTTAACATATAGTTAAGAATGAACTTTAAACCTTTATTCCACATATTTTCCAACTGATCCAGCATTATGTTATATCCAAAGTTCTTTGCCCATTTAACCATACAGTCCTTAACATATTCATCTTCCAAATTCATCTTTAACAAAGTTTGTACATTTTAGCAATAAGATGTTCATCATTAGGACACAAGGCACATTCGAACTCAGTTTTCCCAGTGATAAATTCATAACTTTTCTTATCTAATTTAAGTCTCTCCAACAACTGTGCATATGTAAACCATTGGCAAACACAACCTTCCAATTCTAGTTCTTCTCTTTTCTTCAGGTTAGGTTCTCCTTCAGAAAACGATAACAGAGTTACATACGTTAACCAAGGTTGCTTAAGTGTCATTTCTCTTCTGTAAAAAGCTTCTTGGGGTGACAACCACAAAGGAATTTCTGGAGCCATCCAAATTTTAAATCATGTCCTTCTAATTCCAATAGACTCTTGTTTTTTAAAGTCACCCATTCTTTCATCTGATAACAAACATTTTTCTACTTGGGAGAATATTATTCTCCCAAATATCTCTACTTGGGAGACCATAAAATGGAAAGCTATTATGAAGACATTTGAAACATATGTTTTTTGTCAAGTATTAAAAATTGCATCTTTTAACAGCCAAATGCTGTATCCTTTAATTTTGTGTTTAAGGAAGTGCCTGCCACTTTTCTATATTGTTAATAATTAAAGACTGATGTAACACAGTATGAAAATATATAAATATATTTTAATTATATCCAAAGAACTGCATAAGAAATTCCATGTTCACAAAGAGATTAGAATTTTTTACTTCTCAAAACAGCACCTACCCTGTGTTGCATAGTAAACAATTTTCGATTGTATGATATAACATGGCCATCTTCTTTTGAAAGAAAAAAGGAAAGTTTTCACTGAGCGTATCAGAATTCTTGGGCACAGCTGTGTTTTTTGGATCCCAGGTGTTGAAGTTATTGACTTCTGCTATGTTTAATTTTTAACTAGATCTAAGAGAGTTATAGGGTAACTCATTAAAAAAAAAAAATCATAGGCTGATTCAGTAATAGATAGTTTTAGTGCTGTGAATGCTGCTGAGAGGTAATGGCTTATATAATTTTTACAACTTCTTTATTCTAACTACTTACCAAATAACAGAGAGCCCTTCAGAAATTCGTATGGTGTTGATTGCCACTTTAAAGTTTAGGGTGTATATAATGTTTAACCTAATATATTGGAATAGCTATAGATGGGTGGCCAGAAGGTTATATCAGTGCAAGAGAAGGTGAATGTGGGAATGAGTGTGCTGAGACCTGCATCAATATAAAAAGATAATATAGTGCCATATTATACACATGCATTAAATCTGCCATCTAAAATGCATCCTTCAGTAGGGCATTCTCAGTCCCCATTTAAATGTCTCAGTGGTGAGGAAGGGTTTTCACTTCTATTACTTTAAATGTATACAGGAGAATTTAGTTTGTTACCTGCCCCAAAATACTTCTGACCAACTCAATTCAAGATTATATGATGGTTCAGAAGCCCCTAGGAGATTTTGCAGGTAGTGAACTCTTTGAAAACCACATGAAGAAAACATTAGGAAGACAGCTTTTGACTTCTTAGGCCAAACTGACTTACTGGAGTGAAACCACACTTTGCTTGTAGTTCTATACCTGCCTCCCCCACCCCACCTTTTTTAAAAGCATTCTAGTCATTGTATAAGAAGAAAATCCAACAAAAGGAAGGGTTGTTTTAAACCTTTTCTCTCTTTCTTATTCAAAATAATCCCCTTCCCATCAGATCTCTAACCTTGTCTCTACAAAGCTTTGTCTTTCTTCTTGCAGGTGCAAGCCCTCACTGGAACACAGGTTGAAAAAACAGTCTGTTTCAGAAATCAGTTGCTAAATGTAGCCCTGCCAGAATGAACCCTCCAGCATTTTAAAATTTCATCTTGGAAAGCAGTAAGTCTGCCCATTTCTTTGCCTTCATGTTTGCAGATTTCACTGCTTTTCAGGAAATTAATTTATTCTTCTGCTATGCATTCTAAAAGAAAAATCAAGAGATCTTCACCAACTCTTTATGGCATAACCTGCCAATATCTGGCTACTGAAAAGAACTATCATACTGTGAAAACCAGCAGTCCCAAATGAGCAAGATGATTAAGAGTTAACTGAAGCATTTTCACCATAGCAGAAATTGGGTCAGATAATGAGTCTTTCCTCCTGTAACAGTCCCAGAGGTAAAGAAGTAGTTTGGCTATTGAATTACAGTAGCCTCAATTCAGCTACAGTATTATCTGCAATGTAAAATAATTATGGCATCAATGAGCAGAGAAAAACTTGAATCCTGAATACAGAAACAAAAGGGAGTTAGTAATCCTGAATATTTAATCTCTGTCCTAAAAGACAATTGCTTGGTGCTGCCTTCTCCAACCTGGTACTTTTAGGATGTGTGAGGATTATAACTTCTAGATTAAGTGCCATGTGCATTGGCACACCTAACTGTTCAGAAGTTTCACACTGGTTTATTATCTGGCACAGACTATTAGTAGCCATGGCATGATCGAAATGGGCACAGAAGAGGTCTCTTTGTATGGAAACCTACCAGGAGGATTCCAACTTAAATTGGACCATTGAGCACAATTTTAATTAAGATGTGAAAGAAATAAAATATATTAGTATTTAATATAGCAGGGGGTTTTCTGAGGTGATAAAGTAGTTAGAAAAGGAAATCACTTGGCTACTTTGAACAAGGCATTCTACTCTAAATATGAACAATTTTATTTCAAGATGGACTCATGACTAATTAACATAGACTCCTGGCCATGATTTTGCCTAGCTTTTCTTGGTTCAGTTCCCCTGATTTCTGTATTTTTTTCTTTAAAATGAATATAAGAACATTACTTAGAATGAAGGCATATTTGGTGATTTTGTGGAAACTATCCTTTATCTCCTTGAAATGGTTTCTGTGTTAAGATTCATAATAAAGATTGCTCTGATTTTGCTGTAGTATAGTTCAAGGCAGGCAGAAGAGAGACCTGAATATATTGATAATTCTCTGAAGTTATGGAACAGAACAGAAAGGGTTTCTGGCTCAGCCTTAATTTATACTGCAGAATGAAAAACTTCAAGTCATCCAGAGTAGATTTTGTTTCTGTGTATGGAAGAGCTGGGAGTACTATTCATAGCAAATTCCTGGCCTCATAATCCTTTAATGCATCATATATATGCATTTTGCAATCAGGCACTTTTGTGCCAATCATTGCTCAGTTTCACCCCTATCCTAGCTATGTTCAGGCCAAATGTATGCTTTATCAGAGTATATGGGGGTTGTAAATGACATCTTTTGGACATGGCTCAACTTGTGGTTCTCTAGTAGAACACAAAGTAGATACTGCAACCGTGAAGTCTGTCTACCTCTGGCATAAGTGGTATGACTGAAGCTCCCTATCGCATCCTGGGTAATGGTAAAATTTAACTAGTGATTAAAGGAACCTGGAGAATTCAGGTTAATATTTGGCTAGGTAGTGATAACAACAAATACCATTGTACTGACGGTAGGGCAGTTAGATATTACTGCTTTCTAAAACAAGAACATTAGAGGTTAATCTGGCAGTTGACACATCAAAGTTTGTCGGTAAGAAATTACTCAAACTTCTCTACTTTCTAAGATAGCTTCTTTACTGCCTATTCATATGTGATCGTTGAAGATACACTGAAGTTTCCAGATGATTAAATTGTGTCGGAAAAAGTTCTTCAGTTTTATACTTGTTTGGTTGATTGGATGTGTAAATATTCTGCAGTGTTTCACTTAGCAGCACTGGATGAACCAAATCCAAAATCACTCTGATAAAACTAATGAAGTACATATTTACATTTATAGAGAAGTCATACTTAGAAACAGAGATATTCACTATCTGATTGGACCATCTGAACCTAAAATAAGTTGTAAGGAGAAAATGTTACTTTACTTTTAAAATTTATTTATTTGGCAAAACGTTTTGGATACCCTAAGTATAGTTGTCTCTCTATATTTAGATAAATCCTGTTACATGAAATTTTTAAGTGAGCTGTTTGTTTCATAAATCTCATAAACTACTGAGCCCAGTTGATGTTGTTCAGTACCTTCCTAATCATTAAGAAAGTTTTTTTTTTTTTAACTCCAGAGGCTGAAATGGGCAGGAAATAAGAAAAGAAGATTGGTTTTCAAGCTGGCTTCTGCACACATGATTAAGACAAGTAGTTGCATTTCATAGAGACCATGATTCCAGGGAAGAGCTTAGCATTGTCTCCCTCCATATCTTTAGTCAGATATGCATAGTTTTGAGATACTTACAGAATAACAGACATATTCAGAATGGGAGACTATTGTATATCACCCATAAAGGCACAAGTTATTTCTGCAAGAATTAACATGGCATTGGGCCTTGGAGATGAGTATAAGAAGAGTACATTTATAAATGGAAAAAATTCTTTCACTCAAAGCATATGTATAGGCAGAAGAGAGACTGGTCTTTAGCACTTATCTGCCTCAAGCATCCATGGTTTTAAAAATATTGATTAATTTACTAACATAATTGGATAATGTTCACTTACTGTATCGTGAAGTTAATGGTTTTCTAAAGAAATGAAAAAAAATTCTTTTTTGAGGGGGTGGATGTCTATTTTCTTATTTTAACTCTGTAATTATTGCTCTGATCTAGTGATCATCTAGATTCTTGCAGCCCACATATGATAATGCCTATATTTGAGATAGTGACCTTAATTAAATACATGCATATATACCCATCGTGTTATTCCATTTTGGGATAAGTAACATTATGCAGAATGCAGAAATGAAACAGGAAATTGTAGGCCAAAGAAATTAAAGACCTGAAGGGAAGAAGCATACCTAAAACTAGTTTACATTAACCCCATTTACTGTACTTGTCAATACCATCCTGTCTTTTCAAACCATCCTCGCTTCCGCAGCATCCATATACAGCTTCATATATTGCCTTTGCTTCTTAAACTTCTCATCTGTTTTTGAGGATCCCATCAACTTTATCAACCACAATTTGCTTAGTCTTTCCCTTGTTCTTGACCCATTTACTCTTTCATATATTTCTTTTGCAATTCAGTTCTCATTCAGTCTCTGTAAACCATCCCAAAGTACTTCTTTCATATTGGTTACTCACTTCTGTATGAAATCCACATTCATTTTTGAACTAATCTTTTTTTATTATTATTATATATTAATATTAATATATTATTATTATTATAATCTATATACTCATTGAATAACCCATTCCTACTGCAGTCAGCTTACTTTTATGACATACTGAGATCTCATTTCCACGTAAGAATTCTACAGAAGCTATTCGTATATATACCCATTTTCATTTCTTTCAGAAATGTTCGTTACTTGTAACAAATCACATTGTTACTCACTATCTTTCTGCAATCATTTAGGTGTCTTAAGAATTCGCTATCCATTTCCCCATGTTTTGTAAACATTCTACTAAGGTACAAAAATTAATTAACTTGTTCTATTTTTCTTCTTGGTACTTGGAAATTGTTTCCTCTATTTTGCCTGGCAAATTTCCTCCTTTAATAATTAATTTTTAGATACATACTCCTTGTTGTATATGACATTATCTAATATTTTTACTTCATCATTCCACCAAACATCCTTTTTCATACTTCCCATTGGTGTACCAGTGTACAATTCTGTGGCACTTCTCACTCTATTCCAAGCAGATTCTTGTCCTCTTTTCTTACATCCACTTTCCATTCATTCTGTTGAAAGTTTAATCCATCTTCTCATACATTTTCAAACCGGATTTGCATCTTCTTTTTTTGCATTCTTGTTTCACTCTCATTTCTTCTTTTTTTTCCTTTTCTTCCATGTCCATTCCGCCCCTCTGATCCATTCTTGATGCTAATAAAAAATGATTTGTCCCACATTCAGAACTTCTTATCTTAACATCCTTCACTAATTCTTTAATCTTTTATCATAAAAAATCAAATCAATCATGCTTTTACATTTAATTCCTTTATCAGGTATATGTATTAATAGCCTTATGCTTATACTAGGTATTTGAAACAAACAGCCCTTTACTACTAATCCAGTAGTCACCATTCGCCATTGTTCTTTGGTGCCCAAAAGGCCCTGATCACTTTTTCTGCACACTCTGATCTTATTTCCACCTATCCATTCAAGTGTAGCAGAATATTTTTTTTTCTTGAAGGTATCCATCCTGAAAGTTGCATATTTCTGGTTTTTACATTATCTCCATTCACTAGAGTGCAACATTAACTAGCAGCAACCTATGGATTCCTACTCTTACATGCATTCAAAACAACTTCGATTGACACTAAGGAATGTGTCCTAAATGGCCCTTCTGCCCTTACCAAAAAGCAGAATTTAGAACATGTTGTGCTACAAAATAAATTTCCACAC
Source organism: Liasis olivaceus (assembly GCA_030867105.1). Lineage (NCBI taxonomy): Eukaryota > Metazoa > Chordata > Lepidosauria > Squamata > Pythonidae > Liasis > Liasis olivaceus. The sequence continues at coordinate 79,037,026 of CM061349.1, forward strand.
AGTTTGGAAGATTTCAAACTTGACCACTCAAATAAGACTAAAAGAAGTAGATTTTATTGCCAATAAATTTATTTTCATGATCCAGATGGACATTGCAAAGGGAATTGCATAAGCATGGCTCTCAACTTTGGAGCTGATGGGTAAGTCTCAATGTTCCATAACATTTGATTGTTTTTTTAATAGATGTTTTATAGATCAAATGACCCATTTACAGTCACATCTATAAAACATGATTGTCCATTTTATAATTGTAACTGTTTCTTTATGTGTGTCCAGCATAGTTGGTGCCAGAATAGCTCATTTCCAGTCACCCTGGAATGATGGACCTAAATTGACTACAAAATAAACTATTACTCTTAAATGACACAGTAAAGATTACTGCATGATCTTCATGTGACAATGTATTCTAGAATGTTTCTTCCCCATACAAAATGACAGAGAAGCGTAGACTACATTACCAACCTTAGTTGTGAAGTGCCACATGTAGCATTGTCTGCTAATGGTAAGGACAGGACTGGTAGGTTTTGGCACTTTTTAGCCCGTATGCCACAAGTGCAACCAAAACCTAGTTTTACTCCAAGAATGATCATGCTATTCTATGCAAGCTAGCATCTCTAATCTAGAGACTATCTTGCAAGCCAGCATACTGTTACCTGTATCCTATCGGCTAGGAGATAAAAGTAGTATAGTGATACAAAGACTGGATGTACCATAATTATTTTGCAAATATAAATTATGCTTTAATAACAGAAAACATTGACTTACATTCTTGTTTTAACTTAATTCCCCATGTCCTCTATAGATTAATACATTTATTAATATGTGATGAGGATTGGAAACAAGTTCATCTTAATACTGAAATTTATGTTTGTTAAGCTATTCTGGGAGAACTGAAAGCAGAGGTATACTGTTGCTACATCAGTACAGCCCAGATAAGTAGCAGCAGCTGATTTTGAAAAGCTAATGAGGTCAGACATGGCTAATACTTGGACAAGAAATATAATGGCTATAAGTTAGACTGAGAAATAAAATGAAAAACCATCCTGGAAAAAAGCAGTGGCAAATCACCTGTTGCCAAAAAAAGACATCTCCAAGAAGTTACTAGGAGTTAAAGTTGACGTGATTGAGACTTTAATACATCAGCAGAAAGGTCACTGTATCAAGTGAATGTTCAATTAGGGGCAGAAAAAAATCCCCATCAGAACATATTTATTTATTAATTAAATTTATAAGGCTGCCCAAGTCCACTGTGATTCTGGGCAGCACATAATATGAAAACAGTTTAAAACATCATCACACAAGAGATTCTGTCCTCCACCCCAGGCCAAGGCCTAGAGGTGGGAGAGCCACTTTAAAGGGTCATTTAAAAAAGGGTGAGGGGTATATAAATCTCTGGGGGATATTATACAAGTGGGCACGTGCTATGACAAAAGGCCTGCTTCCTGGGTCTCATCAGGTGACACTGTTTAATTGATGGGACCTGGAGCATGTCAACTTTGCCTGATCATACCAGATGGGTAGAAATTACAGAAGACCAATGGTCTCTCAAATAACCAGGCCCTAAGCCATGTGGTCTTTATAAGTAATAACCAGCATCTTAAATTGCACCTAGAAGCTTTTTGGTTACCAGTGCAGTTCATGAAGCAGAGGTGTTATGTGGGGATACCATAGCTTGTCTATAATTGCCTGAGTTGCTGCATTCTGGATCATCTGCTTCCAAGTGATATTCAGGACAGCCCCATGTAGAATGCACTTCAGTAATCTGCATGCAAGGAGACCAAAGCATAAATGACTGTCTGAAAGGAATCTTGGTCCAGGTATGGATGCAATTGGTATACTAGATGAATTTGCGCAAATGTCTTCCTGACCATAGCTGCCATCTGCTCCTTGAGCAAGAACTGTGAGTCCAAGAAGTGCCCCAAATTTTGTATCAGTCCTGCAGGGAGAAGTGCAGTCCTGTTCAAAACTAAAGATAGAATGTTTCTGGTCCTAGCTGCTTCAAATACCCACAGCCACTTACACGTGTCAGGATTGAGCCTGAGTCTGTTCCTCCCCATCCATACCCATACAATTTCCAGACACTGGAACAAGACCATGACAGCATCACTGGTTGGCTTGTGGTTGACTGGGTATCATCATGTATTGATGATACTTGAATCCAAATCAATGGATGATCTCACCCAGTGACCTCATAGAGGTATTAATCAGGACGGCTGAGAGCATCGAGCACTGTGGCACCCTACTTGTCAGGGGCCATGGGCTTGATGGCTCCACCCTTCCAACACCAACTGGATCTGACCACAGAGAAAGAATAAACTCTGCAAGACTGTGACCCATAGGTGTCCAGAAGGATATCATTGTGGACGATATTGAAAGCCACTGAGAGATCAAAGATAGTGTATTATCCGCCTCCGAGCTCTGCCAGAGGTCTTCAACAAATGCAACCAATGTTGTTTCAGTAGTGTATCCTGGTCTGAAATCTGGAAAGTATTTAGATATCAGTTTCCTCCAGGGTCTTCTGAAGCCACAGAGGAAGTCACAGACCAACCCCCTTCTCAACAACCTTTCCTAAGAAAAATTTCCAGGTCTGTTGGGGCCAGCAATAGCTTCTTGACAAGAAATGTGTTACTGCCTGCTTTAAGGCAGGTAGGACTATCACCTCCCTCAATGAAGCAGACACTATTGCATGGACCCAACCACACATTACCTCCATGGCCATGAATCTAATAAACAGGTGGCTAGGACCCTGTCCACATCCTCCAGAGGTACAAGTTCAAACTTGTCCCAGCTTAACCAGACAAGACCTTGGTTCCATCACCTTGACAGGAGTTGCCCAATGCAAACTTTATCAAAGCCTACCAATTTGGGACAGTACCATTGATAACAGTGCCTATGCTGCTACTTTTAAAATAAAGTCAGTATTTACTTAGGAATAAGCTGAATTAACTGCTGCCTTGGAGGATAGTCAGTGGGAGCACAGGAGTGGCCTATTGCTGCTCCTGTGCTCTTACTCTCTGAGTACTCTGAAGTAGAAGTCAATTGTTTCAGCTAATTTCTATGAAAAATATTTTTATTTTAAAACGGCATGCAGAACTCTAACTTCACTTGTGGTTAGTGCAGTGCTTTTTTATTAGGACTATCAGATCTGGGCTGCAAGAATCCAGGTGGCCATAGATAGCAAAAAAAAAAAAAAAAGACTTGGAAACTGCTAATTCTTTGCTGCCATCTAGTAGTCTTCTGGATTTTTGAACTCCATTTGGGTAACCCTCTTTTTAATAATTTGGCTAGCTAGCAGGTAGATGTGTAGTGAGGAGGCAGAAATCTTGCTTATTGTATAAGTTCCTCTCATTTAAGACAGTAATAGCTATAATAGCCTCCATGTGTATAGTTCTACACATAATGGTCACTTTCTGTAGAAGTTGGATTATATGTATGGATGCCTACTAGGGCTTATATTTGATGTATTTGTAGTTGTACAGCTTGGTTGTCCATATCTCACATAATTGGCCAAATAGGTAATATAATTTTATTTTTTAATATAATTTTAATTTTTATCTCCTATTTTGTGTGTTTTTAGAGTTTTTTTATTTGTAATTGTTTTTATGTATTTATTCTTTTTAATTGTTGTACGCCGCACAGAGTCACCTTGTGTGAGATGGGCAGCTATATAAATATGATAAATAATACCTAAATAGAGCTACAGAACAGTAGAGAATTGGGATTTTCATCACAAAGGGAAATTCATAACATAGAGAGGATAATTAATTCTCCTGTAAATAGCAACCCCTAGCGTTTACTAGTTGTGGATCTGATCCAGCATGGAAATGATTGTGGTGTGATCCATTGATTTTGATTTCAGTAATTCTCACATTTGACACTGGACTAGTCTCTTGCATTCCTAGTCTGTACAAGTAAGTTTGTATTGCAGAATATTTCACTTTGTTAGTGAATGAACCAGAAGAGCCTTTTTGTCTCCTATCTACTGTTTATTTTAGGAAGAAAGATTTGAAAAAAATGATCTTCAGAGGCTCAGACTCTGTTTTCGCTCTGTCTTCTTTTTTAAAAATCATTTAATTTTGAGGTTTGGAATATGGTTTAGTTAATATCAGCATGAGTGCTATTTAATTTGTCATTTATCAGTGCAAAATTAAAGAACAGAACATTTGTATGGTGGCTTTTCTTTGGCCTTGGGTGTCAGATACTCATCTTTGATTGATCCATGCAAGTCTACTAAAAGCAGCAGAGCAATGCACTGCAGATTTATTTAACACATAACTAAATAAAAATAATAGGCCTTTTTAAAAAAATGTGCATATCTTAGCTTTCATTTTGCCTAGTACTTTTGTATAGAAGTGTATGGGAAATGGCTCTGGCTTAGAGTTGTTTGACTCCAAGTAATTGTTTGCAAAATATTACATCATTTGGACTTGTATATTACCCAAGTCTCACTTTGTCCCCTATTTGTCTTTCTTTTGTTGTCCCAATAACACATTGTCCTTTAGGTGGCTTGAAAGGAACTTGTGTTTAACTTTTATAGCTTCTACTATGGAAATAAAAAAATGTTTTTCCTTCCTTTTTTTCTTTCCTTGCACTTTTTTCTTGTTTTTTTCTTTTCAATCTTTTTCTTTAGATTTGACTTTTACTGTATGTAAAATTCTTAATAAATATAAATAAATAAAAAGGAAATTAAAAAAATGTTTTGCTTTACATCATGGAGAAAAACATGTTTGCTTTATTTGGATCAAGAAAAAAATGAGTGCCTGAATTATCCTCTAAAGTGTCTCATGTGAAACTGTACTAATAGTTGCCTACTTTACTAAACAAATTAATAAAATATTATGCAAGAACATTTGGTATAATTAGGAAGAACCTGCTTATATCTTAACATAGAGCCATAGGTTTCCAAATGCAAGAAATAGTAACGAAAGCACTCCTACAAGTATAAACTCTTCCTGTTTTCCTAATTACAGAGAGCATTCAGACACCTGCAAACAGAGGGAGGCTTTGTTTTACGGAAGGCACAGTTCTTTATTGACATTCCTATACATGACTGTTGAACAGGCTTTTGAAGCAAATTAGCTTATGCATGTTAGTCGCCAGTATATTTGAGATTTAAGCTATAGACTAACACAAATTATCTAACATTGTTCAGTAGTGACAATATATACAGCCATCTTCTCACTTGCAACTATAGTAACTTTACTTCTAATCCATTCTTCCTGTAGTCCTTGTCACGTCTTTTCCCATCAGCAGTTTGCTTAGTTTTGCAAGTTTACTTAATTCAGAATCAGCATTAAGACACATTAATGGCTACTAATAATTTTCCTCTCACAATACGTATAAAAACATCCAGGGACATGTCATTATTTTTCACCTCTCTCTTTTACCTACTTTGAATTCACCAACAAGGAGGAGTTGAACTAAGAACTAATTTCTTGAATTGCCTAAACCTATCAGGATTTATCTTGCTGTTCCTTCACCATACATCTCAGATTCAGGTATAAGCTCAGTTTCAGTCACTGCAGCCAGGCATATTCCTGGCTGGCATGAGGTTCATTCAAGGTTTGCTTTTCAGTATGGAGCCAAAAATATGGAAGGGACACTAGTTTCTCTAATGTTTTGGAGTAAAGACCATGAGGTTTTCTCTTCTTTTTTTAGAATGTTTGCATACCTGGAAAACATTTGGAGATTATGCACCATTAAAACCTTAAGAGATTTGAATAAATATTCTGGAAATGATTATTTATTATTAACTGTTGTTAATTTATTATTACCTGTTCAGAGTTCTACTTGGAAGGCATATATGCATACATATACAGTGATACCTTGGTTCACGAACGCTTCTGTTCACGAACAATTCGGTTCATGAACAGCTCCGGTCGCAAAATTTTGCCTCTGTTCGCGAACTCCGCATCGGGTTACGAACAGGATCTGCAGCCATTTTCCCTCCCGTGCCACGTGGTCATGGCTTCCTGTAGGGAGGGGGACTCTCCCTCCAAGCAGTAACCGCCTCCCCACCCGCCTTCCTGTCCTCCACGCCAGAAGTCGCGTCAAGCAAGGTTAGCTTTCTCTCTCTTTGTACTGTACTTTGTGTCATATTTTTGCGTTTTTTTTAAAAAAAAACATATGGATTAACTGTAATTACATTGAACCTTATAGGGAAATTTGATTCGGGACGCGATCAGAAATCGGTTGGCAACCAAATTCGTAGGGGTCAGAATGGATTAACCGTATTTACATTGAACCTTATGGGAAAATTTTATTTGGTTCACGACCAATTTGGTTCGCGACCAGAGTCGCGGAACGAATTAAGTTCATGAACCGAGGTACCACTGTATACATATACATACAAATGTGTGTGTGTCAGCAATCTAACTATTGTAACATATGTTTTATTTACATCTCACTAAAAATTAACTTGGAAGAATCTATAATGATAAAGCCAATAAGACTATTTTTATTCTTCTTGGTATTTCCTCTTTCTAGTACATTTTGTTGTTCTGTTCTCATAACTAATTTACCAGTTCCTTTCTTATTTAATTTTGCATTAATTATTGCAGTATTTTACTTCTTAGTCTTTTGCTTCTGAGTTTCTTCATCTTAGTTTTCATTCCAAACCCTTATGTTTATATGATTGCTATTTTTATTCCTTTTTGTTATTTGCTAAATTTATGTTTTTATATACTCAGGTAACAAGCTGTAATGATGCCAGAATGATGTCATTGCACAAATGAGGCAATTATATACTTGTTTCATAACATTTGACACATCATGTAATTTATATCATGACACACATATTGTGGATGCCCCTGATAATCACTGATTAATATGTTAAGCTTTCATCTTAAGACAGAGATTCTTAAGCTTTGTGACAATACAATTAAGTAAAATAATAAATAAATCAGTCCAGCCCTCTGGGAATTTCCCAGCCAAAGCAGCATCAAATTTTGATAGTGCTCCCATTCTGTGTGAGGGCTTGTGCAGGCAGTATGGGAGCACCATCAAAACTCACTGTGTATTTGCCCAGCAAAGCAGGAGAAAGTTTTGAAAATGCTTTTACTTTGCCTGTATAAACCCGCTCACCTTTAAAAAAGAAAATTGTGACCTTCTACCAACAAAGTTGAAGGGTCACAGTATGTAGTTTGAGGCTCCATGTCCTTAGGTATTTTTTTAAAAAGTAACTTATAATTTTAATATGTAACAATGTGTATTATATAGTGATTTGGGTAAGTCTATTCCCAAAAGGAATCAATAGTCAAAATTTTCATCTATCAATTGAAATATGAAATAATATTTTATACAACAGCATGTATTCATATAATTCTGTATCTTCCAAGACTTGTATATTGTCATTTTCAAATAAACTCTTTTTAGATACCCCACAGACATTTCTATAACTGTATGTTGAAGTGAACATATTCCTCTTTGTGCAAATAACTAAGAATTACTGAAATGCTTTTTTCCTAAGTTCATTTGTTTGATCCTGAGCCAGAAGGGAAGTGGTGAGATACAGTTTATGATATCAGAATCCATGTACTTATCCACTGAGATGTTTGAACTCCAGTGTTACTGAACATTATTTATAAATTAAATGTTTTCATGGAAAAGTATGAAAATAAAGTTTCAGACTGGTATGCCTGTAGCTTCTTCATGCTTTTGCTTACATTGTATAGTTGGTATTGAGATGGTTTTGAATGAGCAGGAGATTCAGGTTTTCCTGAGGGAACATTAAAACATTTGATTTCCTCCATTGCACTTTGAAAAGAAAAAGTCCAGCAACATATGCATAATGTGGAGCAGTTGATCAAATTTCTTGTCCCTGGGTGCTCATATATATGAGTTCCAAGGTGGGGGTGAAGCATTTATTTAGTTGTTACATTTTATAGCTTTCCTCTTGGGAAGTCAAGACAGGTGATATTGGAAATCTGTCCTCATTTTATCCTCATAGTAACAAACCTGTGAAGCAGATTAGGCTATGAAATATTTACTGGCCAAAATTATCCATAATCCAGGGAGGAAGGTCTTGTTCAGCATACTTCAGGAATAGGAGGAATGGAGGTTTATAAGGCCAAAAAAACCTCAACTTTCATTAAAGGTGAGATCTGTGAGTTCATTTCACACACTATAACAAGTATAAGAATAATCACATTGTTTCCCTTCTTTTAACATACTGTATGAACTAACTATTGTAGTTCCAGGGAATAATGAGTAAGGAAGTATGTTTCATGTCATTTGCATGAATTATTTTGTTCTCAAGCTAATCAGACATTTACCTGATTGCATTAGCATTTCATAGAGAATCTTAATTAGTACATCCTATAATAGTATTTTCATTTGTTGATCATGTTGACTTTCTAGCATCTTATCTTTTTTCCCTGTAGTATGCATTTACACTGCCACCTTGGCTTGTTAGAGAGAAAGTGTTTTACCTTTTCTATGATGAATTGGAGGTGTTAAACTTTTCTTATGACCTTTCTTTGTTCCTGAATATATTCCATTTTTCCACTCCTGGAGAAGTGTCAGTGAATAATGTTTATGATAGAAAGTAACTTGCAGTTACGGAGTTGTGATAGAAAGAAATCCATCTCTCAGTCCAAGCATTACAGTTATTAGAACTTGTTCTCCCCATAACTTTTGAGCATAAACGCAAGTTTCCTAAATCAGTTCTGACTTAACCATGGCTAAAGTAAATCAGCAGTTCCTACAACCAATAGAAATGAAATCTGTGTTGAGTTATGGTTTCAAAAACTTTTGATGTAAAAAGAAAAATCCATGATATCAAATGTCAGTTTAAGCTTTGATTTATTCTGGAGGCTTCTAAAAGGAGAAGGCAGAGCAATTTATTCAGTAGAAAAGAGATACTTATGGAAGAAAGTATCCTATTTGATAACCTATTCACATTTGCTTAAGCAGGGTTAAGAAGATGGCAGTATTATGACTGAAGGAGCCCATGGAGTTGTACTTGAACTGAAAGTTTAACTGAAAGGCTATTTAATTTTGGCAAACTCCTACCTCTTTTTCTTTTCGGCACCTTTGAACACTTGACAACAATTCAGAGTTACTGAATGCAGAACATTCCTTTTTATATATCAGCAGGCTGTTGCCATTCAGGTCACATTTTGTATTTCATTGTTTATTTGACAGATTGAAAGCCTTACGAGTAGAGCAAAAATACCTTCTCATTAACTTGTTTTCTGTGGAAATTTAATTCATGACTTGAGGAAGGATGGTCACATACAGCTCTGGACTATTTCTGCATGAAAGGACACTTCATTATAAATTTTCAGGCATTTGTCTTGTCAGCTTAAGGATTCATGTTTGATAACAGGCTTGAGTAAGTGGGTGAGGGTATTTATGTGTCTGAAGTGGCAAGTGCCATCTAATAATTAGAGCTACAAAGACGTACTGTTTAGTTTTCTCACCAGAAGAAAGCAAGTGGTAGCTTGCTCTCTTCTGGTGCCAACAGCTGCCGCCCGCACAGTGCCGACAGTTGCCACCTTCACCCGGGGAGCTGCTGCCTGCACCACCACCCTATCTTCTCTGCCGGTTTCATCCCACTGACTCCTCCCTGGCTGGGCCCGGCAAACTCCCTTTGGCAGACGAGCTGCCAGCACCCTGCTGTGCTTGCTGCGCATGTCCCAGATCATGCCCTCACCCGGTGCCTAGATCCTGGGCCAACAGCATGAGGAAGAAGATGGTGAAGGTCAGCTGGGGGCAGTGGGAGGCAGCAGGGTAGGCAGAGGCATCAGGGCAGTCAAAAGGGCAGAGTTCGGGAAATAGGTGGGTGAGAGGAGTTGGAGTGTACGCTGCAGTTGTAAATGCGAGCCATTTGCCACGTGCCCAAATTTTGATCATGTGACCTTGGGGGCACTGCAGGGCCATAACTTGAGGACTGGTCATAACTACCATTTGTTCACTGTTGTAACTTCAAACTGTCGCTGAATGAAGAGTCATTACCTATAAATTGCTGGGCAGCATCTTTAAGCCCTGTCTTAATTCTAAATAATTGCAGTTATTTATAAATATAGAGTTACACATATACTAAGCTAGAAGCATGTCTTGCAAATATGTACGTGCCTGGAGAAGCTCTAGACTGCACAAATCAGTAGAAAAACAAATAATCCAGTTAGAAGCCATTTTAGATTTCATGCTGAGGCTGTACTTCTTTCTCTGCATCTTATTGGTGAAAGTTGTCAAGAGGAGGCTGGAGAGGTCAGGCTTGCCTTGCAGAGCTGTCAATCTCCTTGCTGAGAAAAGAAGACTGGAAAATGAAAGTATTTGCTGTTTGTTTAATGAAGGGGGAAAAATCCAACATGATGTTTTGTACTTAGTTTTCTGTCAAATCCTATGAATCCACAGGAAGCCCTGGTTACAATCAATATTGTGCTATAAACATGTAACATTTTAATCCTATTAATTATTCAGTAAAGACAAAGTCTTCCTCAACTGACCTTGACTCATGAAAACTACATAGACATATCCAGGCTGTTTTCTTGGCAACTGCACAGAAATAGTTTTGTTACTGCCTACTTCCAAGTTTTGTTTTTGTTTTGTTTTCATTTCCAAGTCTTGTGTACAGCTTTGGAAGTTCCTTGCTGTTTCCCATCCAAGCCCTAGGATACTTAACAAAATACTAACGTACTTAACATGCTTAGCTTTTTCAAATTGACATTTTCAGATAAAGTTATTGATGCAAGTAGGCTACTTAATCTTTCCAGTAGTGTGTGCATGCATGTCCATGCACAGGGATTTGGTGGGTTGGTCCTGTTGCCTCATGCAGAAGTTCTTGAGCCCTTCCCCCACAGCTATCTCAACAGGGAGAGGAGGACATGGACAACTGGAAAGGAGGACGAATGGGGGAAAAGGAGGACAAACTAACTGTTTAATTTTCTTGACATCCTCAACAAAAATTACAGTGAAAAACTGCCGAAAGAAGAAGGAGGAGGAGGAGGAGGAGGACTACTACTACTACTTAGGCCTACATGTATATGAAATTACTTTTTTTGGCACCAGAAAGACTGTTTTTTTCAATTGCAGGAATGTGCTGGAGCCAGTTAAGAGGCAGAAGGCTTCAGCTGTAACTGATTAAGGTCTTGTCAATTTCAGGCAGCAGCATAAGCCAGCCAGAGGGTATTAATCAACTAATTAAAGTCACAGAGTGGAGCTTGTTAACTTGCAGTTAGTTTATTGGGTGGAGAAAAGCTGCTCAGGAAAAGATAGCTTGTAGATACTCAAAAAGCTGGACAATATTTGATTTTAAGGCTATGCCTGTTGGACATGAGGACAAAAAGGGGTACATGTCCTGGATGTCTGGTAACCCTACCCACAGCCCTACTGTTGCACCCTCCAGCAATCCTGGGAAAATCCCTGTATATACTTTTACTCAGAAAAAAGAGAGTGAAAAAAAAAAATAGTCTCTTCGCTTTCTTGACTTTTCTGTAGGTAGCAGAATGAGGGGGATGCATGGCAGGCTAAATTCCTTGTCAGAATGAGACTATCGATTTCAGAAGGTACAAGCTGTTTATTATGTAGATTAAGGTTAAGGAAGTAACTGATAGGAAGGGGAAAGGAAAATATCATGAACACTGCAGGCTTTAAATCGCAGTTAATTTTCCAGGCAGGAATGCACATTCACACACTCAAACAAGAAGGTAGGACAAAACAGGACTGAGCGAACAAAGAAATGGCGCAGATCAATCCATAATATAAATCAAAGAAAAGGGATCCTAATCTGTATCAGACTCCACCTTTCTTTGGATGGCTCTTTTCTTCTGATTTTTTAACCCTTTTTTAACCTGATTTTTTAACATTGGGGCACTTTTCTTACTTGGTAGGCACTTTCTTACTCTTTTCTAGGGAGGGAAGACAAAAGGACAAAGGCAAAATGGATTTGGACCCCCCTCCCCTTTTTGCACTTTTAAAAATTAGCTAAATCTAAAAACAAAAAGAATAGACTGCATTATAAAAGAAGAAAAGAAAGCTAAAAAAGAAACAAAAACATACAGGGTATATATTCAACCCCCTCCCTCTCCCAATCCGCCTCCTGATTGGTTCCTCCAGGTTTGTGTTTCCTGGCTTTGCTGATCTCAGTTCACTATCTAGATTGACAGGTTTATGTTTGGCTGATTAACTCTTTCATCTCTGAACCTCTTCGAATGTTTCTTCTCCATATGCACACAAGTAGGCATTAAATAAATGCATACATATTACTATGATTATTATTTTAAAAACAATCCTTTTAATCCCTTGATTTCATCTACATACAAGGCACGGGAAGCATGCACCACTACCAAAATGTATTTGAGTTTTTAAATTGATTGTAATACATATATTTTGTCTTGGGCAAAAAAGAAAAAAAAAGTAGAACAAGGTAGGTAATACAAAGAGCAAATTAATAACTATCCTTGCTACTTTCATGCTGAGAAGCTGGGCTACAGCAGGATATCTCTTATTAGCTTTTTTGGGACAATTTGTTTTATAAATGTTATTTTGGATTTTTCCTTCCAGTATATTAAAGTCTTTTTCATATTTGCATACATAAATATAGGCAAAATTTGGTAGCAGAGACTTGAAAAATAGTATGATTTTCCTGATAATGACGGCAAACATTTATAAGGCCTCATGAGGTAGAGAGAAAGGAAACACACAGAGAAAATGGAATTATTTTTATAAAAGAAAGAAAATTATACTAATTTTAAATAGTGGAAAGCACTTTTGAATCAAAGTAGTAATATGCTGGGATTTATGAAAAAATATGCAGTCAATATGAACTTCTGGAAGATTTGGTTTAAAAGTTACACAAGAGAGGTTTTCAAGGACAATGCAGTGATTTGGATTTCAAGGACAAAATGTGATTTGGAGTGCATTCCCATAGCATTTCCTCGGAATATCGTAAACACATATTTTCTTCAGATCAAGTGTTACCTATAGAGGGCAGCCATGCATTCTTGGAAACTTTAATTTGTTCCTGATAGGCACAACATGCACACCCACATAAACTTTGAATTATTTACCCTTCAAATCTGGATCTCTGCACTCCTCTAAAGTGTACTATATTTTCATGTATTTGCTTTAAATAATATATTCAGGAAAGATTTTTTTCCCCCTCTTAAGTAGTAATCTCTTGGTGCTTGTGCCCTCCAGCTGTTTTCTAGAGAATTAATGTTGAAATTGAAGTATGGGGAGGAGAAATTCTGTATCTGTAAACTATACTACTAAGAATGTCGTGGCTTCCCTTAAAATGCATTCTCTCTAGCATACAAAATGTGATGGGCACATTCATGGCTGCATTTTGTGCCTATTTATAAAATGGCTATCTTCATAGGCATGGCCAGGCACATGGCATCTATGAAGCATAAGACAAATTATGCTTCATAAGACAGGATGCTTCTTCATCACTGAACTCTCTCTCTCCATCTTATTTCTCATTTTAAGTTCTGCTTAACACTTTCAAGCCCAACAGTTCTGCGGCATGGAAAAAGACTAAATTTATTTTGATTTCATTTACCGTTAATTAAATATAATTAATAGGATTACTCTTTGGTCATATATTTAATACTTTCATTCTTGGGTTGCATTTAAATTTTCAGTTTTGGTAACAACACTTGAAGGACTCAAGGTCTATATGATTATGAGGGTTTGAACTGATGCTAGGCCATAGAGACAGAACAGATCCTGTTGGTGTATTTACCCATCCTGCTGCCCAACATCATGTTTGGATAAGCAGAAGTAGCCTCCATGGAGGTTTAAGAGAATATTAGGATAGTTGCTTGGAAGATTTCAGTATCTATACTCAAGCTGCCTGTTGCAACTTAAGATTGCATGGCCAACATGACAACCTACCAAAGCAAATAGAACCCCTAAATTGTTATGGCGAGTCTCTACTTTTCTTCATCCATAAATTATTGACTACAGAAAATGATTCACTATCTTATTTTATGTCAGGAGTCAATATGGTTGGGTACACGTAGATGGCTCCAAGTCTCATCATACGTTATGCCAAAATCACTCCTTCTGAGCATGCTACCTAGTACTGCTCTCATGATTAGCACTGCAACTGCTGCCCCTCCATTCACTTTCTTCCTTTAGAAGAACTTCTTTCTTAAATCTGAATTGTGAACAGCAGAGAAATGAGCCAGAAATAGGGAGGTCAACTAGACAAGGCAGATGGGGCAAATTGGAAGGCAAAGCCAGAGAATATTACATGGCATAAGACAGGAATCAGATTAAGAATCTAAAACAAATAGAAGCACAGACAGAATGTGTTGCTTGAAAACCTGCCTCCTACCTAGATATATTCACTTTCTAGTCTGGGTGAGTTAAATCAATCCAAAAGGTTCATTATAAAAACATTCTTCTCTACTGAGAAGCTACTAAAAGGGAATTGAGGGAGCTATATTTAATTTCAGTTTTTATCATCATTTACCTGTTGGGAGACTGCTAGACTTTGGGTTGTGATAGGTGCCATTTTAGACCTCCAAAATGCCATGTAATATGTCAGGCATTGCGTATTGTGGCATTTGAGATAAAGGTCATCTTCTATGGCTCTGATCAGTTTCAGAGTATAGCTACTGCCTGAAAAATAGATATGGGAGGGATTGACAATTTCATTTAATAGTGCCAGTGGGAATTTATTAGTACCAGGTATCCATTGGTATTACTGTTTTGAAGGTGCAACAGAATCTAACACCAGCTCATCAAATCCATAGCTTCACCTGGATTTAATAAAAAGAGGCAGCTATAATTACGTTGCTGGTATCTCACTCTAAATGTCTTGGTATCAAGAAAAGTAAATTGTATTATACACTACAGATATAGAAAAATAGCAAATAAGAAAATAGTAAAATATAAAAAGCATGTAAAAGTACATTTACATCTATCTCATTCTATCTTTTTGAAAATATTTCTAGTTTTTTTTTAAATACATTGTTAAATGCTTTTTTCTCTCCAGTTCTTTCAGATCATATGACAAAGTTTCCCTACAGCCCGGATGGTTTTGCATTTACTAGACAACATGCTATAACTTGTAGCTGAAAAAAAAAATCTCCTTTATTAAACCTACTGAAACTTATCAATGAAATGGGAATGTAAGGATGTCTATTAAAGAATAGTTGGGATGAATTTGGATGGATGGTTTTTCAGGAGGATGTCCAATAAAAGTTTTGGACTTATAATGCTAGTCTCATATTTATAGTATGAACAACAATATGTTTAAATTCATAATTCCAAGTCAGTGTATATTTCAACTTTATCACAAAAACTGACTAGACTTAAAAATATTACATTGGCTAGGTTTCCCATTGGTTAGTTTTAGACTACCAAAATAATGTTATATATTAAAAGGCTGTGCACACACATACACATACAAGTTAGCAATAAATTAATTCAGAAAGTGAAGCTATGATTAATTCTGTATTGCTCTTAGCTCATTTCTGTGTTTTAGAAGCATGCGGGTATACTTATCAGCATGACTATTTTTAGTGCATGACATTTGATGGTAGTTGTTCCATCATAATAACTTGTTAATGCTTCTATTCTGTTACATATACTGTATTTAGTAAATGTGTATCGCTAATGAGAAAAATCTGATCATGTATTTTAATTGATTGGATTCAATAATTATGTTGCTTATTCCTGTAAAGCAAGTTTTGGATTTTTAAAAATATCTGGCCTTAATTTGTTCTCTAGCATCATTTGTGTTCAGCAATTGCTTGAGTATAAAACAACTCAAATGCACCCAGTTTGGGCAAGTAATGTGAGTAAAAGATGGACTAGACAAACTTATTGCACTTGGTAAGGTTCATGGAAGTAAAAAGACAAAATATATGTGGCTGGGCAGGACTGAAAATGTGACTGGAATGCCTTTGAAAGTGCTGCGAATTATAACTGGGGACAGACTGAGATTTGTCCATTATCAACAGGACTTGATAGCAATTTTTTTCCTGAGACTCCCGGCAGCTCATTGTAGGACAACTACTGAAAAAATGGCAAATAGGTGATGAAAGAAAATTATAAATGGAATATATTCATCCTTTCATTCTTGCTCATCTTGGAAGGGATGAGTAGGAGAAAAATCTCAGAAGCTGTGAAGACGTGATATGTCTTATCGAAAAACTCTTCTGCTGAATAAAGCTTTAGTTTTGAAAGAAACTAAAGAATAAAGAAATGGAGAATGCAACCCATTTGTTCTGCCAGAGAGCCAGTGTGGTGTAGCGGTTAAGGCACCAGGCTGGAAATTGGGAGACCGTAAGTTCTAGTCCCATCTTAGGCACAAACCCAGCTGGGTAACTTTGGGCCAGTCACTCTCTCTCAGCCCTAGGAAGGAGGCAATGGCAAACCATTTCTGAAAATCTTGCAAAGAAAGCTGTAGGACTAGCGTCATAACAACACTGTGGGATAGGCTGGTCTGAGAGATAGTGTCTATTCTAAGGACGCCCACTGAAATTTCATGTGAGAACAGAGAATGCATTTGAGATTTGGTTATCTCATGTAGCTTTAGAAGATAGATATGATAGAAAGATAGATAGATAGATAGATAGATAGATAGATAAGGTGCTATCATGTTGCTAACCTAATTAAATATTTTCTAAAGCCTTTTGAAGTTTGATTTATCTCTGTATTGGCCAACATAACTCTTCATTTATGAGACTGGCATCAGTAGAAGTATAAAGAAGCAAGCACAGTGTTTATACTTTTTATTGACTTAAGATATTACAGAGAGCTGCATTAATTCACAGTTCAGTGAAGCATTAGAAAACAAAATACACCTTCAGGGATTTTTTTTTTTGCTTAAAAGAGAAAGTCAGTGTAAGCTGGCTTCATTTCAAACATTGTATTTCATGTTAATATTTATTATTAAATACAAGTTTAGCATATCTGAAGTAGCAGCACCCCAGAATCAGTGAGATTTCTGCAGAAGATGGTTTCCATATAATTTCATTTACATAATTATTTATTGAACATGTAAGCTTCTATTATGGTTAAGGCTATTTACAGTATCAGCAAAATACATGATTTTACTGTGAATATTTATTTTGTCTATAACAGCCTTAACACATTTGTTCTAATTCACATATTAGGATTGTTATTGTCTCCTAATGCAAATTACAAGGGGACTTTCTGTAGTGGAAATGTACTGTTTGTCTCTTCACTGACTTACTTTTACTCATAGGACCTCTGTTAAGTATTGATTGTATGGTATTTCCTAGTGTCAAATATTTCAACAGTTGATATGCTTTTGATTTATTTACCCCAATTAACTGTTAAGTAGAGAGAGTAGACTTAAACATTATATAGGCCTTACACCATTCCTACAATGTTTATATTCCTCAAGTCTAGTCCTTTGTAAAGGTCATACATAACTTTATATAGGTTTTACAGTATTCCTACAGTGTCCCTATTTTACAAATCAGGATGAAATATACATGAGAATTACTTTTACTTCATTTTCTGTGATGATAAGTAGTATCCCAATTCTAATCTACAGCATTATCTAATCTACCAGATTCTCTATTTTCCCAGGATTCCCCACCACCACCACTTGCAAAGTTAGAACAGACTAAAACAAACATATAAATGCCATTCTCTTTCTAGGTTTAAAATGTTACATGTAAAACTGATTGTTGTCTTGTCTTTTGTGTTTTTAGCTAAGTGTAATATATGCTGAACATGCCTCGAAGTCCAACATCAAGTGAAGATGAGATGGCTCAGAGTTTTTCAGATTATTCAGTGGAATCAGAATCAGATAGCTCTAAAGAAGAAACCATTTACGACACTATCAAGGCGACAGCAGAAAAGCCAATTAGCAAAATGGAAGACACCCAGAATAACACATTAGTGATACGCATTGTAATACCAGATCTACAGCAAACTGTAAGGATAATTCCATGAAAACATCTATTGATCAGATTTGTTCAATAGTATTATTAGAATGTTTAATGATAAAAGACTTGTTGGTAACTTTTCTGAAATGTAAAATCATAGAAACCATACATAGTAATTAAAGAGTATGTGTATTATATTTTGTAGATGGTAGTTTGATGAATATAGGTAGTCCTTGGTTAATGACTGTAATTGGGGCCGGGAATTCCATCGCTAAGTGATGCAGTCATAAATCACGATGTCACATGACCGTGCCAATTTATAAGAGCAGTCCAACAGTTCCAGTTGTAGTCATTAGGTGAATGCCCTGTGGGCGTTAGGCACGATGTCATGTGATCATTTGTGACCTCCTGCCAGGTTCCCCATTGACTTTGCTTGTTGGAAGCTGGCAGTGAATATCCAGCTTCTAATCGGGCCCTGCCTTCCTTGGCTTTCCAAGATCAGCTAAGAGGTGCCACCCAGTAGAGAGGTAATTAATTAAATTGGAAGTTTTTAAAAAAACATGTATTATCAGCCCTTTGAGTAGACCAGGCCAGGTAACAGGCATCACAAGAAACACTAGAACTCTATAATAACAGAATCTTGAAAGCCTGACAGTATTAGAAAGAAGTCAGATGATTGTTTTAGGTCATCAATTATATTTTACTGTTTGGTTCATATATAGTAGGCTCTTGAACAAGAAGTTAGAAAAGAATAATGGAGAAGAATATGATTCAATTAAGTTTAAGTTTCCAATCCCACTGATTTTGATATAAGAGATTAAAGTATGTACTTTTAACTTTTCAGTTATTATCCATGTTGGCTGAATTATGTCCTTAGGGTAGAGGACTATAATAATTCAATTGTCTCATGTTCATATTACTGGTTTTAGCCTTGAGAATTTGCCAGAAGATAATGCTGGCATTTACTTAGAAATGTGAGCTCTCCTAGATCAACATTCGTTCTGTCCTCCTGAAACAGTTTTTTTGTATTTGCATTTTAGAAATTTCGGATGGATGCCATGTATTATAATAAAGCTTCTATATCATTTTATCACACTGTTGCATTAGAAGTAATTGCATTTTTCTTTTGTTTTGATTAGGATGATCAGTCTGAATATAAATAATGACTGAAAGTGCATATAAATTAATTATTGCTTGGTTTTGGCTACTCCCAGTGAGTAGAACACCCTCTGAAAGTTACTTTTCAGACTTGTACTTCAACTGAAGGCAGTAAAAATGTTGGGTAATCTGGCAGTATCCAGCCGAAAAAGTTGTTGAATTTATGGTTTCACATACTTAACATACAGTATATCTCAACTCAGGTCCCAGTTACTCATGTAATGAAAGTGCAGCGAAATCGTTTCCCTCAAGCAGCATGAGGAATGATCTTCACCTACCCAGTTGTTTTCCAGAATATAACCCTCCCCTCCAACCCCCCCCACCTTTGTAAACCTTTTTCAGGAAAGGAAGTGTTATCATATTTTATGGAATAGAAATTTAATCACAATTTTAATACTATTTCAAGATAGATATATGTTAGTGGAAAATAAGATGAAGTCATCATAGACCTGGAGGATTGTCCAATAAAAGTTCAGTATAAAGATAAAGCCTCGGGGGGGGGGGGCAAGAAGTGGCTTTGACATACATAATAGCCCACAGAGCGAACTGGTGGGATACCTTAAACTCTTCTACTTTCCGGTGAGATATGCATCATGTATTTTTGTAGCAAATTAACTGTTTCTAAGTTTGCATCTGTACATGAAATTAACATGTGCAAGCTTGTTTGATTTTTTTTTTAACTGATACATTTTTTCTTTCTGGGTTCTTTATAAATAGCCATTCTACCAAGAGGATTGTGGGTTGTGCTGTATATTTTTCAGCGACAAGTTCCTGATGGTCCAGGAAAGAGATAGTGACTGGTCTGTAGGACCTCTGATTTGATCTTGGGAGTGACTGACAAATACATAGATAATTGATTAGGAATGGTTTCCCATATTGGATTGCACTTGCCATACCATCTGTCATTGTAGCCTGCATATATCCCATTTGTATGCACCTATTTCATTCTGGAGATTAACTGTCATGCTTCAGCTGTGCTTGGGAAAAGCTGTCAGGTTAGTGAAGAAGCAGTGGAGCAGATGAGAAAACTAGTGACCATCTATGCTGTCATATCCTCAAATGATTGCTTATAAATGAAATGGCCAAAGTGCATTTCATCTGCATATTGCGTTCTTATTGTAGAGTTTAAGTAATAAAAATTAACCAAGAAGGTGTATGCTTTTTCAAGTCCACGAACCTTCTCTAAGGAATGAGTCTGTATTTTCACAGATTTTGGCATAGATTCATTGTTATACATTATACATCAAGTATTGCTCAATGAGGTGTACTTAATCTTTAAAAAGATGGTATGTTTTCTAAGCAGTATATTAAAATTCAGCATGCACTGAGCAGTGAGCACACTGGGAATTTAATAGCCACATAATTTTCCTGTCACATTAGTTCTTCAAGCAAGACAAATAATTTGCATAGCTCTTTTTTAAATTCCCTTTTGAATGTTGGTATATAAAATACTCAAAATAATTTCACCCTATTCTATTGGCATGTTCACTGATATTAGAACATCTTCCATGAATGCTAACTGACATACTTTTATCTTCCACTTGGCCTGCAAACCCGTATGATAGCTCATTCAGCATAAAAAACAAATATTTCCAATTTGTAGTTAACGGCATTAGTTTGGATAGGGCTATTACCTGGAAGAATATGTACCCCTAAGTGCATTAATATTTTATTAAATAGTTTGTCTGCCTAAAAGTTAATAAAGGTTCTCCAAAATATATACCAAGATGAAAATAATTTTGAGGAAAGTTGAAAATTGTAATCCAAAGTTCTTTTAGTTGTTACTTTCCTGTTACATAGAGCTCATTGAAATACTTTGAGACAGAAGGACTAATCATTCATACTGTTTTCTGAACCCTCTGTAGAAATTATACTCAAGTTCTGTGTTAAAAGATTATACAAGGCTTTTTCTTCCTCTAACAGAATTGCAGTTTCAACTTCCTGTGGATCCAGTCATATATTTCTCTATTTAAAACAAAACTTACTTTTGCTTAAAACATGTTTAAACCTTGTATGTATTTAAAAAAACTGTGACCCTTAGTTGTATCTTTTTTCTCAGTAAATCACTAATACTGTTTATTAATATTATGTGATTTTTTTTAAAAAAAAGGTCTTGCAGAAGTTCTCTGCTCAGCTAGAGAGAATTATAGAACTATCTTGCTTTGAGCAGTTCAGACTGATAAATATATGATATTATAAATGCTGTTTTTGCTTTTAGGGATACTTCCTGGTTATTCTTTGAAAGGTTTTATATAGGTCTGACTAAATAAGTAACTATATGTGTATCACCAATTTGTCTGTATAAAATATACACTTTACAATCCACTATATATTACATTCTTTTTAAAAAATCTAATTCTTCAAATCTATTGATGAATTTCTAATGTAAAATTCCATGAAAAAATTTCCTTAGTAATCAAGAAGTATTAACTTGACCCAGACTTTTATTATTTGTTTTTACAAGTAGAGATTAAGCCAAGTTAACTTCTGTTGAATACTTTAGACCAGAGGTTTCCAACCTTTTTCAGCTTATGGCACATATCTCATAGATGGGACTTCCGGGTCACGAAACCAGAAGTCCTGTTACAGGTTGCTGGGACTCAGGAGGAGAAATTGAGTCAGTCTGTCCCTGGTGATGTCACAGGAGGTGGGATTCTAGCTGATGCGACACACCTGTGGAAATTTTGCGGCACATCAATGTGCTGTGGCACCCTGGTTGAAAACCACTGCTTTAGACTTTATCTTATTCTGTCAAATTCATGATATAAACACTTGATACACACTGTTTATGATAGCTTTTCTGTGGCTTTATGGTGTTCTGAAATGGTTGATTACTGCAATGTATTAATCATCATCTCACTGATTAATGCTTGGTAAATATGACATTATTTTAACATTTATTCACCTGCGTATTTTCTTGCCAAATCTTTGTTAGTAATGTTTCAGTTTTACTTTTATAAATGATTAGTTAACTTTCCATTATGTCAAAAACTCCTCTCAACAGAAATTTGTGAATAATGTTAGACACCCCCACTTCCAAACATAATATATGTGTCTGCCTGTAACGCTAATTCCATGGTGTCATTTATTTGTTTCGGGCTTGGTGTATTTTGTGAAAATGAGCTCATTAACTGGATGTTACCTAGTGGTTAATGCTGTATGTGAGCAAGCAGTTTGCTGGTGTAGGCCATTAGAATTATTCGGTACTGTAGGCATATTTGCCCACTTATAGCTTTGGATCCCAACTTAAACATGTTAAGTCAATACCAAATTCAGTTGATCTACTCTGATTTTAGATCCAATTGTTATATATTATACATCAAATATAATTCAATGAGGTGTACTTAATCTTTAAAAAGATATGTTTTCTAAGCAGTGTATTAAAATTCAGCATGCACTGAGCAGTGAGCACACTGGGAATTTAATAGCCACATAATTTTCCTGTCACATTTGTTCTTCAAGCAAGACAAATAATTTGCATAGCTCTTTTTAAAGTGTTCCAGTGTTCTGCTTCAATCTATTCCCTGAGCTAAGTTTTAAGGGTTACGTGTTTAGAAATGTGAACCAGTCAGATTTTGGAATTAACCAAGAGTATAACATAAAATGGAATAGCTTGATCTCTTTTGGTATTAATAAATATTGTTGCATCTCTCTCTGGTTTTGATATGTTTTTTCAATAATCTTCAAGAAACACAGAAATAATTTCAATCTGCCGTATCTTTTGTGTAGTAGCACATGAATTTGTCTGGCATTTGAAGCCTTTAGCCTAAGGATCCAGGATTTTATCAGACTCTGGAGTAATCCGTTGATTCAAGTTAATTCAGTTTACTGAACTAGGCTTAGACTGCAATTTTATTTCCACCTTCCTGGTAGTATGTCCCACTGAATTGAGCTGCATTTATTTATGTTGGTACACGTAGGATTGTATCATTAATCAGTTGCTATATTCCTGTAATAAAATCTAATAAGCTTTATGGCTGAGTGTGTATTTAAACTCAGAATTCTTCAGCAAATGTTAATGCAACGTCCATCATACTGCCTTGTCTCTCTAATCTAGTTGAATTAAATCTTTATATATACTATATATATATATATATATATATATATATATATATATATATATCTTGAAAAGTAAAAAAATTATAAAATGGGGATGAGCAAAATTATATACTTTGTATGAATGCAATAGTATTTGTATTAAATAATAAAATTAATTGTTCATCTGGTGTAGAATTGCTGATATTCATAGGAATTGTCATGTGTGTTCTCTCTCTTTCTTTACAGAAGTGTATTCGATTTAATCCTGAGGCTTCAGTATGGGTTGCAAAACAACGAATTCTTTGCACATTGAATCAAAGTCTGAAAGATGTTCTCAATTATGGCCTATTCCAGCCGGCAAACAATGGGAGAGATGGGAAATTTTTGGATGAAGAACGTCTTCTTATGGAATATCCACAAACTGTAAACAAGGGTGTTCCATCCTTGGAGGTATTTAAAAAAAAAAAATTATGTCAAGTTTAGATTCTAATGACTGTCATCATTTAATAATGTAGTGGCTATAGACAAAGAAACAGCTCACAGTTTATGAGTTACAATGTCTTTATAAGGTGCTGAAATCTAAAATTGCAGCAGCAGAGGGAGAACAAATCTGAAAAAAATGTATCTAAAAAATGATGCTAACATGATTGGCAGCTACATATTGCCTTTAAGGACTGGGTTTAGGTTTTGGTCTGCCACTGTGGAGACCTTCTGGGGCAAAGGGATGAGTGGAAGTTATGGTGCTGAAAGGGATAATAAATAGATGTTGTAAAAGAAGGATGGGAACAGCCATTTTAATCCGTCCCCAATCCTAGAGTTCATTAACATTTCCATTCCATTAAATCTCTTCTTCCTGATAAGCCTCCAAGAATATTTTTTACTACAAATTAGAAATCACTGAGATAACAAGTTCGTGTTTAATGCGCTTACACTAATTATGTACAGTGCTGTGTGATTATTAACTTGTTGATTGTACAATCCAGAGAGAATATTTAATTTTTGTAGGTAATCATAGCCATTATAAAGCCTCTAAGATGCTAACTATTGAGACTGTGTATTCCAGTTCCATTTTTATATTGCTGCTTATGTAATTAAGAGTAAAACATAGATGATGTTTCACTACATTATAACTATATTGTAGTATTCTGATTGTAACTTAACTTGTACAAATGTTGTGATTTTATCCTCCCATATAAGCACACCAGAAATCTTTCTGAAAATGTAACCATTGTATCACTGAATGTATGGTATTAAAAAAGACGCAGTTAGAAGAAAAATAGTTATTATATTTGTATAGAACTGAGCTTTATCTCAGTTATAGCTAGTGATATTATATGCCCCAATTGCTTCCCATAACTAATTGGAAATTTAAGTGAGTTCTAGGGAATATGCTGGCTTTGATTTTTCTAATTGTTTTATTCATCTCTACTTCTAAGTTATTACCATATTTTCCTCTCTGATCTGATTGACATTGATACTATGGCCAGATAAGTCTATTGTTTCTTATAGATCTATTTGCTGATCTATCAATGCTACATTTTCTTGATTATAATCAGAAATGGAGAGGGGAACTTTGTTCACTATCTGAAGAAGAATGGAAGTATGAAATAAATATTTGGGTGCACTTTATGGTCATTTACTTCAACAAGCCAGTCTAGTTAGTTTGGTGGCTGGAGAGAACAAAAACATATTTAGACTAAAGAAGTACCTATGGGAAATTAAATGTCTGAAACTCAAGCTGCACTTCTCAATTATATTCATTTTAATAGGCACTCAATAGGAAAAGATTATAGACTGATTGAGAAAATTTAGGGCTGTAGCAAAAACCTATAATAGGGCTTTTCCTCAGTGATTCCTGATCTGTTAAAAGGGTGGGATACATTTCTCAGCTATCCTCCACAGTTCATTAGCCACTTGGACAACTCTCACAAAAATTAATCTGCAAAGAAATGAGAAAACAAGTTGGGCTAGGAATGGAAAGGGAACTAGGCAGCACAACTTAATTTTGTACAGAAAAAAAGATAACTGCAGCAGTTACTCCCTTACTCCCATCCCTCAGGATTAAGTACATTTTAGAAAAAGATATATTAAACCTTCATCAGTAAATTACTTTTTTTTGTTTTTGGTCTTCCATTTAGTAAGCAGACTATTTTTTTTTCACAATGAATACTTGCTGGTTTATGGGAAACTAGCTTGTTGAGCACATGAAGAACAATTCATGTTGGATTATATTAAATAATTTGGTAAAGAGAAAATGAAGAAGATGGATGAAACATTCAGATGTAATTTTCAACATTTTGATGTAATTTTGGCATATATATTTTAAATTCTTTCATTTCCACTCTGTGACTTCTGAACAATACTAACTTATAACTCCTGTATACTATCATTTTTCTTCTGAGCAGGAATAGGTTATTGCATGTACACCCAGACTTTCAATAGCTCACAGTGTAATAATTTCAGCTCCGAAACTTTGTGTTTGTTTATTTGGCAAATAGTTTCTGAAGGCCAAAAACAAGTAACAAATAAACTGAGCCCATATGCTACATGTTATTGCAGTCTTCTGCTCGCTCTTGCCCTCCCTCCCTCCCTCCCTCCCTTCCTTCCTTCCTAACTTTGTAGCTTCACAAATTCTTCTTCATGAGCACAAAAAACTTCCACAAAGAAATCTGTAGTCTATGAAAAGCTAGGAACATTGTCAATCAGATAATCAGTAAAAATATTGTATACAATTAAAGCAGAAGGACCTGTGATATTATGCCAAAAACATAGTTAAGGAGGCTTAATTTTGATTTAATGAATAGATGAATTGGAAACTATGGGCTGAAGTACTAACTGATCACCTTTAGACACCTCTAGACTCTTATCTGATTATGATTCCAGAAATAGCCTATAGTTATAATTGATGCTTTGCCTCTATTGAGCAATGAATTAAAAAATTAGAATCGGATGAAAAATGCAGGAAGATAATCTGTCTTCACTGTATGTACCTGTAAATATGGAAGATGCAGTCATAGTTATGGTTCCAAAGAACAGCTAGTACAAAGGCTAGCTCAAACAAACTTAAGTGTTCTCTTAGGTATGGGTAGTTCTACGACCATTCATTCAGCAACTGTTCGAAGTTACAGTAGTGTTGAATGAAGGGAATTAGACCTGTGCCTGTAGTTATAGCTGTTGCAGCCCCCGCAGGGTCACATGATCAAAATTCAGGCACCAGGTAGCCCACCCACACTTATGACTGCAGGGGCGCTTCAGCTCCCCCTACCCACCTATCTCCCCCCCCAATCTGTGCCCTTTTGGCCATCCTGCACCTTGCCTTGCGGGATGGCAAGCAGGCCCAGAACCGCCTGGCTCTGGGGCTGCAAGAAGCTGCAGCTACCCCAGCTCAGCTGCCCCAAGCCACCCTGGAAAGCATTTGTTTGCCCAGCTGCCTTCTATCCCAGTTCCCCACACCAACCTTTCACCTTTTGCGCCCAGCCCTCATGGCCAAAGCAGAAGTGCCTTGCTGCACTGACTTCATAAAGCTGCACTGACTTCAGAGAGACTTGAGAGCTGCACTGTCTTTCTGAAGTCTCTCCGAAGTCAGCGCAGCTTTCCAAAGGCTCAAGAGCCATGTGGAGGAAAAGTTTGCCGGAGAAGCTGGGTCTGAAAAGGCAGCGAGGCACTTCTGCTTCAGCCACAGGGGCTGGGTGTGAAAGATGAAAGGTCGGTGTGGGGAACTGGGAGAGAAGGTAGTTGTGCAAACAAATGTTTCCTGGGGTGGCTTCATGTGGCTGGGCTGGGGTGGCTGCAGCTTCCTGGGGCAGCTTTGCATGACTGGGTTGGGGTGACTGCAGCTTCGTGTTGTGCTGCGACTCAGGGGATTCTTGGAGCCCTAGAGCTGCGTGGTTCTGGGGCTGTTTGCTGTCCTGCAAGGCAGGGTGCAGGATGGCTAAAAGGGCGGAGATGGGGGGGAGATGGGTGGGGGGAGTTGGAGGCAGTTCCTTACTTACTGAGACTTGGGGCTGGGAGGGACCAAGCCCAGAATGGCTTGGGTTGGGGTGAGTCCTTGGTTAATGATTGATGAAATTCACTTAATGATGACAAGGGGAATTGCCGGGATTGTAGTCACCAAGCGATGCAGTCATGTGACGTTTTACTTTACGATTGCATCACTTAGCAATAGAATTCCGGTCCCAATTGTGGTCGTAAGTCAAGGACTACCTGCATTATAATGTACCTCTTACTTCGATAATTATTTGAATTTATGTTGAAAAAATTATTTGTCTCCGGCATAATAGATTTTTCCCAGAAATTATTTCTGAAATATAAATAATACTAGTATATTGTTCACTTTTCAGTTTTGCTACAAGAAAAGAGTATATAGACAACTAAATCTTGATGAAAAACAAGTAGCCAAATTCCACACTAAGGTAAGTCCAAGTTCAGAGCATCTTTATATATTAGAGATTAGAACCTGCTATTGTTTTCCCATCTATGATCATAATAAAAGATTTTTTATTTGGTTTGAACTTGCTATTGATATTTTAACAAACATCTTTGATGTTAACTATACACTATACGTGTATAGTTAGTCTGAAGAGAAACACATAAGAAACAGTATATTTAATATGTTCCAAGAATATAGAAGTTCTAACAGTTTAGACCAGGGGTTCTCAAAGTATGGCCCACGGGCCCACTCACCTGATTGGCCGCCACTGCTGTCTGTCAGGAGCGGAAGTGTCGGGGCTGTGTCGGGAGCTGCAGGCGATGCACGAGGAGGGAGATCACAGAGCTGGACTATTCTACATGACAGGTATGCTGGGTCCGGCGGCTCTCCTCCTCTCCTCATGTTTTTTTGAAACTATAGTCCAGCCTCCCAATGTTCTGAGGGACCATGAACTGGCCCCCTGTTTAAAAAGTTTGAGGACCCCTGGTTTAGACTGTGACTTTGTGCAGACAAAATATGGGTGGAGAATAGAATAAAACTTTTTAGAAATTTTCTCATTGGAACCGTGAAACATCAGAAATAAGTTTCACATACACATCTCAGATAGAAGAGGAATTTCAACGTGTCTCCCTCATCTCTTCCCAAAATGTGATCATGCACTAGTAAATATGATCATCCAGATTAGTAAAGTGTGTTTCCACACTATAAGAACTGGAACATGTACGGGGCCACTGATCTCATGCATGGTACAAATCAGTTCATAAGAAGATACTACATGTAGATGTATAATCTCAACTAGCATTGCCAATGGCAAAGGGTGATGAGAGCTGGTCCAAAATACAGGTGATGATTGGGTGATAAAACTGCCAATCAAAGCATGGCAGTGCAATGGGAGGATTGAACTGAGGAGAAAAGGATTTGGAAAGCAAGAACTGGTCTCAGAAACCTGCCTTAAGAAACCCTCCACCCATTAGAAAGATAGGATTATAAATATATTTAGCATCAGGGAAGACAAGTAGTACACACTGTAGATACATTGTAATACTAAGTGAACCTGTTTATAACTAAGAGTTGCTGGGAGTTGGGTGGCATATAAATTTAATAAATTATTATTGTTATTGTTATAACCTATTTTAAATTATTTAATAAACATGAGTTTATTTCTTTATTTAAATACTAAGAAAGTGACTGAGCCATCCTATATCTATCCCCATGCTCCACCTAGTCATGTTATCTCAAAGATATAGAGAAATGAGGGGCAAAAATATTTCTAAATCAGAGGAAGAGTTTGATGATGGCAGCAAGAGAAATAAATCCTTTAGGGGACTTTGGAGTTAATGGAATAACATTTTAATTTTGAAAACCAAAAAGATGCACCCACAACGGAGACGGTATGAGGCAGGTTCTGTGCTATTTCTTTACTTCAAATATTGTTTTTATGTTATAAATTGAAAATAATGTTAATAGTATTGTCTGGAACAAAGAGTAATGATGCCAGAATGACAGCGTGCACTTGGTGACATCATTATGCAAATGCTGTTTCGTACTTCCATTATGGCATATGGCACAAGTTAATAAGTTGCAGCACTGGTGTGGTGATGCTGTCCCTTTGCAGATAGAGTCATAAAAGGCAAGATGGTTGTCACAGCAGTGCGATTGAAGCCCCACTTCTTTGTACATATGTGTCAGATTCAGCCGGCATGGCCCGGCACGGCGAAGGCGCTGCTCAGCTTCGCCTAAGTCAATTTCACTGCCCAGGTGCGAACAGAGAAAAAGGGGAAGTGAAACCACGAGCTGATTACTGACAGGTGGCTCAAACTGCAAGCGGATACTTTGTATCAGTGCAGTTTCCCCTCAGGCGCTACAAACAAAGGAAAGCGCAGAGGCTCGGAAGCGAAGCAATCAACGAACTATTGAGAACTCCCGGCTTTGCGCGCAAACAGGCAAACCCAACAAAGGCAACAACAGCACAACCCATAGACTGCAATCAGAAAGACAAAAGCACCAGACTGAATCTGCCATTTGGGCGAGGGGGGATTACTGCGGGTAATCTGTAACTAAGCAACGGGTAAAGCGTGGGAACGGGGATGCTATAAAATACCATGTAAGCTATGCCAAGCCAACCCTGGCTTTGTCTGTACTTACGTTATGCTTGAGTAAACTTCTTTGCTGAACACACGTGTCACAAGAGTTTCTCTGAGATGAACGGGGTAAACCTTACACGTATGTACAATGTCAGTGAACTCCCCTGCGGATATTGGTGTCCATGAATGTTAACCTATGATATTGTATTCCAGTTAGATACAGTATTGCTGTAGCAATCAAATAGCCAGCCAGAAATGATCTAAAATTCAAACCAAATATTTAGTAGGGTAACAGTGAGGAATGTCTATGCAAACTAGGGAAATTAAATGTAGTGTTTTATAAACAACTCAATATGCTCCTTAACATTCATTAGTTTATTATTTGCAAGTTATCCTAATCTTCATTGGGCCTCCAAGCCATGGTAATTTTATAGGCTTGTTTCTTAGCAACTACAGAAGCATCTTGCTTCTAATTCTGCAAGTAGCATATAGCTATCATAACTGATAATCACTGATAATTTTATCCCTCATTATTTTGCTTAATCTTAATTAAGGCATGTGTTTGTGAGAGTGCGAGATAAAGTAATTCTCATCTGTCTGGAATGTCCTGTAAGACTTAAAATATGCTCTACCTGAAATTTACAACCTAATCTCTATTATTGTAAAATGGAGTAGGGAAGCATTTTATGTCTATGCATTTGCAAGATCTTAATAATACATATATACAAGAGTGCATCAATATGCAATATACTGCTTTGCGAATTGTCTTTGAACTTATATTTCAGAGATAAATAAGTAGTAGGTGAGAAGATGTGTTGAATGTGGACAGAATTGTGAATGTTTATGCATGATTGTGTATCAAAATCAATAATTTTTTCCTATAAGTGAAATGCTTATCCTACAGTAAATATTTTCCAAATTAATATTTTCAGGCTAATTTTCGAAAATGTATGGACCTTGTTCATCAGCACTCAGTTGAAAAAATAATAAAGATGCTAGACCGAGGACTTGATCCTAACTATCATGACTTAGAAAGTGGAGGTATGAAGTAAACAAAATTCTTAGTGAGAAACTAATTTATTTAATTAAAAATGAAAAATGTTGAATGTGTGAACTGTTGAATATGTTGGTCTGTGACCGTAATAAACATTTGATTTGATTTGAACTGTTGAAAATGCATAATAAAACCTTATTAATTGACTTCTAGGCTGTTTATTTTTGTTCTTGTCTACTGCAGAAACCCCATTAACTCTGGCAGCTCAACTTAGCAATACCACAGAAGTAATCAAAGCACTGAAAAACGGAGGAGCTCATTTAGATTTTAGAGCCAAAGATGGAATGACAGCATTACATAAAGCAGCTAGAGCCAAGAACCAAGTGACCCTGAAGGTAAATTGAACAAGGCATATTGTTTAATAAAAGAAATATAAGTAAAAAGTTCTGCATTAATTTCTAGTGTGCTTAATGGATTTTTAAATCTAGATTTGCTCAAAGGTTTCTATCTTTGGCTTTTGGCTTTCAAGACTTATTTTCAACAAAGAATTCATTTGGTAGAAAGGAAAAGGATGTTGAAACTTTACTGTGTTAACTGTCATACAATGTAATATTTGTCTTTGGGAAAATGGAATAGTTCAAAGGTTATTTATCACAGTGGTTTCAACCTAAAATGTGTTTGTTCTGCTTGTCCTTTAATAATCATTAATTTATTTTGCTTTCTCAATTTGAAAGCATACAGATCCTGCTTGTAATACAGTCAGATTCTGGAATAGTTATCTCCTGAATGCCTGAATTGTTAATTATTAGATAATAGTAATCATAGTTATTATGATCTTATATCATTTCTTTGTGATAATATACTGATGAATATTTTTATATTACCCCACAACTCTATGGATTTCATTGCAGTGAGAAAAAAATGCAAGAGGTGAGAAAAGAAGTGCATGAATTATCCCTTTTCTTTGCCTCTATCCTAAATTTGAAAATTAGACTTTTCAAGTAAAATGTACTTCCCAGCAGCATCCACACATGGAGGGGTGGGGGACAAAGGGGAATTGGTGTTGGGATGTCATGATGCAAGCCTAACTCTTTTCTATCTGCTTCACGATGTCTCTTGACTTCCTAAAAGAGGTGGAGTTGGCATTCAAGATTCTGCAGACATTGCTGGGGTTTCTTTTTACAGCCTGATATTTTAATCCTAAATATATAGCTAGTAAAAATCCTATAGGTTTAACGCAATGCGTTTCCAAGTATATAGTCATACTGTACAACTCATACCTTTGTGTATTTAACATCAGAAACATATTGGATTTACACAGCACACAAAATTATCATGCGATTTGTTTATCTTGGCTTAGTGTAATGTGTGAATCCAGCCATTGTGGTTTGTAAACCATAATTTATGGATTAGTATTATAAACCCATCGTTCTGTTTGGTCAGCAAACAATGACTTAACTAAAAGGAAAAACAACAGATGGTTCACTATATTCTCTGAGGGCTGTTCTCAAGTATACAATAGACTGCATGATCAGTTTACCACTATACTGAAAAGGATAAAAATATAAAAATAACGATAATTTACCTTCATACTTTTGCTAAAACTTAAAATTATTTTACAGACCCTCTTAGAGCTCGGAGCATCTCCAAACTACAAAGATAGCTGTGGGTTGACACCATTGTATCACACTGCTATAGTAGGAGGAGATCCATATTGTTGTGAACTGTTACTACACGAGTATGCTACAGTTGGTTGCAGAGATGAAAATGGATGGCAGGAAATCCACCAGGTAGAAAGATACCCTAAAAAAATTATTGGTTTTGCTGACACATGTTTATCTTTTGCTCAGATAATTTGTAATCTTATAATAATCTACGTAATGAAAAAATATTGTGCAGAAAAGATTCTGAAATCAGTTGCATGGAATCCTCCAAATTACTGTACTTATAAATTTGCTTCAGTAAAAATGGCTTTAAATAGAAGTGCTGTTTACTAAAATCATACAGCAATTTGAAACATATTTTTATTGCTGTTTCAATAAATACTGGATATTAATTCGTATGCTAACGTACAGCTTTAGTACCTGTTCACTCTTGCACAGAAAGCTATTTCATTTAGGGATGCAAAGATGAAACTCTTTACTTTGTGTGTTCACTTTCAAGAAAGCATCAGCTTTTTGATGATTTTTAGCAGTCTCAGTGAAAATATTCATGTTACTTCACTGTTGGGCCTTTCTGTGTTATTTTCTTTGCTCACTTCAACTTCATTATGAGGAGAGGATTTATTTATTTATTTTAGTAACTTCTTCAGTTGATTCTGATGTTTCCCTTCTAACCAATTACGGTTCTGTTTCTCTAAATGGCTGGTTTACACTTCTTGTTAGTATATGTTAATTTTGTTAACAAAATGAAAATTTTATTTATCGTGTTGGTAAAAAGATAGTGAGATAATAACGAGATGATGCACCATTCCAGATATTATCAGATACTGCTTTCAGGTTTTGTGCTCTAATGAAAGATGTAGGTACGTTTTTACTACTCCTTAAATGAAAGTTGTCATATAGTGATTTAAAGTGTAAGTGTCCTATGGTTCCTGTTGTTGCAAAGAGTCTCTGTCACTGGTAGAACTGAATGTGCTTCAGTTTTTTAGAAAGTGCAGATATCTTGTTTAGATCATTATAAAGTTCATCTCAGTGCTTATAGTGCCCTCTTGAGCTGATCAATAGAATTAACTTCTTCATTAGGCAATGCTGAACTTTCTCATTTAGCACATAGTATCAGGAATTCTGAGGAATTCTGAGGAGATAAACCATAAGTACGTTCACATGACAAGCTCTCCCAAGTTGTATCTTAATCATTTTAGTTTATTTAGTTTAATCATTTATTTAGTTAGCCCAGTTTTTTTGGTGAATTAACCCACAACAGGTTTATATAACTTTTCAGTGCTTTAGGAGGTAAACTTGGAAAAGTGATCATTTTGATTGTTGGACTCATAGATGGCTCTGGTAATCTTAGCTCTAAACCCCTGTTTTATTTATTTAATTAATTCGCCAGCCACTTTTCAACTATAGCTCAAGAGACACTTAACAGATGAAACTCAAAATACAATAAAGACAAAATTTTAGTGAGTGATTAAAAATGTGGCACAAATAAACCTCCCCAATGGGAAAACCAGAACAAGTATCTTACTTCAGATATGGGGAAGAAGAGCAGAATTCCAAAAAAGGACTTCTAGGTAAAATTCTTCTAGATTTATATATTGAATTAAAAGATCATAAATTTAATGAAATACGTAATTTGGCCCTTAGGGCAGTGCCATGCACCATAGACACCCCACTCTATAATCTCACTCATTTCTTGTCTTCCTTGTATAAAATATGTATACATTTTCTTTTCATTTTCAATAAGGGATCAAGAACATGATACTGATTGTAGGACCATTGACTAACATACCTGTGACAATTTATTCTGGAGAAGGACACAATGTATAAAGGCATATCATGCCCAGTTATTGCATTTTTCAACCAGGAAGGTTATCTTCTCTTCTAATGTAGGTTCCATAACCAGATTTCCTTTAGATTTGTTGAACCAGCTAATTATGCTAAGTGGGGAGTTGTCAGCTGACATCCCTGAAAGGCATCCTTTTAGGGAATGTTGTTTTTAATTATTCTAAAACACCACTGCTGGTATTTTGTATGATGATTTTGTACAATTTCTTTGCCAAATTCCTAGCATTGAATCTGTGGCTCTAGGGAGGATGGGGCAAAGCACAATTAGTACAGACAGGTTGGGTATCTAATGGCATGGATCCATAAGTTTCTTAAGTCCTGTTTTGCTTAGAAGAGCAGTAAAGCTTGACTGAGACCAGTATATTCATGTCTTTCTTGACTGTCATATATTCAGTCATAATTTTCTATTAAAAAGATTCTGTGTATACTGTATATCCTAGATATACAGTGCACTAAGAACAATCACAAATATTCTGTGATAGTGTTTTTTGGCTGTAATCAGAGACAGATCAGGTTGGTTTATATCTATGATGTAAACATGAACAATGTAATTAGTTAATTTTGGGTAAAGCAACCTTTCTCAACCCGATGACATTCCTGATACTCAAGAATGCAACTCTAAGATTTCCTAGCTAGCATTGCTAGGACATATTTTGGAAATACATGGTTGGGGAAGATTGATGTACTACAATCAAGTTTTCTTCCACTAATTGTGTAGGGAGTGAGATAGCTTGTTCTGATGAAGAAGCCATCTGTTCCAAGTTGAGTTTTTTCAGTCATTTCAGATACACACACATATAGATACACAGACAGCCATACACAGATACATACATGTATGTATACACACACATGCAGACACTCACTATGGACTATAGCCAGTATTTGCAGCCAACTTATTTCCTGCTTTTTAAAGAATTGCTTTCTTAGGGTGAGAGTATGTGTATGATGCAAATCATATTTTTGAGCATTCCATAGATACAGATTTATAGCCTGCTACATAATCTTGTTATTCATGGATTTTCATTATATTGCTGTTATGGAAAGTGCTGCTCTAGGTTTGGAAGTTGCATGGCACAAGTAAAAAGTAGAATAAAAATAAAAACAGAAGTTTCCAATTTTCATGGAAATGCTATTGCTCATATTTTAATTTTTGTGTAATTTTCTTCCTAGAAACATTTATATGTAATTATCTATATCTATATCTATAATATTATGCCGCCCAGAGTCACATCTTGTGAGATGGGTGGCCAGATAAATATGAAATAAATAAATAAATAAATAAATAATACATATATGTACTCGCCTACCCATGTGATTTACATCATAAGGATATCTTTATTAGTTATAATTGTGACCTTACTATATGTGTAAATATTAAGTATGTAAACATTTATCTTATGTATTAGGTATTTAATAAATATATACATATTAAATATGTGTAAATATTAAGTATATTAAGATGGTGCCACATATAATCTTGTGGCTTGACCTTGAGGTATAGAGCAGAGAATGATAAAATGCTTTTAGCTATTTCTCAAGAAATAGCTAAAAGCATTTTATTAAATGGTTTTAGCTATTTCTCAAGAAATGTTTAATCACATCTCAGAAACACCATTCGTAGCGCCATCTGGTGGCCGTGTGTGTGTGTGTGTGTTTTTACTTTGGAGGCTTATGAATAGATAATTTCAATTTGAGCAGAAAACATTCTGTAACCATAATTTTAATACTTTTGTATATTAGAAACATAATAAACATGAAATAATAATAATAAAAATAGATATGTAAGCATATTATAATAGGACCAATGGACTACATTATTCTTTTTATTGTAACATAGTTTTTACTTCTAGCATTGATAAAATTCTAAGAAGTAAATATTCATATAAAAATGGAATATATTGGTTTCTATGGATATTTTGTATGGATATTTTGTATGGATATTATCATACAAATATTTCATGTCTTTTTCAGCCAAGTGTGTTTTATTCCCAAGCAGAATTCACAGCAAGGTAGTCCTGCACCGGTAATAACTCATTTATTAAAATGCCTAAAGTTTTCCAAATAGAGTACTGATTTTTTAAAATGTAAGTTGGTAGCCAGTCATAAGATTATTTGTTTATTGAGTTAAACAATTTATATAGACACCCATCTCACTCTAGGAGGCAAACAAGGATTAAAACCAAAACAAAAGCACAGTATAAATAATAACCCAAACCAACAGAATAAACATAAGCATAGTGCAGAGATCTAAGAACATTCTACTTCTAATCCAAAAATAAGGCAAAAACGGTTAAAGAAGTAATTGGTTCAAGAAGTACTCTTTTTCCAAACGTAACTTTTGGTTTGAAATTTCTAACTTAATAAGTCATCAGGGGATATATGTTTTATATCATAGCTATTAATTTTTTTTAGATTTATTATTACTAGAATAATATATTCATATGGTAATAGAGGAACAAATGTAGTATTATTATGGGATTTGTTTCTTAGTATATTGTTGTATCAATTTGTTTCACTCTGTTTTTGTTCTTTTAAATTTGCTGGTCATTGACCAAATAGATATAATCAATCAATTAAGCAGTCCAGGGATTGGAACCAATCAGATCAGCCAACAGAGCTTATTTAACCTCTTGGTCCAAAAACCTGGGAGAATATCCAGGTTTCTGATGCCTTATGAAAGGTTAGCAAGGTCATATAACCAATAAGCATTGCTTAAAAAAAGGATGCTCTTTGTTGTGTTTGGTGCTATTTTAAAATATCTGTCTAATTAATGTATAGACGTTATTATTCTTGTTAGCTATCCATTTGATTAGGATGTTACTAGAGAACCACATTATGACAATTTCTGACGAGAGGATCTGGGAAGTTGAATTCTTCATTTATATCTTTTGTTCTTGTTTTCTAAAATGTTTAGGGGTTAGAGATAGAGTATGAATCTCTAATTAAATAGTTTAAATGTTTCACCGTCAAGTGTTTTAGTACTTCTGAAAATGGGCCAACTGGAGTCGCTCTTAAAAAACAGTTGCAGACGGTCACTTTATTAATTATACAGTTGGTAATAATAAATATTTGAGCTGTCTAAAGCAGACATCAGCTGGTGGGCACTGAACTATAATTTTATGTGAGTTTGCAGGCACCAAAAATAACATTTTTACTTGTAAAAAAAGTTCTAAAGTTATTTAAAAAGAAATCTAAAAAAAATTAAATAGCCAAATCTTGCTAGTTTACCAAACATAGAGGTGTTATGAGATTTTGGTCATTTTTAATTAAAAAAACCCAAACTGGTCAGTTGGTTGCTTGTGTCAGTAGTTCACCATCTAGTGTAAATAACTTGTTTATATCATTCTCAAAGCTTTAAAATTTCAGGGATATAAATGACATTTTATGTTACGATTGACAGATTGTTAATTAAAATATGAACACTTTATTTTATAGGCTTGTCGATATGGGCATGTCCAGCATTTAGAACATTTTCTGTTTTATGGAGCAGATATGGGAGCTCAGAATGCATCTGGAAACACAGCGTTGCATATCTGTGCACTTTACAATCAGGTTAGTTATTACAGTTTTGCTGTTGATGTAATAGAGAAATATTCTCTTATAGCATGGGTAGTGTAGTTTGCATTCATATGGGGATGAGAAAATTTAAGTTACTATTAGCATACGTGATGCTCAGTCAGTTTTTCAGTCAAGCAATAGTTACTCATGCTGACATACGTAACTAGTTATCTGCAGAACAATAGCAGGTATTAATCTCTGCACTTGTTGATGTTTTGTGTAGGGATGAGAAACTTACTGTTTTTTTAGATCATGCTGTCCTAGTTGTTTCATGTCCAGAATATCATGAACTACTTACTATTCTGGAAAATTTACTATTATATTATATTATCTCTGACATAGTGAGATCAGTATGATCCAAAAGGAACTGGAGTTTTCATGTATTATCCAGAATGTTCCATCTCTGGAATGCTGATTTTCGTACACAACTATTGTTGGGGATTTTTAGGCAGGCTTTTTGGACATTTGTAACGGCTGGGAACAGCAACCTGGTTCACATGTAATACCGGTTCATAATGTCTTTTGTTTGACTTTTGCTTAGGTTGGTGTATGATTAGTTTAAACTATGGTTTTAAAAAAATCTGGCTTTGCATTATGTGTGAGCCAGGCAAGTTGGTGTAATCATGTTTGGATGTCAGTTCCACTGTAGCAATACAAGGATTCTTATAAGCCCGTAGAAGGTGACTACCTTAGGGAATCAGCTGTTAAAAACTCTAAAATACAGTCCATGAATACATTTATTTGGAAGTGGGATGTCTTGGTTTCAGTACATTTTATTTTTTGGAATTGGGCCATGTACTTGGATATTCCTGGATCTAGCGAGATCAAGTTAAAGTAGCAGTTAATAATTCTATGGCTAGTTAATAATTCTGTATCATGTTGGAATGTCAGAATGGGAGTAGTAAAAAGGATGAAGCTATGACTGGGGTAGAACAAACTGAGGAATAATCAGAGAAGATAATGAAATAATAACTGAGAAGTTTAATGGTTTAACTTGGCTAGATTTTTTCATACAAACAGCTGGAGGTTTTATAAGAGGAAGTAGAAGTTAATTATTTACCCTGGTAATGAGGCCAGTTGTAACATCTGTTAAAACATCTGCTTCTTAATTACTGCTCAATTGTGAAAACATTGTCCAAGCAAACATATTTCCTTTCCTTGCTAGGCTAAAATGCCTGTTCATTTTAGAAAGGATTAGTAGTTGGAGATGACTCTATTAGTATGAGAGGAAAAAATGCAAAAAGACATGTATCATGGGAAAAAAAAGTAATATACTGTAACTAACAAAGCACTTTTTGACAGTGTCTTATTTCTGCTTTAATTGATGGGCAATGTTTATAATTTATTTTTATAATTGAGGATGTATAATGTAGTTGGAAGATAAATTATATTTCACTTAATTTTTTTTTTTTGAGTTTAAATTAGGGGACACAGCCAAAGTCCCCATAGCTCCATTATAGCTGCCCTTGGAGCCCCAGAAACTGTGCTGCCAAAATATGTGGCAACTCACCAATTCAGGGTGGTATGATTTGAGTTCTTAAAACTCAAAATAAGCTTAACATAAGCTTAACAGCCCGGAAGACCCACACCAGCCAAGCTTAACATAATTTACCTTAAAAAAAAATCCATCCTCTTCCTTTAAAAAAAACGTCCCCCCCCCCCCCCCCCCGTAATCCACTAATCCCCAAACCAATAAGGGCCTTAAATTTTGGCCCATCTCCTCTATTGATGACAGTATTTCAGCATCACTTTCTCTCTGCTGTCCTTGGAGGCTCAAAAAAGTGTAACTTTCAGCTCCAAAATGATTGCCATCCCTGATTGAGATGTTAGAAAAAGAAAATTATCTGGTAGTGGTTATCAAAACCTTTTACTTGTTTACCTTAGGGATAAAAGTTTCTATTGGTCTTCATTTAGAAGAATGTTATGAATAATATTTCAGTCCTATTGAAGTCAGTAGTGATTAGGATGAATGCATTTAATAAATCAGAAACTAAATCTGGAAGCTATTGCAGATTTTTAAAAAATACATTAACTACTGTCTACTTGAGTATCTGTGAATCTTTCCAGGGAGAAATCACAGTGTAATAAATGATAGTTGGGAAGTGTATAATAATATCTGGTTCAAACTGTGTAAGTTAATTGGACAAGATTTCAGAAGTGGTTTGCCATTGCCTCCTCCCTAGGGCTGAGAGAGAGTGACTGGCCCAAAGTCACTCAGAGGACTTTGTGTCTCAGGCAGGACTAGCACAATGTCTTATTTTACAATATATTTTACAATAATTCCTCCTTTAGCCTACAACATCCCTTGTCCTTTTTTGTTGGCTATATTGGCTAAAGTTGATAGGTGTTAAAAACCAAAACATCTGTAGATAAGCAGGAAGTCTGTCTTTGTACTGCATTCTTTTTTTTTTCCACAGCTGTTTCAAACTTAAAATACTTCCAAACTGATTAAAACAGGCTGGCTGACACCATTCCTCCTTCCGGATAGGAAAAGAGTGTGTGAAAGAACAAGAACAGAAAAGGAGGGTAACACACCAGGTCTCCAACTGATTAGCTCGAGGAAAAGAACTGACAGTTTCCTGAAGTCCAAAATGGAGCAACTTTTGTCCATTTTGGTTTAGGAGTTAAAAAAAAATTACATTACTTTTCTCATTATTTGGATGTATTTTTGGACTGGGCTTAGGGGAAAACAGTTCTCACAGTGGCAAACAGTGCTCCATCCCCAGTTAGCTTTTATTGTAATTGATAAATACAGTAACAGAATGTCTTTTTCCAAAAACCTAGTCCCTGTCTGAGTGGGATTAAGATAATTATTAACAATTTTTAAAAAGTCTGTGCCTTCAGATGGTCTGCTTATTATTATTTATATAGAAATGAAGATTGTAACAAACTACTTATTTACAGGACAGCTGCACAAGAGTATTGTTGTTACGGGGAGCAAACAAGGAATTAAAGAACTATAATAATCAGTCACCATTTCAGGTAAGAATAAAGAAAGCAATCCTCTTTGGTGTAGATCGGTTTAAATTGCAATTGAACATATATTTAATGCATTGGGTAAAAGAGTATGAACGTGAAATCAAATTACACTGATTTTCATACATTTGTATGCCACTCTTTGAGAAGATCAGGGTTGCTTATAGGATTCATTTCTTCTTACATTTACAGTAATTTTGTGATAAAGGGAAGGCTAAAATATAATATGAAGTGCTGGGTTAGTAGAGTTTTGGTTTGTACTCTTTTGGGCTCTGTTAGATTTTGTAAATATATTCCTACATAATATAGTGCAATATATTAACAATTTAATGTTTTCACTTGATGTGTAAGGTTGTTACCTAGCATGAAAGATTTTTTTTTTTAAATCTTACTATTTTTGCAATTTTTCACAGGAAATTATACTGACACCAATATATAGACCCACTTCTGTTCCAAATTAAGAAAGGCAACAAAGATAATTAGAATGATGGTCACAATTATTTTCTCCTTCCTGATTTTTTTCAGTTCATGTAGCATGAAAATGGAAGGCAAATTACATTATGTAATTAGTATAGCCATATAGTAATGTATGTGGCTTATTCTAGTTCACTGAATAAGCTTTTGTGTGTGGAAGAGATGTTTCAAAATGTTCACCAAACTGGTGTCTGAAATAACATCGTCCAGAATTCTGTCACCTTGGCCTACTTATAACTTCACTTGATTTCCCAAGGATACTCAGTAAGCTCCAGATATGAAAAAGGATTTAAATTTGAATTTTCCATATGGAAAATCATACCAGTATCTGTACTATATACACTGTACCCTCTGTTGTGGAATATTGGTAACAGTATTCCTGCCTTGCGAGGTGACTCTCTAGATTAAAACTCCTAAGTTGCATAGAATAGTGTAAGTGGGCTTGGGGTAAAACTGGGCTTTAGTTGTGCTTGTGGCTTAGGGTCTTGGTATTTACAAGACCCTCTTTCCAAGAAAAATTCTGCTGATTCATTTTGGGTGAACAGAGAATGTGTCAGGTTCAGCCCAAGAAACTTAGTGGGACAATTCAGGAACAGTTCAGTTACTTTATTAGCTTACACCTACTAGACAGAATCCCACCAGACTAACTCTAACCCCCAACGACCGCAACTAAACACTGAATTCCTTAGGGTGGTGCCAGTCTCATCTCTTAGTTTTCACATGCTCAGGCTGCAGGCTGAGGAGATGCTTGAGATTCTTCTCACTTTCCCCATGACCTTGGACCTCCTCACTCAAGCCTTCCATCACAGAATGCCTGGTGAGAGGTACAACAGGAAAAGGGCATTCTTTGTGGGGTATGCCCTTTTCTGGCTTGTCCCCCAAGGTAAGGGCAAGTCTATTCTCATGGCCTGTGGAAGCTTGTTAAAATGTAGCTTTTCTGGAAGGTTTTTGGAAATTAAATGGTACAGATAATCTTCGACTTATAACCACAATTGGGACCGGAATTTCCATCACTAAGCGATGCAGTTGTAAAGCATGATGTCATGTAACCACATTGCTTAGCAACAGCAATCTGGGCAGTCCTGGTTGCCGTTGTAGCCCCAAGATGTGCAGGATGTTAAGCAGGAAGAGGCGGGAGTTACAGATAAAGAGCATGGGGTGCTGTGGGGGAGGTCTGGGGTCTGGAGGGCCAACGCAGGCCATGCATGAGTTGGGGAGGGGGGTGCTGCAGTGTGGTGATGCTCAGAAGGCTGGGGAAGGAATACGCAGGGGCTCAGGGGCTTCCTGGCGTGCCACGGCTCTGGGGCTGCAAAAAGAGCCGCAGCATGCCAGGAAGCCCCTTTGTGCCGCACAAAGCTTAGTCCCAGCAAAAAGCCCCAGAGTCACGGTGCCCCAGGAAGCCCGTCTGCACTGCACAAAGCCCAGCCCCAGCCTGGCCCAGCAGCATGGCACAAAGGGGCTTCCTGGTTCCTGCTGCTGCCCTACGAAGCCCCAGCCACCCCAACCCAGCCACCCTCACTGCCCTGCACTCCAAGATCCCTGCTGCCCTGCACTTTGCCACCCCAGCTGGCCTTCATCGTTTTCTCGCTCCTGCTGCTGACAAGCATGCCCAGCCTGGCCCTTCG
Organism: Liasis olivaceus; assembly: GCA_030867105.1. Lineage (NCBI taxonomy): Eukaryota > Metazoa > Chordata > Lepidosauria > Squamata > Pythonidae > Liasis > Liasis olivaceus. The sequence goes on from CM061349.1 coordinate 79,079,693, forward strand.
CAAGGCAACTGCTAGCTGCGCGAGGCTTTCTTCCCAAGGTTGTGCACAGCAGTTTCCTCATGAGACCTGGGGAAGATAGCCTCATGTGGCCAGTAGCTGCCTTGCAAAGGGCCAGGGTGAAGATCAGCTAGGGCAGCAGGGGCTATGAAGTGCAGGGGGTCAAAAGGGCATAGATGTGGGGGAGATAGGTAGGTGTGGTGAGTTGAAGCGTCCCTGTAGTCATAAGTGCAGGCGGGTTGCCAAGCACCCGAATTTTGATCATATGATTGCAGGGTTGCTACAACAGCTGTAACTTTGGGCACCGGTCATAAGTCCCTTCATTCAGTGTTGTCGTAACTTGGAACGGTCGCTGAATGAATGGTTGTAAGTTGACGACTACCTGTAGTAGAGTCATTGGCACCAGACAGATAAATGTAGTATGTCTTATGGATTATGTTTTATTCAAAGTGTATTTTATTAACTTACTGCATTATTAAACTTTGTATATTTACACATGAAATGTTCTAAAACAACTCAGTTATCAATCACAGTATACCCTTTCCTAAACCCTTTTTGTTCTTCCCCAAAGACATCTTTTTCTGCTGCCCAAGTCTCTAGTGTGGTTAACAGGAATCTAACATAATTTTTTCTTTGCCACAGTATTAATTAAATTGCAAAGTCTGTAGTCTAAAGGCAATGATCTATAACATTTTTAAAAGATTCTGTTATCAATTGGAGTATATTGCTTAGGTCATTGCTATGTTGGTTTTTTTAACTGATGCTCTTATTTTGTGTACCACTTAGACCCCTCTGAGGATTGTAGCAGTGCATATATTTTATAAATAATAAATACTAGCCAAAATGTGCCAAAAATGTCGTTTATTATATCCTTATACCATTAGCATTGAAGGCTGCACATGGCGTGAATACAGGTAGAGCAAATAACCCAGTTGATTCTTTCCCTACCTTACTTAAAAGTAAGAATCATAGGCTGGTGATAGCTGCATGTTACTTTCCAGTGAATGGTAGCAATGGAATGGGATGAGTTTTGGAAAAAAAACTGAACAACATCCTGAATGAATCTGATCCAGGTGGAAAAATTATTCTGTTAGGTAAACATTAATGAATAGATGGCAATGATATAAGAGTAAAGAAAAAAAAATGACTTTATCATTTGGAAGTCCAAGAATGTATTAGAGATTGGTTTTTTGGTAAGTATTTGCTTGTTTTGGTCTAAGTCTAAGTCTATCTGTGTGTAGACATGGCAAAAAAAGAAAAAACATGATTGATTGTATATGATGTAAGATCGAGAGATTTACAGAAGGATGCAAGGTTAACAAGACTTTTTGAATGTGAGACAGATCATCCTTTGATAGTGCAAGAGTGGATTTTGACACTATCAAATGGACCTGGAAGAAAAGGGGGAAAAAGAGGAAAGACACTAGAATGGAAAGAGAAAATGCTATGGAAATGTATGAGAAGAAAGGTGAATTTCCTAATAGAATGAATAGAAAGTAGATGTAAAGAAAAAGGATGTGGAAGTTGTTTGAAACTGTGTGAAAGGAATTATATTACAAAAGTAAATAAATGTGGGGAGATATGCAAACAGGACATATGAAAAAGATACTTGGTGAAATGAAGTAAAAGAGGCTGTAGATGAGGAAAAATATACATAAGGGTGAAAGAAAGGTATTTTATAATGAGAATAGAAAGAAAAAGTTGAAAAAATGGAGACAGAGAACAGGAATCATTAAGACTTAAAGAGCCAGAGAAAAGGAAAGGCAAAGTTTAAAAAATGTTTTGGAAGTAGGTGAAGAGGGCTAAACAAAGACCCTCCAGCAGAGTGAATAGTATTAAGAATAAAAGTAATCAAATAATTTGGGATAAAACTGAAGTGAGAGGATACTGAAATGAGCATTTTAAAGATCTGTATAGTAAGGATAGTGATATGTCAAAGAATAGAACTAAAATGAATACTATAAATATTAATGTCCATTAAAAAAATGAATGAAAAGGAAATGATAAATGCTGTGACAATGTTGACCTCTGGCCAAGTTGGAGACATTCTGAGTTTCAATTTGTTCTTCTCAGCCCTCTGCAAGCTGTTGAGAACTACATCTGGATTGCTTGCTAAAAATATTTGATAAGCAGAGACATTAATTAAGCAATTTTCTACTAACTTTGGAGGTTTAGTGATAATATGCCTCATAAACATAAGAAACTTCTTCTTCCCTCCTATTTTATCCACTGTCTCAAAGACAAACAAATCCTTACCAGCTGCTGAACCACTTATTTCTGTGCCTGGGAGTTTGATTCTATCAGAAGAGGCAATTGTTTTCACTGATAATCTAATAAAAATTTATCTGATAATAAAACCAGACTGGAGATGTGCAGTGTGCAATTTTAACTCTTCAGTTGCTATCCAGAGTTGAACAAAGAGAACAAACTAATGTTGAGTTCATTTTCATGGTACATTCCCTAAATAGAAGGCTCATGGAATATGTGTCAAAAGATTGCATTATGGAAACTATGTCAGTTGTCTCCTCTTATATTTAATTTGGTTTTAGAAACACTAGCTTGTTTTATTAGACTATTTAGTGATATTCAAGGTATATATTTGTATGCCGCCCACGGTTGCTTGCTTTGTGAGATGGGCAGCCATATAAATTGGATAAATAAATATAAATAAATAAATATAAATAGCATACAAGTTGTTAGTGTATGCAGATAATATTTTGGGTCTTCTCAATGATCACCAAAATTATTTATATAATTTGTGCATGTTGCACAACAATATGGTAAATTTTCTGGATATGAAATAAAGGGGAACAATTCTAACGTTTTGCCAATAGGTAACTTACAGGTTTCTATGTGCCTAACCATAGGTTTCTATGGAAACATGTAAAAAATGGGGCTTCATTTGTTTAGACTGTCTTAAATAAAGATAATTATTCCTAACAATATATCTTTATTGGTAGATCTGAATGTCACAAATGTATATCAGATATTAATGTTGATATTAATAGATACTTAAATTGCCTATGAGCCTATCGAGAAGAAGAAATGTGAAAATGAATGTAACCTTACAATCTGTATATATTTTGAGGGTATCTCTTTATTAATTCTACTTGGGTATTTTAGATTTTTAAATATCTATGGAATATCTGAACCCAAGGTAGTTGTTTGAAAGTTGTGACTCCCATGTGATTACAGTTTTTTTTCAGATTTTTATATTTATTAATCTCTGCTTTTTATTGGAATGAAAATTGTATTGAATATGAACCACCATGGGAACAGAGAGTTATTATCTAACATCTTTGAAATCCTGGCAAGTACTTTGTTCCAATTATACCAGAATTGTATATTTAATTATATTCTGTATTCTACTATATTTGATTGTTTCCCGAGGTCCCTTATATTCTGGAAGGTATCTGTTACATTGTGGGGGTTATTTTATTGTCACTTCCATGCATTTTATGTTTTTTCAAACTGCTGTGACTTGATTGGAATTGTCAGTTTAGAGATGCAGCATTTAAGGCAGTTAGACATATTTGGATGCTATTAGGAAATAAATTAAACATTGGGGCTTCTGAGTGAGGTTCTATGGCATACCAGACAGCAGTGAAGTGAACACTGGCCAGCAATGATTTCTGGCTGGCGAAAGTCTTTCCAGATAAAGGAGAGAATGAGAGATCTCCCACTTGCGCCCCAGACAGCTGCTACCCAGGAAGAGACTGAGGGATGGAAATCTTGCGGTCTTCTCATGAGTAGAGCGGCTGGGGGTCATGGGAGAAACAGCTCATTTGCAGCCTTTCAAAGAACACTAAATATGGCCAATCCTCACTTTCTTAATAACTTTGGGATATAACCAATTTACAATTGAAAAGAGGTCGTGGAAAACAGCGGGACAAAGAAAATTTCTTGGTGAGTCAGCCTTCCTTCCGGATTACAGAAAGTAAAGTAAAAAGGAAAATAATACTTTTAAAAGACTTTAAAACAACAGCAAACAGCTTGATCAAGGTTTTGACTAAGAAAGTTATAAATGGATAAAGGGGACATCCTAATTTGAAAGATAAAGATTTTGGAGAAAGTATTTTTGGTATTATACAGAATTAATTAAATAAACAGACCAGACATTTCTGGGAATGTTGATTGTCTGACATCAAAGGGATAAGATAATTGGTGGAATTTATAAAACAAGGAAATAAGTGTAACAGGAGATGGATTGTGTCATTAAATCTATGGAAAGACAAGATGGACTAAAGCCTTAAGGGTACACAGAAAGCAAATAAAAAAAAAAAGAGAAGCCTGCCTTTTACGTTCAGCTTTGTAATTGAATTACTTCTACTTTTGGATTATAAATTAAAAAATAGCGACCACCAGAAAAGCTGCGAAGCAAGATGAGGGAAGGAGAGGTTTCTTAGACTAACCGACGGAAAAAGGAACTACCTGAGAAATATTACAAAAAATATTTGAAGAAATGGGAAGGCAGGTATCTGAATCTGTCAAATCTGTCAAAAATGAGCTGGTTGCTTCTGGAGGGACAATGGAAGAAAGGTTTATAAAGATGAAAGAAGAGATGAAAGAGCTTAGAAAAAAAATTGAATCTATAGGGCATCTTACAGGAGAAGTTAAACAAGAAGTGCAAATTTTAGAAAGTAAAACAGAAATAATAAACAGAAAGATGGAAAAAGATTTAGACAATCTGGTGTTACTGGAATTGAGAAATAATTCTGCCTGAGACTTAGAGAAGTTCCAGGGGATTCAGGAGAAGACACTAGAGTAAAGGTTGTTCAGTCTTTAACAAACTTTCTGGAATGGGATGAAGATGATATGGAGACAGAAATTGATATGGTTTATAAAATCAATACACGATTTGCAAAATTAAGAAAAGTACCAAGGGATATTCTTGTGCACTTTGTCAGAAAGAAGACCAGAGATCAAGTTTTGCAGCAGCATTTTACTACCAGACTAAAGATTAATAATGTAGATGTGATTGTACTTAAAGAAATTCCAATTAGAATACTGCACAAATGGAAAGAGTATTTCTTTTTGACTGACAAACAGAAAAATATACCATTCCAATGGGATAAATTGGGAGGAATGATCTTCACTTTTAAACAACAGAGGTTCAAATTGAACTCAGTCCAAAAAGCAAGAGAATTTTTAGAAAAGTTTAAAGGGGAATTGAAAGAAATGGAAATGACAAAGTGCCCTAGCACTTTGGACTCTGAACAGCTACAACAAGAAACTGAGGGAGAGACCACGTATTGATTTTTCTAAGTTTGTGGCATAAACATGGATTATAAATGCCTAACATGGAATATAAATGGAGCAAATGCACCTTGAAAAAGAAGAAAATTATTTCACTATTTAAACAAATTGAAAGAAGATGTAGTCTGTTTGCAAGAAATACATATTAGAAAAAAGGGTATAAAATATTTGATTTGCAAAAATTTGGGTGAAGAATTTATTTCAGCAGAGGTTAAAAAGAGAAATGGAGTTCAATGTATTGTCGAAGGCTTTCACGGCTGGCATACAAAGGCTGGTGTGGGTCTTCCGGGCTGTGTGGCCGTGTTCTGGAAGTTTTGTTTCCTAACGTTTCGCCAGCATCTGTGACCGGCATCTTCAGAGTGCAGGAGCACAGACAGGTTCTGCTCCTGTCTGTGCTCCTGCACTCTGAAGATGCCGGTCACAGATGCTGGCGAAACGTTAGGAAACAAAACTTCCAGAACACGGCCACACAGCCCGGAAGACCCACACCGGCCTTAGAAATGGAGTTGTTTTGTATATAAACCCCCAGTTACAACCAGAACTGATATTGACTGATGATTATGGTAGATGTGTGGGGGTGGAAGCTACTTTGCATGAGGTCAAGACTTTGATAATAAGAATTTATGCTCCAAATGAAGACAAAATTACTTTTTACAAAGGACTTATGGAATGGACTTATCATATGAAAATTGGTGTTTAATGGGGGACTGGAATGGAGTAATTTATCCACAAAGGACAGAACCTCTGAGAAAGATATTAAAACAACACAAGGGAAACTACTAAAAGTTCTTTTTGACATGATGGACAATTTAGAGCTGGGAGATACATGGAGACACAAAAATGGTGATGCAAAAGAATATAGTTATTTTTCTGAAAGACAGATTTCTTTCAAGAATTGATATGTTTTAGATATCTAAGAATTTGGCTACTAATGTTCACAAAGTGGAGATATTGCCAAAGATTTTTTCAGACCGTAATCCAGTGATTTTAGTACTTAAAAGGAAAACCAGTTTCTTCAGACAGAGGTTAAATGAAACATTGTTGAAGAAAGAAACAGTGATGGAAGACTGTAAAAAGAAGTTAAAATAATTCTTTGACAATAATCTTACTAAAAGTACAGATATAAGAATGGTTTGAGATGCAAGTAAAGCTTTTATGAGGGGACCTTTCATACAACATAATAGCAAACTCAAAAAAAAAAGAGGCAAGAGAAAGCATAGGTGATTTAGATCAGATAAAAATTAAAGAAGAAAAATTAAAGAAATTCCCCAAAAAGAAAATTATTTTACAACAAATTAAACTTTCACAACAGCAGTTCTCTTTGTTAACAGTAAGAGAAATGAAGATAAAAATGAATTATGCAAAACAAAAAAAAAAAAATGAATTTGCAGATAAACCAGGGAGATGGTTGGCATATAAATTGAGGAAAGAAAAAGAGAAAAAAATGATATTAAAGCTCTAAGATGGAAATACCATAATAACTGATAATTTAAAGATACAAAAATATTTTATCAATATAACTATAAATTATATAAAGGAAAATAAATTTTACTGGCAACGATTGATGAATATTTAAAGGGAAAAAAACCCCAAAATTACAGAAAAACAGAAACAATTGATGAATGGACCTATAACAATAAGGGAAGTTTGTGAACATTAAAATAGGGAAAGCACCTGGACCAGATGGTTTACCAGCCTCTTATTATAAACATATTAAATTTGAACTACAACTGTTACAATACATAATGAACTCTATTTTTCAGACTGGAAAGATACTGGACAGTTGGATAGAGGCCAATATAGCATTAATACCTAAAGAAGGTCAAAATTTGACCATACCAAAAAATTACCACCCGATATCATTACTGAATAATGATTATAAATTATTTACCATGATTTTAGCTGAGAGAATGAAGATGGTTTTACAGGACTTTATTCATGAAGATCGGTGTGGATTCTTACATAAAAGACAGCTGAGGGACAATATTAGAAATGCATTGGATATTTTATAATTCTTGAAACAACATAATGAAAAACAAGCAGCACTGATTTTTCTTGATGCAAAAAAGGCTTTTGACAATCTTAATTGGAGTTTCTTGTTTAAAAATTTGGAGGATATGGACTTTGGTGAGAATTTTATCAAATGGGTAAAATCGATTTACACTTCATAAAAGGCAGAGATAATTGTGAATGGGAAATTTACAAAACCTTGTGAGATACAGAAAGGGATTAGACAAGGATGCCTTTTGTCACCATTGCTATGTATTTTAGCTTTGGAAGTACTGAATGCAGGTATAAGGTGAGGTGAGAGAATTGCTGGAGTGAATATTAAAAGAGAAACTTAAAATTAAGGGTGTTTGTGGACGACCTGGTGATAATCTTAGGTGATAATCTTCTATCCTCTGGAAGGAATAAAAATATTAATGGAAAAACTAAGGACTTTGGGGTATTAGCTGGCTTTAAAATTAACAAACAAAAGAGGAAAATGTAACAAAGAATATGAACATCGAAAAACAAAAAGAATTGATAGAAAAAAACTGGTTTTAAAATTGAGAAAAAAGTGACTTGGGTATCACTATGACTAATATGAATTCTGTGTTATACCAGAATAATTATGTTAAGCCATGGAATGAAATCAAGATGGACATGTTAACATGGGAGGAATTAAAATTGTCATTGTTGGGGAGATTTTCTGTGATAAAAATGAAAATTTTGCCAAGAATGATGTTTTTGTTTCAAACTATACCTATTTTGACAACTAATATACCATTTAAACAATGGCAGAAAGATACATGTAAGTTTGTATGGCAAGGGAAAAAACCAAGGGTTAAATATAAAATACTTCAAGTTGTGAAGGGACCAGGAGGATTGGGACTGCTTGATTTGAAATTGTACTTTATAGCCTGCTGCTTAGTCTGGATGAAAGAGTGGGTTCTGCTGAGAAATAAGAGGATCTTAGAATTAGAAGAGCATGATCTGAGGTTTGGATGGCATGGCTTTCTATGGCACAATAAAGTTAAAGTTAATGTCAATTTTAAGAATCATTATATTAGAAGTGCCATATTGAGAATATGGAACAGATGTAAACCCAGACTGTGCCTGAAAATGCCTTCATGGGTCTCAGGACAAGAAGCATTTTATAGGAAAAAAAGAGTAGGTAAAGAAAAATGGTTAACTTATCGTTGTTAGAACAGGAACATGGAGATTATAAAATGAAATCAAGAGAGCAATTGACTGCAGAAGGATTTAGTTTTCAATGGTTTTCATATGCACAGTTAAGAGAAAGATTTAAGGTAGATAATAAGGAATTTGGAATTGAGCAGCAGAAGACAGAATTTGAAGTTGAACTATGTACAAATGATAAACATGTAATTGCTAAAATGTGTAACTTCTACTTAAGTTGGCAGAGAGAGAGGCAGCTGTCGGGCTGTCCTTGTTACTGTTGTGCACTATGTTTGTGCAATGTGTTTGTAGGTGTTTTTTGTTTTTTTGGATGCAGTTACTTGGATGGAATGGACTGTTCAGGTTGGAGGAATGGACCAGAGCTACTGGAACGTAGCATGCCAGAGGACGGCTGCGTTTGCTGTTTTGCTTCACTTGTTGTTTTGTGGTATTTTGCTGGCTGCGCCTGCTGAGCTGTTTTTGACTGGCTGCCCTGTCCCTTGTTGTGGACTTGGTGGCAGTTTTTTGGACCAGGCTGTCAGGATTTTCTCCTGGGAAGAAAGTCATCCCGTTATCTGTACAACAACATTGTTATGTCTACTGTATATAGCTGAATGTAAACAAAGCATCTTGTGACTGTGTTGTGCTATTTACTGCCACCTATTGGCAGGTGTATGCTAGTTATTCAGTGGGGGGGGGGTACATGCTGGCAATATAATGGGAGGGCTAGATGCCTAGCCTGTCAGTCGTGTATAGTTTCATCTATTATGTAGTTTTATAGGTTATGTAGTTGTAACTAATAACCAAGTAGTGTACCTCTTCTCTGAGAGTTTTTAGCTAGAGACTTTGTTGTGGATAAGTCTTGGATGCTAAGATGAGAAGAAGTCTTTGTTATTTCCTATATTTTGTATGCAACTTGTATTTTATGAAGTTTTGCATTTTTATCAATAAAAACCAGTTAGTATATATTTTCTGACTGGAATTTCTTTGGAGAGCAAAATATGGACATTGCATTTTGCAAGCTCTCATGCTGATGTGTGGTTTTCCTGAGAGCAGAGTTTTTGAGAGCTTTGCTGCGCTCTGCACAACACAGGCACCAGCTTTTGGACTGTTTTTTGGACCTGACACTGGCTTCTGGTTTGTTTTCCTGGAGGGGTGGGCTGCTGCTGGACACTGAAAGTGAGCTGAGAGGTGGGCTGCTGCAGGATGCTGTGAGATACTGTTGCTGAATGCTTCTGGGGAAGCAGCTTCTGGTGGACACTGCTGCTGGATGCTTTCTGCTCCTGGGGCTTCTGCTGCTGGACACCTTTGTTATCACCTGATTCCCTTCCTGTACAATCTACTCTTCTTGTTGGATGTTGGGGCTTGAAGGTGTGAGTGGTGGTCAGGTGATGGTGGGGCTACATTAAAGAGACAGCCCTGAGAAGAAAAGAAGGAAGGAAGGAGCAATGTGGCTCCATCTGTTTGTTGAGTAACATTGTAAGTGGACTGATTCATCCTTCTGGGTGAAAGCCAGAGGAGGAATTGGTGGTGGGTGAATGAGGGGAGCCCTCTACCAACTGGTGGGAGTGGCATGGGAGGGAGCCTGTGGGTGTATGAATGTTTTGTGGTGTGTGTGAGTGTGCAGGGAGGTGGCTGCTGGGTACCCTGATGGCACTGAGAGCTGGTGAAGCTAAAGTGCCTTAAGGTGCCTGACTTCCCCTCCCAGAGTTGGTTGGAGAGGACAGTGGGTGGTTCCTGGTCCCTGGTCTTGGGGGGCATGGTTTTGGGGATGGGGCTGCCATTGAGGGGTGGAGGTGGGCCATAGTATTATAGTGGTGACGGGCATGAGGAGATATGGTGGAAGACAGGAAGTGGGTTGCTCTTGGAGAATGTGGAACCATTGTCTAATACCGGTTTCCTGTTCCAGCTCCTTTTCAATCTCAACAGCCCTGGCTCTGGCTGCTGCTACTGAATGCCAGGTTGGTCTGTAATAAGGCCTTCTTCATTAGTGATTTATTCATTAATGAGAGGTCTGACCTAGCATGTATTACTGAGACCTGGCTGGGTCTGGAAATATGCCCAGCTGGGTTTTGGGTGTGTGGCATCAGCTGAGACTCCAGAGCAGGGGTGGGGGTGTGGCAATTGTCTTCTGGGAGTCTTTTACAGCTTTCAGGGGCACTGCACCATAGGTCATTGGATGTGAAACCCTGTTTATTAAGTTGGGCTCTAGGGATCAGTTGGGATTGTTGCTGATGTTCCAGCTTCCCTACTGCATAACAGCTTCCCTGCCTGAGCTCCTTGACTCCATTTCTAGGTTGGCAGTGGAGTTCCCCAGACTTATGGTTCTGGGGACTTCAAACTGCCATCTCTAGGAGTGGGCTCTGAGGTGGCTCAGGAGTTCATGGCCACCATGTCGGCCATGGGCTTATCTCAGGTCATCCAGAGCCTGACACGAGACAGTGGTCATATGATTTGGTGTTTCTGTTAAAGCAGTGGCTGTGTGATCTGAAATTGGGGGAGCTCTTGATGTCTCCGTTGTCATGGTCAGATCACGCCCTGATTTCCATGGGATTGTCTAGTGCCATTATCTTCTGCAGGAAGGCTGGACCCATTAGATTGGTCCACCCCCAGTGACTGATGGATCTGAATGGGTTTCAGAGGGAGCTAGGGGTTGTTCCTGTTGGTCTGCTGCATGGTCCATCTGAAGCCTTGGTTGTTGCTTGGAATAAGGGGCCAGCTGAGGTGTTGGATCAGATTGTGCCCATGCGACCTCTCCCCTCTTAGGGATCCCGCCATTCTCCATGGTTTATGGAGGAGTTGAGGAGATTAAATGAGATGTCTAGAGTGTCGTTGGCACTCAGTGAACGATGAACTTGACCGAACATGGGTTAGAGCCACTATTAAGGCCTACCTTGTGGCAGTAAGGGTGGTGAAGTGTCAGTACTTCTCCACCCTTATTGCATCTACGGATGGCCGCTCCACTGCCCTGTTCAGGTGACATGAGCCCTCCTGAGTAAAGGGGGCTCAGGGAACCTCTTGCAGGGGCATGCAGAGGAATTTGCTCAGCATCTGTCAGACAAAGTTGCTTGGATTGCTCACAGTTTGACACCAGCCTTGTTGCAGATCCAGAGGAGATGCCTGGGGAGGAGTCTTGCCCAGTTATCTGGGAATGGTTTGAACGTATTGGTGGTGGTCCTTTTCTTCTTTGAATGAGAGGGTTTCTTTACCTCTTAAAGAGGTTTTGGTTCACCCCATCTTCAAGAAGCCATTGCTGGACTCCACCTTACTGGACAATTTTCATCCAGTATCTAACCTCCCCTTTTTGGGGAAGGTAGTTGAGAAGGTGGTTGTGCAACAGCTTCAGAGGGCCTTGGATGAAGTGGATTATCTGGATCCTTTTCAGCCAGGATTCAGACCTGGATATGGGATGGAAATGGCATTGGTCACACTTTTGGATGATCTCTGGCATGGGCAGGATGGGGGTTGTGCATCCATTCTTCCCTACTCGACCCCTTGGCAGCTTTTGATACCATCGACTATGGTGTCCTGGATTGGCTCAGGGGATTGGGGGTGGGCAGCATGATGTTGTGCTGGTTTGGCTCCTTTCTCCAGGGTTGATTCTAGTCAGTGGTGTTTGGGGAGGAGACATCCCACCCTCAGCCCCTTCTGTGTGGGGTGCTGCAGGGTTTGGTGCACTCTCTTTTCCTAACATTTACATGAGGCTGCTGGGTGAGCTAATCTGTCGCCATGGGGTGAGGTATCATCAGTATGCTGATGATACCCAATTATATATATCTGCTCCTGGCGAATTAAGTGATGTCGTGAACATCTTATCCCGGTGCCTGGAGGCTGTGAGTGTCTGGATGGGGAACAACAGGCTTCAGCTGAACCCTGGCAAGACTGAGTGGCTTTGGGTTTTGGGGTCTACTGGTTCTAGGACTATGCCATTCTTTGGTGCTGGATGGGGTTGCACTGCGCCAGACAGACCCAGTGCACAATCTGGGGGTCCTCCTAGACTCATAACTCCTGCTCAAGGAGGGCTTGAATGCACAGCTTCATGTTGTGCGCCAGTTGCACCCCTTCCTGGATTGGGAGGCTCTGTTCACAGTCACTCATGCCCTAGTCACCTCCAGATTGGACTACTGTAATGCGCTCTACGTGGGGCTGCCTTTGAAGAGTATCCAATTCAAGGTGCTGGTTTTAACCTTTAAAGCCCTTCACGGAGCCTGGTTATCTGAGGGACTGCCTCTCCCTGATTACATCAGCACATCCCATTAGATCTGGCAGAAAAGGCATGTTGTGGGTACCATCTGCTAGGGACTTACAGTTGGTGGGTCCCAGGAGGCGGGCCTTCTCTGTTGTGGTGCCCGCCCTATGGAACATTCCCCCCCCCCCCAAAGTCAGGTTAACTCCATCTCTGTTAATGTTCTGGAAGTCCCTCAAGACCTGGTTATGTCATCAGGCTTGGGGGTCCCAGGGAACCGGAGACATTCTCAGATGGCTCCACTATTGTGGTTGATACACTCATTCTCTCCATCCCTTGTGGTTTATATATTTCTAATTTTTAATAATGTTTAATTTTTAATAATAATTTTTATATATTTATAATTATTGTTTTTATAAGTTTGTTTTTATTGGATTGTTGTATGCCACCCAGAGTCATTTCTTATGAGATGGGCAGCCATATAAATTTGATCAGTCAATCAATAAATTAGATAAAATAAGCTTTTATTGAAATTTCAAATGGAAGAAGAATAAATGAAAGACTATATAATAAAATGGGCTAAAAACTTTGGACACAATATACTGATGGAACAGTGAGAAAATATGTAGTTATAAGGACTGAAATATACATTATGTTATAACTTAAAAGAGAATTTATAAAATGATGTACCATTAGTATATGACTCCATGTCTTTCTATGTGGCTGCTAAGAGTTGACAATGGCTTGATGGCACATCGTTATCATCATCATCGAAGTATATGGATAGACTGGAACTGATTGGTGATTGACAGATGGTCAGATCATACCAGATCCATTCTGTTTATACTTCTGCTTCATCTGTTCCATTGTATGACTTGGTCTAATTATGCCTGCAATGAAAAGGAGTTTAAAAGAGGCTTGATTTTATCAATGCGTATATTTTTTTCTGAACTAAACTGAGAAAAACTGAATTTTTTGGTTGTCTGCCTTAAGATAAATTTCACAGAACAGAAAAAAGACATATAGTTAAAGTAAAATTAAATCTTTGGTAAGAAGATATCAAAATACATTATTATCTTTAATTATAACCAGGAACAATTTTGTTCAATTAACGCTGATTTAAAATTATTTCTCAGTTGTATTATCTAGCTTTAATAGTTCCTTTTGTTTGAACTTGATTTCTCAGTGAAAATACATGTCATTCTAAATACTGTACATACTATACACATTACAGCATTTACTCATTATTTCACATCCTAATCATTAAAAACAAAGCATACATTCTCTGTGATACATAGAATATTATGAATGAAAGCTAGCATCTTGTGTTATACTTCAAAAATATAGGGAAGCCAATGCTGATATTGTAGCATTGATATAATAATTGTGCCTATGCTTGTTAGAACAAATTGGTACAGTCCCACATAAAGCATATGATTGCAGAGTAGTTCCGGGTAGAAATTATAGACCTGTTTGAAAATGGCCCCCAGTGTTCATTAAATAGATTGTGATAGGTATTTCTGGCTAGTCTCACAACTTATAATTTAGGATTAATACAAGAGTATAAGGCTCACCAAATCAGTGTGTCTGAAAGCTCTCTACGACAAGAGCCTATTATATCTTCTAACTGCTGTGAAACAAAATGATATGGAAAAACATAATGTATAAATATTACCTATTTTTTCTTATTTTCAAGAATTAGGAGGCATTGATCAATTTGAAATATAATCATAAAAGGCTTTTTGTTTGAAAGGTTATTAATCAAATGAAGAGTTAAAGTATTTTTAAAAATGTACATGGAAATCTATGGTATCTTGAGAGCTATGTTAGACATATTCAAAGTACATCAGTTTTTATTAGCGTTATAAATGGCAATTGCTACATCATCAAATGCATTTTAGTTTAGCAGAACATGTGGTTAGCATAAGGGCAGGACTGGGAATATCATATGCCCTTTTGTCTCCTGTGGAATCAAATTGCTTTGATAGATAGTAACTACTCTTGCCAATGCATTATTAGTTGACATGGAGCAAAGCAGAACAGATTTCATCCACTTTCTACACACTGTGTGTGACACTAATCCTGGCTTGATTCATAGGATTCTTTAAAAAGGCTAGGTTTTCTGTACAAGCCACACCTAGTTGTATCCAAAACTTTACGGATATAATTGTCTATGATATAATATCATGCTCAGTTGTCTATGATGTAATATCTTATTCTAACTGAAGGTGGGAATGAAACTGGTGGAGTAATAACCAGACTAAGTGAGAACCACTGTTGACAAATCTCAGCTGCTTTCTGTGATCTTGAAAGCAATGGCCAGTGTCCATTTACTTGGAAACATAGGAGGGAAAAGCCTAGAATTTAAGCCCTAGAGCATTGTTTCCCAACCCTGGCAACTTTAAGATGTGTGGATTTCAACTCCCAGAATTCCTTAGCCAGTATGCTGGCTGGCTAAGGAATTCTGGGAGTTGAAGTCCACACATCTTAAAGTTGCCAGGGTTGGGAAACACTGCTAGAGAGTTTAGAATTGCAATTGTCCTAGACTGAAGTGTAACAGAAATAATCTCTCTATAGCCCTAGTTATGCAATTCTGTGAAATGTGAGTTCATGTACAGTATGTGTGTTTTTGTTTCTGTTTAGTAGTGGTCATGGAGAGAAAGATGTGATTAGGACTGTGTGAATACTAGTTTTGGGAGGGTCTTGCAAGGATTACTGGGTAGGAGGGAATGATTTACTTTTATCTTTCATGGTCTACAATCCTGTTCTTATCTTCCACTTGACTGCTGATAAGCAATAGCTGAAAATATATGTTAATTGTAATTATGTTTTGTTCATTTGTAATTTGGAAAGTGGTTTTGGGATTATTTTTAGGAAACACATGTACATACTTGTCTGCTGGAAAAACTTTTTTAAAAAAATGATAGACAAGCTGGTGTTTTTTCCCTACATAATAGATGAACCTCACTTTGAAAATGACTTTTCTGAAGCAGCCCAAAATGTTTGTTCTAATAAAAGGTATGTTTTGGACCATATCTTGGCAATGTATTTCTTAAGTTTCTTGTTCAATCCTAAAATAATATTCATTTTTATCTTTATGAAATTGTACAATGGAAAGGCAGCCCTTTAAAAAAGCAATGTTGCAATGTTTTAGCAAATGTAGTCTGATAAATAAATGTTGGGTTTTTCCCATGATTTAAATTTGCAAATGCTAAAACTAGTTGTTGAACAAATATATAATAGCTATTCTAAGACTACTGCCTGTCAATATCCAACTACAGATGGTAGCATGAATCATAGCTTGAATAAAGAAAATGTTAGGTACTAAACCAGAGTTGCTAGGAGAATTTTTGTGCACAAATACCACATGTGATGCTAAATTTTGGGACAGAATCAGTATGCATTAGGGCTGAAAAAACTCTGTGGTGGAAAGGAAATAGATTAAAAAGACCAACAAAAGGAAGCTAATACTAATATACTCGGTATTATCAAGGATATAAGATTTATATACAGCCAAATCGACTATCGAAAGAATCTAAAAGGTAAAAGCTCATCAAGAAAAAAAATGGGCATGAGAACTGCATAGCAGAAATGAAAAGATAAATTGGTGTGTGTGTGTTTGTACAGCATGAGCTAAGCTTCCATTAATTGCGGTTTCATTAATTAAATCTCTATTTTTTTCATTTCCCTAGCTGATATCTCTAAAAGTTTGCATGTCTAAATCAAATCGAATACTTTTACATTGTATAGTTTTTGGAGTGATGTAATTTTAACGGCTAAACGTGGAGTTAGATTATTTTGGAAAGTGTTTATTGTTTAGCATTGTTTAATAATTTGCAAGTGAAATATTCTGGGACATAAATATAAAACTCAGAGCTGCATTATATTTTCAACATTTGTGTTAAAATAAATACTAGGACATTATCATCTAATTGTTTTGAAACCTGCAGGAAAGCTTTGTAGATACTTTTTATGTATAAGAGGTTTAAGAAGAATATGAGTGTCAGCTACCAAATGGTTCTCAGATATTCTTTGTATGTCTTGTGATATTTTACTGGAATGCAGATGATTTGCAGCAGTTAATCTCATGACTGAAAAGAACCATAAACATTATTTAATGTCATTTGTTTAATGTTATATAAGTGCTAGGTTTTTATTTTGTAAGAATAGTGTAAAATTGTACTTTTAAAGTATAGATGTAAGTTTGATTACTTTGTGCCAGAAATATTTCTTGGGCAGTAAAACAGATCATTTAATGTGTTGAGCAAATGTTAGTGTTATGTTGTAACATATTAAAAAAAATCTAGATACTTATTTTGAGTAAGCGTATTTGAAGCTTGTGTACATTAAAAGATAGAGATAAGTGATAAAATGAATTAAAAGATTAAGATCTTTCTTTCCCTCTCTTTTTAGAAATTATTATTTGTATGAACTTTATAAACTTGTTTGTCCTCATGTAACGATAGATCTATTTGGCTCCTCCGGTCCTATTCAGTCTAAAAAGAGGTTGCAGTTTCATTGTTTCTGCACCATGAAGGAAAGACCTGTAGCCGTATGACAGCATTGCTTTGGTGATGTGGAGAGAATCCATAACATGAACTTTTCTGAAACTAATATTGCAAAATGAGCAGAAGTTGCTACATGACTCAAAGATAAACATGATAAAGGCCCTTTAAATAATTTTAGTTTAATGCATACTCATGAATGCTTTCTTGGATGATTCTTTAGTCACCAGCAACTGCTTGTCTATGTCTATGATAAATTTTTCCAGAGATTTATACCAGAAAAGAAGCAGGTACAGCCAGAGATCAAAAACCAGCACATCATAATGTGAACTGGGGGAAAGTAGAAGCCAAGATAGAAATCAGGTTCATCAATAGAGGACAGGCACAGAGACTTCAAGGTAACAGGAAAATCAAGAACAAAAAGGAATGATTATTGACACTCAGTGTTTGAGACATTTTTGTATATAACTGGCCCTTTTCTTGTTTTCCCCCATTCCACTTTATATAAACTCAAGTAATTTCAGGAAGTCTAATTCTTTCCCTTTCTCCTACCCCCAGGTTAGATTTTAGACTCCAGTGTCCACCTCTTTCAATATGTATGAATTGTTATTATCATGGAAGTCACTTTATTGTGAGATAAAATGGGACTCGCCAGTAAATGTGAAAATTTAGACAGGTCTAAGTGACAGGAAGCCATCAGCATTAAGACAAACTTATGTTGGTGATTTTTTGAGAAGTTATATCTAGGAGAATTATGGTCATATTCCTGTTACTGCTATTCAAGTCATTGATTAAGATGGCTAAGGTAGTTTATAACAGAAAATCTGACCAGAAGCCAGTTTGAAATAGATCCAGACTTTTGAGAAGTAATTGCAAAAACTTTAAAGCTTTCATCTAATTGATCATTCCAATCTCTCATCATCTGTTTAGTAATCTAAACCTCCTCCGCAAATTCTGGATTTCAGAGGAAAGCAGATGGAGATTGCTACTTTATTACTAGGCTTAATGGACAATGATTTTTCTTTTCTGAATAAATTAATGTAGTATAATGTTGTTTAAATACCTTGTGTTGAAGGTGAGAGATACTTCTTTGAAATGATTTCATTAGACATCACCAATTTGACATCACAACTTTTTCAAACATTATTTTATAATATTTGTATTATACCACATTTGTTATGTGCCTTGATTTTAATGTAGGCTTACTTAATTACGAGTTCAGGACTAAAGGCCAAATCATATTAATCTGTACAGAAGGTATTTTTTTTAATTAAAACTTTTATTAAGATATATAAAAAGTACAGTTAAAATACAAATCAGAAAGCATAGAAAAGAAAGAAAATAGAACTAAAAGAAAAAGACAAAACTAAAATAGTGAAAACAGGTAGAAAGGTGAAATGGAAAGTGACTTCTGACTATCTCCAATACAGATACGAATACAAATTTTAAAAAAGTTAATCTCTTACCACTAATTAATCCAAATTCACATTATTTCTATCAACACAAACCATCTAATCATTAAATCCCACAATCAAAGCTTCCTTTTCCCCCCAACCCAAGCAGGTAATCTAGGAAGGGTTGCCATGAGGAGACAAATTTAGAAACAGTATTATCTCTTATTAAACCTGTTAACTTTGCCATTTGAGCCAAGTCCATTAATTTGATAATCCATTCTTCCACTGTAGGTATTTGTGAGTCCTTCCATCTTTGCACGTATAACAGTCTTGCAGCTGTGGTCATATATAGGAGCAAAGTTCCATATTGTTTCTCTAGTCCTTTCTCCATCAAACCCAGTAGAAACAATTCTGGGCTTTTTTGAATGCTCACTTTAGGAATCTTTTGAATAGCAATACATATCTGGTCCCAAAATTTTTTAGCCTTTTCACAGGTCCACCAAAGATGATCCCTTCACCCTGTGAACATTTCCAACAAATATTTGTTATCCAGTATACATTTTTGATAATAATTTATCAGGAGTTAAATACCAGCGGTACATCATTTTATAAAAAAATTCTTTTAAATTATAATTCAACACAAATTTCAAACCTTTGTTCCACATATTTTCCCATTGTTCCAACATGATATTGTATCCAAAGTTTTTAGCCCATTTAATCACACATTCCTTGACTTGTTCATCTTCTAGGTTCATCTGTAACAACATCTTACACATTTTAGCAATAACATGTTCATCATTTATACAAAGTTGAGTCTCAAAGTAAGATGTTTGATTAACAAATCTATAGTTCTTTTTATCCAACTTAAAAGTTCAAACAATTGCATATGAGTAAACCAATGACATATAAAACCTTCTGATTCTAACTGTTCTCTTGTTTTAAAACTTGGTTCACCCTCCTCAAAATCTAATAAATCTTTATACAGTAGAGTCTCGCTTATCCAACACAAATGGGCTGGCAGAACGTCAGATAAGTGAAAATGTCAGATAACACACAGTAATGATTGAGTGTGGTAAAAAAAAAACAAAAAACGATCCACTGTGCCTGTTGCAATCGATTTTTGCATTGTGGCGCTACGCCGTCAGGAGCAACAAGAAAGAGTACACTCACGCTCGCAAACAAGTGGGACACTTTTCTCGTTGCCGATTTATGCGTGTTGTTGTGTTTTTTTTAGGGATGTCGGATAAGACGGAATGTCGGATAAGCGAAGGTCAGTTAAATGAGACTCTACTGTATTTTAACCACTTCATTTCTCCCATATTTTCTCTTCTAGTAAATGCTTCCTGAGGTGACAACCACAAAGGTACATTAGGAAAGTCTTACCTTATGTAACGAACTGCCACCTGTTGATCTCAAATCCAGTAACTTTCCTTGCAACCAATATTGATTCAAAAGAAAGTTCATTTATTAAGAATAAGTGTACAGATCCAAAGCATTGCTGAGACTGAGCAAAAGTGCGCCAAAAACTGCTTTTCTTACTTTCCCCCCCTTACATCGTCCTTAGTTCTTGGTCTTCTGATTCCCTCGCTGGCATGGCCTTGAACATTCCAGGGCCTGTGATAAGGAGCCATCTGCTTCAAACGGTCTCTCCTTCCTACTCCCCCTCCCCTTTTACAATGGCAGAACCGCAGCATGTAAAAAAGCCATTTTTTAAACTAGCCATATAATAATCTATTATAAAATCTTGCGAGGATTCTGACACCTTATATTTGTTTATACAGAAGGTATTATTAATTATTACTATTATTTTCATGGACCACCCAAATGATGTTGAATAATATTCTTTCTTGAAACTTTTTGCCACCATACTAACTATACACTATGACTGCATTTTAAAATCAGTTTTCTTAGTTGTTGTTTGCTAGCAGAAAAGATATTTGACAGTTATTAAAGTACCTATACACAACACAAAATACTAATCACTGTACTATAAAAAGGTGGCTATTCTGCCTTCCAGTAAGTTTCTTGTCAATATGTTATGTTTTATTTTGACTTTTAAGGACTTTATTGGCTTAGACTAATCTTCATTTCTGGTCTGTCTCTCAAGTAGTGTCCAAACCTCTTTCCTTTCACCATGTCTCTCAAGACTGAGTTGGCATCTTAATGTGAAGGACAGGGTGCAAAAATAGGCACTGCAAAAAAAGAAAGAAAGAAAGCCAACTCTTTTAAGCAGCTGCATTGTTTCCTGGGGATCACACAGCAGCTGAGGAGGGCAGCCCGGGTAAAACTGAAGTTGCTTTAAAGTATTGCACATTGATTATATGATCATGCTTCTGCTTGGTCCAAAACACCATATGGAGGCTCAGTGTGAATGCTGTACAGTCCTATTACTTTGGCACTAGGACTTCGGGTTTGAAAACTTTGATCTAACATAAAATGCAGGTTTTGTTGTTAAATCTATGTACTTTCCTCTGTAGAACTCAACAAGTACTATTCTTTTGTTGTTGCTTTAATCCAAGTAATTCAAAGGATATTGGATTAAACTTCAGCAGGAGCAGAGCTTTGGGTGGAAATATGGGAAAAAGTGAACATAGAATCTCCCCAATTAAAAGCGAACAGGGTGTGGTGTTGCAGCTTGTATGTTAAGCTGCACAGATGTAACCACTAGAACACATAAACTGAAAAATTATTAGGTACTCTACATGTACTCATGTAGCTACTCAATTGTAGTCAATGTCACATTTGCTAACATTCATTTACACTATGAATAAGCTTTTCCATGGTTTTGAACTAGATTTCCATTGGTCAGGTACCAGGATGTTTCATCATACCCACATGTAATTATTTATTGAGCTTAATGTATTTGTGGACCACAATCCTATTTAAATTTACTGATTACAATAAACAATACTATAATGATTTCTCTTGCAGCGGTTATTGCTAAATAGCAATTACATAATTTGCTGTAGCATAGCATAGGATATCCTTTGGTCTGTTGTCTTACTGCACTATATGTAACAGTACATAAGAATGGAACATTTCCATCTTCACCATTTCAACTGTGGATCTGGTGAACAGGTTTTGTTTTATCTTACATTTGTCTCAAAGGACAAATTCAGTAAAACATTGCTTGAAAAAGTCCCCACAATGAAGCTGATAAAACAGAAAGATGATTAATATATAGTACTGTGCAAAGTTTTAGGCAGGTGTGAAAAAATGCTGTAAAGTAAGAATGCTTTCAAAATATATATTGTAATTGTTTATGTTTATCAATTTACAAAATGCAAGGTAAGCGAATAGAAGAAAAACCCAAATCAAATCAATATTTGGTGTGACCACCCTTTGCCTTCAAAACAGCATCAATTCTAGGTACACTTGCACACAGTTTTTGAAGGAACTCGGCAAGTAGGTTGTTCCAAACATCTTGGAGAACTAACCACAGATCTCCTGTGGACGTAGGCTGCCTCAAATCCTTCTATCTCTTCATGTAATCCCAGACAGACTAGATGTTGAGATCAGGGCTCTGTGGGGGCCAAACCATCACTTCCAGGACTCCTTGTTCTTCTTTACGCTGAAGATAGTTCTTAATGACATTGGCTGTATGTTTGGGGTGGTTGTCCTGCTGCAGAATAAATGTGGGGCCAATCACACACCTCCCTGATGGTATGGCATGATGGATAAGTATCTGCCTGTATTTCTCAGCATTGAGGACACCATTGATCCTGACCAAATCTCCAACTCCATTGGCAGAAATGCAGCCCCAAACTTGCAAGGACCTCCACCATGTTTCACTGTTGCCTGCAGATACTCATTCTTGTACCGCTCTCCAGCCCTTCGGTGAACAAACTGCCTCCTGCTACAGCCAAATCTTTCATATTTTGACTCATCAGTCCAGAGCACCTGCTGCCATTTTTCTGCACCCCAGTTCCTACTTTTTCGTGCATAGTTGAGTCGCTTAGCCTTGTTTCCACGTTGGAGGTATGGCTTTTTGGCCGCAATTCTTCCATGAAGACCACTTCTGGCCCGACTTCTCCAGACAGTAGATGGGTGTACCTGGGTCCCACTGGTTTCCACCAGTTCTATGCTGATGGCACTGCTGGACATCTTCTGATATCAAAGGGAAGTAAGCATGATGTGTCTTCCATCTGCTGCATTAAGTTTCCTTGGCCGACCACTCCACCTGTGGTCCTCAGTGTTGCCCATTTCTTTGTGCTTCTTCAGAATTGCTTGAACAGCACGTCTTGTAACTCCAGTCTGCTTTGAAATTTTTGCCTGGGAGAGACCTTGCTGATGCAGTATGACTACCTTGTGTCTTGTTGCTGTGCTCAGTCTTGCCATGGTGTATGACCTGTGACATGAAACCGTCTTCCACAACTTCACCTTAGTAGCAGAGTATGGCTGTTCCTCACCCAGTTTTAAGCTGCCTACACAACTGTTTCTGTTTCAGTTAATGATTGTGTTTCAACCTACATATGAAACTGATGATGATTAGCACCTGCTTGGTATAATTGGTTAATCATACACCTGACTCTAATCCTACAAGATCCCTGACTTTGTGCAAGTGTACAAAGTGTGCAAATGTAAGAATTAATGCTGGTTTGAAGGCAAAGGGTAGTGACACCAAATATTGATTTGATTTAGATTTTTCTTCTGTTCACTCACTTTGTATTTTGTAAATTGATAAACATAAACAGTTACAATATATATTTTTGAAAGCATTCTTACTTTACAGCATTTTTTCACACCTGCCTAAAACTTTTGCACAGTACTATATATTTCCAAGCATCATTTACACCAAATAATTATACGTCCCCCATTACCTTCATTTACCATATCAAGGTGAATCTACTCCAAAATGACTGTGTATTAATATCTTTCCAAATTTATTTTCTTTGTATTGTCTGCATGTTGGTACTAGGTAATCATTGAAAGTTCTCTGTTCCATTCCTCCTTATGATGTCTATGCATTAATTATTAGATATTTACATATTATTAAATCCTTACTTTAGATATTATATTCCTATGAAAGTCACTTATACCTTGTTATTTCGGAACAGTGTAGTGTTGACAAAATATTATAGTCAACTAGACAAGTGTTACCTAGCTATTTTTAAAGTAAATGTTTGCTGGTGTAACTAATTGCTTATTTGTCAAATGTATACCTCTTGTTTTTTTACTACAGTCCAGAAAACAATTCACATCATTTGTAAAACATGGCAGTTTAGTTAAAAAGGTAATAGACTGACATTAAAAATGATGAAATAAATAGATACATGATGAGAATGATAGCACAAAAGAGGTAAATCAACTAAAAAAATTATTTTACAATATAGTAGGAGAAGAAATGAACAAGTAGAAACTAGCAGTAACAATAATAAAAAATAAGGAGGTTGTTCAATTTCCTTTTTGTTTATACCTGAGTAATTACATCTGTTACATTTATACTTATGATGTGCTTGAGCGTATGCTTTGCATATTGAAGGCTCCAAGTTTAGTTACTGGTATTACTAATTTTTAAAGAATCAGGTCGCAGATAATATGAAACATTTCTGGTTGAGACCCCAAGGAACTGTTGTCAGTCAGATTATTTCACTAGATGGACAAGTAAGGTTTGCCTTTTAGTAAGTATTTATTATGGTCCTAATATAATAAAAAAAAAATGATTTTCCAAGTATTTGCATATATTTACAACTAACGGTTACCAGAGTTTTGTGTGGGCCCTACTGATATATAAAGGATTTGAGTGAATAAATAAGTGTGGTGCTTCTTTCATTATTTTACAAAGTTGTCCAGCATCATTGTGACAGTGTGAAAAAATAATTGCTCCTGTAGTTGAATCAATTCAATAAAGGGATAACCAGGACCAGTCATGTAAGTAATTCATTAATCATTGAGGCATGATTTTGGCCAGCTCCATCATATATCTCAGATACTTTGTCTCCCTGAATCACTGTGAAGTTCTCACCTCACAGAAAGATGCCCTTCGTGTTCTGCTTAAAAAAAAAATCTGAAGACTTCTATAAAAACATTATTGATACCTATAAGACCAGAAAAGGTTACAAAATCATTTTTGAAGCTCTGGATTTCTGCCGATTCATAATCAGAGACATTATCTTCAGATGGAGAACATGTAGGACGATAGCGAATCTTTGCAAGAGAGGCAGTACTATCTAATTGCTCCAAGAGCACAGCATAAAGTTATCAATGAAATCAATAAGGTATTTGCAGCCTTTTTTCATCTTAGTTAAAGTCTGCATCAGAAAAGTACTGAGTAAAAATGGATTTCATGGGAAAGTAGAAAAGTGGAAGCCAGTGTTCACCAAGACGAACGTTGATGGGTCCTAGGCTTCCTCCAAAATACCTGGATGACCCTCCAAACTTTGGGAGGAATGTCCTCTGGACAGATGAATCAAACATTTTGGACTATATGGGTGTTGTTCATGGAAACCATGAACCTTTGCCAAGATGGAAATCTGCTGAGCCACACCTTGTTTCTCTCACCTGGTGAATTGCTGAAAAAATATTATGGATTATTTATGTAATTTCCATCTTCAAAAAAAAAGGGGGGAGGAGGATATGGGGAAGTATATGCCTGTCGATACCTATACTGGACAATGTCTGCAAACAGTTTGTGAGCGCTTGGATAGGCATGCTGCAAGAGTTGGCAGAGTCTGTAAGAAACAAATCATGTCAGACTAATCATATCTCCTTTAATAGAGTTACTAGCTTTGTAAATCAAGGAAATGCCGTAGACATTTTGTACCTGGAACTCAGAAAAGCCTTGTGATATTCTTCTTAGTAAAATGGTAAAATATGATATTACTTTTAGATGAACTCACAGTTGACTGAATAACTGCGCCAAAGAGTGCTCATTAATAGCTCCACTTCAGCTTGAAGGAGAATATTAAATGGAATGCACAGTACTGTTCAACATTTTTATCAATGACTTTGATGAGGGAGTTGAGGGAACACTTATACAGTTTGCAGATAACACAAAGGTAGGAGGGGTGGCTAATTCATTAAACGAAAGAGAGAAGATTCAAACAGACCTAGACAGACTAGACCAGTGGGCTGAAGGATAGAAAAAATGTACAGCCAAATATAGGATGGGAAAGACCTGGTTTGGTAGTAGTACATGTGAAAGGATATCCTTACTGACCTTGAGCCAGAAGTATAATGCAAATAGGGATTTTTTAAAAAAGGCAAATGCTATCTTAGGGTACATTAACAGGAGCAGAGAATCCAAATAACAAGAAGTAATTTTTCCATTCTACTCTGCCCTGGTCAAATCTAACTTGGAATATTGTGTCCAGTTCTGAGCAGCACAATTTTAAATGATAGTGACAAATTGGACAGTGACTAAATTCAGAGAAGGGAAACCAAGATGGTGAAGGGTCTGGAAACAAGTCCTTCAAAAAAGATAACTGAGGGGAGATGTGATAGTAGTTTTTAAATATCTGAAGGGCTATCATACAGAATAAAGAGTGGATTTATTCTCTATTACCCTAAAAGGTAGGACCAGAATTAATGGGTTAAAATACAAGGAATGAGGTTCATGCTAGACATCAGGAGAGATTTCTTGACTGTGTGAACTTCCTTTCTCTAATCTTTGGCCTATCCTTAGATCCTAGCATGAAGAAATTACCTTAAACAAAAGTTTTGATTAAATGATTGTAGAGGCTGAGGAAGATTACCTTGATGGAGATATGCACAATCTGTTGCTTAGGCAAAAGGGAGTGACGTGTTTTCTAAGTCTAGAATGGCCAGATAACATTTGAAAGTGAATCAGACAGACACCTCTCTAATTCACTATATTGAACTATAAGACAGAGGAGGAGGTACAGCACAATCAGATTTACAAGCTTCTGTTGTTATAGCCAATCTCAGTAAAATAGTTTTAGCCTCCCTGTGGAGTTGATTTCATTGTTTTGCTACCTGTGGGGCTGACATCAATCTTGCAAGTCTTTTATTCTCTTTCAAGAGTTGCTGAGCGGAGATGGCCTTCGTTCCTCAGGGCATACCATTATCCAACAAGCACCTTGCTGCAGCGTTGTTGCAACACCAACCACACGTAGATTTAGAAATAACCTACTTGCAGAATACCATGATGCAACTAACACAACTGATGGGACAGAATTTACCTCAGCCAGCAGCAGCACATAGCCTGCAGTGCAGCCAGTATTTCTGTGTACTCATGGGAATTTATCAGAGAAGCTTGAAGGAGACCAAGACCAATTCCTGATCTTCATGACTCAGCGTGAACTGTTTATGGCTGGTTGACCTATGGAATTTCTCATAGATCGCACCAATGTAACTTTCATGCTGAGTTTACTGAAAGAAGGGGCAATCAAATGGGCGATACATATCATTGAGAGCAACCACACTGTGCTAAACAATTATCAATGGGCATACATATCAGATTTTAAATTATTTGCCAGAGGTGGGGGATGGAATGATCTGGCTCTGATTGACCAATGTAGAAAAGGGCTTGCTGATGAAAGGAGAGATGAACTGGTGAGACAAGCCACCCAGATAATCTGGAAGAGCTGTTTCAACATTGCATAGTAATAGATGACCAACTAGAAGAGGTGACGCAGGAAATAAATGGCATGGGGAAGAGGTTTTACAGCCTCCCTTCTCCCATAAGCCCCATCCTGATAGCTTCATTGGAATCCAGTGCTGGAGAACCCCTACAGATTGGAGCAATCAAAAGATCTTTGTCACCAGGAAACAGAGGGAATTAAGTTCATGCTTTTACTGCAGAGCTCTCCAGCATGTAGCCAGATCCTGCACAGCTAAAATTCAAACCTTTGACTCCGTGACAAAATGCTACATCTGTGACTCTACAGGCCATGTAGCAAGCAAGTGCCCAACTCGCTTCAAGGCAGTGATGCTAGGGGGCCCCTTCTAAGACCCCCAAAGTGGGGCCCTCAGACAATTAAGGAGAGCTACAGCAGGGAAGCACACTTTATTGTTCCTGTTACTCTTTGTTTAGATTCAGGCCACTCTCTACTCTTGTAGACTTGGGAGTGACTGCTAATTTCATAGATGAGTCCACAGTACTAGAGTTAAGTTTATCCACCTAGACTCAAAAAGCCAATGATAGTAGAGACAATAGATGGATT
Organism: Liasis olivaceus; assembly: GCA_030867105.1. Taxonomy (NCBI): domain Eukaryota; kingdom Metazoa; phylum Chordata; class Lepidosauria; order Squamata; family Pythonidae; genus Liasis; species Liasis olivaceus. Next base: position 79,107,318 of record CM061349.1, read on the forward strand.
GATGCTGAGAGCAGGGCCAGTGTTGCGATGCACTATCCCACTGCAGCTGACGTTACAAGATCACCCAGAAATTTTACCACTCTGTGTGACTGCTTCCTTGCAAGTACCCATTGTCTGCAGAGTGGCTGCAGTTACACAATCCAAATGCAAGCTGGGCATAAGGAACTATTTCATTCTCATCCTCCAAATGCTCACAGCACCAGTTGCAAGCCTTGTACTCTTCCCCTCCCTCCAACCCAGTCCAGCACAGTGACTCAGCTACCTTTCCAGAGAAATACTCAGACTTTACAGATGTGTTCAGGGAAGAAGAGGCAACTCAATTGCCTACCCATCAAGCATTTCTGTTATTATAGCCAAACTCAATAAAAGTAGTTTTAGAGTGGAGTTGATTTCCTGTCTGGTCTACCTAGTGAGACTGACAATGGTGATGAATTTTTATACTAAATTGCTGCAGTCTAATTTTCTGGTATCCTGATGTTTTGCCAGCAGCTGTGGTAAAGTGAATTGCCACAAAAGTGAAGTGAATCACTCAGCAGTGTAAGCCTTGGTTGTTCTGGCTGCTGTTTGATTTTTCATTTGAATTATTCTCTAATTGGATTGTTTCTTTTGAGTCAGAGATAGATAGTTCCTGATTGGTTCTTCATCCAGGTGAATTTTCAAATGATCTAATATGAGAAAATTTAAAGGGAAACTGATTCCTGAATAACCTGAGAGTCTTTGAGGCAGACTGTAGCTAGATGTTTTTCCAGGTGGGTCTACTGTAAATTCCCTTTTTTGGGGGGTGCCTTTGAGTCAGTCTTGACTCCTAGTAACCGCTTGGACAAGTCCTGTAGTTTTTTGGGCAAGGTTTCAGAAGTGGTTTGCCATTGCTTGCTTCCTAGGGCTGAGAGAGAGTGACTGGCCAAAGTCACACTGCTAGCTTCATGCCTAAGGTGGGATTAGAACTCATGGTCTCCTGGTTTCTAGTCTGGTGCTTTAACTACTATACCAGACTAGCTCTCCTAAATTCCCTTTGCTTGTGATTAATTAAGGGCTGTTTGATACTGGCATAGAATAAAGCTGGGATCCAGCTTTACTGACCTTTAGAATTTTTTTCTTCTTGTTAAAGTTGTTAGAATGTTTGTGAATCTTGATGACTGTAAAAGAATTTGGTGCATTAGCTGGTTTTAAGATTAATAAACAGAAGATGCTAACAAAAAAACATGAAGACACAAGATCAAATAGAATTGATAAACAAAACAGGTTTCAAGATTGAGAAAAAGGTAAAATATTTGGATGTTATTTGACAAATATGAACTGTATGTTATTTCAAAATAATTATGTTAAGACAAGGAATGAAGTTAAAGATTATGGTTCAGATGGGACAAATTATAGTTGTCATTGTTGGAGAGAATGTCTGTGATTAAGATGAATGTTTTGCCTAGAATGTTATTTTTGTTTGAGACAATGCCTGTTTTGACAACTGATGTACCAATTAAACAGTGGCAGAAAGTTATATCTAAAATTCTCTGGCAGGGGAAAAAACACAAGTCAATATAAGGTGTTACAAGATGCTAAAGAAAGAGGAGGTTTGGGTTTACCTGATTTGAAACTTCTTTGCAGCTTGCTGTTTAGTTTGATTGAAAGAGTGAATGATGCTAAGAAATAGAAGATTATTGGAGCTAGAAGGACATGATTTGAGGTTTGACTGGCATGGTTATTTATAGTATGAAAAAACTGAAATTAATGTTGACTTTAAAAATGATTTTGTTAGACAGGCCATATTGAGAATATGGAATCGATATAAATCTAGATTGTGACCAAAAACAGCACTGTGGTTCTCACCACAAGAAGCATATTATAGAAGAGAAATGATAACTAAACATAAATGGTTAACTTATGATGATATATTAGAATTTTCCCAGGGAGAATTCAAAATTAAAATTAAAGAGATGTCTTGATGTTAGAAGGATAGATGTATCAATGGTTTTCTTATGTACAATTATCAGAAAGATTTAAAGTAGGTAAAAGGATTTTTGGTTTTGAATGTTCTAAGTGAATTTGAAACAGAATTGTAGACAAATGATGAACATGTTATTGCTAAAATGTATAAACTTTTATTGAGATTTGAAACAGAAGAAGAACAAGTGAAAGAATGTATGATATAATCGGCCAAAAATTTTGGTTATAACATACAAATGGAACAATGGAAGAATATGAGGATGAAAGGACTGAAATTTCTGATTTCTGATTTCTATTTCTTATTTTTGTGAATTGTCAGTTGTCCAATCCTATGTATAAAATACATGTTTACAGAAATTCAAAACTTCTTTTTAATGGATGGTATGTATATAGATCTTTAGAAGTTGGAAAACATGCAGAAGATTGTGCTATGGAAGTCTCTCATCATCTATATATTGATTCCTAGAATTTGAAACATATGTAACATATTGTAGGTTATACACTAAAATATTAGATGTAACCTGTTTTCTCATTTTTTAGGTGGCAATAATTGCTGGAAATTTTGAGCTTGCTGAATATATCAAGAACCATAAGGAAACTGATATTGGTAAGTACACTGGGATTTCCATTCAGTATTGTATGGGAGTTATTACACTAATCAATTATATAGAATGAGGTTAAAATGAAATAGTTTTCATATAATATGTTAAATAATTGTTGACATATGAAAACCTAAGCTGATTAAAAGCTCACTTTGAAAAACTCCAAAAAATTATCCAATATAGCAAAGTGGATTTTAAAATAGTAATATAAAAAGAGGTAAGAGTTGTGTGCATTGGGCTTCATGTATATGTCAACAAGGAAAGAGTAGTGGATATCTCAACAAATTAATAATTTTCTAGTATCTATCAAAATATTGCTTCTGTCGGAAGGGTATCAGAAATAAGACAGAAAATGTTTCTAATGCTTTTATACAAATTTGGGGAACAACCAATGCAGTGCAATAAAATACAGTGTCCTTTAAGAGTTTTTAGATCTAGAAGATATGTCAAATGTGTGATTGTAGAAAGAGGGAGGAGCTTTCCTGTGATGGGAGTATTTTTGGTTATTGGACCTTAAGGGTGGAACACAGGTTCTGCTTGAAGTTACATTCTATGAAAGACTGAGGCTTGCAGTTTGCAGGTTGTTCTGGATTTGGCATGATCAGCAGAAGTATAGATGGCCCTGATATCCAGGAGTGTGGTGTATATATGTGGGTTTTACCAGCTTCATTTTATTCAGCAGCAGTGGACTTAACTGGAGAAAGCACATTTTGCCTCAGTCATACTTCTGATTATACCCAGTCACTGTTTCTCAGCCCTAGGAAGAAGAAGAAGGCAAACCACTTCTGAAAATCTTGCCAAGAAAACTGCAGGGACAGGCAGTTGCCAGGAGTCAACAATAACTTGAAGGCATGCGTGTGTGTATGTGTGTGCGCGTGCACACACATACACACACAGGTTTCTGAGGGCTGGCTTTAAAAATGTTTTGGAAACTTTATTTGAATAAAGAAAGTGTCAGCAAGAGAAAAATTGTATTCTATCATTACATTCACAAATTTTTAGCCTTGTGTTCCTTTATAGACAGAGAAGGTAGGAAAACTTATGAAGCTGAGGCCTGCTTCCAATCTCTTCCTATTCTGAAGTAAAAAATAGCATCTAAATAAACTCTTGGTTTGTGACATTTCATTAGTACATTGCTTGCTATAGTCTAGTAGAGCTATTTTTAGATCAAGAAAATGGTCAGTGTGTGAATTTCATATTAAAAAATCAAATTCTTCCCTGGAAAGATACAGTTCCAAAAAAGATAAATATTTAAATTTATTTTACAGCATTTTTTTTTTTAAAGGACAAGCAAGTTCCTGGTCCTTAATGTTTATAGGCATTTAATGGGTGAATAGACTTTCTGGCTGGCAGTCATACATATTTCTTTGATAGGAGTTTGCATTTTAAGAATGACAGTAAATGTGATTTATTTTAAATTATTCAAATTTTCACAATGTTCATAGCCTTTTATATAAACATTACAGGTATATCAGAGTATTTTTAATAAATAAGCACATTAAATTATTCTTGAGAGCTACATCGTTTCATTTACTGCATATTTTATAATCAGTGTTCCATCTTTTAACAATGAAAGTCTTTAGTGTCCAGTAGCTAAATATCCTTGATTGACATGTTATCCTTGCCTGCTGTACTGCAATTAGTTGTCACATTTTATTTTTTATTTATCTGAAGGGAAAGTAATAGATTAAAAGCTACGATTAATAGAAAAGTTAATCCCTGTTTGTTTCCATCCAGTCTACAGCTGTCTGTGACTAAATGAGCACAGAAGGTTTAGAAAGCATTTGCCATACAGCATTTACTAGGGCCTCTATAGGATGGAGATGCGAAAAACTAGCAATAATATATATAGGAATCTGGACTATCTCTTTAAATACAGCTCTGCACATTTTAAATATGTTGCAAACCGAGGATCCTTTGACTTGGATAATCTATTTTTAAATCTTCTTTTTATTTTGTTTTGCCTTGGCTGTTTGTGATGAGATGAATTATCCGATGGATTAAATGACATGGGTTGTTCCTCTTCAAGTGAACAAGGTTTGTTTTATCATATTCCTTTTCCTTTGGCTGCTCTGAAGATAGAAACAAGAGGGATTTTATTTTAAATATGAAACACATTGAGGTGCTGGTGTGTGAGTTTTGGTAGTTGATTAGCAGACTAACTAATACTTAGATACTGTTGCTAGGCTTCAAGTCAGAGTTCTTGTATTCCTCTATAATTATGCAGAGATGTGTATATGTGATGATTTGTGGGTGTTTCAAACATTTTTTAAAATTTAATTTTTTATGTGTGGATACCAAATGGCTGCTGATGTACTAAACCCATTCATTATTATATGTGCTATATCTGGCATTTGCTTTAGAATTAATATATTGGTATTCCAGATATCAAGGCACTAAACATATTGCTTATAATGGAAAATGGTTTTTGTTTATATTTTGAAGAAACATCTGTCATTTCTGCTTATTTGCATCTTGAGCATTTATTTTGAAGCCAGAGTGATTGAGGTCAATATTATTGCTTCTTAACTAAGAATTTGAATTAACTGCCATCTGGTTTAATTCTATTCATTTATTTATAGCTTTTCATATGAATTGTTTAAGAGTGGGATTTATAAAAAACGTAGTTTTTGCAGACTAACATAGATATCAGAATTTTTAAAATCCTGATTTACACCAATTGAAATTAGAAATACTAAAGGAACCTTAAATAAAACAGTGAGCAGCATGTGTGAGTTGCACTATTTTTATCTTGCCTTCCTTAGTAGAACTAAAAAGGGTAGGAAGTATTATTGTGGCCATGTTCATTCACCATTTTAGTTATGAGTAATCTTAATCTTTATTCAAATGCTATAGTGAATTTCTCATGGCAAACAGCAGTTTTATTTTAATAGCCAAAATAAAAATGACGCTGACAGTTTAACATACTTACGTTTTAAGTATACGGTGTCATGAATCTAAAGTCATTGTTCGTTTATGTGTAATCATAAAATTTAAAACTTTTATTCTGAAGCCAGAAAAGAACATAACACCTCACTGTCTAAATCTATTTGGTGCATTGAATTAATGTTAAAAAATAAAAATCAATCATGGTTAATCAGTTATGCATTATCAAGTTGATATCAGATATGGAACAACTAACTGACATGTCAAACATGAATGTTAAATAGCCATATTGCTGGAAAGTAGGTAAGCTTTTTGCTCCTATCTTTCTTGATAGAATACAGAAATTTTCAGTCTGGTGGAACATAAATAATGTTCTTCTAATCTTGTATTACCTAGAAGTTTTAATTACCCAAGCATTCTTCCCCACCTCCAAACAATTCAAGATACTCCCTGTCTCCCATTTGTAATCAGAAGAATCCTTTGAGGTAGGCCAAGTAGAAACAGTCAGTACTTGTGTATGGAGCAGACCAAAATCATCCACTAAGAAAAGACTACAATTACATTGGCCAGTATATATAATTTTCAGTCTTACAATAACAGCCATTGGCCTGGAGGGTCCACTTTGCCATATACCCAATAGATTCCAGTCAAGGGTGAAGCTGATGCGTTTGAGTGCATGTTGGCCTGTTTGGCAGGATAGGTGAAGAGTGGTCATAAGGAAAAATAATGTTCATTTAACATTAAAAATATTACTATAGGTGCCAAGAAGAATTAAATAGCAATTGTATACATGTGTAGCATTTATTTAAGTTCTGGATTAATTTCTTAATTTTTAAAAGGGTGAGTGTTTGAACTCAGATTTGTCATTATGTAGCTTCTAAGTTAATGTGGAATGCTTAAAAAGCTTCTGATGAACACACGGTCCATTACTGCAGCATAGTTAAGCTAAAAAATTGTGCCTCTAGATCTTTAATAAAATCTGTTGGCCAATTGTTAAGTTTTTGATTGCATAGTTTTAAAAGACTTGCCAAATGCCATAGTGGAATTTGAAATGACAAAGTATTACTGCTTTGAGCTTCAATCATTGTTTTTCTGTTTTGTGATGGTCCACTGAGTTGACAGAGCAAAGGATTAATAGGAAAGGCATTTCTGTGTTGTAGCTTTCTAAATGCATTGTATGAGGAGGAACTTTATGCTTTTCTGAAGTTTTAATTGTTTTCTGTATTTTTTTTTAATATGGAATGGAATGAGAATGGTAACATCATATGAAATAATGAATATCCTTTCTAACTTTTGAAGGGAAATGGATTTTATAAAAGAAACAAAGAAAGGATACATTAATAGTAAAGTGTATGGAAATTAACATAATGAGATAAAAGTAGACTAAATGTAACAATTATATGAGCTGTATTATTTTCATTTATGATGGAATGTTATAGCATCTTTTTACTGACTGTTAGTATGCCTATTGATCATTCTTTAAAAAAGAACATTGACATAAGCTTTTAAAACCATGCCACATTTTTCTGTGCCTTTTAGGGAACAGGATTCCCAGATACTTAAGTATAATTTTGCTAAGCAGAGACAAAAGGAAAGGTGTCAGAACTGAATCCATAATATGTAATATTTACTTACATTAAAATGCAGTAGGGGCTTTTTTAACCTACAGGTCAAACAAAGTATGTTTGGGCCAAATGCAATTAAAGACAGCTAGCTAGCCCACTGAACACTCTCCCTGTTTCAGCTGCTGCAATTTCTGTCTTATCGCATAAGTCTGCTTCTGCATCCTGGTTTGGACTGGGATGATCCCATGGATTATTATCCTGATTCTTCCACCAGTCCTTGCATGGATTGGATTTTTGGGGTTGTTAATCAGTTCAAATTGCTAGTGCTGACCTTCTGGTCTATCCATGCAGGGAGCTCCAGTTTTTTGAATAACTTGATTACAATTCATGTTCCTGTACACTTGGCTTCATTGTGCCATCAGCATCACTTAGTTCTTCCTCTTGTCAGAAGGGCCACTTGACATTTTGCTCCTACTCTTTAGAATCGACACCCCTTTGAATTACGTTTGGAGTCTGTCTCCCAAGGCTTAAAAAGGCCTTCTCTTTTTTTCAGGACCTTTATGAAGCTCAAGGAACTTTCCTTTTCAATGGCAGTGTGCAATGCCATCTTAAATTACAGTAGTGTTTGGGTTAGATAATATTTTTAAATTGATTATTATACTGTTATACGTTGATACTAGTTTATACTGCATGGTAATATTTATTGTTTTGCTTGTATTCTGCTTAGGTACAAGTGGTTACCAAATAAAAATACATTTCTTCCTCCTCCTCCTTTGTGTTCCAAAACAGGAGTGTTCAGAAATAATCAGACAGCCTCTCTTGATCTTTCTTTTGTTCACCTGAAAATTGCTGGCCAGAACCATATGAACCTTTTGTATTGTTTTCTAAAATTACAACTGGTCTTACAGCCTCATGATTTCATGAGCACTTTTGCTGCCATGTGCTCTGTTTGTCCATCTCTGCACTTCCTCTTCCACTAAATCTTATCTAATAAGGTCAAAGAAAGATTTTCTATCTCCCTTTTGGAATTACTCTGATTATGAGGATACTCACATTTTTAGATGGATAATAAGGAAGAATGATATAATTCTTTCTTTTGGTTTTTATTCCTTTGGTTTATATTTCTTTCTTTCTAGCCTGGCTGTTTCATATCTACTACCTCACCTCCTCTTCCTTTTTCCTCTGAAATATAACTTCCTTTGACTTCTTGTCCTCTCACTTTTAATACTTTCTCTTCCCCCTCCTTTTTTGCAGTTTCAGTAATTAACCTATTAATTGCCTTTTGTATTATTATTATTATTTACCAAAAAAGCATTTCCTAGAGAAGCTCCCTGTTGCTCCTCCCATGTTCCTTTCAGAGGTACAGAAGTATATTTTTGAAGCGATGCACGTTGTCTCCTGTTGGACAAATGTGCATGTTTTTGGACTGTCTATACCATACTGACCTCAGTCTGCCCTTTGCAAGAACAGTGTTGGAGAAAGCAAATGCATGTGTGAATGTTCCTGAGAGCAAGGATTAGTGGTGCAGTTTTGTAAATTTATCAGAAAAAAGATTGATTTAGGGAAAAACCTGAAAGGGATGGGCAAAGCCTAGCTAAATTCTATCTGGAAGAGAATAATTGAATAAAGAGGCTCCATGAATGCATGGCGTGGGAACAAAGACAAAAGGAAGATCCCAAGATTAGCAATTTCATAGTGAGAGAACAGGCTGAATAAAAAACAAAGAGAGAACACAGACTAAATCCCTTTTTATCTATATTCTACCCTTACTTGTCAATAGGCTGTGAGGTGCTGAAGAGTCAGGGTAGATTAATCTACATCTTCACCAGCTATTTGTGTTATGGAAAGGCTTATTCTCGAGAGATGGAAAACTAGCTTTCAAATACGTTTGCATGCAGAAAGTATGGAAATGCCAGGGGCAGGGGGTGGGGAGAGGAGGAGCAAAATTTGATCAAGGAAGTATGTGATGTTGGGAATGGAATTATCAATCTGGAATCACTTTTCTCGGTAATATAAACGTTTGAAGGGATTATCTGCAGCCTTTAGTGGAACATATACTGAATGCTGGGGGGGTGGCATAATCTGTAGAGAGGCTCACTTACTTGAAATATATGTTTTTCAATTTTTTTTTGTCCTTTTTCAGTATTTATTTTATTTATTTCTATTTCATATTTGTCACTGCCCATCTCACTGTGGGGTGGCTCTGTCTTCCAGATCTTCTGATTCTATTTTAAAATGTGCTGGGATGCATATAAATAGTTTGGGCTGTTTATGGATACTGAGGTGCTATGAGACAGGTTTGTCTCGCTATTTCCAAGACTATAAAGCTTGCAGAAAAGCAACATTCAATCAAATATTCCATGGTCATCAATTAGTGCCTTGTCCTGCCCTCTCGATTTTACATCTAGAGAAATATCCATTCCCTTTTTTAAAAAACAGTTAAGAGATATTAAATTGCTGGCATTTTCTGTGTTTGCCATAGAGACACACACTCCTTGTATTCTGCATTAAAATATGTGCATTTTAATGTGTAGTGTAAAGTCCAGAATTGTCTCCTTGAGTTAATTAGTTTTTAGTTTTACTTTATACTTATGATGGTGTTTGGAATGGAGCATTGGGTTTGGTTGGTCTTTATCAGCCTGGGATCATCTGGATGTAGTGCTTGGTAGAAAGATTCTTATAAACGCATCTAATCATGCTAACTTTGGTTATAGAGTGCATTGCATTTTCCATATGTTCTGCTCCATTACTGCTGGGCTTCATCCACAAATGCTTGCTTCATTAGATATTCATATTCATTGGATATTGTACCCTGGATCCATATGTTGCCTCTCCTACATTCTCTTTGTGCCCAAGCCCTGTACAAGTACCAGAATTTGTCTCGGGTAGCAGTTCTGCCTGCATGGGATTGGATTTCATGATATTTAGAAGCTTCTTCAGATGAGAAAAAAATCCATAGTTCATTTCCTGGTTGAGGCTGGTATATATAAACATGACCAGCTGACCTATAGCAGATGCACATCACAAGGTGGTGACTTTGACTTATAAATCCATGTATTTTTATGCATTTGTTTGTTTGTTTTTTACTGACACAGTTGTGAGACTCTTGGCATGTACAGAAACGTCCATGGTAGAAAATTAAAGTCCATTGTACAAAAAAAAAAATGAAAATCACACAAACATAAAGAGCACACAAGGAGCAAATTCAAAAGATATTGTCATAGTAACTGAGTTAAAACTAAGTTTAAAAATCCCTCCAGAAGAGCTCCATCTTCACTTGCTTCTAGAAGATCATTGGTAGGGCAAGTCAGAATTCTAGGGCTTTTCCTACCTTATTATTTTTTAATGAGCTGTTATAGCATTGTGTCTAAGAATATAAGATGTGACAACCCTACTTCAGATATAACTTTACTAATTAACTCATTAGATAGCTCTTGGGCAACTCACTACTCTCTCAGAATCAACTCTGGATATAGGAATAATTATAATGGTCTGTCTTAAGAGTCTTTCCTCATTACCAGTCCTTAGTCCTTGTATCAGTTCAGTATTACTTCTTTCCTAGTTAGTAATATGCTGTATTGACTCTCCTTGCTGTACTGACTAACCAAAATGTATTGTTCTCTTTGGTGGACAGATGGGATGAGTCCATTTTGAAAGTGCTCATTTGCTGAAGAATAGTAATGGCATGCATTTTCTGCCCTCTCCTAAAATATAGACACCTCCATGAGAATCTACCAGTAATTGAGCAAGGTTGGGCCAGTCCCTGAAACTCAGTCTCATTTACATACCATGGTGCTGTAGAAGGGCAGAGAAAATAGAAAAGTGATATTCAGAGGGTTTAAATGAATTATTTTTATGGTCAGGGATATGAGGGAATCTTATATCATTTAAGAGCTCCATGGTGACTCATTAGGATTCAATTCCAAGTCCTTTCCCCATAGTTTTTATAAGATTTTCATGAGAATTGTTATATTTGATATACATGTTTTATAGAATGTGGAATAATTGATAACATTTTTGATACCATTCTTCAAATACTGTTCAAATTCTGTTGATTTTTTTTTCTTAATAAACATTCATGAACTTAAGAAGACAGCACTCCTGATATCTGAGAACAGGTTGGAACTTGTGACCAGTTCTTCAGGAAGAACTGGGAATTATAGTTCTTATTAATAATAATGTCTCCTGTCCAATTCCAGTATGGATCATATTTAAAACTTGAGGCAATCAAGAAATGGGAGATGGGTAATATTGGAGGCTAGAAATTGAATTTACCTTTTCTGAACATATAAATGGAGGACTAGTTTTAAATCTAAATTGTGATAGTAGACAATTTATTTCTTAATATCAGGGAAGGATATTATTTATAAGATTGCATTGTATTATTTATACTAGTTTTATACTGCCTTGCAAGAACTAGCATATGGCAGTAAATTGGAAGGAGTTTGGTAACACCTTTTCAGACTAACAATTCTTTATTATTTGTGAACTATGTCTCACTTCACTAGATGCACAGAGTAGTTAAACCAATGTAAATTGGAATGAGGCTAGGGATGGAGAGAAAGGGTGTTTATGCAGATATAAATTACATGTGAGACAGATTACAAGTACCTCATCAATTAGCAATTGCAACGTGTTAAAAACCCATGTTTGTTAAGACATTCTGAAATGGCCTGAAACTTTTTGATGTGAGTTTCACAATATCTTGCTCAGTAGTGCTGGTGTAGTTTAATTGTAGTTTAATTGTTTAAAAACACCTACATTGAGATCTATAATCTCCACCCTTTGGAACATCTTGCCCCCGGGGGTGAGACAGGCCCCCTCACTCCAGGCCTTTCGGAGGGAGTTGAAGACCTGGCTCTGCCATCTGGCCTGGGGCGGGGAGGGAGGATATCAGAAATGGGGTTGGCTGGCCCCTTAGCGGCCTGGTGGGGCCCTATTGCCCTCTTGGAGTTTTTAGCTTTTTACCTTTGTAAATTTCTAGTTTTATAATGTGTATAATTTTTAAACTTTTTAAATTTAATTGTGATTTTAGTGATTGTAAGCCGCCCAGAGTCCCCCATTGTAGGGGAGATGGGCAGGGACAAATCAAATCAAATCAAATAAATAAATAAATAAATAATCAGTGTCCTGGCAGGTTAGAATTTTCTGATACTACTTTGCCTTATTTTGAGTCCTGATGTCAAACTCCCTGTAACAAACCCAGATGTTTACTTTCCCCCACATTTACACCAGCTGTACCATCACAGGCCCCAACAACTTCACAACAAAATTAGAGATGCCTTCATATGTTTTTCCTCTAAAATGATATATGCCATCATTTGCCATCAATGCCTTTCTAGATTCTAAGTTGAACGAACAGGCCAGACTTTGTACAAATAATTAAGGGGCACAAATTTGACATTATGTATATAAAGTTCTACCAGTTTCCATGGTATGGAACCCATTTATGGGTTACTTTTATTTTAAATTCATTCTCCAAAAATGTTAAAAAATATTAAATGTTAATTTAAAAAAATGAGTTTCATATTTCAGTTAGTTCTAACTTTAGTTACAATTCATGAAATTGACATTGTTGTGTCAGATAATAATAGTCTATAATGCAAGTTGAAACTCTTGTTTTCAAACTGTGTATTACTTTGCTAACCTTATGCCCACCATAATGGATGTGATAGCTTAATTCAGGCCTGCAAAATTTGTAACTTTCTGAGCTGAAATAATCAACCAACTATATATTGTGTATTACTAACAAAGAAGGAGAAGAAAAGAAATATTCATAAATTATCATGAATGTTCCAGGTTGTAAGGCAGGGGTAGGCAACTTGAAGCCTTAGGACTGCAGGTGGCCCTTGCCTAATTTCATGTGATTTTCAGTTTAATATCAATTCTGGCATGAACAATTGACAATGACTCTTGCATAGGAAGAAGACAAAGAGAACTTACATACATGCATATCCATCTTGTTGTTCCCTTCTGGAATAAGCAACATTATGCAATGTGCAGAAAGTGTAAGAAACAGTAATCAAAAGAAATTAAAGGCAGGAGATAAAAGAAAAAAAATCTGATTAAAACTAGTTTAAACCAACACCATTCACTATACTTCAGTACTGTTATATCCTTCCAGCCATTCTTGAATCCATGTATGTATGTGGATTCATACACTGCCTTTCTTCTATAAAATTCTGATCTCTCTTTTTTATGATCATATATGCTCTATCCAACCATGATTTTTTACTCCTCCCCCTCCTCTTGACCTACTCACTCCTTAAATATTTGTTTTATTATTCTGTCCTCCTTCATTTTCTGTAGATGAGCAGATCACTTCATTGGCTATGCTTTTATTGTTTTCTGCCTTTAATGTTGTAAGCTGTCCATAGTTGGATGGCCTCTAAACTGCATAAACAAGCAAACAAACAAATATACTTATTTTGCATTGGTCTGTCATTTTGTATTCAGTTCACATTCATTTATCCCCCAATCATTTTTGACCCTATCTCTTCCTGTTTTTCCATATATAATTCAATTCTCACTATATTCAACTTACATGTTTCGCATGATATACCCAGTTCTCACTTCCATATAGCAAAGTGGGCAGAAGCACAGCATTTTATCTACCTTTAAAAATCCTAACTGTTCTTTGCCTTCTTTTTTCTACAGTATTTCCCGTCTTCATTTTTTGAGCATGAATTTATATGCAGTTTTATTTATTTATTTGTCAAATTTATATGGTTGCCCATCTAACATGAAGTGATATGAAGTTTTATCTCAAGCTCCTTTTTCATTTCAGTATTCCATGGAATATATTTTTTCATACTTCCAAATAGCATTTTGTCTGAGTTGTGTCCATTCTTGGAATGGAAGGCTGTTCCTGACTGTTTCTTTATTAATTACTGTCATTCATTACTATTCATGATTGTCACTCATGCTCTTCTTACTTCAAATCTGGACAGTTGCAACTCTGTTTACATTGGGCTGCCCCTGAAGTTCAGTTAGAAGTGGCAGATGATTCAAAATGCAGTTATTGGCATTTGTGGTATTGCCTATGTGACATCTCTCCTCAGGAGCTGCATTGATATTTCCAGGTGCCATTCAAAATGTTGGTGATTTCATTCATTCATTCATTCATTCATTCATTCATTCATCACATTTATATAGCCACCCATCTCATGTGACTCTGGGCGGCATACAATAAAAAGAGACCATAAAAAACAAACATTAAACATACCATAATAAAAAAATTAATATTAAATAAAAACACTAGGAGAGAGCATCTTGATATTATGTACAGTGTAGCCATCTCATCGGTTCTCTATTTCCCTGAGATCCCCAAGTCTGCTGACATAGCCACATTTTAAAGGACTTCTGGAAGGTTGGTAGAGATGGGGCCAGTCTTTAAAATCCTGTATGGTTAAAAGCCCAAATGTCTCTGTTCTGGGTAGATCTCTGGGTAGATCAAGAAGAAAAGACATATTAAGAGTCATACCTGCAAAATGTGGACATCATGAATCCAATACATTCTTATACATGAGCCATCTCAGCGATGGCCCCTTTTCTGGAACAACCTCCCTTGAGGCATATGATCAACCTCCCTGCTATACTTCCAAAAAGCCATACCTGGCTGTTTTGGAGGGCTTTGTAGAGTGGGATGGAGGAATAATCTTAACCCTGGTGCTGTTGATTGATGGATGGTGAAAGTTTGTAAATTGCTCAAATTCTTTGGATTGTAGCAGCACAGCAGTCTGAGTAAATAAATGCAACACACTTCTGTGGCATCCTGTAACATTCCCGTTTCAAGCAGTTACTACATTTCTTTCTTTATGTCCTCTTTCCATTCATTCTGTGGCAGATTAATACCTTTTTATACAGGTCTGGTACTTCTCTTTTTGCAGTCATTTTACTTTCACTATTTCTTTCACTTTTTCCATTCTTTTCCATGTTGATTGTTTCTGAAAATTTACTTTTTACCCCACCAAATAATGGTCTGTCCTGCATTCACAACTTCTCATCATTCTTATATCCTTCACTAATTCTCTGAGTCTTTCATCATAAACAATCACATCAATTATGCTTTTCAATTCTCTCCTTTGCCATGACAGAAAAAGAAGAACCAAAAATAGTTAATATTAAGTAGGAATACATGGCATGGATAGGTCTAGTTATAAAGCTACAATCCCAAAATTCTCATCAGCCTGCTGGCAGCTTTGGCCTGCTTTCTTTTGCTAGAACTTCTGATAAGCTTAGGTGTCATATCATAGCATACAAATTAATTCTGGCTGAGTTAGCAGAACAGGAATTCAATATGATTCCTGTAACAGATGTAGCATGGCAATAAAAATTACAGGGTGACATTCACATCTAATTTGATATCAGTGGATTAAGTTTCTTGAAATAGAATAACCCCTTTTAACTTGAGTTGATATGCATCAGGTTGATTGGAAATAGTATGCCTTGGCTGCTGGAGGAAAACTCATTTTAATGAATTAATACATTATTGAACCTTAAATGTAGTTTTTGTATTACACTGGATTTTTAAAATAATTTTTATTAAAGATTTTCACATAAATAAAACATGAATTATATAGAGTGAAATTAAGAAAGAAAGAGAAATAAAAGATAAAAGAAGTAGAAAAGACAGTGGAGGTAGAAAAAAAAGAAAAGATATATAAAGAAGCGATCCTTCTCTGTACTTCCGATCTTCTTTACAGCAGTGCAAACAAATTAATTATCCCTCCTCCCTCTTTAAGATTACAGCATGGTTTTCTTCTTCCCATATTCAACCCTTTTTGATCAGCAAATCCATAAATAACCAATTCATTTTTTTCCATTTTCAGCAAAAAGCCCATAAGAAGTTTCCTGTCTTCCAAAGTACTTGTCTTATCCCTGATCAAACAGGTCAATTTTGACATTTCCACAAGTTCTGCCATCTTCACGATCCATTCCTTTGTTGTGGGTATTTCAGCATTTTCCCATCTTTGTGCATATAATGGTCTTGCTGCAGTTACCATATACAAATAATCTTCCCTAAATTTTATTTAATTGGCTATCCATGTCCTAGTATTACATTGGAATTTTTGATGTTTCTTTCAGTAGTGTGCTCCCAGCCATCCTAATCCAAGGCATGGGGAAAAGCCAAGCTTTTAAAGATCACCTGAAGGCAGACAAGGCGGAGGCTATAAAATCTCCAGCGAATAACTGGATATAGTAACCTAAAATAACCTGTTTGTTTAATGTTACAATAATAAAATAACAAGAATAAGAAAAGTATAATCTTCCAATGGAATATACCAAATTACACTTCTCCTCTATGGAACATAGAAAAATCATTTAAACTGGGAATTATGTTATATGTTTAATTGATTCTTGATTAAATTCTTTTCCAAAAGTATCTTGCTTTTGTTTGTAAAGGGTAGAAAGGTACAGATTAAACATAAGCCTTTGATCAAAACTGTATTAGTCTTTCAGGTTTCTCAATACAGAGGACTTTGCAAAAGCACCTGACCAATTATCCCAGTTGCATCAAAACCCAGGACTATGGCATTTTAGGATTTTTTTTTCCAGAACATGGTTAAAAGAACCACAGTCAAGGTACTGAAACAGAGTAAAAGTTTAGTTCCCTAATTCCTTTAAAAATGCTAGCTTGATAGATCTGCTGGAACAATGTGACTATTTATTGACATATTGCACAATATTTTGTCTGGAAAGTGCTGTGCGGGGTGCATATCTTTGTTCACTTTAGCAGTCCTTCATATGCCAGTGTTCGTTTTTGGTTTTGTAAGAACTCCTGCCATCTCCTCTTATTATGGTGACACTCGAGGCCTGCGGCTGTCGGTGAGACATTCTGTCATCTGAAGACAGGATGATGGGTTTTTTTTTATACTACAGTAATGTAAAACTGTTCTGCTTTAAGAGCTGCTGAAAATATCCTACATTGTAGAGAAGAGGTTTTGAGGGCTATCCCTCACATGTTAGCAAATCAGCTGTAGGCACATACTAGGTTTCCCAAAAGCAAATTCAGTTAGTTTAATGACTTTCACAATAGTTGTCATATATTCTCAGCTGTTAATTAAAATTTACACAATTTTTTGTGTGCTCAGAGTTTTCATATTGAAATATACAAGTTTGATGAGGAATATTTTTGGTAAACAAAAATCACATTTCTCTGTACTGAACACTGTGCAAGAGCTTTCAAAGGTTGATCTTAAACTTCCCCGATTGTGTACTTCAAATTTGTGCTGGACAGAGCAATTCTGTGGCATTTTTTCTATCAATTCTCATTCAGTTTAATGAAAGAGTTTGCTTTAGAAATTATATCAAAGGAGAAGAGTGTTTGGCTGGTATGCCAGCTGAGGCCTATCTAGTATACTAGGACTTTGCAGTGGTAATTCGTGTCTTACCAGTTGTGGGAACAAGCAGAGAGATTTAAAGTATGTAAGTGGAATATTCCTAAAGTTTAAGATCATTCTAATCGGGCTAGGGATTTTAGATAAGATTGTACAAACAAGCTCCTTGATTTAGCTTTTTCCTCTGTGGGCAATATTAATAGTATAACATATTAATATTTCATGGAGAAAATCTATGTGGTCGCTAGGAATTGAAAACAACTTGATGGCACATCAATACTAATACTAGTATATTAATAGTATAGTATAGTTTGCTAATATGATTTCTCTGCACATTTAATATAATATAGAGTCACTTTTATGTGAGATGAGCGGCTATACAAATATGATAAATAAATAAATAAATAAAATAATGGTATCTCTGAGCCAAAGAGTTGAAATTCCTGGAATATTAAAAAAAACGATAACACATACTGAATCCCTTTTTGGGGTATAACAGCTACAAAGAATGTTAACCTAAAATACATGTTTTAATGTTAATATTAAATAGCTATATGACACACTTTATTCCCTTCAACTGAGAGAGGGGAGTAGAAAGTTACATAGTCATAACATTTCCAGAGAGGATAGAGTGAATGCCATAGAGTTTTCATTATTGGTTATGAAATCTGTCCAATTTCTGTTATTACCTTCTCCCTCTAGCTGTGCAGGTTAGATTGAAGCAAGCTATCATTACATGCCAAATTTGATTGACAGATTACAATCTGCATACCTGGAACTTTTCATCTAACGATAAAAAGTCTTAACAATTTTTCCAAGCTGTGTCATATATTGCAAGATTCAGTTGGGACTCAACAGTTTTTGGAGAATCAAAAAAATGGGCTTTTAGATAGTAGAATCATGATCACATTACATCATGACTTTGGTATTACTGAGAAACAGTTTCAAGGTAATCATAGAAAATATAGGTGGAATTGACAATAAAACTGAAAATAAAAACTAAAAGGCCTAATTTTATTGAGATCTACTGTTCTGTATATATTACACTCCTTTATCAGGAATTTCCCACCACAGGTCCTGCTATGCTGCCTCTTTGTGGCAGGATGAGCAAAAAACAGTGGGAGAATACATCAAGGGTATATATTCCCAGCAGGGTCACCCAAGGCATGAAGGTTGTTCCAGATGCTCAGCTACAACAAGTAGGTCCCTGTATTGGGCAGCAATGATATAGGAAAATGCTGGAGGTGAATGATCACTTTAGTAACAACAGCGAAAGCATAATTTCATCTGTGCAGGAGAAGGCAGTGGTAAACCACACCTGCATTTTACCAAGAAAACCACATGAATAGACGTTATGAATAGGAATGGACTGGAATGTGACACTTTCAGTCAGAAGATCATAATGTTTACTACTAAGGACACAAAAAACAAAGAACAGGAGTCAGAGTCAGGAAGGATATAGCAAAAGCAGTACTTGTGGACAATGCAATCAGTTGCCAAATAATATGAATTAGATTTCATGGACAATCCTTTAATATGATGATTACTGTAGTTTATGAAAAAGAAGAGGAGGTTGATGAATTTTGTGATCACATTCAATCTGAAATTGAAAGAACATGAACACAAGATGTGCTGCATGTTGTGGCTGGGGACTGGAACACCGATGCTGAAAGTAATAAAGAAGAAAACATAGTTGGCCTAGGAAACAGAAATAAAGCAGGAGAATGGCTTAATTTTTGCCAATCCAATGATTTCTTCATTCCTAACATAGTGTTCAAACAACCAAAATAAAGCTTATATTATCACTATACATCACTAGAAGGAGTACCCAGAAATCAAATTGTCTATATTATTGGCACAGGGAGGTGGAAGAGCTTAATGCATGTTTCTGCACCTGTTATGTCTTGATGGCTTCTGGATGGCTTCTCCAACATCATCTACATGGTTCCCTTTACTAGCAGTGTCATTGGTTAATCCAAGTCATATGAGAAATCTCTCTTTTGTAAGAAACTGAAATAAGTTTTAAAGTAGTTTATTATATAATATTGATGTCTACCATCCAGATAGATAAAACAAGAAATGTTATTTTATTGGAGGAAGTGGTTTTTATTACCTTGTGTCTTCCTGTTTGCACTCTTCAGATATACTTTTATAATGTCTTAAAATTATATATTTTTTGTTGATGGATGAGGCTCAGCTCAAAAAGGAACTGACAATTATAAGCAATATTTAAATGTTATTGAAAAAAGTCTGTTTTTCTGACAAGTTTAATACTATTTGTAATTGGCATCTCTAACTGTCAGCTTCTCATATCAGCAGTATCCCCATATAAGCAATAGATGCCTTTTACCTGCAGCTGTTGGGCCTTTGTACTGCTGGTTCTAGAAATGTCAACAGGAACAATAGGAGCCCCATCTTTTTTCTTTCTCTTTCTTCCACCTCCCTTACATCACTTCCCTCCTGATGCTTGGAAACCTGCTGGGTGCCCCTGGGAAAATTACATGTTCCAGGATCCCTGGTGCCTAGAAAGCTACTACAGCTGCCTTCTAAGAACAAGGGAGGCAGAGATGGATGGGAGGGGGAAGACAGAGAGAAGAGAAGGCAGGAACAAGCCTCTCTCCTTGTTCTGCTGCAGGAAAAGCCAAAACCATATAAAAATGAATATCTGGGAAAATAAAAGTAATTCACAAATCATTCATTTTCTTTAATGTTGTCTCATATTACATTTTAATCTCAAAATAATATGTCCCGAATAGTTGATTATAAAATACATCATCACTTTTTTGTACTGCTGGGTGCTACTTCATTTATCTGTGTCCAGTTCTTTTAAAGTATAGTTACAAATTGCTTTATTCAGTATCATCACATTTATAATATCTGAAGAACTTCTTCAACATTTTTAAATTTAAAGTAAGTGATCTGTGGAGTCCTTGGGGTCCTCTGAGCTTGGTTGTTTTCTTGCAACTGTTTCGTTACGCAGCTAGGTAACATTTTCAACGCTAGAATGCAGTAGAGTTTGCTCTCTGTTTATATATAGTGGCATGCCCTGCCAGTGTTGGTGAGGGTGTGGTCTTCTTTTCCTTTGGTAGTTCCTTGATTAGGGTATTCTTT
The DNA here is from genome assembly GCA_030867105.1 of Liasis olivaceus. NCBI lineage: Eukaryota > Metazoa > Chordata > Lepidosauria > Squamata > Pythonidae > Liasis > Liasis olivaceus. The sequence goes on from CM061349.1 coordinate 79,127,763, forward strand.
ACTGCTTGCTTGCTTGTTTGTCTGGTGTTAATCTTGGTGTTAATCTCTGCTTATCTGGGTGATGATTGCCGGCAAGGAGAAGTTCTGGTCTTTTTGTTTCCTTTTTATTGTCTCTTGTAAATAGTGTGTGGATGTTGTTTTTCTCTATGTGTCTGTTGATGGCTGCCTTGTCTGAATACCAAGCTTCCAGGAATTCCCTTGCATTGTTGGATTTAGCTTGGTCTAAGATGCTGACAGTTTTCCAGTCGAAACCATAGTTAAGTCTGTCCATGCCGTTGCGAGATTAAGGAGTTTTCATGATGTCTTCTGACTGCTAGTTGGTGTTCATGGATGCACTCTGCTAGCCTTCTGCCTGTCTGTCCTACATAGTGGTTGTTACAGTCCTTACACTGTATGTTGTAGATGACTCCTGTTTTTTTCTTCTTGGGATACTGGATTTTTGGTTTACTTAAGGAGTTTTGGAGGGCTTTAGTTAGTTTGTATGCTACAGAGATGCCATGTGGCTATAATAGTCTGTTGATTGTTTCTGAGATGTTTCTGATGTATGGCAGTGTTATACACATAGCTTGTGTAAGTTGTGTTGTAGTAGGTTGAGTGGTCAGGTACTTTCTGATAAATTGTGTGGATATCCATTTTGTTGGAAGATGTATAGGAGGTCTGTTTCCTTTTTCTGCTATTCTGGATTGGTGCAGTGCATTTGCGCTTGTTTGAATAATGTTCTTACACACCTGCCTTATGGGAGGTTGGGTTGTTACTTTGGTAATGGAGTACTTGGTTAGTGTGGGTTGTTTTCCGAGCTGAGGCAGTTTGAACTACAGAATGATGTACTTTGGGGCATTAACCTACATTTTTGTTGTTATTTAGAGACTGTCCTTGATACCAAGCAATTATATTTTTTCCTTTTTGGCAAATTACTTTCTAGACATGTTTCAGAACTTTAAGAAAATAAGCTGATTAGACAGATTTGGGCTGGTGATGATGAGAAGATGCACTCATCATGGCCATGAAACATCCCCCTTTAGCAATATTAGAAGCCAGGCTGGGAAATTTCTGTGGTGGTTGGAAAAGGAATTGCAAAATCAGATCACCTTTCTCTAGGTTAGGAGCTTATTTTCCGAAGGGAAATACTTAATCTGGTGATAGCCTAAATGTTATAAAGTATTTTACTTAAATGGATTGCACTGTTACTTAAGCATTCAGTTCATGAGGACACTTCCTCATTTACATAGACTCCTCCTGTTTGAACTGTGCTGCTCCCATTGCTGAGGTTTGCTAGGCTTCAGCTATGAGGCCAGAAAGTGATGTTCTTGCAAATCTATTGTGAGACAGTTTCAGTACATTACTGGTGGATTCTCCAGCTTCCCTTCCCTTCCTGCCCAGCATTACTTACCAGCAGGAAAAAACAACCTCCACTCGCTCTCCATAACATGTGATGAGGCAAAGTTCAGGACCCTGAGCATTGCCTCTTCCACACTCCTCCTATTCCCCATGGACCAGTCAGATGGATGGATAGATGGATGGATATATGAGCTCTTAGTAGGGATGGAACTCATACAGAGATCAACAGCTCCCTAACACTTCGTCCCATTCTTATATGAGTTTTTTTCTTTGACACAGGACTAAAACCATCAGTTCCCTGGGAGATTAATAGCCTTGTGGCAAAACAACCACAACAAAATAATCTGTCAGTCAAAACAGAGTCCACACACAGATCAGTAGACCTCTTTCCTACTTAATCCTACTTTCCTCATACGCCCACTGACTTCTCCTCTGGAATTTTGTTGCCATTATTGATTTTTCCCTGCCAAGAACAAAACAAAACTCAGCTACTACTGACAGGTGTACTTTGTACAAGTCAAGTGTCTAGTCTCTCTTGTAGTTCAAGCCAAAATGAACACAGAGATCAGTGCCCAGCAACAGGACGAGATTTATATTGTTATGATAAAAAAATCAGCCTTCTGTGAGACTTCATGAAAGGCAGATTGATAGATCTTCTTCCCTCTTTATGCAACTCTCTTTATTCTCCCTGGCCTCTTAGTCAGGGTTTTTTGTTTGTTTGTTTTTGCTTTTGAAACAAGACTATGAAACTTCTGGGAGACCAGCATTCATTCAGTCTTCCAGGAGGTTGATATTCCCCTGCTAACAATTACAAAAGGCTGTGGAAGCCCGGTGACTGGTCAATCTTGCCACCCAAGATTATAGAGGACAGTGACCAGAAGGAAAAAAGGCATGCCCACAGCAGACTTAAATGGTCAGTAGGAACTGGACGAATCCCTGCCCCTAACTACCTCATCACCAGCTAATCACTGTAGTGTCATAGCTTGTTTGTAGAGCAAGACTTACATATATCAGAAAAACACACTTTAGTAGCAGAACAACTAAAAATGACTTCAGGCTATCTCTGCAGTGGGATAGGAGTGAGATGAAGATGACAATATTTCCCTTAAAAACAGCAAGCTAACTTTGTGCCATGGTAAGTGGAATATGAGGATGAGGAACAAGTCTGTGTTGTACTAACGTTGAGTAGTGATAAACACCCCTTCACTGCATGTGTTCAAGCAGAATTTAGCAATCTGCTGGGGGTACTTTAGAGAGTATTCTTACACCAAGCAGGAGGTTAAACTCTGTGGCCTAAATTATATCTTCTAGCTCTCTGGTTCTATAAGTAACAAACAATTTGAATTTTACTGTTGGATGTAATAGGGCCACTTTCAGTGTATATAAATGAGAGAACTGCATCCAAACAAAGGCCCAGACAGTACCCATGAACCATGGGGACCAATTCTTTGTGTTCTGTTTTATTTTCTACTTTTGATAGAATGTGGGTTTGACTTAAGAGAAGGGGCAGGAGACTCCCAGATCGTTCCAAAAAAAAAAGATACCTGAGTCCTGGGAAAGTAGAAAACATAAGAAACTCAAAACAATTCTGCCTTGATTATGTTACCTATTAGTTGAAGTAGAGAGGGACTCTGATGGGCTTTCAAGATTCTGTTACAATACCCTAACCACATTAAAATCTATCCCAAGACTCTTAGCAACTCCTAGCAACTCCTAGCAACTCCTGTTTCTTGACCTTGCCTACCTCAAAAGGCTGACACTACTAGTGGTTTTACTTTACTTTTTTGTAGTCATGTTATATTCTGTGGTTGACAGTTTGGCAAAGTAATTAGACTAAGAAAACACATCTGCATCAGTCCTAAAAGTGAATGAGGCATCCTGGGTACATGTGCATTTTTCTGTCCTGCTACCTGAAGTGCATATTCCCAAAGGTTGTTAAAAGCTTACAGCTTAAACAGAAAAAAAAGAGGAAAAAATCCTAGAAAAATTAACATGCTAATATAAATCACCTAAATATATTTCAATATTCGTTTAATCATGTAATAACAATGTAGCAAATTGTGCATTAAAAATTATCTATTCTTGTAAAACATTATGAAATCTCTGCCAAAGGAAAGTATATCATTTTTTGATTAGTAAGAAAAAAATAGCTTTTTCCAAAATGGATAAATTACACATTTCTTGAATCAAGTATTTGTTCCTGCTTATTTTTTTCTCTTTTTGTTTGTTTTGGTATTATAATTTCTTAGTTAATTTGTTGGATATTACTGTTTTTAAAATTTCTTTTTGTGTACTATTTTTTTCTGTACTTCTGTTTTTAAAATTTCATTTTTAAAAAATAACCTTACAGCTTGACATAATTGGTACCTGACGAGGACAGAAAAACAAATTGCCAACCATTTATTTCTATGATTATGTATGGTGTTTAGATGAATTTAAATGCTTCTTCCAGGTAGGGTAAAATGATGAAAAATGGTTCTATCCATGCGTGGTTGTCAACTAGCCACTCTTATATGATATAACTTATCATAATATATGTACTTTAAGAGAATGTAGCATTTTGACTGCTGCTTGATGTTATGTTCTACCTGTGAATGAACGATAATGGAATGGAGGAGTTGGAAGAGACCTTCCTGTCCAATTCCCTGCCTAGTTCAGGAATCCACTACTACATTATCCCCAACAGATAGCCATCCAGCCTCTTTTTAAATACAGCAAAGGTGAACCCAAGGCAGTTTTTCCCACTGTTGAATAGCTCTTATTGCCCGGATGTTTGTTTATTTTGGATGGATGAATGAATGAATGAATGAATATATACACACACACACACACACACATACACACACACACATACATATACACACACAACCAAAATGTACTTCCTTGTAATTTGAACACATTCTTTCTTGTCCTGTCTCCTGGAACAAACCTGAACAGTTTTGTCCCATCTTCTCCATGGCAGCTGTTTGAATGGACTGCTGTTTTTGAATAAGTTATTATTCAAAATAAATATTTGTTATTTTGAATAAATAGTACTTTCAATCCTTGCATTGCACTGATGTATTTTGACCCACCGGAGTTCAATAATGCTTATTAAATCATATCTGTTTTCCTACTTTAAGACTTCTAATTCTTCTTGTTGGTTCTCCATACTCTACATTCCTATAGAGGCACATGGCTTGATCTATACCTTCCTGTATTTATGTGCTCATTATTGTGTGCCTTCATATCCTGCATATTCTTCCCAGTTCTAGTGAGATGCAGCCCGCCACTTGCCAGGAGTCCCCTCATTTCAGAAACCCATCCCATTTTCAAGGAATCCACCCATTCCCATTGGCACCATCTCTGCAGCCAGTTATTCATTTCTAGTATTCTTTCTCCTCCTGGACCATATCCTTTAACAGGGAGGAATGAAGAAAGCCTCCTGCTCCTTCACCTTCCCTCCTGGTCTTTTGTCTTCAGGGTTGCGTCTGGGTGTACTATTTATTCCCACATAGATTAGTAGAAAGGAATGTTTGTCAGTGGGCTGAAAGAGACTTGGGAGTGTTTACATAGCATCGTGAATTTGCGTGCCAGAATATCAACGTGCATTTTTCATACTTCACTCCTTTTATAAATGGAGTCTTTCATAATGTCAGCCCCATTAGGTACACCAGGCTGGGAAATCAACTTCACAGGAAGACTAGAACTACTTTTATGGAGTTTGGCTATAGTAACAGAATCTTGCAAGTCTGATTGTGCTATACCTCCCCTCCTCTGCCCCCCCCCCCCATACGCCAGTGAATCAGGGAGGTGTTTACCTGAGCTGTTTTCAAATGTTATCTTGCTTCTCAGGGTTTAAAAAAATGTTTCAGTCCTCTTTGCATAGGTAATGGTTCTTGCATATTTCCATTAAGGCCATCTTCCTTACACTCTATATATGGCTGCTGCTGTAGTTTCCATCTTTTAAGGGCGGAAGCAAAAATCTTTTTCTCTGCAAATCTTGTACAGTCCTCTTCCTCAATCCCTGAGGCTTGTGAAAGCTGCTCTTCATCCAGGTGTCCAGAAACCTCACCAACTGTAAGATCCTGAAATTTATTTGGAAATTCCAGACTATAAGAGTCCTTCTGGATAGATTTGGGCTGTTATATTGCATTCCTCTGTCTCTCCATAAGGGGGTTTCTTCTGTCTTCTGGAAGGCTTTTTGGCGCAGTTGTTCCTCTGGGCTTCCTATGCACAATTTAAGAATTCCCAACCTTCCTTGATATCCCTGGCTTGGAGGGAGCGGGATGGGGACAGTTTTGTTTCTCATTCCTTCAGCCTTTCTTACAGGGGAGCAGTCAGCCTCCACTTGTAGTATTTACAGTACTTTGGGGGAGAAAACAAATAAGGCACTTCTGCAAGTCATGAGAACAGTTCCCTCCTTCTTGACCTCTCTTGCAACTTTTATTTTGAACTTGCTCTCTGGGGTGCTGGCTTCCTTATACAGTATGTCCCCTGAAGTTGTCTCAGTCAGATCTGGATCAAACAATACTGCAGTCATACAAAATGTACAGTCAGCAGCAATCAGGAACCCTTATAAAACAATAGCAATAGCAGCAGTCTTTCTACCTCCTTTGCTCTTCCTCTCTCTTCTCCCTCCTCTCTCTTCTTCTCTATCCTTGATCAAACTACCAAATTCCTGTTTGCATTTCCTATTCAGTCATGCAGTAACCTTTAGATTACCCATGTTTATGTTTTAAGAAACTTTAGCAAAGCTCACTTCAAAGTTGTTTGGCTTGAGTTTTTGTTTGTGCCTGGTTTTATCTGTTTGGGGAGTTGTGACATCCTCCTCCTCCTCCTCCTCCTCCTCCTCCTCCTCCTCCTCCTCCTCCTCCCACTAGATCCTGTAGACTTGCAGTGGTGTACAACAATATAAGATTACAATAAAACTTTCACAATAAGAAAATTAACATGGGACTATCACACTCTCTTAGCCCAATCTACCTCACAGCATTGTTGTCGCAAGGACAAAATAGGTCTTGTATGGTGCTTAGAAATAAGTGGATGCTAAATAAAAATACTAATAGAAAACACGTGACAGCATTTCACAGCTCAGCTTATGTGGATTAGAATTCTCCATGCTATTTTTCACAACAGTGAATTGAATATAGCCACGCAGTTCTCTTAGAATGAAAATGAATGCTTCTCTGCTTTGAAAGGTAACCATGAATATTTAAGAGGAAGCAACCTGTCCCCTTAATAAATTTTTATTTTATTTTATATTATAATTTATCATCCTTCAGAACAATATTTTCTAGAACATTTTACAAAACTTGTTAAAAATGCTATCTAAAAACCTGAACTATAAAAAGCACCATAAATCCTAAAAATATATAGCATACATAATAAAGCAAATGAAGTAGTGAAAATGGGCTCCAGATAGAAAAAATGATACAAAATAATTTTATATTGGCTTGTTTATTTTTTTTACTCATTATGTTATGCCATTGCTTATACAATAGCCTTTAATTTTTGCTTTTAATGCAGCATCTTGAATCTGAGAATTTGCAGGACCAAACAAAACAGAGACAAATGATTTTTCTTGCATTTAATGAAAATGTAAATTACAGTGCCTCCTGCTAAAAATAGGCTTACTTTAAATTCATCTATTCACCATCCCAAACATATTTTCACATCTTCATTCTCTTAATGGAGTTGACTGTATAGAAAATGGCACCAACCAACACCTACATATTTGTACAAAGATAACCCTGCAATGCTGCTGCGAGATTCTTTTTTTAAGCATCTGTTATTTATACAAGTATGATTCATTAACAGTTGTTCTTACAAAGAGGAAATGCAGCCTACTAATACAATTTAAAATGTTCTGAATTTTTGGTATAAAAAAAATTATCTCAGGATGTTTTCTCAAATTTATTTTTTAAAAAGAAAAGATACCAACTTGATGTATTTTCTTAAAAGTACATACATTAAACATACACATACCTTTCACACTATTTCCTTTCATGATAAGTGATACTAGACAAAGGACGCAAAAAGAGTATGAAGTAGTATGCAAAAGAAATTCAACGCCAGGTGATAAAGCAAAGGGCAACAAAGTCAGCAGCATCACATAAATTCATTGCACCTCTTTGTACTTTCGTATCCTTGCAAACCATCCTTGTTTCCACCACATCCATACACTGCCCTTTGTTCTTTAAACCCTTCCTGTCTCTCTCTTTCAAGATCTCATCTACTCTTACACCTTGCTCACTGCTGAACCATTCACTATGTTTTCTATTCTTACTTATGTTTGTTTCCATCATGTATTCCTCTCTTACTGCTTTCAGCAGCCAAGCTTCAACTCCTTGTTTTTGCATAATATTCTCTAGTGAAACCCATTCATGCTATTATATGCTTTATCTAAATCAGCAAATTTGCAATAAATATTCTCATGTTCACACATTTCCCAGTGACTTTCCAAAGAGAAAAAATCTGGTTTGCACACCCACTGTAGAGCATAAAGAGGATGGCCTTGATGGAGAAAACGAAGATTTATTACCAAGGCAATGAGTAGATAAACATTGCAAAAGTCCAGACGAGGGGAGATGGGCTCGAAAACATCTGAGACAGACATCTCTCAAATTCACTTAGATAAAAGAAAGAGGAGGAGAAGCACATTCAGACTTCCAAGGTTCCATTAAAATAGCCAGTCTTAATAAAAGTAGTTTTAGGCACACCTGACATCTGTTTCTTGGTTTGGTCTACCTCATAGGATTGATACCCACTGTCCAGCATAAAGCAACACAGCATGTCACAAATTTATTTCATTGTCACCTCTTGTACTCTTTTATTCAAAATTCTGCCAAGCATTTTTCGAGGCTTAGTTATTAAACAAACAAATCCCCTCTAGTTTTTGCATTCCCTTTTGCTTCCTTCCCCTATATGTAAGGGAACAGTAATAGCATTCTTCCAGTTGTCAGCAGAGATGCAGTCTTCACAGACATGATAAAAAGTTGCACAGCAACATAAACCACACCCATATTTTAACCTTTCATGTTATACCATCAATACCTGCAGGCCTATTATTTTTCAACATTATTGCAGGACTTATGACTTCCTTTTCATCATTTCTTTTCTTGGACATTAACATTTACTGCATTAGTTTCAATTCTTTCCAACATATTCCTATCATCCCCTTACAAATCTCTAAAATACTCTTTCCTCCTCTCAATTTTGTCGCATCTTATTTTGAATCTTTTTTTTTTTTGTGCTTGTTTAGATTTTGCTAGTTTGCCTTAGTTTAATTTAGTGTTTTATTTTCTTCTTTATTTTTTATACTGTGTGTTTTATCTTGTTATGCATTTAGTGTTCATCAACACATAGATCTTGCTTTAGTAACCCAGCTGAAGGTTACTGGTTCATAGACTTGGACACAGTTATCCCTGTCCAAGAAAGACTGTAGTTGTATCAGCTGAAGCTGTTAAAGGGTATTTTTGCCCACTAAGCCTACATAGACTTTCAGTGTCAAAGCTCAGTGTACAAGTGCCTTCAGACTATGTACCTGTTTGCAGAAAGGGTACAAATCCATGCAAAAGAGGCCAATTACATAAGTCCCAGAACCAGGAATTACATATCTGTAGAACTAAAGCCTCACCAGGATTCAATTTTGGTCAGTTTGCTTACAGCCAACCTATAGGCTTCAGTTGTGCACGGCTACACCTAACTGTGATGTAATAGAAAAGAAATAGATATTAGTCCTCTGAAAACATATTTCTCTAAATTCCCTGTTAGCCATTCCTAATAATTTTGTATATGTTAAATAGCATTAGGGACACAATGGTGCCACACAACTTCCCACAGTATAGTTTTGAAAGGGACTGAAACAGTTTCTCAGTACTGCTATCTGAAATAAACTCTTCAGGTAGAAGTAGAAGCACTTCAAAACAGTGCTTCCCACTCCAGCTCATGAAATCAATCCAGGAGGACACAATGGTGGGTTATACCAGAGCCAACTGAGAAATCAAGGAGAAACAGAGATGGGTCATTCACCAGATGAACTGAAGGTAATTTCTGTCTTGAACCATGCCTAAAGCCAGGACTGGAGTCAGTCCAGATAATCAGTAATCTCTTTCAAGCAGCTTGCTAAAAAAGGAGATATTTGTCACTGGGCAATATTTGCAAGAATCTCTGGATTCAGGAAAGGATGCTTTTCAGGACTGACTTCATGATAGCTTTTTCAAAAGCAGCAGGGACCACTTCACTGTGCAATGATGGAGTCCCCAAGATCTCACCCCTCTGGACAGTTCTAAAAGCCAAGGTGACAATGATCAAGAAGGTAAGCGTTCGACTGCTTTTGGTGAGAGTCTTGTCAGTACTTTCAAACAGCATAAGCAGAAACTCACAATATTGAGAAAGGCAGAGTCTTGGACACCTCAATAGGTGTTCAGATCACCATGGAGACAGATGATTTTATCCTCAAAGTATATTGAACATTCAGTGCCAAGCATATCCCTGATGGAATTCTGCTCTCTTCCAATTATTAACATGTTATTGGGAAAACATGACAGTTTTATCTCATTTAACAAGTCACCATTTTACAATGAGACATATCTTAATACATTTGAGTTCTTCATATCACTAATAAATATACAAAGCAAAACATTATATTACTGATGGACTTATTTATTGAAACACACACTAATGTTTCAATTGTGTCATTTAAAACTGACTTAACATTAATTAAAACAATACTTTAGAACAAAGTAAAAATTACAGTTTTATAACAGAGAAATTCCCAGTTGTAATAATACACCACTTATCTAGAAGTAAGCGCTATTGAACTCAATAGAAGTTAATTTGGAACAGCAAAGATGTGTAGATTGTGCTGTAAAATGCTAGTACAATGAACAGAGCTTTCCTGGCATTTAAAGGTTATGAAATGTAGTGCCAGTAAGCCTCCCTCATAATATTCTAAAGCCAAGGTGAGAAAGCTGTTATTACAGTCATTAATGGAAGCATATTGAAAGTAGAGCCTCATATGGTGCTCTTAATAACTGGGCACATTCTTGTGGTAGAAAGATGAGCAACAGTAGAAGAGAATATGTGTAACTCATGGTTGAACTGTGGAAACCTTGGGGTTCTCTGAGCTTGGTTGTTTTCTTGCAACCGTTTCATTACCCAGGATCTTAAGTGCTAGAATGGAATGGGGTTTGCTCTCTGTTTATATATAGTGGTATGCCCTGCCAGTATTGGTGTGGGTGTGGGTTTTGTTTATTTTTTCCCTCTGGTAGTTCCTTGACTAGGGTATTGTTTACTGCTGATTGTATGTCTGATGTCTCACAACACATGGCTAAACTTAACCATGGTTTCAACTGGGAAACTGTCATCATCAACCGCTGCCTCACTACCTATTTTCAGTTTGATGGACAAATATACCAACAAATCAGAGGCACACCCATGGGATCACCACTGTCAGGACTCATAGCAGAGATTGTAATGCAATGCCTAGAAACTATAGCACTTCCACACATACAACCTAAAGTATGGATCCGGTAGGTAGATGACACCTTTGTTATAATAAAAAAGGAACAACTAGAGAAGACACATGAAACTATCAACAACATCTTCAAAGGAATAAAATTCACCAGAGAGGAAGAAAACAACAACATGCTACCCTTCATGGATATCCTCATCAGCAGAGGAAACAACAGCAAATTAGAAACCCAAGTTTATCAGAAGATAACCCACACTAATCAAGTACTCCATTACCAAAGTAACGACCCAACCTCCCACAAGAGGAGCTGTATAAGAACGTTATTCAAATGAGCACAGATGCACTGCAGCAACTCAGAACAGCAGAAAAAGGAAAAAGACCACATCTTCCAACAAAATGGATATCCACACAATTTATCAAAAAGTGCCTGACCGCTCAACCTACTACAACACAACCAACACAAGCTAGGAAAAGGATAACAGTGCCATACATCAGAAACGTCTCAGAAACTACCAACAGACTATTACAACCACATGTCATCTCCGTAGCACACAAACCAACTAAAGCCCTCCAAAACATCTTAAGCAGACCAAAAGACCCAGTAGCCCAAGAAGAAAAAACAGGAGTCATCTACAACATACAGTGTAAGGACTGTAACAACCACTATGTAGGACAGACAGGCAGAAGGCTTGCAGAGCACATCCATGAACACCAGCTAGCAGTCAGAAGACATGATGAAAATTCCTTAATCTCACAACACATGGACAGATTTAACCATAGTTTCAACTGGGAAACTGTCAGCATCTTAGACCAAGCTAAATCCAACAATGCGAGGGAATTCCCGGAAGCTTGGTATTCAGACAAGGCAGCCATCAACAGGCACATAGACATAAACAACATCTACACACTATTCAAAAGAGACAATAAAAAGGAAAACAAAGACCAGAACATCTCCTCACTGGCAATCATCACCCAGATAAGCAGAGATTAACACCAAGATTACCACCAGACATACAATCAAGCAGTAAACAATATCTTAATCAAGGAACTACCAGAAGGAAAAAATAAAACAAAACCCCCACCCCCACCAACACTGGCAGGGCACGCCACTGTATATAAAAAAGAGAGCAAACCTCATTCCATTCTAGCACTGAAGATGTTACCTAGCTGGATAACGAAATGTTTGCAAGAAAACAACCAAGCTCAGAGAACCCCAAGGACTCCACAGATGAGCAACAATATTACCCTCAATATTATTGAAATTCGTGTCCCATCAATCCTAAGCAAGGGTGACTGTTAGCGATGGTTGATGAAAACTGAAGCCCAACAAAGTCTAGAGAGCTATATGATGCCTCACTGGCATGTGTTGGTGTCAATCAGAATCAGATTCTCTTACTTACTTGCTTACTTGAGTGTAGAGAAAAATCAAAAGGAGAGCTGAAGATTTTACTCTCAGTCTGGCTAGGTTTTATACATGGAATTGGGAACTCAATCTTTCCTTTAATTCAGGCAGCAAAATGTATTTGGGATTCCCCGTAAAAACCAAATGTTGACACTGATTCTTCCATCCCAGAAGCGTACTGGATTTTGACCAGCAGTTTTCTGTGGCTATGTACGGAAAATCTGTAATAGCAAATGTTTCTCAAGCAGCGTTGTTCCATAAATCCCACTGAAAGTCTGCTGATTCACTTCTGTGAAGGGGAAAAAAAAGATAAGTGGGTTCCAGTTAGTTCAGCCAAACATATTCACATGTGTATTTTTAATGTGCTTCAAGAAGGACTTTGGAGGAAATAGTTAGGAAGGGGGAGTGAAAATGTTCAACTATACAAATGGAAAATTCTGAATTCTTCAGGTTAGAAATTTTTCATCTAAGTTCTTCTTTCAACTGTGCCTAAACTGAAACTGTGACAAGAAAAATTTCTTGATTTACAGAGTGTGCTGACATGTAAATGTCACTATCAAAGTCTCATGTGGGTGATTTTTGAAAAATGTTTTGATTCTTATTTCAAAGGCTTAAGTATCATTTGGCAGATGAAAATAGGAATATGTCTCTGTATGAATACAAGGGATGAAGTGTGACAATCTGGTCTATGCAATGCAATGCAGGTGGTAGCACAACACAAATCTGCCACAAACATAAAATAAGAATTAAATATTGATGGAGGTAAATGTTTCAGGTAAAGCATTGAAGTAAGCCATAGACATGTATGCTGTTTAGAAGAGATTGGTCCCTTTTTACTAAGATAAAGAATAATATTTGATTCATTATTTATTTTTGTATAGCTAAAGTGACTGATACAGTTTCTAAAAAAAGTTATAAAAACTAAATTGAGTAAAAGCTCTTTCTTTCATTTATATACCAGTGTTGCAAAAATTAATCACCAATGTGCTTTAAAAGTCAGCTGGTATGACCCCGATTATTTTCTTTCCTTCATCTTTTTGTCTATGTTTTTACCAAACACAACAGGTAGGAAAATGCAGAGAAACCTAGTCAGTAGTAAAAGCGTCTAATTTGTACTTATTATAAAGGAATTGGGAGATGAAATGAGGTGTGATGTCAATCAGTATGTATATATGCAAATGAGGAACAGAAGACTAGAAGTAGTACTGCTTTTTTAAAATTGCAATGAATGAGAGATGTGGCTTCTTGCTGAAAAATTTTGAAAAATACAGTTATATTAGCTAAATTTGAAGACATACAATTATTTTTAATCACATACACATATTTATAACAAATAATGACATTCTCGCTCTTAATGTCCAAATGAGTCCCATGTAAATTTGTTGTTTCTAATTTCCTGTGTGCATTTCTCGTCTAAGGGAAGTTTTATTCTGACTCATTTTGTAGAATTATACATCAGATGTTTAAAATGAATTCCATACCTAAAAATAAGAAAGTGGCTGTTTCATTAAAAATTAAGGGAAACATAAACACTGCAATATAAAGTGAATCCTAAATTGTTTGCATTACATATTTATGCTTACTACTTCTTTACAGCAATCATATCAGAACTATAGAGGGTAAAATCTAGCTTCCTGTGACATATATTTTTCCTTTTTTTAACTCCTGAAGAAAGAAACTTAGCAATTAAGAGATCCAGAATTTAATTGTAGATACTTTGAAAACAGCAAGCAGATATTGGTATCACACTACAGATTTAATATTGTAGCTGAGAATACAAGTGAATTTTTAGATAACTGTACCTCAGTTTTCTTAACAATAAAATGCAGTACATAATATCACTTCCAGTGTGCAGTACATAAAAAAGAAAATGCTGCTTCAAGTTTCTTTTTTGACTTCCATTATATCATAGATTGAATCCCTGGCAAACTTAAAACAAATACATTGAAATCAACTGTTTTCCAAACAAGTATTTACAGTTTCTAAAAACATATATATCTAAAGACAACTGTTTTTCTGAATATCTGAATATCTTCCCCAAGGCCTTCATTGCTGCCCTACCAAGTGCTAGTCTGTGGCATAATGCCCATAATGTACCAAAGAATATACTGTGATGGTTGAAAATGCAGATAATCTGTGAACTCTAGTAACGAAAGTCAAGGACCACAGTGAAAAAAAAAATTGGATTAAGATTAAATATAAGGAAGACAAAGTAATGACAACAGGTATAGCAACCAGCCTTAGAGAACTGACAGTGAGGATTTGGAAATGGTGAATCATTTCTGCTTTTTAGGATTCACCATCAGCAGTACAGGAACTAGCAGTAAAGAAATATGCCACTGACTAGTACTTGGTAGAGTAGCAATGAAGGCCTTGGAAAAGATATTCAGATGCTGTAACATGTCTATATATACAAAGATCAGAATCACGCAGGCAATGGTTTTCCCTATGATTTTCTATGAAAGCAAACATTGGACTTTGAAGAAGCAGGATAGAAAGTATTGATGCTTTTGAACTTTAGCGTTGAAGAAAACTCCTGAGAGTACCATAGATAGTCAAGAAAACAAACAAATGGATTATAGAACAAATTAATCCAGAGTTCTTACTCAAAGCATAAATGAACAGGCGCATATTTTGGACACATTATACAAAGATCTGCTCTCTTGAAAAGTTTATAATGCTGGGAAAGAAAGCAAAGAGGATGACCAACAGCAAGCTAGCTGGACTTGATTAAAGTCACAGTGGATGTAGCACTGGAAGACCTGAAGGGTCTCCAGATTATCCTGGAAAAAGTCTATCTACTGTATGTAGTTTCGAAGAGTTGACACCAACCTGATGGCACATAATCAATAAAGCTGAAGAATAAAAAGATGTTACACTTTTAAAAATACAAAACACTTTTAAAAATATGAATCAGCATTTCCCTTTGTGTGTTTAGGAAGAATATGAAACTTGAAAGAAGTTAGTTGTATACTAGTAGGGCATTGGAATACTGTAGAGTGCTTTGTGACAAATCAGTTTGCAACTTGGCAGGGAAGATTTAGGGTTTTAATGATGATCGCATTTCGTCAGTTCTGTAGCATCTTCTTTTTCAAGATTTTTTCTCTTTAGTTTGTGAAATGCTACCCTGATAAAAAAAATGAATGACTGTTCTTCCTCTGCTGTATTTCCAAATATTAATTTTGACTATATTCAGTCTGCACTGTCTCTGTTTCAGTCATCCCTATTTTCTTACTCATAAATGTCTTAATTACAAAAGCGGGAGAACATTTGAAAGACTCTGCCGATGGTGTTCACATGACTAATACTATGAAATGCAGGAAGGTTTTTTGAGCAGCTCCAGTCTATGCACAGTTGGCTCCCAGCTGACAGACAGAATGTGGGGTGGGCTTTTTCGCCAGAACGTTGGGAACTGGATGCCCAGCGATGCTTGTAGTTATACAGTGCCCGGAAATCTGATGCTTGTGCCAGAATTCAGGCAGTTAAATAGTATAGAAACTGGGTAGCTTTTATTCCTGTTACATTTCGGCAAAGGTTATATAATGAGGGGATTGCTGCTTAAGTAAAAGGAAAAATGAAGTCTTTGTTAAATGCCTTAACAAAGAAAGAAGGTAAGCACTGAACACAAAGCACTTGATGCTTAAGATCTGCTATTTTTTTCTGCACGCTTAATATGATCTGCTAGTTACTATAATTATAGTAAGTTCATTCTGTATTTTTTCCAGAATTTCTTTATGTTAAGCTGTCCTTTTAGACAACTCATTATAAGAGCTTGCCTGTGACTTGCTCGCCTTAGTATGTTTTTGAATTGTTATCTTCCATACGTAAAAAACTGTTATTTCCTAATGTATGCATGTAGTAAGTGTAAGGAATTCCTTACATTTATATATTATTAAATATTTGTGGAAGAACATCCTGGAGATTACAAGATATTTTTATTTAATTCATTATAATCATAATTATTTAGAAGCATGCTTTTTATGTATCATCTAAAACATTACAAGTATAATTAATTCTGGGAAAGAAATGAATGTAAAAGTGGAAACCAATCCCATATAGCTTATAGAATGTGTACTCTTATTCTGTAAGTTTTCATATACAAGTATATTTTTATTACAAACATAGTGCATGTAGGAAGCACATTGGAAATATCTATCCAGTTGTACTGTACAAACTATATTGGAAAAAGGGAAGAAAATACTGTGTAGCAGGAGAGGATTGTTTGTGTCCTTAATTTTTGTTATAAGACATACGGTATGTGCATTGTTCATTTAAAAACTGTATTCATTTTAAACCTAATATTTAAAGGAGTGTTTTGTCAACATCAAGTGAAAAATAATTTACAAACTAATAAACCTCTTTACACTTACACCATGTAGTGAAAAAAGGGGGTATGTGTTCTTAAAAAAAATAACTTTGTACTCTGTTTCTTAAATGTAGGAGTCTTGTTGTGGATTTACAATACAATTTAGGAACAAATTAAATTGGATTCTATAGACTGAATCTGTTCTTTTTGTGGTTTGCTGTATAATTAAGCTGAGATCTGTACATGGTTTGGATCCTTGTTTGGAAAGGCAAACAGAGAGAGAATGAGAGAGAGAGAGAGAATAGGAAGCTGTGGAAGTGTCTTCCTGGAGAAGGGAGGCAGGGTTACTCTTTCTCTGATTTCCTGTTCCCCTCTGCAGCTTTCCAGGTCCCTTCTCACAATATTCTGGAAGGTCACTCCAGAAGAGAAAATGACACTGGAGGCTGAAGGGGGAATGGAGAAAATTGCTATTCCTTCCCGTGTCCTTCAGTACCAACAGACACTGAACGCGTGCAGTCTGGTTCCAACTTGTTGAATTCAGTCACACCATTTGAAGTGTTTTCTTTTATTAGACCCTTGGAAGTATGATGATTTTCATTCAGAAATGGTAAAACAAGGAGCAAAACCAGTGCCCTTAGGTGCTGCAGGTCCTGCAGCTATGGTCAATCACATGAAAGAAGAAACACTCCAGTAGTCCAGTCCTTGCAAACTGGCTTCATACAGAAGAAAGGGGAAAATTGACAAAACCCACTTTGTCACCCATTTTACCCTTTTTCGTTTCCTCTGAGTTATTGAAAGGGGAGCAGCATCAAAGTTTTCAGGCTAGTATTTCCCCTATATGACCTGAAGCTCTAGAATTAGGAGGAGGACTGGGAGAAAAGTTCCCTTAAAGGGGAAAATGGAGCTATAGGACTTTCAAATATACTGTAGCTGAGCTAGAAATGAATCAGCTTATTCTCAAGACTGCTGATGTTATAGGAAGACTGAGATCTGCAGTGACTCTCAAGCTAGCAAAACCCTTCATGTGGATGTTTCCTGAGTCACATCCATATGTTTTGTGTTAAATGCTCTGGAATTCAGTCCAGAACATGTGAGGAAACTTCATGCAAGGCTGAATGAACATGAAAGGTCTCTGAGCTAGCTCATATTCTGGAAGAATGCAAATAAAAAAAAAAAACACACAGGAAAAGCTAGTCCCTGTCATGATTGGAATCACTGTCTAGAAGGAGTTCAGTTAAAAAATTAAAGATATCATGATTTTGTTCTGAAGTAATGTATGTCATTTTAGTTATTAAAAAGGTAAAATATTGCTTGAAGCAAGCTCAGTTTTGAGTGGCTACATGGACATGTCCTACTGTTCTTGGCAACAGTACAGTAATGGTTTGCCACTGCCTTTTTCCAAGATGCTTTTCCAGCTCTTCAGTTTATTCTACCTCCCTGTGAACTCCTGGTTGTCTTCCATTCAACAACTAACCAGATCTCACCCTACTTAGCTCTTTTTGAGATCAACCAAAGTCAGTTAGATGCAGCCAACTGCTATTACTTCTTGTTGCTACATATGCAAAACATTGTTCCTGGCTACTTGAAAGAATTCAAGAAATTCAGTTAATGAATAAAATGATGCTGCTCCTTAAAGAATGCATACCGATATCTGTAGTTATCAATCTTTACAAATATATCTGAACTACATTAGCTCATTAACCAATGGAAATAGAAAAGTGGCTATTTCTGTAAAAGTTAAGAAGTAGAAATTTAGGGCGTCTGCAAATCCAGCATGACCTAGTTACTAAAAAAGGCTGAAAACAGGTACACAAAGTTTTCTGCAAGGAAGGCAAATGATGTCATATGTCATGACATCATAAACAGACAAGACTTAATACTTGTGTCAGACGTTAAGGAACAATTACATAATAGCATCATGTTACACATGACATTTTGATATCTCTGAGGCTTGCTAAAGACATATTGATAACAAGTTCACGTCCTCTTAAGACGTAGGCAGAAGGAATGATTTCTGCCCGTTCCACCAGGTCCAAGAGGGTGGGCATGCTCCAGGTCCTCTCTATTAAACAGTGCTATCATGCAGGACTGAGGAAGTATCCCTTCTCTGTCACAGCACCTGCCATATAGAACAGCCTCCCTCCTGAGATTTGGAGGGCCCCAATTGTCTTGGCCTTATGGAAGGCTGTTAAAACCTAGCTTTTTCCCCAGGCAGGATGTTAGGGGAGCCCACTATATGCTGTCTGTTTTTGTGGAATTATACATAGTGTTTTGGTTTTCTTTTTGTATTGGATTATTTGAAGTGGTTACAGGGTTTTTTAATACTGTTTTTGTATAGACTGTTTCCCATCCAGAGTTATATATTTAAGATGGCCATCCATATAAACTTAGGAAGGATGGATGGATGGATGGATGGATGGATGGATGGAAGGAAGGAAGGAAGGAAGGAAGGAAGGAAGGAAGGAAGGAAGGAGATTTTTTTTGTTAAAGCTTTGATTAGTTCTATTATTGCATAAGCAATGTACAAAAGTAAGAGATCAAAAAGAGAGATGCAGAAGATATACTGTAATACAAAATACATTGTAAAAAGAAGCATTCAATAGTGTACTTTCCCCCTTCCTTTCATTTTCCCCCAATCACTAACTACTCCTCAGATATTTATACTTTGTTTTAAAATTTTACAGTTGTTTACATCTATTTTTTTTCCAGTTTTTAAAAATTCTATTTCTCTTTTTTCTTCAAAAGTCAGATTCTAAATGTCTTAGCTTGCCTAGTTGAGTAATATGTTGTATAGTAAGGGAGCCGTTCCTACTTGAATTTGGTTATACTTCTGCTGTGAATATATGTAGTCAATTTTTCCATTACAGCATATTCTCCAATTTTGGCCTCCCAATCTTGTATTGTCAGCAAGGACAGCCAGAATGTTTTAATTGTTAAATGGTTGAATTAAAACTAGAGAGACTCTCCACCCCATGGAAATTCACTGGGGGATTTTGGGTCAGTTATCATCTTTGAGTCCAACTGCAGAGTTTTTGAGGGAAAAACTTGGAAACAGCGCTCTGTAAGCTGTCTGGTACTCTTGTGGGGAATCAGTCATAATTCTAATATATAGATAAACCAACAAGCTTGATTCATAACCTCTACCAGCATTCAACTGGGGAAATCATTGGAATTAAGGTACAGATGGGCTCAGTGTGAATTATTGTATAGCACATAGTTGAAGCATTTTCACACTGGGGAGGAAGAGTTGCAGTAGAGACATGCCTGAAAAGAGAAATGGACTATGCATATCCCTTTATAAGTATTAACCCTTATCTGATTGGATTGCCTTTTTTTATGGCAGTTTGAAAGTTTTATGTTTTTGAAACAATTTTTACAAGTACTAATTCATATGAAATTTGATCTTGGGAAGTGTTATTGTAACACAGTGCTTCATAGGATCTGGGAACAAGATTCAAATGATATTGCAAGGCATAGCTTTTCTGGGTAATAGTCTTTTATAACAGCTGCCCATTTGAGCTGCTTGCATTCACTTTGGTTGCCTGTATGTCCTAATGTTTGTGTAATCTCTCTCTTTTTTGGTAAGAGATGATGACAATGGAATTGTTAAATGTGGATTTTACATATATGGAACTAAAGTTTAAAAGTCTGAGCAACTTCAGCCCAGCTTGCAATCACTTAATACCATTTTTTTAAAAAATATGTTTTTGTTTTTCCTTTTTATATCTTAATTTTTAATATTTAACAGCAATCTGAGTATTTATTTTAAGACTTTTTTCCAAATGAGTGAAGTAAACGGAAAATCCTCTAACAAGTGCCATAATAGACTTACTGGTAGGAATATATTTTTGGTTGTGTTAAGAAGGGCCACAGATTTATACAACTTCTGTTGATTCAGCAGATAACCAATATTGTACCTATAAAAAAGGTGAGAACTTTGCATGCTGGGCGGCTTCCTGGACGTAAGTCATCATGACAAAGCCAGCACATTTTATAATTATTGTTCTGTGGATAAAAACTCAGATGCCTTCCACACACAAGATTGCTGAGATCTCACCTGTGCTCCTGTTTCCCATGATGTCACATGGATTTCAGGACCCTCCCAAGCTGAGCAGCTGCTGATCCAGAGCAAATGGTACAATGACAGTTTTGGTGAGCTTGCCCGGAAATGCAGAGCAGAATCGAGGGAACTTCATTTTGTCCTGGCTCCTGGTATCTCCCCTCTCCATCCCTCCATCCCCCCCTCCCATTTTTAGGAAGGATCAGAAAGGTGGCTTTGCCACATCACCTATGTAACAGGATTAAGGGGCAGTGTGTTTTTGGAATCAATGTTTTTACTCCTCTGATGGACAACTGAACAACCTTCTCTTATTCTCCTCAGGCTAAGGGAGCAGCAGTAAGGACAGTTGCTTGGCAGTATGAAATTGCAGTAGAGTGTAATAAGGATAAGGCTGGTGGCTGTGCAGAGGTGACCTTGGCCTGATAAGTTGACTCTCCTGGTTTTGCAGAAAGATCAGTAAATGAAAAGCCCTGCTTGAGGCTTCTAGCATCTTGTTCCTTTTAACCTCTTCCTCTTGAGGAGACATCTCTAGGGTGGAATCTCATATCCTATTCTATGTATGTTGTAACTGCAAAGCAAGTTAGCATAGCTTAAAGGCCAATTGTGGACGATTCTGTTGGGGGAAAAATCTATCAGCCAGTTTTTTTTTTTTTTCTGTTATAAAAAAGTTACTTTGCAGCATGTGGAACTCTCTGCTCTTGCCATACTATAACATCTACTTCTCTCTTTTTTTTAATGAAACTGTTCATACTGCTCCTTGTTCATTGGTCAGATATTTTATCTTTGTTGCTAAGTCTTAACTTCCAATTCTAGATTCTTGAATAAAGATGCACTATTATCCCACTTTATACTAATGAGTACAAGCTTATACTAATTGTATTAAATCTGGTTCTTTTTTTTTTTTTTTAAGTTTTCCTGTGGAAATGATTTTTAATTTTTGTTGTGCTTTAAATATAATTCTAATGTTTTCACCTGGATAGGCAATCAACTTTTAATACTGTATATGAAAAATCAAAAGGATACTACGTACTGCTGAAATGTTTGCAGGCTGTGATAAATGTTCTTAAAAGATAAATATTTTTCTCTTGTTTATTCCAGTGCCATTTAGAGAGGCTCCCACGTACTCAAACAGAAGACGGAAACCCCACAGCATCTTGGCCACACCACGCCTCTTGCTTCGGTCTAATAGTGATAACAATTTGAACATCAATCTTCCTGACTGGTCAGCCTCCTCTTTAGCTTCTTCACACCGTAGCCTTTCGCCTCACCTATTCCAACAGATGCAGAATAATCCTAATGGAACGGTGAAAACTGTTGGAAGTTATACTTCATCCTCTCGAAGCCGTTCCCCATCATTAAATAGGCTAGGAGAGGATGCAAAGCGCCAGCAGCAACGGCACTTCGGGTAACTTTGTGCTATTTGCTTTTTTAAAATGAGAATTTTACGGTGATTTCTACAAGTCTCATGTGGTGCCACTTCCTGTATGCCTTCTTTCTCCACACCAGCATTTCTTTTTTTATAAGAACTTTATTAATTATTTTAAAAGAACAATTAAAAACTAACCAAAATTAATATTAAGAATAAAAAATGAGAAAAAAAAGAAAAAATTGAAAAAAGAAAAAGCAGTAAAAGTCAGAAATGTAGAAAGAAAAAGAAAAACAACAAAGAAGAATTGATGTCCTACCCACCCCACAACAGATATAAGTAACATATACATCAAACTCTTGCTCTAAATTTACTACATAACTTTCATTATTTCTGTTAACACATATTATTTCTAATCATCAAACGTACACAACATAATTTCATTTTTGTAATGAAACACTGGCATTTCTCATCCCCCAAAAAGGATATAAATAAATGTTTCTTCCTGCTGTGAGTATTGGTAGGAATACTATAGGATATGGAGATTACTAAGTAGTTTGAAAGATTCTGGGAACCTGTTATGGAGCTAGCTAATGATTTTTTCTAGATGTGAAGAAGGAATAAGAAAGGGTTTGTAACTAGTTTTCTAGACCAGCTCGTCTGATACGCTGATACAGCCCTTCTTCCATAAACTCTGGATTTGGTATCTGTTCCCCTCGCTCATATTGCTGCTTTATGTGGAGACCCAGGAGATGAAAGGAACAGTGCTCATTTGCAAAGAGAATAAAGTTGCAGAAGTGAGGTTGCTTGTAAGTAGCATGTGCCCTTGAAGTTCTAAGCTGTGTAATTAGGGCTGATAGGCCTTGCCCTATTTGGGTGACATGTATAATTAAGGCTTTTTGAAAACTGCAGCCCATTCTTGTGTGGCTCAATTTGTGTTGTAATTTCAAAACTGGAAAGGGAGAGGGGACTTCATTACCTATTGTTGTTTCTCATCTGCAGTTTGTCTCTATATTTCTCTTGAAATCATTATAATTACTAGAAGTGAGAGATAAAAGAAATATGTTTTTATAGCATATAGCTGAACTTTGGAATTGACTTTGGCCCACAGTGTTGCTGGCTTATAAGGACTCATCCATGCAGCCTCATTGTTCCAGCTCCAGGATAGCCATTACCATATTTTGAGGACACGTCCTCACATCAGGGCATCTATCTCTGTGTCAGCCTGCTATTTAGGCAGGTTGAAGTTGTGACCCAGCATGAAAATGAGAAAAGGGAACTTTCTAGTGTGCATGAAGGAGGAGCTTTCAGAAGTGGGTGGACTGCAGGGCTCCATTTGGCCTGCTGTAGGACCACAACCTTTTGTCTGGTTGTGGGGTACTATACCTCCATGAGCACTTTTGTTATGGCTGCCAGAGGGACTGGACACTTCATCAACCAGCCTGTTTTCTTTGGGGCAGGAGTTATTTATGGAATACCAACTTTGTGGAATGTTGACCACAAATAGAACGGCTCTGCAGGACTTGTGTAAGAGGAGGGAAAGAAGGAAAGAAAGGGGGACAGGGGAAGCAGAGAATAGGACTGGGAAAGGAAGCTATGTGGCAGCATCTAGCAAAAAGCTGAATTCCAGCTGGGATGTTTATCATTTTGTCCTTGCTTGAACCTTGCTTTGGAAAGAGATCAGGTTTTCTGTCAACCTAACCAAGAAATTGCAAAATATTGCAAGTCATCCTGGTGGATGCAGCTTTGTCATAAAAGCAGATGTTCTTTTAACAGGAATAGGTAAATTGAGGGAAGGAAATGAAGAAGAAGAGAATAATGTCAGCAGAGAACGCACTTGAGTCAACAACAGGCAACTTCCTCTCCCACTGCATGTGCTGAGTTTAAAGGGAGAAAGAAGGGCCTTGGTGGAGGCTCTGCACGTGCTGCTTGTAGCAGGAGAGGGCGTTGCCTGCTGCTTTATCCCAACTCAGGGATAAAATGGGAAAATATCCTTTCATGCTGCAAGCACTGTTTTTTCCCCAGCCCAGAACAACTAATGGCTTCCCCTTGCCCCGCTGCATTACTTTTTATGCAGGCAGCAATGCTACCAGTCTAATTCTTGAAATGTGGTAAAAGGTTGGCTGCAGGGGGCAGCAATTTTTAAGGAATATACTTTCTTTCCATCTGAAGGAGAGGAGGAAAGCAGATCAAAGTAGTTATGTGGCTGCCTAAGTACAGTAAATGTTCCAAAAGTAAGAAATGCCAATGGATTAGAAAATAACAGTGCTTTCAGTGAAAAAAAAATACTGCAATTAACTGACCTTTTCTCCTTAGAAGTGTATTCTAAGATAGGTAGCAGATAATGCAGTATGATTTTATGCTGTTCTATGGGGAACCAATGTTTGTTTAAAAGATAAAATAGACTAAAAGAGTTTTAAAAGATGAAGTAAAATCATTCTGTTCTGCTCTCTTTCAGTGCCAATTATAATCCCAGTGCCAACAAGGACATTATATCTGCCTTGGATTATCAGGGTCAAAAACGCAAACTGTATAGTGCTGTACCTGGAAGACTATTCATTGTCGTGAAGCCATATCAACCTCAAGGAGAAGGGGAAATACATTTGCACAAAGGGGACAGGGTAAAAGGTCAGTCTCTTTTCCTTTCAAAAGTTCTTGGATAGCCATATAATAATTTTTTATAAGTGAAGCAGGCAGCTGAACATAAAGGTCCAATCCCCTCATAATGTTATTCCAGTCATCTAATACCTATTGTTATTAAGTAAATGTGCAGGTATAAGACAATCAATGCTGCTCTTACTCCTCCTGTTTTCAAGGGATAGGCCTGATTGTAAGATAAGGTCTCCAAAATTGTTAGACTTAATTATTGATTTTGAGATTGATTTTTACTCTGATAGCGATCACTCCTCTCTTATTGCAAGATTATCTTATAATGCTCTTGTATCTAGAAAAATATATCTGTGCATATGAAATAGTTTTGGACAGGGACTAGTAAGCGTGAGGAAGTTACTGCCCAATCTTTTAGTTTGCCTGTAGCCTCCCAGTTTAGGCAGTCTATTCGAGCTGCAAAGGATGAGAGGGAAACACTATGCATTTTTCCACAAATGATCAGCATCATCCTAGAATTGTTAATGGATAAAACAAACTATATCAGAAGTAAATCCAAATCAAAGTCCTGGCTTGATCATGAATGCATTGAAGCCAAGGTTAAATTAGTCAAAGCCTGTATGTGCTTCAGAAGTAATAATGTGCAGCACCTGCAGAAGGCAGAACTGAACTAAAAGAAATAAACAAGGCCCTGATGGAAAAGGAAAAACACAAGGTGCGAACAGCAAATGGCAGGAAATTAGCTCAATCAATTAAAGATAAAAATTCATCTTGTCACCTACTCTTTTCCAAAAACTGCTTCTGGAGCAAGGACTAATTTCATCAAGACCTGGGTTGAAAGCGTTTGGATTTTATCAAGTGACGCTAAATAAATAACAATAAATTATTCGAACCATCGAACCATAAAATCATAGAATGTAAGGGTTGGACAGGACCTAGGAGATTGTATAATCCAATCTTCTCCCCAGTGCAATAATCTACTATTACAGCCTCCCTGACAGCTGGCCTCCAGCAAATGAGAATCCCACATCTCCCAGAGCAGTCTATTCCATTGTTGAACAGCCCTTACTGTAAGGAGATTTTTTGTTGCTGTTCAACCAAAATCTGTTTCCTTGTAATTTAAACCTATTGTTTCTCATGCTGTCTTCTCTAGAACTCTGAATAATTTTGCTCTGCCTGCCTTTCAGATGCTTGAAGACAGGTATCATGTCTCACCTCAGTCTTTGCTTCTTCAGGCTCACCGTGCCTGGAACCACTAAATTTCCCTTGTACATTTTTCCTTCCAGACCCTCATCATCTTAGTTGCTCTCCTCTGGACATGCTCCAGTTTGTCAGTATGTTTTTTTTAAATGCGGTGCCCAGGACAGGATACAAAATTCTAGGTGCAGTCTGATCAATGCAGAATAGAGAGAAACAATGACAAAAGTGAAAGATGGAAAGTATCCCCACTGAATAAGTTAAAGATTTGAAATATGTAAGAGTCACCTTTCAGTTATATAAAGCATGGAATAAATGAACAAAATATAGTATTGCCATGTATTATACTACTTATTTGATGAATTTTAT
Source organism: Liasis olivaceus (assembly GCA_030867105.1). Classification (NCBI taxonomy): domain Eukaryota; kingdom Metazoa; phylum Chordata; class Lepidosauria; order Squamata; family Pythonidae; genus Liasis; species Liasis olivaceus. The sequence goes on from CM061349.1 coordinate 79,153,865, forward strand.
TCTGTGTAGCTTTTTATTTTTTACACTTTTATTAGAATTTATTGTATATTGGGGTTTTGGATCTTTGATCATAAATAATAATAATTTACCCCTCCTGGACATAGAGTGGTAGGGCAACCTAAGGGAAGACCCATCTGTATTTTCTTTAGGGTTATATGCACATTGGTATCCCTGGCTTGTTCTTCTCTTTAGCAAGTCAGAATCATAAGCCATAGCTTGATTTTGTTAGGAGACAGACATTTCTATAGCAAGCCCCAGCGCACGCTTGCTTGTCCCTAATCAGAATTCTGAAAAGTTCTGCCTCAGTATTACATGCAAACTGGCTCACAAATTTTTTGTTCTGGTTTTAGTTCATAATCAGCTATGGTAAAAGTGCTGTTGAGGGAACATATTCCTGATGCCCTCCAGTTTCAGTTGAACAGAGTGCCTGAGGAGTAATGGTATTTTACAACAGCCAGTTTGTGATATAAGGTTCATATTAGCAGTTTGATCTATTTCCAAGAATTTACAGCACAGAGTTAGAAGATAAATGGTACATTTATTTATTTACTTTTTAATTTGTTTATGTATTTTTCAGAGTAATACAGCTCCTCGTGGTTGTTAATATTGGAATTAAGGAATAAGTTGATAAGTTGCTGCTGATAAATTGAAAAGACTAGCCTACAAATAGGCCATCATTCTCCACTTTCATGAAAATTTTATTAATCATATGTAAATTAAGTATGAAAATTCAAGAGCTGTCCTTGATGCTGAATCAACTTATCCATTTAGATAGGTTTCTTTTAACTAAGTCTGTTCTTGAGAAGAGAACAACCTCAAATTATTAAGGGCAGAAGGGGGACTGTTGGCAAAGGAGAAGCTAATGTCAAAGTGGCACAAAGAATAGCATTATTGAGTGAACTCTTATGGTACAAACTTGAGTAATGGTCAGTTTGTCCCTCTATCTGCTACTGTAGTTATCAGAGTTTAACTTAGTAATTACAGTAGCAGATAGAGGGACAGGACCTATATTAATAAAAATGATCTGATTGAAGCTGCTTGCTAACAGATGGATTAACTAATGTGTTCTGGTCAAATATAGGAAATCCCTAAATCTGTAATGGACTGTTATAACCAATATGACACAAAACTGTGTTCAGGCCATCATGGTTTCCACAGGATACCCTTGTTGCCCCCAGAGCAAGCTGAACAATATGCTTTCTCACTTAAAAATCACAATACTAGAAAAACATCAATTTTTCCCAAAGAATCAGTAGCAGCTAACATAGTTTTCCCCATCTGGCATCCTGTATATATGTTGCACTGACATGTCAATCCACAACCATCATGGATAACATTATTGATGTGTGATGAGAATTGCATTCCAATAAATCACCTGATTGGGGAAAAAAGAGAATGCACTGTGTTGCTCCTACATTCCTTCTTTTCTTTTTCTATAGTTCCTGGCAGTAAGAGAAAGACATAAGAACCAATTATAGTGAATGCTATGCTTTCATTCTTTTCTCAAGGATATGATAAAACTTTAACTGGGGTTTTGGCTTCACTATCCACAATGACTGCCTGTTGTACCCAGCACATAAGGCTTTTTGCTCTGAAGGAGAGAGCTGATGGCTGCAAATTCATACTCCAGCTACCACTCCCTGAAACATGGTACATTAATCTTCAAGAGGCTTTCCAGCCATTACAAAAAAATTGCAGAGAAAAGAAAGAGGTGGGAGGTTTCCATGTAAATACTGCATTCTGTTACTAAAATCATAAAGATAAAGCTTAGCATAAAGATCCTTTTTCTGATCTTCCAGACCTTATCCATCTCTCTTATATTATGGCTTCATAAACCACTATACTCTTTCATGTTCCTTATATTCAGTTCCCAAAGTTCATTTGGTCCCTCAAAGAGTCCACCCTTTCTTTCTTGTTGCTTCTCAGAAGTCAATATAATACCACCATTCTTAGAACTATCAACCATCAATTGATAGTTTTTAGTTCATGACTAGATTTATCATGCTGCATTGCAATTTCCCAACAAATAGCTTTTTTGATTTTTTTTATTTCTAAAAGGAATAATCTAAAAAATTTAACAAGCAAAATGATCTTTATATCATTTGTAGTGGCAGTGTTGTAAAACTGGAAAATGATTCACTATAGAATTGAACCCCCTTCATGGATCACTGCCTTGTTGTGGCGAAGGGGCTCGTGTAACTCAGTGAAGCCATGAGCTATACCGTGCAGGGCCACCCAAGACAGACAGGTCATGACAGAGAGTTCTGACAAAATGTGGTCCACTGGAGAAGGAAATGGCAACCCACTCCAGTATCCTTGCCAAGAAAACCCCATGGACAATGTTAAAAGGCTAAAAGATATGACGCCGGAAGATGAGCCCCTCAGGTCGGAAGGTGTCCAATATGCTACTGGGGAAGAGCGGAGGGCAATTCCAAGTAGCTCCAGAAAGAGTGAAGCGGCTGGGCCAGAGCCGAAAGGACATTCAGCTGCGGATGTATCTGGAAGCGAAAAGAAGGTCCGATGCTGTAAAGAACAATATTGTATAGGTACGTGGAATGTAAGATCCATGAACCAAGGCAAGCTGGATGTGGTCAAACATGAGATGACAAGATTAAACGTCGACATCTTGGGAATCAGCAAATTGAAATGGACGGGAATGGGTGAATTTAATTCAGGTGACCATTATATCTACTACTGTGGGCAAGAAACCCTTAGAAGAAATGGAGTTGCACTCATAGTCAATAAGAGAGTGGGAAAGGCAGTAATGGGGTACAACCTCAAAAACGACAGAATGATCTCAGTGCGTATCCAAGGAAAACCATTCAACATCACGGTAATCCAAGTCTATGCCCCAGCCACTGATGCCGAAGAAGCTGAAGTTGACCAGTTCTATGAAGACCTACAACAACTTCTAGAACTAGCACCAAAACAAAATGTCCTTTTCATCATAGGGGATTGGAATGCTAAAGTAGGAAATCAAGGAGTAATCGGAATAACAGGCAAGTTTGGCCTTGGAGTACAAAATGAAGCAGGGCAAAGGCTAATAGAGTTCTGTCAAGAGAACAAGCTAGTCATAGCAAACACTCTTTTCCAACAACACAAGAGATGACTCTACACATGGACATCACCAGATGGTCAATACCGAAACCAGATTGATTACATACTTTGCAGCCAAAGATGGAGAAGCTCTATACAGACGGCAAAAACAAGACCAGGAGCTGACTGTGGCTCAGATCATGAGCTTCTTACTGCAAAATTTAGGCTTAAATTGAAGAATGTAGGGAAAACCACTAGACCACTCAGGTATGACTTAGATCATATTCCATGTGAGTATACAGTGAAGGTGATGAATAGATTTAGAGGATTAGATTTGGTAGACAGAGTGCCTGAAGAACTATGGACGGAGGTCTGTAACATTGTACAAGAGGCAGCAACTAAAACCATTCCAAAGAAAAAGAAATGCAAAAAAGCAAAATGGCTGTCTGATGAGGCTTTACAAATAGCTGTGGAAAGAAGGAATGCGAAAAGCAAGGGTGAAAGGGAAAGATATAAGCAACTGAATGTAGATTTCCAGAGAATAGCAAAGAGAGATAAGAAGGCCTTCTTAAATGAACAATGCAAAGAAATTGAAGAAAACAATAGAATGGGGAAGACTAGAGATCTCTTCAAGAAAATTGGAGATATCAAAGGAACGTTTAGTGCAAAGATGGGCATGATAAAGGACAAAAAAGGCAGGGACCTAACAGAAGCAGAAGAGATTAAGAAGAGGTGGCAAGAATACACAGAAGAACTATACAAGAAAGATCTTAATGTCCCTGATGTCCATGCTGGTGTGGTCACTGACCCTGAGCCAGACATCCTAGAGAGTGAAGTCAAGTGGGCCTTAGGAAGCATTGCTAACAACAAAGCTAGTGGAGATGACAGTATTCCAGCTGAGTTATTTAAAATACTAAAAGACGATGCTGTTAAAGTGCTGCACGCAATATGCCAGCAAGTTTGGAAAACGCAACAGTGGCCACGGGATTGGAAAAGGTCAGTTTACGTTCCAATTCCAAAGAAGGGCAATGCCAAAGAATGCTCAAACTATCGCACAATTGCACTCATTTCATATGCTAGCAAGGTTATGCTCAAAATCCTACAAGCTAGGCTTCAGCAGTACGTGAACTGAGAACTACCGGATGTACAAGCTGGGTTTCGAAGAGGCAGAGGAACTAGAGATCAAATTGCCAACATTCGCTGGATCATGGAGAAAGCACGAGAGTTCCAGAAAAGCATCTACTTCTGCTTCATTGACTATGATTGTGTGGATCACAACAAACTGTGGCAAATTCTTAAAGAGATGGGGATACCAGACCACCTTACCTGTCTCCTGAGAAATCTGTATGCGGGCCAAGAAGCAACAGTTAGAACCAGTCATGGAACAACTGATTGGTTCAAAATGGGGAAAGGAGTACGACAAGGCTGTGTACTGTCACCCTGCTTATTTAACCTATATGCAGAGTACATCGTGAGAAATGTCAGGCTGGAAGAATCACAAGCCGGAATTAAGATTGCAGGGAGAAACATCAATAACCTCAGATATGCAGACGATACCACCCTAATGGCAGAAAGTGAAGAAGAACTAAAGAGCCTCTTGATGAGGGTGAAAGAGGAGAGTGCGAAAGCTGGCTTGAAACTCAACATTAAAAAAACTAAGATCATGGCATCTGGACCCATCAATCCCTGGCAAATAGAAGGGGTAGAAATGGAAGCAGTAACAGACTTCATTTATTTGGGCTCCAAGATCACCTCAGACGGAGACTGCAACCATGAAATTAAAAGACACTTGCTCCTTGGGAGGAAAGCTATGGCAAACCTAGATAGCATATTAAAAAGCAGAGATGTCAGCTTGCCGACAAAGATCTGCATAGTCAAAGCTATGGTTTTTCCAGTAGTAATGTATGGGTGTGAGAGCTGGACCATAAAGAAGTCTGAATGCCGAAGAATTGATGCCTTTAACTGTGGTGCTGGAGAAGACTCTTAAGAGTCCCCTGGACTGCTAGGAGGTCAAACCAGTCAATCTTAAAGGAAATCAACTCTGATTGCTCATTGGAAGGATTGATAATGAAGCTCAAGTTCAGATACTTTGGTCACCTAATGCGAAGAGAGGACTCTTTGGAAAAGACCCTGATGCTGGGAAAGATGGAAGGCAAAAGGAGAAGAGGACGGCAGAGGATGAGATGGCTAGATAGCATCACTGAAGCAATGAGCGTGAAATTGAGCAAACTCAGGGAGGCAGTGAAAGATAGGAAGGCCTGGCGCAATATGGTTCATGGGGTCACGAAGAGTCGGACACGACTTAACGACTGAACAACAACAACATAGAATTGAACAAATTCTGGAAATTTCAATCCCATTGCAACCTGAGATATTTATCAAACCATACATTCTTTCAAAATATGAAGTGAATATGAAAAAATGAATTGGCATTGTACATGAATTGGGATTTTTAGTTTTATGTGCTTTTTATTGGAAAATATCTTTTTTTATTGGAAAAGGTCTTTGACTCCCTCTTTGGAAGAATGGGTAACTAAATTCTGGGACTATGCCTCAATGTCTAAAATAACTTTGTATTTAAAAAGAAAATCAGATACAGAATTTAATCTTACTTGGAGAAACCATTCCTGAACTACAGCCTTATACATAGAATTGTACCATATCAAAAATGTGGTTTTTAGAGTTCATACTCTAACAAGTTGTATAATTTATAGTATTGGTGGAATATATTATTTACTACTTGCAGTTATCTTTTAATAACTTGAACAGTGTTAACTAAGTATTTTCCGGCCTAAAGGTCACCACAGATGCATGGATTTTGACTAGAAAATGAATACGAAATATTTAATAGTACTACAAACTTCTGATGATGTATTGGAATATATAAGGTTCAGATTTTTTTTTATCCACCATATTTTTGGTATCACTACCTGCTTTTCTCTTCTTTGCGCTACTTGCTTCTTACATTCTTTCAAATATTTAATAAAGATTTGGAAAAAAATGTTCCTCGTCGAACTGGATTGATACCGTAGGGTTTCCCTCCACTGGATGTGTTCAAGCAGAGGCTGATCTGGAGTTTGGATACCTGGTGAGAGTAAATGGCCTGAACTCCATTATTCTTTTAAGGTGTCCTTTTGCATAAGACAGTTCTGTTATAAGTATGAGAACAAGTTTAGTGTAATAGTTTAAGGCACCAGGCTAGAAATTGGGAGACCATGAGTTTTAGTCCTGCTTTGGACCCGATGCCAACTGGGTGACCTTGGGCCAGTCACTCTCTCTCAGCCCTAGGAAGGAGGCAATGGCTAACCACTTCTGAAAAATCTTGCCAAGAAAGCTGTATGGACTTGTCCAGTCAGTCCCCAGGAGTCAAGACTGACTTGAAGGTATCAAAAACAAAACAAAAAAACAAAAAACCCCGCACCACCCAACATTATAACTATGTCTAGACATACTGTTGCCCTACTTGAATAGTTTTTGCTTTCCCTGTGTCATTTTTTAAGTTTCTAGGACAGGGAGTATGCAATGCACAGCAAAGTTGTAGCTGAAACAAATTAACATTGTTAAATATTATCATACCTCATCTAAAAATCAATCTTTTAAACCAAATGTCAGCTCTTTGATGTAGGCAAGGTAAGAAACAGGCATAGCAGGGATTCTAGAAATGCTTTTTAGAGTAGTAAGGTAGAATAACAACATCTTGAAACCTGTCAGAATTTTTCTCAGCCTCATTTTATACTAAACGAAATCGAGGTGGGATTATTTTGAGCTCCTTTATCATGCTTCTCTCTTTATCAAAAGTGAACAATCTTTTCTAAAAGTCCCCCCGAAGAGGTTCCTCATTTCTTCTCTGTTCCCAAGGCTAGGGCAACAATTTATCACACCAGAATAATTTTGTCACAACAATTATTTTGTTATAGGGAAAGAAAATTAAATGTACATGCCAACAAATACACGTGCTGTGGACAATGGAATATGTATATTGGATTTTCTGTATTTACTGTTATGATAGAACAGCTACATCAATTATCAAATGTGCTGCTATCACTGCAAGTTATTTTAAAATGGTACTGAAAAAAAAGTGCACTAATCAAGCATTGCTGGTTCTTCCTTTAACTGTAGAATTGCTTTTATTTCGCTAACTGTAGGACCGCTTTTATTTCCATAAAGGAGGTGCATGTTTGTTTTAGGAAAGAGAAGTACAAGGTTATAATAATGCTTCTTTCAATTTTAAGGGATTTCTGTTAATTGGAGCTCATTAGGTGTACTGTATGTGTACAATTTTAAGTGGATTTTCTTCTATAGGCAATTTCCTTTCCATTCTAAAGGGTCCAAGTTGAGAGTTTCTCTCCACCTGATGGATTTTCATTTAGTTGTTCCTTAAGTGATTGGTTTAAAGATTCATTTGTTGAGAGAGCAAAATGGTTTGAAAAAGATTTTTTGAAGTATGAGGATAATACCTTGAAACATGTCTTTAGTCAGGGGTTGCTGTGATATCTGCTGACCAACTCTGTTAGCCAGATGGCGGGAGAAATAATTTGGTCAGCAGAACTGATGGCCAGCGATCTCTGAGTGTCTGTACTTGCCATTCTCTTCCCAAGTGGCATGATCCTGGAAATTAGGTACAATACTTGTGCTCTCTTTGGAAGGTTTGTGGTGCTGTTCTGAAGTCTGTCCCTGCTTGTCTGCATATGCCAAGGCTGAACTTCCGCTGGGATCACCAGGGAATGCAGACAGGCAGGGACAGTCTTTCAAACAGCCTTCCAAAGGATGGGACTGATCTTACACTGCAAAGACACTTCGTAAAGCATCTCTTTTGAGTGCTTTGCACAGCCCTAAGATATAGTCCTGTTAGATCTCTTCATGTGATGATGCCCCTCTCCCTTTGTGTGATTGTCTGCAGGGCTCTCTTTTTCACTGATTAATACAGTCCAGATTTCTAGGAGATGATTGTAACCAGTGATCTGGGGCTTCTTCAAATACAATTGTTATACAGCTCTTGTATTATGTGTGGAACTTGTTTCCCTTGCATGTCGAGTAACAGTTGTGCAAATGCTGCCCTTTGTCTCTCCTACCCTTGCCAGCACTTGCCCTGTTGTGTGGCCATGTGTTGTAATCTGTCTGATTATTTATTCCTGGCTGTGTATAGTAACAGACTAAAAATAGTCTTCTTAAAGTCAGGTTTGAATTCTGGTATCTTCACTGACATTTCCGTGTAGTTTTCTTGGCAACAATGCAGAATTGGTTTTCCATTACCTTCTTTCATTCCATGCAAACATATTTTCTTTTTTGTTCCTTAAGTGTTTGTAGTATATACACAAAATCTATTTCCTGTCTTAGGTAGGATAAGATATTATCTAGGACAGGAAAGAGTATCTTTAGCTCTCTCCAAGTATCAGCACACTTGAGAATAATGGGAGTTTGGATTATGCATTTGCCATAGAGTTCAGTGGGGAACCTAGTTTAGTAATTCAGAAAACAGACCACTTCACCATAGTTTGATTTGAACAGATTGTCCTGATGTCATTGGAAATCAACAAAAACCTCTGCAGTGTTTTTCAGCTTGTCATAATTGGATGAAATTTGTTCAATATTTTTTTGTGGAAAATAGTGACAAAAATTATGTGTGGCATACTGTGCCTCTACCTAGGAAACCATGATATTTCAAAATGATATTAGCAATGACTGTTATAGAAGAGGAGCCATTAAAAGTATGGAAGGGAGGAGAAATGCACATTATTTATATACTTATAGATGTATTTGTTTATGTGTTTGTATCTATTTTAGCAATTTATATATAACATGTGAGTCTTCAGGCAAGAAGCCTACAAAGTGTCAGGATTAGGAGATTTTCCATGAACGATGCACTGTTTAAGATTTTTTATTTTAATTTTTAAATTTGTTTATTAAATTCCTATACTGTTATAATCCACAGAGACTTCTAGCAGTTAACAGCAGTAAGAAACAGCATACATTATAACAATTAAAATGTCTGTGATTGGCAAAATAATTAAATTCAAAGTAAAAATGGAACAGTATATATAAAAAATCCATATATTGTCAGCTTATTCTCCAAATCCTCTCTGGAAGAGCTCTGTTTTCAACAGCTACCAAAAGGCAATCAAAGAGGGATCCACCTAATTTCTAAGCAAGGCTGTTCCATATGAAAAGTGCCATCAATGACTACCAGTTACACCAGTTGCATTTTTAAAATTATCTTCAGAAGCAGCCCAATGTTGAGTGTGTTGCAGTACTCCAGTCAATAGTGATGAGGGCATGAGTTACCATTGTACTGCTCCAGGTATGGCCTTAACTAATGCACTACTGGTAAAAGGCTGTCCTGGCCACATTCACATGCCCATCCAGTGGTAGATACGAGTCCAGGAAAACATCCAAGTCATAAACCTGCTACCTCAGGTACTGGCTCCCTCACCCTCTCAAGAGAGCTGAACAAACAAATGCTCCATCTTGCTTAGGGTTCAAATGTATCCTGTTCCATCTCTCCCAAGCCCTAACAGACTCTAGATATAGCAACAAGATTTCAATAGGCTCTCTAGCACAGCCCAGAATAGATGAACAGCTGGTATCATAAGCATACTGATGATACTGCACTCCAAATTGATGAATAACCTCCCCAGCAGATTCTGGTAGGTGTTAAAAAGCAGCAAGGAAAGGACCTAATATTGCAACACTCCACACCATCTAGTCAGTCTTTTCTTCCCCATAATTACTGACAGCTAATGCTCACTAATGTCAGCTTTGCAAGGTAGTACAGACAAAAAGCATGCCCAGATGAACAATTTCTACTTTATTGTAAGGTTACATTAACAGAATCTTGCAAGTCTGAAAATACATTTCCCCCCCTACTTGCCTTTACAGCCCAAGAAACTAGGGAGGATCCCTTCTGAGGCTTTGCCACACCCACATTCCTGCTGTGGGCTAAGCTGCCTCTTAAAGTTAGCTCTTCCACCTGTCCCCCAAGGTCATTCCTACATACCATTACAACTAGGGAAGGAGAGGAAGCACCGTAGAAAAGTGCCTCCAATTCCAAACTTCATAGAAAATCCAGAAACTTATCAATGGTATTAAAGGCTTTCAAGAAGGCTAATAGGATCAAGAGGGATACACTACTCCTGTTTAGGTCATGAAAATATCGTCCAGACTGTACCCTGGCTGAAGGGGGATCCAGATAATCCAGGACAGTCTTCAATCACCAGAAAGGAAAAGTTGGAGACTGGGTGATAATTGTCACATATAGACAGACCCAAGGAGGGACTTTTAAGAAGAGGGCAGACCACAAACTCCCTCAGGTCACTGCCACTGCCCTTTTCTGAATGATATGTGCTAAAACCTCATTGTCCTTATTGCCATGGTGCATGTTTGAACTTGGACTTATATCCATGCTCAGTCAGGTTCACTTTTTGTCTTCCTCCACTTATTCCAGGCATAATTTCTACCATTGTATCTACCAGAGATATAAACCAAGGAACCACCTGGCATCAGCCAACAGAAGGAGACTTTTTAAGAGCAATCATATCAAAAGCCCAAATTATCTCCTGTTGCTAGAGCTTGTCTGAGTGCTCAATGGAACCATCTGCCAGTTCACTCGTAAACTCCCATGAGTTCCTGTTGGCAGTAGTCAATATTGTTTGAGCCAGGAACTGATCTGACTAGAACAAAGGGATAAATGTAATACCTTCCATATCCAAGTCAGAACACAGTTATTCCCAGGCAAAAGCAAGGTCCAGCATGTAGCTGGCTGCCTGAATGTGTCGGGCCAGAAATTACCTGGAAGAAGCAGATGGTTGCCATGGAGGCCATGAACTCCTGGGCTCAATTCCAATTATCCTCTGCTGTTCCACCCACACCAATATCCCAAAACCAGCACTCATAATGAACCACAAAAAAGTAACACTTTTAAGCGTTCTTTTTTAAAAAGTTGTAGAACATGCAAAAAGGAATAGATGACAGATGTGAGTATACTGTGGTACCAAGATTTGGAATATGTAGCATTTTTTCCGTTTGTGTTCATACACTGTGCCAGCGAGGTAGTCATCCTAGTTTCTTGTCTCACAGTTTTCCATCTCCCAGTGTATCATAGTCCCAACATTATACCATATTGGAAATTAATGGGCCAAGTCAGAGCGGCACTGTGCTGATTAATATCCGTTCATCATGCTGGATTGTAATTTGAAAGATACAAGACTAAATGAGACTAAATCATGCATCAGATGATTTGGAGGGTAGACATTATTCCAAGAAAGCTGAAATTGGGTCAAATTCAGGTAAAGGTTTAAAAATACATATAAACTAATATATTAATAAACTATTATGTAAACTAGCTAAATATATCTTTTTACTTTGAGCCGTTAGTCATGCCTGATGACATCATTTCTGTCTAACACTCATGACACAAAGAAAACCACAGCTGATAAAAATAAATTTGATATTTGGTGTGGGTTTTTTGCCACCAAAGCAATGCCAGTGATCAAAGTGGGGTCTCAGACAATGTCTGTTTCAGACATTGCAACATCTTTTATTGATTTTTTTCCTATTATGTTGCCATGTTAAATTAACATTATCAATGCAAAAAACCAACCAACCTCTGCTTAATCTACAACTTTAAATATATTTTGTGAGATAAATGTGATTCATAGTGAGCTACTGGGCTGTTTCTTAAATGCCCTTTATAAAATATTCTTAAGTGTTTCCTTTTTTCTCCCATAATTTGACTGCCCAGGTTTTAAACCTTCAGATAAACATGAACAGTTCAAGGAATGAGAAAACAGTTCAATAGGATTAGAGACTTTGATTATTAAAGGTAAACTTATGACCAGCTTTAAAATTGACAGTAAAGATATTGAAGTGGTGGATAACTTCTGTCTTTTAGGATCAGTTAGCAATAATTAATGAACTAGTAGTCAAGAAAGATGCTGCAGACTAGCATTTGGTACAGTGGCAATGAAGATCTTAAAAAGGATATTCAGATGCCATGATGTGTCTATGCCTACAAAGAACAGAATTGTGCAGGCAAATTTTTTTCTGTTGACACTGTATGGAAGCAAAAATTGGACTTTGGAAAAGCAGGATAGGGCTTCTGAGTAAGGATATATGGTGGACTAGACATCCCTGAAGGAGTGGGGGCAGTATTGTGGAGGAGTTTGGTGGCCAGGCAGCGAATTCTGGCCGGTGGAGTCTTTCCAGATAAAGGAGAGATTGTGAGATCACCCACTTGCCCTTTGGACAGCTGCTCCTCATGAGTAGACTGCAGGAACTGAGATTTTTGTGGTCAGCTTGTGAGTTGAACAGTTGGGAGTCGAGGGATTTCAATCAGGCTCACAGCCGTAATGCAGCCTATATGGACGCAAGGTTCATACAAGCCTCACTTTCTTAAACACTTTTGGATCTAATTAATTTACAGCTAAAGAGAGATTTTCTGAGTGGCGGGATAAGAGAATTCCACTTGATGAGTCAACATTCTTTCTGGATTAAAAAGGAGAAAAGGGGTAGGGGGTTTCAAAGATTTAAAAACTTTTGGCAAAAAGTTCAACAAGGAGTGGATGTAAGAAAGTGTAAAGTGGATGAAAGGGATAGTTATTTTGAAAGGTGGTTGGGGTTTTTTTGGTGAAAGTGCTTTTGAACAAATTGGAATTAAAATAGACAAACAAACCAGGCCTTTGTGGGAATGTTTTTTGTTTACTATTAAAGAGTGCAGACAATTGGTGGATTTTACAAAACAAAAGATAAAGGTAATATGAGCCAGACTGTGATGCTGATTGTAACTACAGAGTGCCATTTGAGATGAAAGTATTAAGGGACAGGAAGAAAAAAAAGAAAATAAAAAAGAGAAAGCTAGCCTTTTACTCTTTCCCTTGCAATTGAGATGCTTTCAGTTTTGGCTTACAATATTACAATGACAACCACAAGAAAAGCAGCAAAAACAGCAGACGGGAGGAGGAGATCACTAAACCAACCTGCAGAGAGAGGAATTAAACCAGGTTTACTTCAAAAAATGTTTGAGGAATTGCACAATAAGTTAGCTGAATCACTTGATACTAAATTAACTAAATCATTGGTAAAACAAGTGTCTGGAGTTGTAAAACAAGTTAATAATAAAGTGGAAATTCTGGAGAGTAAGAAAGAAGTTATAGACAGAGAACCGGGAAGAGAATTAGATAATTTGGCTCTACTGGAACTGAGAGAGAAGGATTTTTATTTGAGATTTAGAGCAATTCCAGAGGATTATGGTGAAGATATTAGAGAAAAGGATATTAAAGCTTTAGGAAAGTTTTTGGATTGGGATGAGGCTCATACGGAGGCAGAAGTTGATAGTATATAGAATAAATACAAGATTTGCGAGAATAAAAAATGTTCCAAGGGATGTCTTGGTGTACTTTGTCAGGAAGAAGACAAGAGATCAAGTTTTGCAGCAGCATTCTAATGCAAGACTGAAGATTGATAATACAAATGTAATTGTTCTTAAAGAAATTCCTATTAGAATCTTGCATAAGAGAAAAGAGTATTCTTTTCTGTCTGATAGATTAAAACAGAAAAAGATTCAATTTCAATGGGACAAATTGGAAGGTGTGATTTTACATGTAAACAGAGATTTTGACTGAATTCTGTCCAGAAGATGAGGGGATTTCTAGAAAAATTTAAAGAGGAATTGGAGGAGATTCAAATGGAGGTGTCAGGTTAGACTACACAAAAACTTCAACAGGTGCAACAGGAAACTGAAAGGGATGATACTGAACTAGGTGCTACAGCTATCAACTTTTCTAAATTTTGGGCTTGATTATGGATTACAAATGTTTAACGTGGAATTTAAATGGAGCAAATGCTCCTCAAAAGAGGGGAAAAAATCATTATTTGAAAAAAATTTAAAACAAGATATCATTTGCCTACAAAAGACACACATTAAAAAAAGGACATAAAATATTTGATCAATAAAAATTTGGATGAAGAATTTATTTCAGCAGGAACTAAAAAAAGAAATGGAGTTGTTTGGTATATAAATCCCCAACTAAAACCAGAACTTGTATTGACTGATGAGCATAGTAGATTTATTGGGGTGGATGGGACTAAGACTCTGATATTGGGAATTGATGCCCCAAATGAAGATAAAGTACTGTTCTATAAAGGACTTATGGAAAGATTAATAGGTTTCTCTTATGAAAATTGGTGTTTGATGGGAGATTGGAATGGAGTGATCTTTCCACAACTGGATAGAACTTCACAGAAAACTATTAAAATCTCTCAAGGTAAGTTACCAAAAGTTTTCTTTGATCTGATGGACAATTTAGGGCTTGTGGATATATGAAGACAGAAAAATGGCAACTCAAGAGAATACACCTACTTTTCTGAAAGACATAGAACCTTTAAAAATAGATATGATTTGGATTTCAAAGAATATGGCTACTAAGTTTTCTAAAGTAGAGATACTATCAAATACTTTTTTGGATCATAATCCTGTGAGTTTGGTTTATAAAAGGAAATCCAGATATTTAGATGGAGACTAAATGAAATGTTGCTACAGAAAGAAGCAATAGTGGAAGATTGTAAAAAGAAGAATCTTTTGAAAATAATTTAGATAAAGATATGGATTTAAGAATGGTTTGGGACACAAGTAAAGCTTTTATCAGAGGTTATTTCATACAATATAATGGTGAACTCAAAAAGAAGAGGCAAGAGAAAACACAAGCTATTTTGGATGAGATAAAGAGAAAAGAAGAATCAAAGAAATTTTCAGAGATGAGTATTTCTCAACACATTAAGCTTTTACAATGACAGTTATCTATGTTAACAGTAAGAGAAATGGAAATAAAATGAATTATGTAAAGCAAAAAAACACTGAGTTTGCAAACAAACCAGGGAAGTGGTTGGCATATAAATTAGAAAAATAAAAATAAAAGAAAATTATATTGAAATTATCAGAGGGAGATGCTATATTAAAAGATAAGTATGACCATGCAAAAAGCATTTCATCAATATTATTCCAATTTGTATAAAGCAAGTGACATCTCTCTGAAGAAAATAGATAAATACCTAAAGAAACTAAATTTACTGAGGATTACAGAGGAATGGAAATATTATGAACGGACCTATAACAATAAGGGAAGTTTGTGAAGCTATAAAAAAAGGTTAAATCAGGAAAGGTGCCTGGACCAGGTGGATTATCAGGTTCTTATTATAAATGTTTTGAGAATGAGCTTTTACAACCTTTACAAAATAAGATAGATGAACTCTTATCTTACAGGGAGGAAAGATGCCAGAGTTTTGGAAAGAGGCACTAATATAGCACTAATACCTAAAGAGGGACAAGATTTGACTAACAAGAAATTATAGGCTGATATCATTATTGAATAATGACAAGTTGTTTACAATGATTCTGGCTGATAGAATGAAAATAATTTTGGAAGTATTTGTTCATGAGGATCAATGTGGGTTTTTTCCTAAAAGACAGTTAATGGGCAATATTAGAAATGTGTTGGACATTTTGGGATATTTGGAGCAACAAGGCAGGAGAACAGTCATTAACTGTTTAATGAATTTCAAGTTTCCTTTGACTTTAAAAAGAATCCTTAGTAGCTTTCACTTTTACATTGTCCATGTTTAAAATGTAATGCCTTTGTGTACTTTTAGTCTTTTAAGAAGAATATATGCTACCATTGTCATTTTTCTTCAGCAGTGAAGCATTTTTATGGAATTCAAAAATGTATACTGATTGTAGGTTGTATGAGCAGGGTTTTTCAACTAAAGTTGTTAGTCACTGGCATAAGTGCTTTTCCTTTGAGAAAAATTAAACTGTAGTTTTCAACCCAGTTTATGAAAGACTTAGCATTTTAACTTCATATAACACTTACTTTGGAGCAGTTATCTCTGAAGTCTCACTGAATTTTCAAAGACTTGTTTTCTGGAATTTCTGATAACACATTTTAAGATTCACTGAAGGAACTTCTGCCAATTGTGTGAAAAATGCTTAGAATGTAAGGCACTTTTATATTAGGTTATTTATTCTACTTTTAAATATGTTATTAATTCTCTGTTTGTCAAGACATGTTCTGTTAGTCCAGTCTGAATACTATGTGTATAACTGCTTACATTATATTGCATTTTTATTCCAACTTGGACATAAAATCATTTATATAAATTAATTCTTGATTGTGTCCTTAGTTTATTGCTAAAATTACTACAGGTAGGTCTCGATTAGTGCTGATAATGAATCCTATGAAATGGTTGCATTATTTGAAATTTGCACTATTCAAAGTGATATTTCTATGGAAAATAGGGTAATTGCTTCCAGCTTGATGGAAATAGGCAGTGAAGATTTTTAAACATAAATGTTTATGTTTATTAATTAAATATAACAATGAAAGATTAAAAGAATATGTTAGCGAAAAGTAGTTATAGAAAGCAAAATAAAAACAAAAAAATTCTAAATATTGTTCCTAAAGGTAAGCTGTCACAGACAAAAACATCTTTGTTATGTAATACAGGATGTGGTTGCAAGATGGTTATCTAGACCACCCTTCAGTTATTTTTAGTGTTTTTTATTGCTTTCTAATGGATTATAACCTGCTATGCAATCTTCTAGATAGATCCCATAAATATTTAAAATAAATAAATCAAGTGATCCTAGATAAACTCATATCCAGAGTGTACCTGCTACCTCCTTATTCTGTTACAGTTCTTCAAAATGAGCCTCTTCTTTTTCGAGCTTTCCTCAAATGGAACTTTCCTTTTCTCCGTCTTGCACACACGATGATTAGTGTCTAAAACCCCAACGGCAATTGTGCATCCACTAGCCTCAACTATGCGTGCGCTAGCCTAGCGTTAACTGAATTTTAGCTTGTATTAAACAGGATTTAATTTGCATAAAATCAATTATTGCACTCTTTGAACTCACATTAATCGTGACCTACCTGTACCTAAGTTTGGGGGTTATTATTTAAAGTTGTACATTAAACAACAAAAACTAAATGGCATTTTCCTATTTTATATCTAGTTTTGAACATCGGAGAGGGTGGCTTCTGGGAAGGCAGTACTCGAGGACATGTTGGATGGTTTCCTGCAGAATGTGTTGAGGAAGTGCAATGTAAGCCAAATGAAAGCAAACCAGGTGAGATGGTGCAATTCAAGAATACATTTCTTACAAATGTAGTTTTTCATGGGAAAGTACAATTAATTGATGAGTGTTTGGCTGAACTGGAAATTACTCTAAAAAAAGAGTAACTGTAGATTTTATTTTTTTTAAACTAGCTTTATATTACTATGCAGGTATTTCTTCTCTAAAGGTATGTGAAAGCAGTAAAAGAGTTAAATGCATGGACAATTTGATTCTTCATTTAAAACAGAAATAACAATGGATTTTTTTTTCAAAGTATTCATTTTCCATTGAATATGTGTTTAAGTCTATGATGGAGGTGACCTCCAGATGTTTTGGACAATTTCCAAAATTCATTGGCCAAAATATATGGAAGGCATCAATCTGTCAAGGCCTACCTTATGCATTTAATGCCTATTTTAGTTCCACTTCATTTTAATCAGGCAAGATTAATCACACATTAACATGCTTCACTTTCATTATATTCACTTAGTTAAGATGAGATTGAAACCAAATTTAATTCATGTACTCCTGCTTATGTTTGGTTGGAAACTTTTATCATCTTGAAAGTATGAAATGTTAGGGACTGATGTGATTTTATCAAGTGTTTTTTTAAGTGATGACTGATCTTATTTATAAGCATTTGTTAGTAAACAAGAAAAAGTATTCCATCTTCAAAGTGAAAAAATGTCATGAGTTCTAGTATTTAGCATTTGTTAATGAAATTGACAAATATTCTTCCATTGATATTTTAAATTAAATAATATTTCAGTTAAATGGTTATTTCATATTTTTTGATAGTTGGGTTTTAGCAAATTGAGATTTAACCATTTATAAATAAGATAAAATTATGAACACAGGTACAAATCAGAAATAGCTCATGATTTAATGTTCTCAAACAGTTATTTTTTGTGTTGAAAGAAAATGGCTGTCTCAAACAATGTTTTCAAACTGTATTAATTTGAATTAAAGAAATCTAGAAAATAAATTGACAGTGAATTATTAGTGATGAAATATCACCTAAGGCTAGTAAATATATGTCAGCTAAGAAGTGTCAAAATCATGCATAAATTGTGAGAATTCATACTATGAACTCTTCAATATATCAAAACATCCACATAGTTTTGTGGATATGTGGATGTTGGATTCATCTCCAAGAACTAATTTGTTGCAATGTCTGAGTATAAGCTTAGCTTCTTATGGCATAGCACCATTAACATTCCTGCCATTGTTTTAGAAATTTGGTAGAAGAAGAGGCTTACCTGAAGTCAACACAATTTTTGTACTCCTCAAAGTGAAGAAGACAACCATTCTTTCTTCCAAATGTATATTTACAAGCACATCAGCTGTTATATGCACAGAAAGTGTATCACAATACAGGTAGTCTTTGAGTTACAACTGCAGTTGGGACCAGGATTGCCATCGCTAAGCCTTGTGGTCATAAAGTGTGATATCATGTGACTGCATCACTTAACAACAGCAATCCAGGGAGTCCCAGTTGTTGACACATGGGTTGTTGTGGGAAGCAGAGGGAGTCCCAGGTAAGGAGTGTGGGGGTGCCATGGGGGGGTGGAGGAGCCCCTGAGAGATCCAGTGCAGGCCACGCACAAGTTGGGGGAGGGGATGCTTAGTGAAGCACGAGCTCACAAAGGCCAGGGAATGAGGGTGTGGGGAGACTTACCGCATTGACTTGTGACCTTCCTCACTGGCTTCCCATTGACTTTGCTTGGGGGAAGCTGGCAGAGAAGGTCACAAATAGTGATCATGTGACCACGGGATGCCACAGCTTTTCATAAGTGCAAGTTGGTTGCTAGGCACCTGAATTTTGACCGTGGGGGCACTGCAATGGTCAGAACTTTGAGGACTGGTTGTAAGTCCCATCAGTCAGCACTGTCATAACTTTGAACAGTCACTGAACGAATGGTCATAACTTGGGGACTACCTGTATGTGGGAAATATCTGAACATATTTAGCCAGCTTTTGTAAGAAGTGGGTGTAGTCCAGTGATAATTTTCAGGTGGTGGTTCTGTCCATCCTTTTACAGAGCCAAATAGGAAAAGAACTCTGGTAGGTGTACAATTAGATAAACATATGAAAAGAAAGCTATACAATATTTATTTATTTATTTTATCAAATTTATATGGCCGCCCATCTCACACAAGGTGACTTTGGGTGGCATACAACAAAATATAATACATTTGTATAACATATTATAATATATAATATAATACAATACAATATAATTTGTATAATATACAAATGTAATACAAATATAATATTGTATAATATTATATCTGTTAGAAGACAAACTTTGTCAAATGTGATCCTTCCAGAAAGTGTCTAACATAGCTTTTTGCTTCAGAAAATGAAGGAAGACACAAGAGGATCATCTTACTTTGACTATATACTAATTAAAAGTGAAGATTTAGTCATTGTAGTAGCAACACTGGAGAAAGTGATCACATAATTCTGGATTTTTTGATATTCAGGGAAACCAAGTTGAATATAGTCTCTCCGATTCCAAGGCCACATCCACACAGCTGCCTTGTTGTGTTCTCCTCCTATCCCAGAGCTGGCAAGAAATCCTTTTGCCCTAAATCTTGCTGTTCCCACAGCACACCCTTAGTGTGTACCCAGAATGGGTCTATTCTGT
This sequence comes from Liasis olivaceus, assembly GCA_030867105.1. Lineage (NCBI taxonomy): Eukaryota > Metazoa > Chordata > Lepidosauria > Squamata > Pythonidae > Liasis > Liasis olivaceus. The sequence goes on from CM061349.1 coordinate 79,173,655, forward strand.
GCTGATATCCATAAAATTTTAACAACTAATACTCTAAGGCAGTGTTGTCCAAACTTGGCCACTTTAAGATGAGTGGACTTCAACTCCCAGAATTCTCCAGCCAGTTGAAGTCCACTCATCTTAAAGTGGCCAAGTTTGGACAACACTGCTTTAAGGGCTGTGATCGGTAATTCTCTTAGCTGAAATTCCAGCCCTGCCCAACATCATCTACTATGTGGAAAGCCTCCTTCAGCTGGCATGCACGATGCTCCTGTGACTCCATGCACTGCATTCCTTTTTTCCCCCTTTGATACCATCCACTGATTGAACCTAAAAAAACCCAAAACCTTGAAGTTATGGGTTTTAGCCCTTTCATTCTTAATTATATCTGTATTTCTACTTCCCTACATGTATTCATGAACGCCACCTCACAAAATCTGACCATCTTCATTCAGATCACTTACATTCTTCCTCTTCCTATTAGTTCCACAGGCCTGTATAGCTATTTTTTCCTTTCATTAGTTGATTCATGCTGTTTACAGTTTACTCCTCTTACATTCAAATCACAATCTTCCATATGTTATAATCATCATCAAATGGGTCACTTTGGTCAACAGAGGCTTCTCCATAACACTTTTTTGGTAAGATAGAGAATTTGTAGTCTAGGCTAGGAGGCTTATTCATGCCACAAGTAGCATTTTCTGCTAATGGTAAGGACTATACCAGTCTGTTTGGCCACAAGTCATGATAGTCCTGCAAGCTAAACTGCAGTTCTACCCAAACTTTCTCCATATTGCAAGTGAATTAAATATCCTACACGGTAAGAAATGTTGTTGCCTACTTCAGCTGTTTCATGTTGACAGTAGTCATTATCTTTTGCAACCCTCCTGGTAGGGCACAAAGCATATTGTCTCTAAGGCTGAAAGAGTTTGTTTGAGAGGAAAAAATTAGTACACTATTTTGATTCAATGAAAAATACTGCCTTTCATTCTATAGGAATACTATCTTACATACATAGAGATGAATTTTTGTAAAACAATTCAGTTGCATATTTACTTTTGCTTTGGGAAAGAAGTAGTTTTGTGACCACATGTTGTAGATGAATTTAAATGCTACATAAACTACTTATGCAACAGTGCAAATGTTATCTATTTGCAGTTTTAGCCAAATACTATATCTTAAGTGTCATAACTGATGGCAGTAATAGATGGCCTTTGGTAATCTAAAAAAAAAGCTAAGCAAGTTCAGATCTAGTTAGTATTTAGATGGGAGACTGTTAGGAAATATCAGAGCCATCAACTTGATTGGGAGGTTGAAAAAGCACCCCAGAAGAAGGGAATGGCAAACCACTTCTGTATTGTTGCCAAGAGAGTGGCATGGACATGTCACCAGCAATCAAACTCAACTTGAGGAAGACTATAATTAAGAACCTTAATTAAATTAAATGATATAATTAAGAACCTTAATTCAATTACTACTACCACGTTGTAGTAATTGGGAGGTGACCAAGCATGAGTTACCATTAGCAGGGTCTCCTGGTCCAGGGATTGTTGCACAAGATGGCTTTGTACAAAGCTCAACACCACAGCCGCTATCAGCCCTATAAAGAAGATCAGATTAAGAAACTGATGCCATGTATATAGATCAGGATTACTTTTATTGTAATAGCTACATTGACAGAATCTTGCACCTCTAAATGTGCTTCTTCCCTCCCTCATTTTGTATTAATGTGAATTAGGGAGGGTCCTGAGACATTTACTCAAACTAGTTTCTTGGAATGGACTCAAGTTGCACTTGTCTGATCATTACCTTAGTAGTGGTTCTTCATCCTGTCCTTTAAGACCATTTCCTATGCCCTCTACAGTCATCACCTGTTCTTGAGCAGGACCCAAGGGTCTAGAAGGACCCCCAAGTTGCTCACAAGTTTTATCTGGGGCAGTGCAGTCCCATCCAAAACTAATTAGGGGAAGTCTTCAGATCTGGGGGCCCCTAAAACCCACAACCATCTGGTCTTGCTGGAATTAAGCTTGTTTCTTCTCACCCAGACCCCCACAGATACTGAGAAAGAATCCTGATAGCATCACTTGGTCAAGCAAGGTTTGGCATGTAGGACTGAATATCATCAGTGTACTAATGACACTTGATTGCTTACCGTCAGATGACCTCTCCCAGTGGCTTCATATAGATACTGAATTGGAAAAGGGAGAGGATAGAGTTGTGTGGGACCCTGCAAAGCAGAGGCTTTGGGATAGACTTATCCACCCCCCAACACTGACTGGAACTGACCCTAGAGGAAGGAGAAAAGCCACTGCAACATCCTGCCCCCCACTCCTAATCCCATGAGCCAGTCCAGAAGAAAACCATGATCTTATTGAACCCATTAAGAGATCAAAGAGGCCCAAGATAGATAAACCACTGCCATCCCCTGTTGGAAGCCATGCTTTGGGCGAAAGTATCCAGTGCTCTATTCTATCATCGCATCTTTCATGCTGTTTCAGTCGAAAAGTGACTTTAGGTGAACTGTGGCTCAGGAGTATACTCAATTCTTTTATGCTACCTGGAAAGGATGGCAACATACTTTTTTTTTCTTTTGACAACGTATTTATATTTTTGCCAACCTTTGGGTTTTCAGAAGTGCTGATACATTTTATTTTCCTATGACTACAAGCCTATTGACATTTATCTCCTGAGTTCACCGTTAGAGAGATAATGAATGCTATGGAACAAGTCAACAATTTTACCCCCTTTTTATAAAATATTGACATTAATAGCATCGTTGTGTCGAATAGCATGGAAAACTGCTTCATGCAGTGTGTAATTAACTTATGGAACTTACTGCCACATAATATATAAAAGGTAGCTTTATAAAGGAGGGGTGTGTCAGTGGCTATGTTATGTCCAGTCATAGTTTGAATACCAGGTACTAGGGAAAGAGTGCTACCTTCATTTTTTGTGTGCCTCCCAGATGGCTGTGTTCATGTATGTGCATGAATGTATATACTGTATATAAAATTGTACAATATAGAACTCAAGGCAGTGGTTATCACCTATAAAGCCCTGCAAGTGCTACAGATCTTCAGGTGGGAATACTTCAGGTCCCTTCTCTGAAATAATTTTATCTGATAGAACCCAGAACACATCGCTTTCCATTGAGGTTTCATTGAGATACGGTTGACTCCAACCCTGTTGGTCTTCAGAAAGGCAGTAAAACCTGGCTTTGTCCTTGGTCTTTGGGGCCAGGATGATTGGAGTTTCCATCTGAAGGGGGAGGTATAAATATGAGTTTCTGGTTACTTATTAACATCTGGCTGGATTTTATTTGAAGTTTTTAAATCTTGTTTTGTTTTTTGGGTCTATTGTATGCTGCCTGGATTCGCAGTGTTTGAGTTGGGCTGCCCATTTGCATTTTATGAATAAATTAAATTATAAAGAAAATCCTATTTGGGACAGTTACAATGTAAACTTGTTTGTTATTATGGTTAGATATATAGTGTATTTCGGAGATGGATCCTTTTGGTGTCCACTCTCTCCTCATTTAGGCATTCTTCAGTTAGGGCTTTTCTTTTTGCTTTTAGGATGATGTTAATAGCTCTATATGTATTTTACTTGTGTTTTATTTATGTTGTTTTATTTTATTTTTCCATCTGAAGACTTTGTCTTATTTTTCATTGGGATTTGGGAATAAACTATCAAAAGACTAAAATTATGACCTTTGCTAGGTGATCTAGGATTCATTGTTGTTGTATATTGGATATATATTAGATATATTTCTGCTGTCCTCAAATTATCTCAAAGCAAATATGCTGGCAGCAATTTGGTGTGGTGCTAAATTGAGCCCTTTCTCTGATTCCCCCTATCCAGTCCAACTTTCTTAGAATTCTATTCCAGGTGAACCATTGCATTACAAATCCTGGCATGTGTCTTTAGGCAGGTGTGGTGAAAGTGGAAGCTAGACTATGGGTACCTATATTCATTTACTGGTTGAGGTTATTCTATTTCCCTTTGGGTCTAGGCCCTCTCACTTTAGAGGATGGATTTGAATCTGTCAGGAAGCAGTTGTAGAGAACCTATGACCTTAGAGAAACTATGCAGAAACAGTTACAAAAACAAAAGCATGCTTCAAGCATGGAAAACAGACACAACAGAAAAAAGCTCAGGTTGGTTCCACCCTAATTCCCTGATGTATAAGAGGATGGGAAGGGAAAACACAGTCAGGCTTTCAAGGTTCTGTCGCTGTAGCCTATGTTAATAAAATAGGGTTCCTGTCAAATTTGTGGAATCTGTTTCCTGACTTGGCCTACCTGGTAGACCTGACACAGTCCCTGATGGTAATGATAATGTCTTTAGGGGTTTCTCCTGTTTACTGTCATTAGGACATGAACAAGTTAGTTCTGCTCTTGAGTAGTGAATATTGGATATTGAGTGGAAGGCTCATTTAAGTACTGTAACAAATATCCCTTTTAGTGACACTTGCAAATATATAGTAATGATGTATATGATGTATACTTGTGATATATCTTATACAACTAGAATTCCCAAAACACAGAATAGAATTTGTATAGTGCTAGGCATTCACAGATCCATGTGTGTGGCATTGAGTCATAGGATTTCCTGTAGTCAATCCAGGCTGTGCTCAGATTGGCCTGCCTAGACCTTGAGTCTTGGGTGACTGCCCTATCTATGAGCAACTGGTGTTTTGAGCCTCTGGTGTTGTTCCCAATGCCCTTCTGAGCTGGGCTCATGTACTGGCTCATATGGCCTTGTAGCTTGGTGGCTATGATGCCTGACAGAACTTTCCATATTGTGGGGAGACAGGTTATTGGCCAGTAGTTGGATGGTGCTGTTCCCTTGTGAGGGTCTTTCATGATCAGCACTGTCCTTCCTTGTGTTAGCCAGTCTGGGTGGGAGCCTGCTGCTAGCAGCTGGTTCATCTCTGCTGCTAGGCGTTCATGCACTGCTGTTAATTTCTTTAGCCAGTAGATGTGGATCATGTCCAGGTGCTGTCCAGCTCCTCTTGTTCTTGACCCGCTGTTGGATGTCTGCTACTGTGATGGTGACTGGTTCCTGTTCTGGGAGATACCTGCAGCCACTTTGCCCTGGTGTTATGTGTCTTCTCTTTCTCCTATAAGTTCTTCCAGTACTGTTCAGTTTCTGCTGCTGGTGGCTCTGCTGTTACTGTGTGGTTGCACTGCAGTTGGGAGTACACCTTGGATGGTTCTTTGGAGAACAGGGCATTTATCTTCTTGGCCTGTGCTTCTCTAGTGTATCTCCTTAGCCTGGCAGCCAGTGCTGTGAGCCTTTGTTTAGCAGTCTCTAGAGCTTCAGATGGAGTCAGACCCGTGTATTTTTTCAGTAGCTGAGTCTTGTCCTTAATCTCCACACCCTTCTGTAGTTCCACCAGCCGACTGACTTCTCTTCGGGTTGCCTTGATCTTAGTCTCCAACCTCATTTTCCAGGAAGGGTATGTACTGCTGTTCCTCTTGATTTTGTAGCCAAGCATTTCCAGGATTACAGCGGCTGTAGCATATACCAGTTCATTGGTTTGAGTTGTGGTGGTAGTAGGGATTGTCTGGAGGGCTCTATTGGCATCTTCTGGCATACTATCTGATGTTACTTCTCCACTGAGCCTTGGTAATCAGTCTTGAGGGTTGACTGTAGCTAGTTTATCCATGATCTTATGTCTCATATCATCTGCTGTGCTCTGTAATGGAGAGGGTGGCAGTGACATTCCAGCTTCAGGTGTTGGCTGCACATCCAGTTATTCTTCCAGGTCTGCTTGAGTCTGAGTTGTAATGTGGAGTTGGTCTATCTCAAGTTGTGAGAGCAGCTTCCTCTTCACTATGCTGAAGCACTGGGGAACTAGTTGTTTCTCAGTTAGTGTGGATATAGGTCTTTGGTCCATCCATAGTTTTCTCATACGTTTCATATATCCCCTCTCATTAGGTCTACTGTTGTAGTAGCATTCCATCAATTCCAAGTTCTCTTATCTTGTCCATATATAGTTTGTTCTAGTAGCCCACTTATCGTCAGATTATCCTGGTTCCCCAACATCTGACACGGACCTTGTTAATCCGGGCGACATCCGAGCCAGCATGACTCTCTTATTTCGTGTCATTCTCATATTTGAGGTAGGCAGGTGAAGCGTTAGGGGGTCTTTGCCCAAGGATCCCTACTGGTAAGGTAGGTACCAGCCAGGTTTTGAACCCTGGTCTCCTGTGTCAAAGGCGGTGCTCTAACCACTATCCTATCCAGCTGCTCTTATTTATTTATTTGTTTGTTTATTTATTTCAGTGTTATACTGTCCTAGCGTTGTGTTAGTAATGCTAACTTTTAGATGTCTTATCTAAATATCTCTTGTCTAAATGTCCTATCCAAAAAAATAGACATATTTTATATCTCATAGATTTGATTATTACTATTATTGGAAGGGCCAGAATTCTTACTACTTTTATGTTTTCTTGTGCTGGTCTATGATTGAAATAAAGATTTTATTTTATTTATTATGTTCCTAGCATTAAGTTTTCTAGTTGGGCAGAATAATGGGCTACAAATTAAGTAAATATATAAGTAAAAACACCCTATAACAGAAGATAAGGAAAGGCAGGTTTTTATTATGCAATAACCCTGATTTCACAGGCAGTAGTATTCATAATCCTTATTCTTCCATTTATCTGTTAAGGAGAGAAGGACCTTTGGTATAGCTGCCAAAATTCCTTTTGATTGATCGTGCTGAGAACCTTCTGTCTGGAAACACTCTCAGGATACACTCAGCTCCCTAATTAAGATGTTAAAGATATGCTTTGACAAGTTATTAAAATTTAGCTGTGGCCCTGATCAAAACTTAACATATGTATCTTCATTAGAATTATTCTACCCCATGCACTGAGGCAGCATTAATTATGCCTTGAAATGTTGAAAATCTTTCTTGCTTGGTAATAGAAACAAGTTGTATCATAGTCAAGTACCAACAGTAATGGTACAATGAAACATCCCCCTTGGATTCATCAGGAAAACTTAGTGTAGCATTCTGAAGTGCACCTCAGTTGTTTTTAAGATCATTTGAGAAGGGGCATTTTAGACCAGGAAAATGTGCTAGAGGTAAAGTACTCATAGTTAGTTCCAGTATCATTGGAACAAATTGAAAACACCATGTGATAACCTAATAGTATTAAAATTAATAAATTGGGATATCTGGGTATAGATCATTTGATGAAATACAGTCTGGCCCGTCTAAGAATATAGAAAGTAGTACTGGGTCATATAAAATCCTATTTTGTCCAGTGGTCTATTCCCATGGTGTTGCACCAGATATCCATGAGATGCTTTCAAGTTTTATGGCGTTTTCCTCTTACGCTCTCTAGCAACTGCTGTTTGGAGGCATACTACATCTGATACTGGACTTAATATATAGTTGCCAAGACTAGCAGCCATTGATAGTGTTAATTTTTTATATTGGTTTAGATCAAATTATATTTGCAGTTTTAATGCCTACTCCCCCAGTTTAGAGATACACATTTGGAGTTTTCTGTCATGATTCTACATAATATGGTGCCATTAGCAGACTTGGCTACTTTGCTGCTCACCTTAATGCCAGATAAATTATGAACAAGATCCTTTTTCAGGGTAGACCTTTGAGGAGATTCTTGTCCAACTGATTACATTCCTCTCTTTTAAAGAGTGTGTATATTAGTCAAGCATTTAATTTAAAAACAATCTTATTAATGAATCAGGGTCAGTATTGTAGCATAGATTCACCATAAGGCACTTTCCTGGTGATCCTTATAGTAAAAATGTCCTTAAAATGTGGCCTTTGTGTTAAAAGAGGATGCAGCAAGAAAACATCTTCCCATATTGCTTCCTCTTTGGCTTCCTCACCTTCTTTTTCTCTTTCTGTTAAGAAAAGGAAAAAAAGGAGTAATGACATTGGAAGTAAATTGTTAAATTGCAATCCGGAGATTACCTTTTACGTCTGCTGTTGAATTGAGGGATGTGATAGCTGTGCTTTTCATGTTCCTTTTTTTCTTACCCATCTCCTCTCTCCGACTGTAATCTTCGTATTGCAGTAGGTTGGGGGAGAAGGGAGGAAGACTGGGTTACACAACGAGTAAAATCGAAATTTCCCCATCCCTTAATTGAGTAGCAGATTTAAAGATTGCGATCTTAAACGTACAGGCAGGCTGGACAAGCCTTATAGTAATATAGAAGAATGTTGCTCTAAACCAGTATTTCTTAAATGTTTTGCTCCCAGGACCCCTTCTCACTTTTAAAAATTATGGAACTTTTGTTTGTACGGGTTATATTTATCAGTATTCATCATATTAAAAATAAAGATTGATGCATTCATAGAATGTTTATTTATTTATTGAATCATGTAAAAATAACAATATTAAACCCATTAGATATTAACATAAATGAAGTATTTTTCATGAAAAAAACCTATTTTTAACAAATTTAAGAAAAGTAATGAGAAGAGTGTCACTGTTTTACATTTTTGCAAACATCTTCAAAATCTGGCAGATAATTTTGATTTTGAGGACTCCTCAGAGGGTCTTGGGGGACCCCCAGAAGTCTTAGGACACACTTTAAGAAACACTGCTATAAACTAATGGAAAATCATTTAGAACAATTAAATAAAGACATGTTCATGTTCCAAAAGATCGGCCTATTAGTGCAAAGGGCTTTTTCACAGCTAGCTGCCTGAGTTATTTCCATTTTTCCTACTGCTGTAGATTCATGTGATGAAAATAAATGCTGCCTACACCTCTTAGGATTCTTGGCTGCTGTCATCTACAGCTGGGCAAACAGACAGATTGCAGTTTCCAGATAAGGAGATTTAATTTGCAAACCCTGCATTAGTGACTTGGAGTTTGGAGGTGGAAGTTTGCTTCTCCAATGTTTTTCTCTCAGTAAATTTGGCAAAGAAGAAAGCAACGATCTTTTAATGGTAGAACAGCTGGGGTATATGAGCCACTATATTCCTGTATGGGAGGGCATATGTGTACATAGGAAATAATAGTTTGCGTATAAGATAATAAATTTTCAAATTCTTTAAATGAACCCTAGAGAGAGACTCTAGTGCAAACTTGTATAGGCTTATTGAGAACAAATGCCACTATTGTCAGTGGCATTTCTTTATTTTGTTGCATTTATATCCTGCTTTTTGTTTGGGGAGCTCATGGCAATTTACATTTTTTCTATAATAGGACACCCTATTACAGAGTCCTCATTTAGCAACCACAATTGGGACTGGCAACTGGGTTGTTAAGTGAAGCAGTAGCTAAGTGAAACTGCAACTGTGCTTACAATCTTACGTCAGCTTTTCTTTGCTTTACAGACCCGCAAAGGTCATAAATGCAAGGATTAGTCGCAAAGTTACTTTTTCATCACTGTCATAACTGTGAGTAGTCGCTGCCTGAGGCAGTTGCTAAACAAAGACTGCCTGTTGTTAGGTTGGACTGAGTGAGAGTGACTGGCTGAAAGTATCCCTGTGAACTCTGTGGTTAAGTGGAGAACTGAACCTGAATATCCCCCATCTCATTGCATGTGGATGCTCTTAATTAAGTATGCATAAGATTGCAATCTGAACTTCAAATGTGTATCTCAGGGAAACTGGTACATGAAGAAGCCACAAAAAAAGTAATATGTTTTCATCACAACAGGAGTTGTAGGGAGACAGAGGAAAACCACAGTATTTTACAAAATGGGAAGGGGAAAGAAATAGGATTCCATAAAAGAATTTCCCTAAAAGAATTAGTCAAACCCACTTTTTCACTAATTCTGAGATCTTTTTATGTCAAGATAGTATAAGTCTATTATTCACTATATAGGTAGTCCTTGTTTAGCAACTGCAATTGGGAGCGGGAACTTGGTCATTAAGTGAAGCAGTTGTTAAGTGAAAAATCACGTGACCATGACTGTGACCGCGATTTTACTTCAGCTTTCCTTTGTTTTACAGCGTTGGAAGGATACGACTCCAAACAGTGGGGAAAGTTTTTGGAACTCGACTCATGAGGAAATCGGGTAAAAGGGCAAATCTGATAGCCCTTTTTTCCCACTCCCCTGCCCTTTGGAATGCTCACCCCAGTGCTGGGATAATTAGCAAGAGAATTGATGTTTGTATTTACATTCATTGGAGAGGAAGGGATTATAAGAGAGTAAGCAGGCACACAGTGGGGAATACATATTGAAAGGAATGCACTAGCACCAGCTATTTGCCTAACACACTTTGCTGAGCTGCTTAGGAGGCAAAAAAGCCTTCAGTGTGAAATGGATTAGGGTCTTGTCAGCATCAGGCAGCAGTTCCAGCCAGCCAAGAGTTCTAATCAACTAATTAAGGTCACAGAGCTGAGCTTGTTAACTTGTGGTTAGCACTTTTTAGGTACCTGCTGAGTGCAGAGATAAGCAGCTCAGGAAGAGACAGCTTGTTTAGGCAATCTCTCCACTCTGCAAGGTGTGGGGTGGGGGGGAGAAAAACAGGTCAGGCACAGGACAGTGTGTATTAATTGACTGTAATGGCAAACATGTTACTGAGAGAGAGACACTGCGAAGGTTGTAAATATGGGCATTGGTCACAAAGTTACTTTTTCATCACCGTCATAACTGTGAGCAGTCACTGTATTTGATTGTGGGTGCAGGGAAACAACTGACTTTCAGCCTTCAAATGAGAACTTGAATTTCATTTGAAAGGCTGTTCCCATTGAGGCTAGATGAGCACCATGAATTTCTGCCTGTATAATAATTCAGTAGGCAGGATTTGGAGGATGCATGATGCACCAAATATACTTTCTCAGTGGCATCTGTATCAAATGAATGGAGAAACAGCACCTGTTGGGTATGCAGTTCCATAACCCAGCCTAGCACTGGTGTAATAGATTGTGATGAACTGTGGGTTCCCTATCATTGATTAGTGAAGCCTTCACAGAATATAAGACTGAACAAAATCTTTATAGTTTAGGTGGTGTGGAATATGAAATGGGGTTTTTAGATTGTAGTTTTCTAGGTTTTGAAACATGAGTGAAAACTGCAAGCATTTTATACTCTTGCCTTAAGCTGAGTTTAAGTCTCATTCCAGGTGTCCATGAGTATGTTACTCCTCAGCAGCCTAGTAGACTATTTAGCAGTTATAAGGATAGTCTATAACTTTTAGCACAAAAAAAAGTTCTATGGCTTCTTCAAAATCAATATATGATTTCTAATACAGCATTTTATAGATAATTATTTTATCAGCAGTTGTACTTAGAAACGTTTTTTGTTCTAATTGTTCTGTTGTATAGATGGCCACTAGATGGCACCATTTAAGTGCAAAAAAGTTCAACAGGAAGCAGTTCTTCAAAGCATTCTTAGCTTTCTTCAGAGACACATCAAAGCACCATGAAAGCTAATCTGATATAGTTTGGCAAAATGGAATTACTAACCAGGCCAGGAAGAAACAATGCTATCATAACTGAAGCAACTAAAATTAGTATGAAATGTGGTCCATCTATATGTGTTTAGTAAGTGTGGCAATGGTATCTGTGTGTTACAAAACAAATTCACTTCAAAAACTAATATGCAAGGCTAAACAGATTCTCACTCCTTTCTAGTTCTGTATATATAAGTGTAATTAGTGTAAACAACATTCAATGATATGAAACTTTCAGTAGCCTTTCCTAGCCTACTGCCATGCAGGCGTGTTGGACTTCAACTTCCAGAATTCCAAGTTGTTGAAGATACTCGGCTAAGCATTTTGTATTGCAGTAGGATCTTATTAAATGTGTTCATTAGAAACTGTGGATAAAATCTTGCTGTGCTCATTTGGGTCAGTTTTTACTGAGTTTATTCCCACTCCTTTCACAGTGCAGCATGAACAAAAAGTATGTTGTTATCTATTGTTTTACAGCATTCCATAATAATAATGATGATGATGATGATGATGATGATGATGTGCCCAGGTTTTAAAATATCCAGGTAGTTTTTAGGTTGATTGGAAGAGCCTGTGTCATATTCATTTATTTATTTGCTACAATTTATGCTTCCTTTTTCAACTGCAGAGGAAAACAGAGCAATGTGCCCTAATTTTAATGTATCCTTCTGATTTGTAAATGTGATTAAACTGAGTTGGCAACAAATTGCTGTATCCATTTTCCTTCACCATGATGCACATGCTGTGTTTTGGGAGCAGGGATTGAAGTTACCAAGTTTGAGAAGAGCAGCTTGTGGATAATTAGTGGTTGTGTAAACTGTTTTCTTTCTGCTTTTATTAGACAAGAGAGAAGACACGTTTTAAACGACCAGTCACAACAGTGACAAACCTAGTCATTAACACTCAGTGAATGCTGTCATGGGAAAAGCCATGTAGGAGCAGCTCCATCTAGGAGTTAGGTCAGATCAGTCATAGCTATTAACATCAAGGAGCAATTACTGCAGAGAATTCTGAAATCAAATGGATTTGTAATTCTTCTGTAGCAGCCCATTTTAAGGGATCCCCCACTGCTGTGAAAGTTTTCAACATCAGTAGTAATAACTATGTCTTTAGTAGATAATGAATGTTCCTTGACAAGAAAAATGGAACTGCTGGTGAAGATGCAATATTTTTAGAACAGCGAGGCTATTATGAAAGGGCTTGTGATGCTTACTTCAGACATACCTTTTCTGTCCCAAATCAAATTCTGTGACCCAGGATGCAGGTGATGTTAATCATGTGCTTCAGTAATTACAATTTGCTTGGCAGATTTATTTTTATTATTTGAGGGCAGGAGGTACCGCCAGATGCCTCCTAATCCACATGAAGTTCCTGTACTTTTTTTCTGGAGGAAATCTTAATCCCCTAACTACTTTTTGACCCTGGAAATGGTTAGCACAGTAAATTTGTTTGGGAGTCAGGGAGAAGGAATTATTAATTATCTATGTAGCAGACCTGTTGGTAATCTCCTGTGAATTGTTGGTTAACGTGGGGAAGGGATAAGATTCATCAGATGTATTGTTCCCAGAACAAGCATAATCTTCAGGACATCACTGTGACTGAATATGTCTACAATGACCAGACGTGTTCATTCGAATAGAGAATACTTCTCATGTGAAGTTGGTTCTGTTAGGTATTGACATGACATATGTTTTCAACATTTGGTGACCCTTAGGGCTGAAGCACATGTTACATTTACAGTAACCAAAAGTAGCTAGCTATAAAGCCTAGAATTACTGATCCATGTTTACCACTGTATGTTGTCAATTGTCATGCCATTTTTTGGTTCGGCAACAGAGCTGACATGGCAGGCATATGTATAACAGTGATCTTGGTTTGAGAATTGTGTAAATTAAAGTTGTGTCCTGATGTTAAGAGTAAAGCAGAGTACGCAATTATTTTCTTGCCAAAGGCAATGTTTTGCTTGAGTAGCATAATAGAACCTAATTCCTGGTACAGCCAAGACAAAGTGCTTCAGGCCATGTTTAAATATACATTAAATATTTCTTTTAACTTCAGTAATCAAAACTAAATTCTCTCTATTTTTAATTCTGATGTATTTAATCATTTCCCTCTTCTGCCACATTAAACATTACAATTCAGGAGCAGCTTTTGGAAAGTGCTTTAATGTGTTACTGTTTTTATCATAAAAACAAAGAGAAGAAAAATATTACCAAACATAGGAACTTTAAAAAAAGGGAAAAAGAACCCCCCCCTCAGAAAAAAATACATAATGAAATAATGTGGTTAAAAACTCAGTTCTTAAGCAGCAAACTAAACCTTGACCATATGGAGTAACCTTGTCCAGATTTTCCACACTGTGTTGATAAAAAGCCAATTCATGTGTAAAAGTAAACATATTTCCAACCAGGATGTTAAATCAAATGTAGTAGGGTCTTTTCACCAGAATAAAATAATCCTTTTAGTTTCAAATCACTCACAGTAAATCCATAGTTCTTTATGCTTTGATAGCTTCACATCTTTAAGTCTTTATTTTTCTTTCTAGTACAGCAACCTATTGAATTAACAATATTGTGAATATTAAACCAAAACAGTGTAATTGCAGAGCAAGCCAAAAACATTTGAGTTTTCATTCTCTGAGGTGTCCAATGAACATGAAAAAGAACCTTTTATGGAATTAATTTGCATCTTAGCATCATAGGATACTAATTTAGCACTCTTTAAAACTCTAGGCCATAAATATGTTAAAACAGGATATTATAACACTTTGTTCCAAATTACTTGCAGGTTTTCCATTTCATCTTGGGTATTACTTTTCAGCTATACATAGAAGGTAACTATAGATTTGAAAATCTCCACTTTTTTCTGCATCAGGCCTAAACTGTGTGATCAAAATATGTTCTTATAGAATATATAGCCATTCAGTTATTTTAGGCAATCCAAAATGCAAGACATCAACTGTTTTAAAAAAGTGATTAACAATAAGCTGATCCAAAGAGTTAATAATTTTTTGGTGAGGAATTCCAGAATAAAGATTTACTAACAATTTTCAGGCTAGAATTATCCCACTAAAGACATCTTTGGTAATTTCTGCATAAATCCAGATGGATAAATAAATAATTCCATTTGTGATAACGTGTGTTAGAGTGTCATATTTTAATCCAATCAACAACATTGGAAAGAAATCATATTTAATCAAGACATGCTTCAAAAATTTAAACTGCAGCATAGTGAAGTTTTTCTCTGCATCAGACAACCACAACATAACCTAATATGCTGTGGCTTGATGGCCTTTTATAAAACCAGATTGTGCAGGATGAACAACTGAAAGTAATATAGCTTAAAGTCTTTGAGCCAATGTTCTGTCCAAAGTTTAGCATCCCCATTTTATAAAGAAATTGGGTGATAACTAGCGTGTTCTGCAGGATTTTTACTTGTCTTCAAAATTATAAAAGCATTCTTAAAGGAAAGGGGAAAGCTTTGTATGAAAACGCATTATAATAAACCACTGTAATGGAATGTAAGAATGACCTTGGAAGATGGGAGGAAGAGGGAATGATAAGATAAAAGGGGGAGGAACCCACAACTGAGTAATGGGCAGAGAAAGAAACTCAGAAAGGAACCTCTGTAACTGATCAGGTGGTAAATAGAGACAGTGGGAGATTTGTACTTTCAGACTTGCAAGATTCTGTTAATGTAGCCTGGGAGGGCTGGCAACCACCAACAACATGGGAATGATAAGGTCAGTAAATGTTGATTATGAGATGCCACCAAGTTGGTGTCAATTCTTAGTGACCACATATATAGATTTTCTTGAGGATTATCTGTCCCCAGCTGGCCCTTCAGGTCTTTCAACAATGCACCCATCACCACTGTAATTGAGCCTATCCACATTGCTGCTGGTCGTCCTGTCTTTCTTTCAACCTTTGCGACTATTATAGACTTCTTCAGAGAGCTAGGTCTTCATATAATGTGTCCAAAATATGATACTTGGTGCCTTGAGTGAGAACTCTGGGTTGATTTGTTCTGTGATCCATTTGTTTATTTTCTTGACTATCCATGGGATTCTCAGAAGTTTTTTCCAATACCAGAGTCCAAAAGCATCAATACACTTTCTATCCCGCTTCTTCAAATGTTTAGTTTCATAAGGTATCATAGGGAAAACCATTGCCTGCACAATACTGATCTTTGTAGATATCTGAATGTCTTTTCCAAGGCCTTCATTGCCCCTTTACCAAGTGCTACTTTTCAGCATATTTCTTGACTGCTGGTTCCTTTACTGTTGCTGGTTGATCTGAAAAAGCTGAAGCTATCCACCACTTCTGGTTGATATTGATCTTCACTGTCAGTTCTAAGGAAAGTTGCTGTACCTGTTATTTTTACTTTGGTCCTCTATATTTAATTTTAGTCCCATTTTTTCACTATGCTTCACTTTCATTACAAGAGCTTGAAGATCATTTGCATTCTCAGCTATCAAAATAATGTCATCAGTAAAGAACAGATTACCACTTTTAAAACCATACTCATCTTCTTCCAGTTCAGTATTCAGCATACAGGTTGAATAAAGAAGGGGAGGGTGTACAGCCTTTGTCAATCTAGACCCAGTCTGTTTCTAAATTTCCAGTGTGTGGCTTCCTGACCTGTTTATAGGTTTTGCATAAGGACAGTGAGATGTTCTGGAATTCCTATTTTCCTAAGCACATTCTACAGCTTGACATGATTGACACAGTTGAAGGCCTTTCTATAATAAAGCACATACTGATTTCTTTTTGGTATTCTTTGGCTTTCTTAAAACACAACATGCATCAGTAATATCTTTTGTTCCTCAGCCTTTTCTAAAGCCATGTTGAACATCTGGAATTTCCCTTTCCATCTGGGCTCTAATCTGTATTGATTCTAAGCATTATTTTGCTGGTATGTGAATGTAAGGATATTGTACAATAGTTTGCACACCCTATTCAGTCTCCTTTCTTTGGTATTGGTAGGTAGACTGACCTCTTCCAATCTATTGGCCACTGTGACAGTCTCTAGATTTTCTGGTTTAGTTTGGTTAGAACCTTTATAGATGATTCTTCTGTTGCTTGCCATATTTCTGTAGATATTCCATCAATTCCTGAAGCCTTCTGACTTGGTAATGATTGGATTGTGTTCTAAACTATATCTTGTACTGGTAAAGTTTTTTGTAAAAAGGGAATATCTTCTAAGGTTCTTGGATGTTGACATTTCTAGTGTCCATACTCCTTCCATCTTTGACCATTTTTGAATCAGTTTCTATCTCTCCATTGATATCCTTTAACAAAGTAGTGCAAGGTTGGAACTTTCTTCTGACTTCATAAAATTTTTGGAAGATTCTCCTTGTTTTTTTGTGTCTGTTACCATGTTCAATGTCTATACAGATGTCATTGTAATATTGCTTTTTGTCTCTTCTTCTAACAGCTGTCTAAAATTCGTTTCTAAGTTCCTTCCTGAAACCTTTGTCTTTCTTGGCTTTGGCTTCTCTTCTCCACCATGTTTTCTGACATCCAGTTTGCTTTCTTCTCTTTTTTTATCTTTGGCAGTTGCTTTTCACATTCATCCTTAAGAACTTCTTTGACTTCATACTATAGTTCCTCTAGCCCCCTATCAATCAACTTCAAAGTGATTCTTGATGTTCTCCTTGAAAATGATGGTTATATGCTCAAAATCAGATCATGGAAACTATTTGGCTTCCTTTTTCTTCTTTAGCTTGATTTGGAGCTAGCCAGCAAGCTGCGTGTTATCTATTGCATAGTGAGTTCCTGGCCACATCTTTGCTGAGTTCTTCTACCATCTTATTCCAATGTTATAATCAATTTGGTTTCTGTTTATTCTATTTGGTGATGTCCATGTTTATAGAAGTTGTTTTGGTAGTTGAGGGAGGTCAGTAAACACCTTATACTAATCTATAGGGAAGTTGTTTGGATTTGGATCCTTACCTAATTTCATTGAATGCATTATTTCTTACAAAATAATGGAAGAATTAAATAAGTTGCCTGATCCTAAGTGATCTCCAGAATAGTTATCTAATTCAAAAATGTGTAATTTCTATATCTGAAGCCATTTAATCAGTATTATGGAGTTGGGTATAAACACTGAAAAATGCTGATTTATTGAATTTGAGTAATATAAGAATAAAATACACATTTGCCCTGGACATCCTTAGCTGTAGGAATGATATTATTTTGTTGGTACTGTTTAAATCTAATTAACTATTTCAAGCCAATAATTAAACACATTATTTCCCCTTGCTCCTAATCTTACTTTATATGACCAAGTATATAGCATCAAGTGAATAAGTATGATTAAACCCTATTTTAGCAGGCATAAAGGCATTATGTAGTCACAGC
The DNA here is from genome assembly GCA_030867105.1 of Liasis olivaceus. Taxonomy (NCBI): domain Eukaryota; kingdom Metazoa; phylum Chordata; class Lepidosauria; order Squamata; family Pythonidae; genus Liasis; species Liasis olivaceus. The sequence continues at coordinate 79,191,400 of CM061349.1, forward strand.
AAGGGCGTTTCACATAACTATTTAAAAATTCCTTAACTTTATTTCCTAAATTTTCACATTCTGATTTTTTTTTGTTTTTTTTCCATGTAGCATAAATTATAATCCAACTTCAAATGCATGTGGTATGTATGTGTATGTGTTTGTATACACATACCTACACACACATACACATACACACACACACACACACACACATATATATATACGTACACATACATATACATACATACACATGCATTCATGTTCATAGTGAGATTCGTTCAGAAGTTGAGATACATTTACCACATTAAATGCTGCTAGATAGGCTTATAGCTTTGTTAGTTATTATGAGCTCAATTTACATGAAACTGACTTGTGATCAACTAAAGGATCCAAAGCTCCAGCCATAATTATCTGATCAACTGCCAGACTAGAAAGATAAGTAAAACATTGGGGTAAAACATCTGGCTGACCTTTAGTTGGACCTTAGTAGTTAATAAGTACTATCCTATAATTACAACATCTAATTACTAATATTAGAAGAATACCCTTCTGAATCACTTATTTCTTATTGCTCATAGAAGACTTATTAATCAGGGTTACCCCCCCCCCCCCAGTAATCTGGAATTACCATTTGATCTAAGCATTTCCTAGATTTTTTTAAAAATACCATCTTCACCTGTGAGTCTGAGTTTCTTGTTTTAGAAAACCAGATTTTAAACCACCCAATTTATTTAAAAAAATCTATTTGAAGCCCACCTAAGGTCTTGAATATTCCAGGAAATTACTGACATCAACATAAAAATTGTATGTAGAAAAACATGGAAACCATTGTACAGACACTCCATACCAGGATATCCATCTCGGTTTTTTAAAAATGTAAAATTAGTAGAGGAAAATAAAATGGGATCCTTTTGACCTAAAGCTATCCACAGCTTATGGATCAGAGAATTCAGGGATAAACAAAACATAGCCAGATATAGAAAAAAATGATTCATAATAATTTTGTTTTGCTGCTAAATGTGCCCCATTAAAAATGTACATTTATGAACTGAGGGTTCAAATCCAGAAAAATCTTACTGTCTTTCCATTCCAAAGAACCAGTTTTTCTGGACATCAGTAAAATATCTCAAGTAATAGACCATAGCTGGGTTTCTGTGATGAATGAAGTGGAGTCCTGAATGGTATGCAGCTTCTATCTTCAGGTTTTCTCCAGGCTGTAGTGAGAAAAATTCATCTTGTTGTAGGGAAAATAGCAGGCAGGAGTATTAGGTATGTTGCTGCCTTGAGTTTTATATAAAAAAGGTGGAATAAAAATATGATGATGGTGGTGGTGGTGATGATGATATTTCCATATATAGCACCAAAACTTGATTTAAATTAGCATTATAGGGAATATTCAGAAAACTATTTCTGTGTACTAAGCCCTGTAAATGAGACATTTCATTTTGAACATCTTTATTTCCTTTCACCAGCCTGTCAACATCCATAGCAAATTGTTGATCAACACATTGAAATATATTCATTCTTTTCTCGTGAGATACAAACTATCATTTTGAATTCCACTCTATTCATATTCAGGAAGTCAATCTGTGCTATTATTCCTCCAACAAATGTTTGTAGAACTCTATATAATAGTTTCAGTAAGCTTTTAAAATTACACGATTTAGATACCATTTCTGGAATCTCAGAAAAGTCAGAAAAATCAGGGTCTTTGGAGTTCCTCAGGAGTGGGAGGGCTTCTTCAGCTCCTTAAGTACTATTTGCTCATTCTCTAATGGAAGACAAAGATTGGAGAGTAGGAAGTGATTTCCTTCTCGGAAGTTGTGCTTTAGGACCCTAATTTTTTATCTTGTTCAGATATGCAAAAATGGAACATGCCAGGGTATTTTCTATGCTAGATATATTACAAGAATGAGTTAAGAATATGCTCTATACCCAGCTGACAACTCATAAACCTCTGAATGAGACGTACACTTTTATGAATTTTCTGATATTGTTTGCAATGCCGAAAACACACATCTCAAAGAAAAGTGTGAAACTTGTGTATATTAGGGCAATATATTTGAAAATGTACACGTATGCTACAAAAATCAGTGCATCAGAAATGTGCACAAAAATATGTACAGGTTTTGGGATGAAGATGATGATGATGATTTACATTCATAGTCCAAAGCAGAAATAAAGCCAAACACACGCCTGTAGTTGGAAAAGAAGTATCCAAGTGAAAGCAGTTTACTCATCCTGAAATAAAAAATGGTGGATTTGTCCACATTTTAATGAACTGGATTTTCAAAATAATCATGTGACTATAATTCCAATCTTTGTAAGACTGAAACTGTTATTAAAGCTTCAGACGATATAAATGGAACAAAAGGTAGCAGATTGCTTGTGGAAAAATGACAATTGGACACATGTGCCATTGACTGTCAGTAACATTCTGTAGGCCACCAAAGGTATCACCTAACATGATACCTGCCCCTTCTCCTGTTACAACTAAGCATTGAGAAATCAGTAACAAGCTTAATATACCCCCCGTACCTCATATCCACATTCAGAAGAATGTCACTGAGCTTGTATTTCTGAGCTTCTTATTTTACATCAGATCTGGCATTCACGTCATATTAGCAAAATGTGCTTTTGCTATGTTAATAGCAGAGGAAGCAAAAAAGATCAGCCGGCAGAGAGCAATGAAGGTATTAATGCTGAATAGATTGGGTTGGTATATCATGCTAGTCATTCTATGGCTTGTTTGCTTTTGGCTCAGCACAAAGTGTGATCTCATTTTATTTTATAAAGCATAATTTATGACTTAGTATTAGGCATATATCAGGCAACTGGCTTTTTTTTTTTTAAAGAAACCATAATTTTAAAAAACTATGGAGATTTATATCAGCAAAAGCAGATTGCTTAGCGATGGGATCTTGGTGTTCACTGAGCTTGGTTTTCTTCTCGCAGATGTTTCATTACCAAACTAGGTAACATTGTGAGTGTCAAAGCAAAATGTAAAAGCACTGGCAATGTTACGTACTTTGGTAATGAAACACTTGGCAAGAAGAAGCTCAGCAGACACCAAAATTCCAACATTCCAGTCTAAGCCACTGTTCTCCACTATTGCTAGATAGTATCGGTAGTCAAATGTGTATTTTTTGCCCAACCTGTCTGCTAGAACATGTTATTTTTTCTGATACGGTATCAGTGTCTTTTGCCTACTTAAGCTTTAATTTCATTACCACTGCTTCCAGTGATCAGTTTTGGTTTTGCTTCACATAATGCTGAATCATTTATGGTCCAAGGTATTTCAGCAATCTTCTCCAGCACCACAATTCAAAACCATAATTTTTTCTTCATTCACCATTTCTGATGGTGCAGCTTTTCACAGCCATATGCTACAATGGATAAAACCATGGCCTTGAAAAGGCATATCTTTGTTGTAAATGTGATATCTTTGTATTTCAATATTTTGTCTAGATCTGTCATAGCCTTTCTTCCAAGTAGCAGATGTATCTTTATTACGTGGCTACAGTTATCATCCCTGTGATTTCTTGAGTTTAGGAAGATAGTCTGTTCAACTTCTACTCTGCCTATTTGCATTGGACTCAAATTGCTTTTAACATCATCCTGGGGGCTGGGGGTTTCTGATAATATTAAGCAGCAGATTAGCTCTCGCACAATCTTTCTTTACCTTCAACAAGAGATTGCTTAAGTCTTCCTCACTTCTAGCCATCAAAGTGATATTATCATCAGCATATGTGAGGTTGGTATTGCTTCTAGCAATTTTTATTCCAATTTCTATTTCTTCTAGTCCAGCATTTCACATGATATATAGGGCATACCAAAATTCAGGCCCCATAGGCCCATCATAATATGTTTTATCAATTAATATTATTTTTCAGAGAAAATGTTACTGTACTTAGGAGTGTTCAAAGGTCATATGTCAAATGAGTAAGGGAGTTTTTAGGAAAAAATGGCAACCAATTCAAACATTTAATGTGCTTTATGTAATAAATTATCAGTGGGGCGTGACTTGGCACACCCTGTATACTGAATATAAAATAAACCTGTGTTGCCTTTCTGGTAATTAAAAGGTTAACATGTAAACAAGTGAAATAATTTCTATAATGCCGCTTCCTGCCTTTATATCATAGAGCAGTGTTTCTCAACCTGAGAACTTTAATATGTGTGGACTTCAACTCTCAGAATTCCCTAGCCAGCATTCTGGTTGGGGAATTCTGGGAGTTCAGTTCCACACATTTTAAAGTTGCTCAGGTTGAGAAACACTGTCATAAAGCATATGATCAGCCCTTTTTGGATGATTAGACCAGTCTCACAAGAAACAAAGAAAGGTCAAACATTTTGAGGAACAAATATAAACATATTTTTAAATTTTGAATATTTGCATTTCAGTCTTTAAATTTGAAGAACGTAAATTATAGAGTTGTCTCAAATCATGACATATAGCAGCTGGTAAGTTAGATAAACAAAAGGGAAATTCCCAAAGAAAATACAATTCTCCAGATAGACCACAAGATGGCAGTGTCTGCTACAAGTGTTACCTATCCAGAATATTATAGATCACAAGAAATTTGAAAGAAGGAAGGTATCTTCATGCACAGTCAGAGGTATGATTCATGGCTGATATAAAACCTAGTTTTTCTAACTTGAACATAGAGATAGAGAATATTAGACTTAAGCACAATATAGAAACATAAATCAAGTACCTTCACAGAGCTGCCCTTGAAGAACATCTGGAAACTGCAGTTAGTCCAGAATGTGGCAGTGTGACCAATTCTGGGCATGCTGTGGTACATCAATATTACACCTTTACTTTGTGAGCTACACTGGCTTCCAGATGTAATTCAAAGTGCTGGTTGTTACTTATAAAGCCTTACATGGCTTGGGGCCAGGATATTTGAGGGACCACCTTTCTCTGTTTTCTTTACCTGACCCATCAGGTCTTGCAGGACTCTCCAGGTCCCATCTATTAAAGAGTAGGACCAAAGATGCATGCCTTTTCTGTCACTGCGCCTGCCCTCTGGAACACCCTTCCCCTGAGAACAGATTGGCCCCAACCTTGCTAGCCTTTCAGAAGGCCCTTAAGACCTGGCTGTTCTCCAAGGCATGAGGGTCGGAATATTAAGTGAGCCTGTGGGATAGTATTCATTATTGTTGATGGTCATCCTTGAGTGCTACTTTTTTGTTTCATTCTTATTGTGTATTCTTATTCTTCATTCTCAGTTTGTATTATTACATTAACATTTTTAACTGTGTTCACTGCCCAAAGTTGCTTATGTAAGATGGGCAGCCATATAAATTGAATAAAGTGGTATGCACAAATAAATAGCAGCAAATTTCTTGATAGAGCATGTTATTTATTTCTATAAAAAGAGAATCTTGAAGCAAAGAGTCTCTGTTTCTTTTTTTACCTGCACTTCCCTTTCTCCCAGGGCTCCAAGCTTGAATTGGGGGTAGTGGGGGAGATGCTCTTTCCCAGTCTTGGTCCAGCAACTTATCTCCAGTTTTGCTGGGATATTTTCATTCTGCACATAACCCAGTGCATGTATTTCTTCCTGGTGGGGATTTGTATTGACATCTAGCATGGGGGATATCCCCTTCATGGATCACTGCCTTGTCGTGGCAAAGGGGCTTGTGTAACTCAATGAAGCCATGAGCTATGCCATGCAGGGCCACCCAAGATGGACAGGTCATGACAGAGTTCTGACAAAATGTGGTCCACTGGTCCATTCCAGTATCCTTCCCAAGAAAACCCCATGGACAATGTCAAAAGGCTAAAAGATATGACGCCAGAAGATAAGCCCCTCAGGTTGGAAGGTGTCCAATATGCTACTGGGGAAGAGCGGAGGGCAATTCCAATTAGCTCCAGAAAGAATGAAGCATCTGGGCCAAAGCCTAAAGGATGTTCAGCTGTGGATGTATTTGGAAGCGAAAAGAAGGTCCGATGCTATAAAGAACAATATTGTATAGGAACCTGGAATGTAAGATCTGTGAACCAAGGCAAGCTGGATGTGGTCAAACATGAGATGACAAGGTTGAACATTGACATCTTGGGAATCAGCAAATTAAAATGGATGGGAATGGATGAATTTAATTCAGGTGACCATTATATCTACTACTGTGGGCAAGAAACCCTTAGAAGAAATGGAGTAGCCCTCATAGTCAATAGGAGAGTGGGAAAGGCAGTAATGGGGTACAACCTCAAAAACGACACAATGATCTCAGTGCGAATCCAAGGCAAACCGTTCAACATCACAGTAATCCAAGTCTATGCCCCAACCACTGATGCCGAAGAAGCTGAAGTTGACCGGTTCTATGAAGACCTACAACACCTTCTAGAACCAGCACCAAAAAAAAGATGTCCTTTTCATCATAGGGGATTGGAATGCTAAAGTAGGAAGTCAAGAAATAATTTGAATAACAGGCAAGTTTGGCGTTGGAGTACAAAATGAAGCAGGGCAAAGGCTAATAGAGTTCTGTCAAGAGAACAAGCTGGTCCTAGCAAACACTCTTTTCCAACAACACAAGAGATGACTCTACACATGGACATCACCAGATGGTCAATACCGAAACCAGATTGATTATATACTTTGCAGCCAGAGATGGAGAAGCTCTATACAGATAGCAAAAACAAGACCAGGAGCTGATTGTGGCTCAGATCATGAGCTTCTTACTGCAAAATTTAGGCTTAAACTGAAGAACGTAGGGAAAACCACTAGACCACTCAGGTGTGACTTAGATCATATTCCTTGTGAGTACTCAGTGAAGGTGATGAATAGATTTAGAGGATTAGATCTGGTAGACAGAGTGCCTGAAGAACTATGGATGGAGGTCCGTAACACTGTACAGGAGGCAGCTACTAAAACCATCCCAAAGAGAAAAAAATGCAAGAAAGCAAAATGGCTGTCTGATGAGGCATGAAGGAATGTGGAAGCAAGGGTGAAAGGGAAAGAAGGAATGCGAAAAGCAAGGGTGGAAGGGAAAGATATAACCAACTGAATGCAGATTTCCAGAGAATAGCAAGGAGAGATAAGAAGGCCTTCTTAAACGAACAATGCAAAGAAATCAAGGAAAACAATAGAATGGGAAGACTAGAGATCTCTTCAAGAAAATTGGAGATATCAAAGGAACGTTTAGTGCAAAGATGGGCATGATAAAGGACAAAAAAGACAGGGACCTAACAGAAGCAGAAGAGATTAAGAAGAGGTGGCAAGAATACACAGAAGAACTATACAAGAAAGATCTTAATGTCCCTGATGTCCATGCTGGTGTAGTCACTGACCTTGAGCCGGACATCCTAGAGAGTGAAGTTAAGTGGGCCTTAGGAAGCAGTACTGACAACAAAGCTAGCGGAGATGACAGTATTCCAGCTGAGATATTTAAAATACTAAAAGATGATGCTGTTAAAGTGCTGCACTCAATATACCAAGTTTGGAAAACGCAACAGTGGCCACAGGATTGGAAAAGGTCAGTTTACGTTCCAATTCCAAAGAAGGGCAATGCCAAAGAATGCTCAAACTACCACACAATTGTACTCATTTCACATGCTAGCAAGGTTATACTCAAAATCCTACAAGCTAGATTTCAGCAGTACGTGAACCGAGAGCTACCAGATGTACAAGCTGGGTTTTGAAGAGGCAGAGGAACTAGAGATCAAATTGCCAACATTCGCTGGATCATGGAGAAAGCACGAGAGTTCCAGAAAAACATCTACTTCTGCTTCATTGACTATGCAAAAGCCTTCGATTGTGTGAATCACAACAAATTGTGGCAAATTCTTAAAGAGATGGGGATACCAGACCACCTTACCTGTCTCCTGAGAAATCTGTATGCGAGCCAAGAAGCAACAGAATGGGTCATGGAACAACCAATTGGTTCAAAATAGGGAAAGGAGTACGACAAGGCTATATACTGTCACCCTGCTTATTTAACTTATATGCAGAGTACATCATGAGAAATGCCAGGCTGGAAGAATCACAAGCCAGAATTAAGATTGCTGGGAGAAACATCAACAACCCCAGATATGCAGACGATACCACCCTAATGGCAGAAAGTGAAGAAGAACTAAAGAGCCTCTTGATGAGGGTGAAAGAGGAGAGTGCGAAAGCTGGCTTGAAACTCAACATTAAAAAAACTAAGATCATGGTATCTGGACTCATTAATTCCTGGCAAATAGAAGGAGTAGAAATGGAAGCAGTAACAGACTTCATTTATTTGGGCTCCAAGATCACCTCAGATGGAGACTGCAACCATGAAATTAAAAGACGTTTGCTCCTTGGGAGGAAAGCTATGGCAAACCTAGACAGCATATTAAAAAGCAGGGACATCACCTTGCTGACAGAGATCTGCATAATCAAAGCTATGGTTTTTCCAGTAGTAATGTATGGGTGTGAGAGCTGGACCATAAGGCTGAGCGCCGAAGAATTGATGCCTTTGAACTGTGGTGCTGGAGAAGACTCTTAAGAGTCCCTTGGACTGCTAGAAGGTCAAACCAGTCAATCTTAAAGGAAATCAACCCTGACTGCTCGTTAGAAGGATTGATAATGAAGCTGAAGGTCAGATACTTAGGATGAGATGGTTAGATAGCATCACTGAAGCAATGAGCATGAAACTGAGCAAACTCTGGGAGGCAGTGAAGGACAGGAAGGCCTGGTGCAATATGGTTCATGGGGTCATGAAGAGTCGGACACAATTTAATGGCTGAACAACAACAACAACAACAATGGGGGATATTATATAGCCACCCAGAGTCGCTTTGTGTGAGATGGGCGTCTATATAAATGTGACAGACAAACAACAAATAAATGTGAAATTTGTAGTTTGAATGTCTGAGACACATTGGCAGGTGCTCACAACATGTGTTCATAGTTCTGACATTCCATATACTAATGTTTGCAGCATCACACTTTCTGTTTTCCTCTGGATGCCTCAGCATGTGGATATCTATCCTTTCAGCTTTAATCCAGCCTCATCATCATTACCAGTGTTTCTTACATTTGCCCTCTGTTCTTGTCAGCCCTTCAAGGTAGATCAGACCATAAACCAATGTAATATAGGACAGTACTACCTTTATTGTAAAGCTATAGTAACAGAATCTTGCAATCTGAATGTGCTTCCCCCTTCCCACCCTTTATCTTTGTGAGAACTGAGGAAGGCCTCATCTGAGACGTTTACTCGCGTTACATTCTTGCACCGGCCTCAGGCCTCTTTTATCTGTCTGCTGTCTTGGAAGCAACTCTTCTTCCTGTCCCTCAAGGCCATTCCTTCTTCCCTCTATAGCTCTTCCCCAGTACCTTGTTAGATACATTCCAATGTAGCGGAGGGAACTCATCTTCCAGTAACATACTGGCACTGTCCTGGTTGTGTATATATTTATATGATTTTATTGGCTGGAGTGGGTTACTATTTCCTTCTCCAGTGGAGTGTATTTAGTATGAACCCTTGTCTATGACCTGCAGATCATAGGTGGCTTTTTTGGAAGTGTGCAGTCTCATAGCATCATTGAGATACACAAGTACCTTCACTACTATTAGGTAACAATCCATGAAGTGATTCTATCATGTGTTAGGAAAAGAAAGAGTGCCTTGTTTCCCCTTCCTTTTTTCATTGGTGGCAGTTTACTTTGAGTCCCTGACTTCTGTGTAGGGTTGCTTTCAAATAAGATTGCTGCTGACATTTATGAAGATGAAAAAACTGAAGCCAAGCTTGATACAAATTTTATTTGCAACTCTTAGTTAGTACAGAGTCAAAGACAGATATTACTATGGCTGTTAAAGGCCAGAGTCAGCACTTGGCACAGAAAATGCATTGCTTCTATTGGTCTGCACAGAGCTGCTGTGTTTTGATTTTTATATTGGGCAATGTTGCCAATTGCCTATATTCATTATATTTTATAGTGAAGTTCACAAGGTTTGCCAGAGTAGAATTATAATGTTTGGTGTATATATACTACTGAAACTCTTGTGTCTGTAACCTTCAGCTGGGTGAAATGGTGTGTCATAGGGCAACAGTTTTTGAACCAAGGAACCTCAAATGGGCTAACTTACAGAATGCATCCAAAATTCAGGACCCATTACTCCCATGGGATTGAAATTTTGGAAATTTGTGGTTGCTTCAGCACTGCTGTGCTGCTGTGGTCAGCCCAGGTCATGTGATTGTGATGGACATATCCCCAACCTCTTTCCCGCCTCTCTCTGTCCCCTTTGCCCAATCAGCTGGCGGCAAGGCCTGACTGGTAAATGGCAATTGGCTGTTCTGGAACCAAGGCCAAAATTTTAAATCTCTAATGGCAGTGAGCATTAAGGGAAGGATGAGGGAGCAACTCGAATGCCTGCTGGCGCTGGGGGGTGCTGGCAGTCAACTTTAGCTTTAGGAAAGTAAAGTCACTACTGTACTCAAATATTACATTAGTAATGGGCCTCTTGTTTTGTAGCAGATCCTATAGTAATATAACCTTTTCTCTCAATTTTTTGATGGTTTTCACTATCCATTATAATTTAGGAATAGAAGTTGACCTCTGTGAACGTATACTGAATACTTTATATTGAATGAATGTCTCTGTAAATTTTTCTGCTAGCCCTGTTAAATCTTTCTATTGATACAATGGTCCATATGCCATGGAGCAGCTGCTTTGAATTTAGTGCTCCTTGTGGGATTTAGATCATTTATATATATCATTAACAGAATTATGAATTGGTGTTTGACCCTGTGTTTTCCCTAAGGAGCAGAAAAATGCAACCCATGTATGTTCCAACTGCTTCCGAGTAGTATTCCTCCAGAATGATACAGTAGTCTTTTCTGTTCAGATATCTTCCTGGCATTACTATTGTCTTATCATGTAGATTACATCCATGTCACTAATAAGTAAGTTAAACAAACTGATAACAGCTAAGTGTTTCTCCATTTCCATTGTCCCTCTGTGTATCTGCTTCTATCATTACTTGCACTACTACCGTTAAATGTGCTTTTAAGGAAGACTTAGGTTCAAAGTCCATTTGCAGCAAGACTAGTGTGTGTGCTGCTATGCCACAATTTCAGTATAATTCTTTACATGTTTCATGAGGAATAATAAAAATTAGCTTTTGATTTTAAGAATAATGCTTGGATAAGACATGATAGAGTCAGATGTTAAAAACTGCAGCCTAAAAATAAATCCTTATAGAAAAAAACCTACAAACAACATCTATGGCACGTTCATGGATGCACATCCCCAGCCCCTGTGCAGCACCCAAATAGTTTCTGATTTTATAGCTCTGCCTATATGGTTAAGTTGAGTTGCATGACAACATGATGACACATATACCACTTAAGGACAGCACCATCTTTAGCTTCTGTCCTTCAGTGTTTATCTGTATCTGTTCTAAGAGCCTTCTCTAAAACAGTCATTGTCGCTTTACCCTTCAAAGGATCTCTCATCCCCTAATTTGATACCAGTTTTGAATTGCTATTGACCTTGTGTCCAGTAAATCCCTTTTCCTGAACATTGGCTCAAATGCTTAAGATTGAAAAAAGGACTGTGGAGGCTTTATAAGACTACTTTACTGTGACTTAAAACTTTTCTGTTTGCAGGCTTTATTGTATCTTATTGGTTTAGGCATCAGGCTAGAAACCAGGAGACCATGAGTTCTAGTGCCACCTAGGCACAAAGCCAGCTGGGTGACCTGGGGCCAGTCACTCTCTCAACCCTAACAAGAAGAAGGCTAGGGCAAACCACTTTTGAAAACCCTTGCCAAGAAAACTGCAGGGACCTGTCCAGGCAGTCTCCAAGAATCAGACACGATTGAACAAATAAAAAAAAAAAATGATCAGGGCAGTAGGAAGAATGAATGAATAGCTGTATTAACTGTTGTGGTCACTGAGGATAAAAATAACAGAAGCTGCTAGAAGCATCCTTGTAACTGATACTTTAGGGACCTTTGCTGAACAAGATGGATGGGTGCTGGCCATGAAAGGATATTGGCCACTGGGATGGACCTTGCTGAATAAAATAGTGCTTTGTTAAGTAATCATAGAACCTGCATTTGAATTCTATTTCTAGACTATTATCTAATTAGATCTTGTATGGAAGCAGCAGCATCTATCTAGACTAGTTCTTTCTGCAAATGAAATATCCTTTATTTCTTGGTTGAGTGCTTTTATTGTTGCCTTTCCCCCCTTTCAGTTTCAGGATCCTCATAAGAGAGAATAGTTGTAAGATCATTTCTATGAATTTCTTAATTTGTGTAATTATCTTGAGCTCATCATTTTCAACTGTATTGTATAAAATTTGTATGTAGTTTGAGGCAGTGATCAAAAGGAAAGACTCAAGAATTTTGCTTGTATTCAGTTTGAGTTCAGCTGTGATTGAAGTTGTTGTTTTAATTTTAATTCAGCCTAATAAAAGCTTCTTGATAGGTCTGTCGTGCTCCATCTGTTCTGGTTCAGTTTACTATGGATGTTTTAATAGTATGAAAAAAGTTGCATATATGATTATATTGGACATAGTGAATAATGAAATGATATCAAGATTATGTCATAAGGTGGAACAATGGGGAACTATTACTAGATCAAGATAACTTTTGCAGGAAAAAATGCAGATAGTTGGGGACATAAATGCATGTATGGTAGTCATGCTTACACATTAAAGCTGGTTGTTATATGATGGCTGATTGCCATCTAACAAGGTGACCAAAGTATATTGCTTTTAGGCGGTACAGTTCTACCCCTAAACTTCTAACAGAAGTATTTTTATTCAGTATTCTGACCAGATGAGAACCTTGTACCTTCGGAAAAGGAAAAAGATATTATTTCACTGGTCTGACCTTCTGAGATCTTTCCATGTTTTCCTCTTAATCATGAAAAGGTTCAGGCATTTGAATATGTTTATTACTTTATATATTAGTTTCTGGTAGTCAGCATACTCTTCTTGAGAAACAATAAAACTATTTGGTAACAATCCATATGATTAAGAGAGAAAGAAAAGCTTTAGTGACTTTAGAAGCTTTAGGTTGTTAATTGATATATTAGAAATATAAATAGAAAAACTTGAATTGACAGAAGGGACTTCATTGGCTGCAGAAAAGGGATTTGATATGGTGCCAGTTAAATTCTTGGACTGTGTTTTGATAATGATGGTTTTCCTTCTGTTTTTATTAGATGGATTAAAATATAATCTGTTAATTCCTTAGCTAGAATTATTACAAATGGAATTATTTCTTCACTTAAGATGTTTTGTAGAATTTGTCAACGTGTCCTTTATCCTCTCTTATATTCAATTTTGATTTTGGAAGCATACCATTGTTTTATTAGGCAGTCAGAAAATCCCTTTGGTAAACAAGTGGCTGGAGTTGAACACAAATTATTATATACATAAAATATTTTGGGTTTTATTGTTAATTATTGATCTTCTTTTTCTAACCTTGTGGACAACAGTTTGTTAAATTATCAGGTTATACAATAAACAGGTATAAGTCCAATAACAGTCGCTTTGTGTGAGATGGGCAGCTATATAAATGTGACAAATAGATAAATAAATAAACAAACAAACAGTTGGATCTAAGGTATCTACAGAAATTTGAAAAAGGATTTGTTTATTGAATTAATTCTTTGAAATATCTTGAAATATTATACATAGGAAAATACCTTCGTTTGTTGATCTTGCTCAGATTGATATTAACGGTTGAAAATTACTAGAGAATTGAATTTATAGGAAAAAATGTTAAAGTTATGGAAAGAGAGATTCCTGCGTTGATCCCTCTTAGATACTTCAAACAGATTGATAATTACTGATACAAAAATCCCCAGGGTTTCGTTAACTAAACTGCACCTTCTGTATAAAGATGAAGGTTTTAATTTTATGGCTTCTCAACTTTACCTTGGGCTTTTATTTTGACGTGAGAGAGAGAGAGAGAGAGAGAGAGAGAGAGAGAGAGAGAGATTTTCAGTGATTCTCCGCCCCTCCCCAAACCATTTTAGACACAACTAGAAAATTATTACTTGATTTGTCTGATATGTTTAAAAGGGTTTGGTTCTTATATAAGGCAAAATTTAGTGATTTTTTTTTTTCCAGGGTTAAGGGATGCAAAATACCTTTGGAATAGGCCCAGTTCACAAGAAAAATTGATACTTTGGGATAATCCTGATTTTGAAATTGCAGGCATTTTAAAAAAAACAACACATTGAGACAGAAGTTAGTATTCAAGATAAACCTATTGCTTAGTATTTTTTCAAAAAAAATTGATGCACTGCCAAAAGAATTTTGGTTTGACTTAATTGTTGAACAGCAGTATATTCAGTTAAAACATCTTTTGGACCTTTCTCAATTTGAACCTGACATGTTAGCAGCTTCTGAAACACTCAAAATACTTTTATTGAAAAGGCTTTTGGAAGAGTCTAAGGGCATATCTGCCTTGCCAGGTTGACCCATTGTGAGTCCCAGCCAGTATCATTTCTGGAGGACAGGAACAGATAACATTGTGTTCTACTTACTTCTGTGAGCATTGTCCATGTTGAAAGTTGTGTTGCCCAGTTGTGCTGGCTCATGCATTGCTGTCTGTTTTGCTTACTTCTTTTAAAAAAATAACTTTATTAAATTTTGAAATAGAAACAGTAAAAACTAACAAAAACTAATATTAAAGGAAGAAAAAAAGAAAAAGGAAAATTAGAAAAAAAGAATGACCAAGGTCAAAAGTGCAAAAAAACAAATAATTGACTTCCGACCCTCCTTACAACAGGTATACCGTATTTTTCCGACTATAAGATGATACTTTTTTCTAAAATCCTTACGCTAAAAATCAAAGGGCGTCTTATTCAAGGAAGTCAGCTGAGGAGAGAAACGCGCGGTTGCAAAAATGCCCATACTTTGTCTCTGCAGACAGGCTTCCTCCTATTGCTAGCCTCCAATCACGAGTGAAATAGCTTGTCTCCCAAACAGACTTCCTCCAATCACGAGCCTGATGTAACTGACGTCAGCTGATGCTGAACAAACCAATTAGAGGAAGTCTGTTTGCAGAGACAAGCTATCGGCAGTTTCACTCGTGCTTGAATGTAATCAGTTATGCAAAAGAGCATGGAAATAGAGCTGCAGAGAGACGGTTTGGACCCCCTCCCACCGAGTGTATCAGGTAAATGTTAACTAATTACTAAATAAAAATGTGTTCTGCACTATCTTTAAAATATTGATTTCTTAATTTTGGGTTGGAAAAGTGGGGGTCGTCTTGTACATGGGGGCGTCTTATTGACGGAAAAATACGGTAAGTAACAGAATACATCTGTCTCTTGCTCTGAGTTTACAACATAGCTTTCATTATTTGCCATCCTTTCTTCCACTGTTGGTAATGTCATATCCTTCCACCTTCATACATATAAAAAACCTTACTGCAGTTATCATATATAAGAACAAAAATTTCATAAATTTAATAAATTTAATAACCAATATATTTTAACCTTAGTAAAAAATAAACCCATTTTATAATCCAATCTATCATTTTCTGGAAAAAAAGAAAAGAAAAAGCAAATGAAATCTCTCCCCCTTTTATAAGCAGATCCTTAAAACCTCAACATTCAGTCCTGGTCAGAAAAAGATCCCGTTAATAACTACCAAAAACCTCAATATATATATATTAACCATAATCAAATAAGTTCACTTTATAAACCTCTTTTCTATTAAAGAGCTCGATCTTTAATCTTTTCAAATAGTGTTCCACAAGTTGATTCCCTATCATTCTCTCCTGGTCTTCTCCCAGAAAAAGCCCCAGTAATTTCTCTTTGCCTCTTCCCGTCTCACTGATTCAACACATTCCTTTTGCAAATCCAAGGTAAAAAGTCTTTCCAAGTCACTCTTCTTTTCCATTATTTTTATATCCTCTTTGATCATGGTGACATCAGTTGATTTCATTTGTAAATGCATTCTGGCATCCTTTTGCATATTATTCTTATCTTTTGGCATTTTTAAATCTGTTTTCGGATCCACAACATCTTTGTTCATACCACCTTCATAATCCAGCAAGTTTTTGAACTCCATATCCACATTCAACTCAGTCTCTACCTCCATTTCAAAATTAACCATCTTATCCAATCTTTCCTCTATCTTCTTTTCAAGGGACTTGAATTTAGCTCCGAATTCACTAAACATTGATTGGAGTAAACGTAAAGAAGTCATTTTATCTTCCAACGACTGCTTCAAAGGGCCTTTTTCTTTTCTTCCCCCCAAAGCAAGCAACTGTAGGTATTATATAAGTGAAAGTAAACAATTCACGCCCTTTGGTGTACGAGGAACAGCCATCCTGGAGACCGAATGGGTTGATTTCTTGCTTCCTCCTTGATCCAGAGCAGGTTACGCAGCCAGCGCTTGCTGCCAGCCACCAATCCAGCTGCAGTGCCATCTCCCCTTTCACGGAGAGATGACTAAACCGCCATTGTCCCCACTGGAAGCCAATATCACTGCCTGTTTTGCTTACTGTGCTTTACTTTCTTCTAGGCAACACCCCACTCTTGGCTCCTGCACGATGGCAGGAATATCCCTTTAGTTGAGTTAATGGCTGCTGCCCCATGACTCTCTAATCTCTCATGCAGCTACAATTGAGGAACAGGCTATAGTGGTTATAACACTGTCCTGTCATATAGAACAGTACTGATTTGAAGCATAGCAATTTTTTTTAATTACAGGTTTTCTTTCCTTGAGTTACTGTTCTGCCTTTTTTTTTTTTAACTACATCCACCATTGCATCATTTCCTTGTTTTTCCAGTCACTTGACAGTAAGTGGTAATCTGAAATACTTTCTTTGTTGCATAGATTGTCTGTCCTTCACATATGAATGCCTGAGGAGTAGCCTTATTAGTCTATTACATAGACAGATTTGCGGATCTTTAAAGTGCCACTCTGTTCAGATTTGGCTGAACTTTCTCTTCATTCCATTGTGATTTATGTTTCCACCAATTACACTACACAGATAATTTTATTTTGTAATGTTAGCCATTCAGAATGATTTAAAATACTCCCAGGAAAGAATTGGTGAAAATTATTGCTTTTAATTTGGGCCATGGACATTATGCTGGCTTCTCTTAAAACATTTTAGCATATGTTAATTCTCTAGTTCCAAGCAGTAATGATATCTATGTCTGCTGTTAAAATCTTGACATTTATGACTTGGCACAAGTTTAATTTTAAGGAGTGTCACAAAAATAATATCCAGATAATAATGAAAATCCACCTTCTTTGTTGACTGAGGAAATCTGTTTTGATCAAATATCATGTAATCTCTTTTTAAATATAATCCAGATCTGACTCAGAAGTCTTTAAGGCCTTGGCAGGAGAACACTTTCAGAGTATATAAAGCTTGATCTGCTTTTTACATTATAGTAGGCTTCACATGAGTAGGTATGCAACTGATACTTTTGAAATTCTCTATACACAAACAGAAAAATGTTATAATTAGTTGTTTTGTTCTGTCCACCAGTCTGACTTGAACTGAATTGTTACTTAGTGTTTTTGTAAAATGAAAAACAGACATGGGGGACAGAAATCTATTTAGATAAGGATTTCAGCAGAAAGGGAAAGAGTTAAGCTCCCCAATCTACATACCACACTTCCAATCTGGATTTGGTCTCTTGTACTTACTCTAGAGTAAAAAATGGCATAGTTGCTAGCCAGATCTTTGAAGTAACGTTTGGCAAGAATCCATACATAAATAGATTATGCTGATACAAAGTCACAAGTGATTATGCTCAACTAATTAATCTTGGATCTCAAGTTTTTATGCTTAATTTTAGGGCTTGGGTCTCTTTAACATCAATGGAAGAAGCCAATACTTTTCTTCTCTTATAGTACTAGTGGACTGAAAATCACCTCATGCTTTAAAAGAGGAAATTGACATACAGTATTAAAGCCTTGGCTAAACAAGCATATTTGGCATTTGTGGGAGGAGAGAGAATTTGCATTTGAAATGCTTTAACTCCTAGCATGCTCTCATCAAGGTTATTTTTATTATGGGCGTGTTAGAGACAGGGCAAGCAGAGTGGGTTTTCAAAGCTGCTAGAGCAGATTTTGTTTAGCTTCGAACACTAAAATGTAGAAACGATAGCTATTAGTAACACAGTACAGCTGGGTTGAATCATTCTTTTTCCTCTCTAATGGCATGTGTAATTGCTCTAGGTTTTCAGGCGTCCTTCACCCGCACTTACTTACTTTAATGACTGATGCATTTCCATGGAAACCTTAACTAAAAGACTTGGGCAAATGTGATGGTACAGTGTGAAAGGGAAGGATACTGACTGTATTACTGAGCCTTTAACTTGCATGTAATAACTGATTTCCTGATTTTGCACCGATATTTTGATCTCTAAAAGTTCTTCTCACAACCAACAATATAATGGATTTAAAGATTTGAAGCTTTTTTTTTTTTTGCTTCTTTTTGAAAGAGATTTCACAGTAGTAATGCAAAACTGAGTTCAAGTAATTTGAAAACTGGGACTTTGTGTATTTGTGATGATGGAAATACACAACAAATGCAACTGAGATGGTTACATCCAGATTAGACATTATGGCTGAAAATTCAAGATTCAAGAAGAAAGTTCATTTTGGAGGTATTGTGTAGCTTTGAAACGTATTAAGTGTGTATACTTGTGTATGTATGGTGTTGTCAGTATGAATAACAGTGGCTAAATGTGAGGTGCTCTGAAAACTAGCTGTAAAAATATTTTAGTGCCTTCTGCTTATGTTTAAATTATGAAATGATAATTCTCTTCCAACATACATGAGTATTGGGAAAGCTCACTGATCAACTTCAGTGAGTTTTCAAAATACTGATGTATGTGATTGGTTTAATCACTTCCAGTATAAAATACTATTTTAGAAATGGAGAAGTAGATGAACTTCATTATCTGGGTACGTATAAAATGGAGGATTTTTTTTATGTTTATGCTCAATTTTGTAGATCACTAATCATTACAATACAATCATAAAATATGTGTGTTTGAAGGAATCTCTTGCTAATCCCCCACTCAGTTCAGGAACCCATTATCCCATCTGTGACAGGTGGCTATCTAGTCCCAGTTTGAAAACTCCAGCAAAAGGGAGTCTGCCACTGGGGTAGGCAGATTGTTCCACTGCTTAACAGTCCTTACAAATTAGGAACTTCTTTCTAGTATTCAGCCTGAATCTGCTTTCTTATATTTTCATTCAGCTGATACTTGTCCTGTTCTCAGTTTCAATACATTGCCTATAACTTCACTTGATATTATAATTATACAATTATTCATTTTCGTTTGTTTTATTTGTATTGGATTTATCAGCTAAACTCACTAGTTATTACTTTTAAATACTTTTCAGTTACTTTTTAATTTTCACATGAATTATGTTTTTTTCTATTTTATTCCTAGTAGTATTTTCATAATAGTTAATAGATACTGAGCCAAAAGTTTAAATCTTTTGTAAATTATCCAACACACAGTTTACAATATTGGAAAAATAAGGTTGCAACCCTATAAACACTCACCTAGGAATAAGCTCCAATGGAACTCCTATTAATTTATAGATAATCTGACCTATATCTCTGAATAAGTATGGGTCAGATTGTCTATAAATTAGCAGATAACTTTAAGTTCAGTAATTCTAATGAAACAAATGATTGTTGTTGAAAAGGGTAGCTATATAATTATGCAGTCCTTTTAAAACTTTTTACGGAAGCTATTTAGCCAGATTCTAACTAGAATTGCAGCTTTGTGGAAGGTGTACTTATAAACACTGTGTTACATTAGTTTGCTTAAAAAAGAGCTATTTGAATAGCATTCATTAAATATTTCATTATTCAAAGTTTATTATTTTTCAACTTTTCATTATTTTTTTTGACTCAGTTACTAAGCATTTTATTTTAAATTTTGCAGTAGGCGCTATTGTAGTTTTTAAAATTGAAAGCTTTTCATCTCTTCCTCCAAGCACTAACTGCCTATGCTGTCCCAGAAGCTGAAAATTAGAATTCAATTGATACTTTGCAGTACATATGCTTGTAGGTTTGAAATTGGTATTTGGGTTGAGAATGGTGCGAGAAGAGGCAAAAGCTACCTGTTCAATAATTGGTCCATTAC
Source organism: Liasis olivaceus (assembly GCA_030867105.1). NCBI lineage: Eukaryota > Metazoa > Chordata > Lepidosauria > Squamata > Pythonidae > Liasis > Liasis olivaceus. The sequence goes on from CM061349.1 coordinate 79,211,455, forward strand.
AGGTGCATGGGTAATAAATCAGTTTAAGACACTTGAGGTGATAAAAATCCTACCAGAAGTTCATTTTTAGCAGATTAATTGAGCAGGTATAATCAGTGAAGTGTAATAACGAATTTCATTATAGTTTGAAAGTACTCTAAATTACTGTTTGACTTCAATTCAGTGGGGAATTATGAAGTTGAAGTCTACCATATCTGTAAAGTAAAAGTTTGGGAACTGTGTTAGAATTTCAGTATTTCAGTTCCTGATATCCTAATTAGATTCTTGTGATTTTTATAAACTTAACAGTGGGAAATAAGATAATACAATAATAGTTTTGAGTAGAGAAGTCTAATCCATATTCTGTTTTCCTTTGATATTTTAATTATTGCCCTTGCTCACATTGTGCCATTTTGTAATGTTAAACAGTTTAAAAGTAAATGCTGGTATGAGCTCAATTGAAATTAATTAATAACATAATAAATTAATAACATAATAATAAATTAATTGAAACATTCAGGTTGCAACATAATTATATTGAGGATAACACACTGTAAGCATGAATTGGTTACTTACCCAAGTGACCATAACATGATCGTGGAAAATATATGAAGACTTAATTTTGAAATTACAAGTTTCATTCATTTTAACAGCCAACAGAGGGCATTATCCTTTTGAATATCAATGCCAATGTCATATTCAAGTACCATTGGGTATGCTGAATATAAAATTAAAGGATAGATTTATTGAAATGGTAGTTATTTACAATATCAACGTAGTCTTTTTTTTTTTTTTTGGCTTCTGGAGTTTTAATATTATGGGGATTACAGGAAAATACAATCAATGTTGAGATTATCAGTTACTTTAAGAAACTACATAGTTCTTTTATATAAGGCAAATTTTCTACAAATTAGAAATTTTTTTTTCTCTATGAATATCCAAACAATAGGATACCAAAAACACATCTGATATGTCTATATCAAACTACATACTGGTATTATTAATTTGGAGCTCAGGTTAAAAATACAAAGAACAATAGCTGCTTTCCAAAGGAAGTCCCTTTTCTGCCCTCTTGGCACAATTTTTACGAGACAGCATTTTTCTAAATTGGTTATGTTGAGAATATATATAATGGTTGTGCATGCTTTGAAAATGATTCAAAAGAGATATACTGGAGTATGAGTGCAGCATCTCTCTAAAGCAGCCACATTGGTTTTCAGGCTAATGTAGCAGTCTGAAAAAGACTGCTGGAAAAAGACTCAGCTGTTTTAAAGAACTTCTGCAGTTGTGCTCCTGTGTGTTTGGAAGCACTGCCTCTGAACATGTTTTTGTATACACAGCTCTAATATTTATAACGACTCTGTTTAGTACCAGTATAAAAGTGTCTGACTTCTAGCGAGTAATAGGACCTTTCTTTACTTTTCTTCATCTCATGTGTCTCCCAAATCTGCCCCAAGTGGTATACAATGACTGCATGTGTAGGGAGAATTGGTTCTATCAATCATATCCATTTTGCTAGTAGATATGCTTACAGCTTATTGTGTGGGTGTTCTTGGTTCCAGCATGGCTTCCTGTGTTCAGTGATAACACATACACAGAGAATAGATGGATTTGTTCACATATGAACTAGGTCTATATTGACATAAGTTATTTCACTGCATAAACCATATTTCAAGTTTTGACCCAATAAAGCAATATGTGGATAGCATGTTTGATAGATATGCCTATATTTTTATACATGAAATCTAAAGAGAATTTCAGAAATTTCATTTCTGCCTTTCTGATAATTTTCATTGCATTGTTATAAACTCATTTTACATTTATAAATAAAACTATTATATAAGTACAGTTTCATAAATACAGTTTTATAAATAACAATGTATATGTGAAACAAAAATATATGCATGGAAAAAACCTGAATTTAAACATTGATCCATGTTTAAAATACAACTAACAATGCCCACATCTCCATTACAGGCTAGTATTCTATTGGCTATCTGTTGTAGGTTGTTAATTAATCATTTTAATTTACTAATTTAGTTTTCCTGTGTTCTTAATGAATGTTACTCTCATAATTACCAATATATAAAATAGTGATATATATGTATGTATGTATGTATGTATGTATTCATTCCTGTAGTTCTATATATAATTAAAGACAAAGACTCATCCACAATCATTTTACTCTCTGAATTTATCCATTTTTTCCTCCAAAATATACCACCCATGCAGCCAAAAACAGTAATAAAGATCATGATATAATGTCAATAACTATTGATTTTGTAGTTCTGCTGCAGCATGGCAAGAAATTTCTAAGTTTTAAAAGGTTATGTTTAGTCCCTTCCCCAGGATGGAAGGCTTCCAAAGGCATCGAATTTATTTTGACCAAAAGAGGAAACAGTGGGCAGCAATATGGAAGAATTTCCCCATAGAATCCCCAAACTCTACAGGGTTTGGCTTATCATATCCTCCAGTTTGTTTGTTTGTTCATTTAATATATCATATTGGTCCCCACCCATCTCATTAAGAAGTAACTCTGGGTGGTTTACAGAGAAGATAAAATCAATTAAAATTCAATATAAAAGCAGTCTTAAATAAATAATAAATTCCAAGAATTGATGAATTGGCGAGTAGCTGTATTTGTAAATTATTGTGGTAAAAGAAAATGCATAGCTTTTATCTTCATGGCTCTTTTTGTTTGTTTGTTTGTTTGTTTTTTGTTAATGGCATATGTGGGAGGTAATCGAGTACACAGAGAAGGGAACAGAAGCATAGAAAGTTGAAACAGATTGGTAAGAAAATTAGAGACGGAGGGCAAGAATGCTAAAATTGGCACCATATAATTATCCCTTTTCACCTGAAGTTATATAGTTCCTTATATTTTAAATTACACTTTCTTGTTTTGTGTAACTCTAAAAGTTATTACTGCAAAGCTGTATCTTCTCAATTAGTTTTATGTGATTAGAGAGACTATAAACCATGTTCTGTGTTAATATTGGGATAGGTCTCTTCATCCAGAATGCACAATCCATGACCTGTGTTTTTAATTTACAAGCTCAATACTTGCAAGCCACTAAACTTTGCCCATAAGTCTGGCAACATATCTAATCAAACGTAGCCCACAATAGTTTCCTTGGTGACGAGCGTATAGCTGCTAAAATAGACTGCAGCTTAAAGAGTAGAAACAAAGAAGCAAATAACTCAAAGTGTTCCTGTTTTCTTAAATGCTTCCATAAATTATACAGATTTGACTATTTTTGATATCAACTTTCTACAAACGCCATGTTTTTTGGAATTGGTAATTGACTGAATTCAGTGTGTGATTAACAAGAAATGAGCTTTTAAAAAATGTTGTGAACCCCCACAGACATGAAGTTGTGATTTTCTGCACTAAGTATTAAGTGTGTTTTGAATCTCACTCTTGTTTAAGAAATGTCCAAATAGTTGCCAGAAGGGAGAAGGTATATTGAAGAAAAGAGCACCTCAGTCTTGGCTGTAGGTTCTTGTAATAAGAACATTCTATCTTTCCAAATGGGTTGAACTTCAGCTTCCATAATCACTACCTGACATGATAAAAGGCAAGTCATTAGGTTGGAGTATTAAGTTGTGTTCTTTTTGCAGCCCATTAAAAGAGAAGCTATTATTATTTATGTGATTTATATCCTAGTGGACAGGATTACATTCATTTAAGGAAATGTGAGATATTTCTGGCTGTTTTTTTTTTTTTTTTAATTTTTAAGATGTGTTCAGTTCTTGGGTTGCCTTAAGGCCTCTAACCAAAAATTGGTAGCTGTCATGTTATTCATGGATTAGTTTATGGGATATAAGTACATTTATGCAGCTTTTTTCACTGGGTCCTCTTTTTCTTGGGAGAGATTATATATTTTTCTCTTTATTGAGTTAAAAAACCACAACTTCATAATGTACCTAAAGAATATATATTACTGCCTTTTGCTTATCTTGCCTCTCCCAGTAATTTATATTCCTTGCAAATGTACTTAAAGGAATATTTAAACTATTGCAATACAACTTTACTTTGCAAACTTTTTGATAGCTGACATGGTATAAAGCTTGTCATTTGCACATTTTGCATTTCTTCCCACCCACTTTCAGTACAATAATAGAACTCTGAGAACATACCTATAGAAACTAATTTGTCCCTACAGCTGACTTTTCTAAAAAATCTATAATTTTGGTGTTTATAGGCACTGTCAGAGTGAATATGATTTTTTAAAAAATTATTCAGCTGAAAAGTTGGGTTTAATGTTTTCCATGCATTATAACAACTGATGGCAAACTCCACTGTAATCATTTTACAGTAGAATTACCTTGGTATGTGCTTTCTTCAAGAACTCCTCCCCAGTCTCTACTCAAAGAGCCTGCCTTCTGACAGTTTTCTCCCTGCTCACAATGACAGAACTATACATGGAGGAAACTTTTCAGAGTGCCTTATTTTCAACTGATTCTAAATATTTCAACTGTTTTTCAATGCCTGGACTTTAATCACCATAATTTCCACAAAATACCTTAAAAAAACCCACTCAGCTTCTCCCATTTGTGTGACATCATGAGATTTCAGCTAATGATGATGGTGATGCTGAGGAGGATATTGCCCATCTCTGTTGTATACTTTGTAATTTATAAACAAGCAGCAACTGCTTTAATGAGCCATAAAAGCTGAGAAAACCATATCCTTCCTTGAGCGTGTACAGACAAGATGCATGGAGTCTTCAACTTGGAGTCTTTTATTTAGTTCTGGGTTATAAAGAGTGTCCAGAATTTAGATTAAAAATATATTTGGAAACAGAAAACTTGCTTTAGAATGCTGGGGGATTTCCTTGGATCTTCTGTGGTTTCCTTCATTGAACAGACTTTTGCACATAAGCCTACAAACAGCCTGTTCAACCCAAACATTGACAGAGTTGACAGAATATACCCAAACGTTATTTGCTACACAAATGATCAGCCTCTAGATTATAGTTAAAACTTCAGGATGGTCATATCTATTATAGGCCAAACCTGCAATTCAAGCTTTTTAAAAATTACCCAGATAGTTTGAAAAGTTAGTAAAGTTATATGGTTCCTTCTAGAGGACACCACTTTTGGTAATGCTTAATTTTAATGTATTTTCAGAAATTATATTGTATCCTGCTCTGGAAACCTTTAGTAAAACAGTAGGATATATGAATGTACAGTAAATTTCTGGTAAAATAATTGAGATTCATTGTATATTAACACTATTCCAATGGCCAATATGGAGTTTCAAAAAGAGAGCAAGACCTATTTAAACTCTTTGTGGGATAAAAAGGCAGCTTTCATGGGGTGATTACTTCATGGCCCAGAGGTTCTGCATGCCTGATCTACTGCTTAGGTTCTTACTATATTTTTTGTATATATATGTGTGTGTTGTAAATAAGAATTTATTACCTAAATTAACATCAGTAAATGTTAAAGCAAAGCCCCAATTATTTATAGTAATCACTGCCCCATGTCATGGTAATTTATAAAAAAGAGCACTTGATTATCTTTCTGGACATAAAATATGTTTAATAAGAATTATCTATCTTCATTTTGAACAGAAACTCGAGCAGACAGAACAAAGAAATTGTTTAGACACTATACTGTTGGATCATATGACAGCTTTGATGCTTCAAGGTAAGATGCCTTTATTTTATTTCACAATGTAAATTGTATATTTTTTTGTACTTTTCACATGTATACTTGATCTCCAAAACTCTCAAAACAGTAAGTGTTCTCCACTCCCCATTGATAAACCTGTTTATTGGTTGCATGGCATCTTTTGCTAGAATGGAGAACAGCCAAATTCCTTCCCAGAGTAAACAAAGGATGATGCCATCATGACCTGTTTCAATAAATGTTAATAATCCATACTTTCTCTTACTTCAGCACACCAGCTAATTTACCCACAGATCACTATTCATACAATCTTTCTGGAGCCCTCTTATAAATGAAATTTAGTAATTGTCTATAGATAGTCCTTGTGATGGTTGAAGTATAGAACCTATAGTACTATTCTTTATCTAATCAGAGAACAGTGTACGCACCTTGAAGAATTACTCTCTTTTTTTATTCTTCCCATCAATTCCTGTTTCTGGAGTTACATTCTAATGCCACATAACTTGTCACATTTTAATGCAGTTTTGGAACGCTTGTTTTGGGGCATTCTGTTAATTTTTGTCTAAAATGCTGGCTTGCTGTTTCTTGTACTTCCTGTATTTATCTTTGAATTGTGGCAATTTTGTATGACATATTCAGGAAGAGAATTTGAACTGGTTTTGAAAGAGATAGTATTCTCCCTGAAGAAAGAGATTTACAGTTTTAGGGGCACTTCTGGATTTGCAAGTGGTTGTAAAGTGCCTTCACCCATTCCTGGTAAGATCCAATCTAGCTTCATTCAGATTGAAGTATGGTGATGTGAAGCATCTTCAGAAACTGAAACTGTTCCAGAGCTGTGGGGACCATACTACGCAGCTCCTGTAAGGGTTGCACTGGTTGCCAATTTGTTTCTGGGTATAATTCAAAGTATTGGTGAATAGATAAGTTGGGATTAAAAAAAAAGGATTCTCAATAGTCACATCTTATCTCTGGAACTCCCTACCTAGGGAGCCAACTTGGCACCTTTCTACTGATATTCTGCCAATCTTTCAAGATATTTCTTTTTTAAAATAAAAGCTTATCCTTTTTAATGGGCTTATCCTGGAGAAGGTCTGTCTGAGTGTGTCGTTAACAGTTGACACCAACTTGATGGGATATAATCATATTTCCAGTGTAAATTTTTGATGGTGTCTCCTACCTTTATCATTTTTATTAAATATTTTGTAATAGTTTTTTGGCATTTTGCTTTTCTCTTTTAACCATTTAGGTTCTGTATTGATTTTAAATGTTTTAACCTTCATTTGAAAGTTAGAAATCTTATAAAAATAGAATTCTCTAGCTTGAGTGATTATAAATGCATTTCAATGAATTGCACATATGTTAATGGAGGTGTTTTAATAACCTGCCATTCATCTAAAGTTATAATTGTATGTGCAGTTCAGTTGTGCCATGTAACTTTCATGGCATAACTTGTTCAAAGCAGGTGGGCTGTATTTGTAGTCTTATTCTCTTTCTTCAGTAACATTAGCATGTAAGTGCCATATGCACACTTGGAAGAGAGGATAGGTTTTGCATATTTTATATAAATAAAAAAATTAGCAAACTGCTTACACCGAACCAATTTTAGGACAGTTTTGAAACTAAAACTGTGAACAATGAAATGGCAGGGGTATTTCTTTGTTACGTACAGTGTGATATACTTTGGAGAAAATCATAGTGAATATAGATAACACATTGGCAGTATTTTAATTAGAATAAGGTCAGTAATTAGTGGCCTTTCAGACACTGTTGACCTACAACTGCCAGCTTCTGTTCAACCATGCTGCCTCAGCTGCTGGGAATTATGGTTCAGCTACATCTTCAAAGCTACAGTTTCCTTGCCTGTGACTTAGTAGAAGGTTGGACTGAGTCACTTGCTTTTCTAGCCCTTTCCCAAAGTATTGGGGGAAATCTTTGGAACTGGTTTTAGGGGTACATAAGGGGATGCATGATGGACAGATTAGTCTACTTGCTGACATTGGGTGTCACTATGTATTTGTCTGTATGCATGTAGTTTTGGCTACATCTTATCCTTAATGGAACAGAGCAGAAATGGCAAAAATGCTTAGAAGAGAAGGGAATGGAAGCTCTTGCCAGTCAGTATAGATGATGTGAGTTGTATAGTCCAGTACAGGTAGTCCTCGCTTACCGATTGCCTTGTTTAGCAACTGTTGAAAGTTATGACAGTGTAAAAAAAAAAAACAGCTTTGCAACCAATCCTTGCATTTATGACCATCGCAGCATCTTGCAGTCATGTGATCACCATTCAGGCACTTCACATCTGACATGCATTTATGATTGTTGCAACATCTCACGGTCATGTGGTTTCAAGTTCTCAACTGGCTTGTGACAAGCAGAGTTAATAGAGAGTTGCGGTCACGTGATGTGTCACTTAATGACCGCGGTGACTTGTTTAACAACCGAACGGGAAGTGACATCTTAAATCCATCGTGTTCATGTGATTTTCCACTTAGTTACTCCAGTGCTTAGCAATGGAGTTACTGGTCCCAATTGTGGTTGCTAAGCGAGGACTACCTGTATAGTCAGGGATATCAAAAGCCAAGGAAAAACTAAAAAGAGAGATAAAAATATCTTAAATTATGCCCACATTAGATCCTTGTTTAAAAATTAAAGGAAACATTTAATAAAGGAAGAGAGAACAACTATGTTTTATTTTTGAAAATACAATGGATTTATTGAGCTGTTGGAAATACATAGAAAAGTGCACTCAAAGATGCTTGCATCTCCTGATTCTATTTCTATTTTAACTACCTCTGGAGTATTTAAATAATAATACCTCATTATTTAGTTGATATAGTTTCACACAGTAAGCAAAACGTGATTGACTATAGTTCTTTGGACACCAAAGATTATATAAAACAAAGTACAAAATGAAGATACACTTAACTCATGCCTAAACGATGCCCACTTGGCTTCTTGCTATACACAACAGAGTTTACTGTACATTATACCGTATTTTTCCGACAATAAGATGCCCCCATGTACAAGATGATCCCCACTTTTCCAACCCAAAATTAAGAAATCAATATTTTAAAGATAGTGCAGAACACATTTTTATTTAGTAATTAGTTAACATTTACCTGCTACACTCGGTGGGAGGAGGTCCAAACCGTCTCTCTGCAGCTCTATTTCCATGCTCTTTTGCATAACTGATTACATTCAAGCACGAGTGAAACTGCCAATAGCTTCTCTCTGCAGACAGCCTTCCTCTAATTGGTTTGTTCAGCATCAGCTGACGTCAGTTACATCAGGCTCGTGATTGGAGGAAGTCTGTTTGGGAGACAAGCTATTTCACTTGTGATTGGAGGCTGGCAATAGGAGGAAGCCTCTCTGCAGAAACAAAGTATGGGCAGTTTTGCAACCGCGCGGTTCTCTCCTCGGCTGACTTCCTTGAATAAGACGCCCTTCAATTTTTAGGGTAAGGATTTTAGAAAAAAGTATCGTCTTATAGTCGGAAAAATACGGTAAGTTAAATAGCCAGCACTTTTATTGTAAAAGAAGTGTTCCAGACACACTTCTTTCAAGCTCACATTTCAATAACATATCTCCTATGTTTTCTCATTCTTTTTATTTTTCTCTTTCATATGAGTACATACCATTAACATGTTTGCAACCTACTTTCCAAAAACTCTGCGGTGAAACTTTGACTATTGAATAAAACTACTTAGGGATATTGAAGTAATGTACAAAGGAGAAGCAAAGAAGGGTCAAAATAATTCTACCACATAGTAATGTTTAAATTTTCACAAAGCAATTCAAAAACTAGGGTAATATGCAGTATATTGCCTGATTCTAGATATCCCATCCTTTCATATGGAATTGGGAGAGGAAGGGGAAGACAAATATAGGCGCACAGAAAGTACATAAAGACCACTATGTTGGATCAGCCAAATGAGATTCTAGTCCAGCATCATATTCTTATACTACCTATCAAAATCTCTATGGGAAGCCCACAAATAGAAAAAGAAAATGATTGTGATACTCAGTTATTTGTTTTCCCTTCCAATTCATGTCATTTTCAATGCTAAAAGATATATATAATAATTATGATTAGAACCAATTTATACCCCCATCATTCAGGAATATGTACACTTTGTTTTAAAGTTGTCTAAGTTACTGGTTACTACTGCTAATTCTGGCAACAAATTCCATAACTTAAGCATCAGTTCCCAATTTGTTGACTTTGTGGAGTGTGAACCAACTGTGATCTTAAGCCAACAGAGAACTGGATGTGTTATTTAGAGAATTATTTTATTAAGAATCGCCAATTCATTGTTTCTCTATTTTTTTAGAATAGTGGTAGTTAAACAAAAATATAACAAAATGAACGGAGGAGACTTTTGCATAACATAAAAGGCTGGATTATTGCAAAGTAACTCCAGTTTTCACTTTGCTTTTGTCACTTTCAAATAATAAATTGCTAGGAACCAAGTCTGATTTGAAACTATTAGCTATGTTTAAGGTGAAGCTGAACCTACAATTCTCCTTCAGTTTTCTAATCCTCACTAAATTGTCACATTCACTCTTTCCAGGTATCTAAACTGCACTGTAAAGGTTTTGTAATAATAGAAACATCATACTGAGCAAATGAATACTATCTGGATTTCAGATGGTTGTTCATACAGCAATCACCACATCTGCGGCACTCACTAGAAAAGATTTGTTAGTTACAATCCATGAGATTTAATATGAAACAAAATGACCCTTTTTCCCCCTTGTGAGCTGCCTGAATACATTTGGTTAGCTATTGTGTCACACAGATTGGTGTACTAGATTATCACTGGCCTCTTCTAGCAAGGATTTTTTCATATCGTTATATATGAAATTTGTTATACTTTTATTTTGGGGTAGTTTCTAATGCCAGAAATGAAATATTATGTGAGGATCCCAAAGCAAACACATGCTGAAAATTAATACAAATCAAGGTATACATTTCTTTAACTTACTTTATTGCCAGAGCATGGGAGAAGGAAGCAAGTAGTAGTAAAATACTAACAGGTAGTCCTTGCTTATTGACTGCTTGTTCAGCGACCGTTCAAAGTTACAACAGTGCTGAAAAAAGATTTACAACTAGTCCTCAAACTTGCAGCCATTGCAGCATCCCCATAGTCATGTGATTGCGATTCGGGGGCTTGGCAACCAGCGTGCATTTATGACAGTCACAGCATGCTGCAGTCACATGATCGCCATTTGTGACCTTCACAGCCAGCATCTGACAAGTAGAGTCACTGGGAAAGCTGGCAGGAAGTCGTGATCACATGACGCTGCTCTTAACTACTGTGGTGTTTCGCTTAACGACCACAACTGGAACTGATGTCGTAAGCCAGGCGTGATCACATGATGTTTCACTTTACAACCACATCACTTAGTGATGGAGTTGCCAGTCCCAATTGTGGTTGGTAAGTGAGGACTACCTGTATTTGATATAAAACTGTAGATCTTCTTTTCAGTTTTAAATGTCCCACTATTCCAAGTATATTAAAAACCAATCCCATTATTTTCAAGTTTTATATATTAAAAAATAGAAACAAGGATTACAGGCAACAGCTTGAAGGTTGGAAACATTAAGGAGGGTAGGTAAACTACTTAGAAAGGAAAAGTAAGTCAAGCAGTGGCAGCAAATTGTAGTGCTGTAAGCTGAAACAAAAGATGCTGCAAGCAGAGTAATGATGTGTATTTGGAACGAAGAAAGGAAAGCTGAAATATATGGGCATTTAGTTCTTCTGTAAGCATAGGGAGTAGGGTACTTTAAGACAAAATGTTTAAATGAGTATTAAGACTATTAACACATGCTGAAATGAAATTAGTGTAATAAAAGCTAAAAACATGGCAAAACTGAAATACCTTACTTATCAGGATTTTCTCATGGGAAGAAGGTCATCCCGTTCCCTATACAAAAAAAAAGGTGTCGAGATTATTCTATGAAGCTAATGTAAACAAAGAATCTTGTGATTCTTTTTACTGCCACCTACTGTAATGTGTATGTTAGTTATTCAGTGGGGGTGTACATGCTGGCAATATAACGGGAGGGCTAAATGCCCAGCCTGTCAGTCAGTTTGTCTTGTAAAGTTAACCATGTAGGTTTTTATAGGTTATGTAGTCTTAACTAGTAACCAAGTAGTATACCTCTTCTCTGAGAGTGTTTTTTAAGCTAGAGACTTTGTTGTGGATAAGTCTTGGAAGCTAAGGTGAGAAGAAGTCTTTGTTATATCATATATTTTGTATGCAACTTGTATTTTATGAAGTTTTGCAGTTTTATCAATAAAGACCAGTTAGTTTATATTTTCTGACTGGATTTTCTTTGGAGAAGCAAACTATGGATATTGTATTTTGCAAGCTCTCATGCTGATGTGTAATTTTCCTGAGAGCAGGATTTTTGGGACCTTTTGCTGCACTCTGCACAACATTACCATCCTACGTGACATCAGAGGTCTTGGATTTTCAGATAACATGTTTGAGGGTCATCTGTCTTTTCCACCATGAGAAATTGGAAGCTTGGCTAGATGAACCATGCTGTAGTAATAGATTCCTGCAACAGGGAGGAAGTTGAATTAGATGATCCCCAGGGTCCCTCCCAACCCTTACATTCTTTGGTTCTTGAATCCACTTGTGCTCTTACTGTGATCTTATAAGCCAGGTTTGAAACCTTAAGTTTTATTTTGTAAGCCGGTAAGAGATGAGAACATCGATCTATACCAGGGCCTAATATAAATTCCCCTCTTCCCTCTATGGGTGGTATGTGTCTTCCTCAATCTCGAGTCCTCTACCAGAGGCCTGGGAGTTTGAGGGTTCTGTACAGTATCTTAGCTGTTCCTGGTATTGCACCCTTCTGGACAGAGAGCTCTGAAGTTGTTCCCGGGATCTGTTGGAGCCACTCTCCCAGCTTAGGAGTCACAGCCCCAAGTGCTCCTACCACCACTGGGACCACTTTGGCTTTTACTTTCCACATCCTCTCTAGTTCTTCCTTCAGGCCCTGGTACTTCTCCAGCTTCTCATTCTCCTTCTCCCTGATGTTGCTGTCACTTGGCACTGCTACATCTATCACTACCACTGTCTTCTGGTCTTTGTCTACTACCATGATGTCTGGTTGATTGGCCAGTACCTGCCTGTCCATCTGGATCTGGAAGTCCCACAGGATCTTAGCCCTGTTATTCTCCACAACCTTCTGTGGAATCTCCCATCTGGACTTGAGGGGGGCCTAGCCCACACACTGTGTAGATGTTCCTATACACAATGCCAGCTACTTGGTTGTGCCGTTCAGTGTATGCTGTTCCTGCCTGCATCTTACACCCTGCCACTATGTGTTGGACTGTCTCTGAGGCCTCTTTGCACAGTCTGCACCTTGGGTCCTGTCTAGTGTGGTAGACCCCTGCATCTATGGATCTGGTGCTTAGTGCCTGTTCTTGTGCTGCTATGATCAGTGCCTCAGTGCTGTCTTTTAGTCCAGCCCTTTCCAGCCACTGATAGGATTTCCCAATGTCAGCCAGCTCAGCTATCTGTCGATGGTACATCCCATGCAGGGGCTTGTCTTGCCGTAGTACTTCCTCCACTTGAACTTCCTCCCCTGTCTGCTGCTGCCTCAGGCATTCTCTCAGCAGCTCATCTTTGGGTGCCATCTTAGTGATGTACTCCTGGATGCTCTGGGTTTCATTCAGGGCAGTGGCTTTGGCACTCATCAGACCCCGCCTGCCCTCTTTGCGACTGGTGTACAACCTCTGGGTGTTGGACTTGGGGTGGAAACCTCTGTACATTGTGAGAAGCTTCCAGGTCTTCACATCGGCAGCCTCCATGTCTTCCTTTGGCCAGCTCACTATACCGGCAGGGTATCTGATGACTAGTAGGGTGTACGTGTTGATGACGTGGATCTTGTTCTTCCCATTGAGTTAGCTCTTCAGGACCTGTCTTATCCTTTGGTGGTACTTGGATGTTGCTGTCTTCCTTGCCTCCTCATTGTGGTTCCCATGTGACTCTGGGATGCCAAGGTATTTGTAGCTGGTCTCTATGTCTGTTATGTGGCCCACTGTTAGTTCCACCCCATCGGTCTTAACCACCTTCCCTCTCTTTACTACTATCCAGCCACACTTCTGCAGTCCAAATGACATCCCAGTGAGTCAATGTCTTGTTCACTCTTAGCATAAAACTTCATGTCATCCATGTAGAGGAGGTGGCTGATGGTGATTCCACTTGATTCCACAAGTTCCTCTTGAACTTGTACCCGTATCCAGTTCACCAGACCCTCTGGTGTTGTTCCCAATGTCCTTCTGAGCTGTGCTAATGTACTGGCCCATATGGCCTTGTAGCTTGGTGACTATGATGCCTGATAGAACTTTCCATATTGTAGGGAGACAGGTTATTGGCCAGTAGTTGGATGGTGCTGTTCCCTTGTGAGGGTCTTTCATGATCAGCACTGTCCTTCCTTGTGTTAGCCAGTCTGGGTGGGAGCCTGCTGCTAGCAGCTGGTTCACCTCTGCTGCTAGGCGTTCATGCACTGCTGTTAGTTTCTTTAGCCCGTAGGTGTGGATCATGTCCAGTCCAGGTGCTGTCCAGGTGCTGTCCAGCTCTTCATGTTCTTGACCCACTGTTGGATGTCTGCTACTGTGATGGTGACTGGTTCCTGTTCTGGGAGATACCTGCAGCCACTTTGCCCTGGTGTTATGTGTCTTCTCTTTCTCCTATAAGTTCTTCCAGTACTGTTCAGTTTCTGCTGCTGGTGGCTCTGCTGTTACTGTGTGGTTGCACTGCAGTTGGGAGTATACCTTGGATGGTTCTTTGGAGAACAGGGCATTTATCTTCTTGGCCTGTGCTTCTCTAGTGTATCTCCTTAGCCTGGCAGCCAGTGCTGTGAGCCTTTGTTTAGCAGTCTCTAGAGCTTCAGATGGAGTCAGACCCGTGTATTTTTTCAGTAGCCAAGTCTTGTCCTTAATCTTCACACCCTTTTGTAGTTCTACCTGTTGTGCAGAGCGCAGCAAAGCTCTCAAAAACTCTGCTCTCAGGAAAACCACACATGAGCATGAGAGCTTGCAAAATGCAATGTCCATATTTTGCTCTCCAAAGAAAATCCAGTCAGAAAATATATACTAACTGGTTTTTATTCATAAAAATGCAAAACTTCATAAAATACAAGTTGCATACAAAATATAGGAAATAACAAAAACTTCTTCTCATCTTAGCATCCAAGACTTATCCACAACAAAGTCTCTAGCTAAAAACTCTCAGAGAAGAGGTACACTACTTGGTTATTAGTTACAACTACATAACCTATAAAACTACATGATGGATGAAATTATACACGACTGACAGTCTAGGCATCTAGCCCTCCCATTATATTGCTAGCACGTACCCCCCCACACTGAATAACTAGCATGCACATGCCAATAGGTGGCGGTAAATAGCACAACACAGTCACAAGATGCTTTGTTTACATTAACTCATAAGCTAGTCAAAATAAGTTTGTTGTACAGATAACGAGATGAAATTTCTTCCCATGAGAAAATCCTGACACCACCAGCCAACTGACTTCTCTTCGAGTTGCCTTAATTTTAGCCTCCAACCTCATTTTCCAGGGAGGGTATGTATTGCTGTTCCTCTTGATTGTGTAGCCAAGCATTTCCAGGATTACAGCGGCTGTAGCATATACCAGTTCATTGGTTTGAGTTGTGGTGGTAGCAGGGATTGTCTGGAGGGCTCTATTGGCATCTTCTAGCATACTATCTGATGGTACTTCTCCACTGAGCCTTGGTAATCAGTCTCGAGGGTTGACTGTAGCCAGTTTATCCATGATCCTATGTCTCATATCATCTGCTGTGCTCTGTAATGGAGAGGGTGGCAGTGACATTCCAGCTTCAGGTGTTGGCTGCACATCCAGTTATTCTTCCAGGTCTGCTTGAGTCTGAGTTGTAATGCGGAGTGAGAGCAGCTTCCTCTTCACTATGCTGAAGCACTGGGGAACTAGTTGTTTCTCAGTTAGTGTGGATGTAGGTCTTTGGTCCATCCATAGTTTTCTCATACGTTTCATATATCCCCTCTCATTAGGTCTACTGTTGTAGTAGCATTCCATCAATTCCAAGTTCTCTTATCTTGTCCAGGTATAGTTTGTTCCAGTAACCCACTTATCGTCAGATTGTCCTGGTTCCCCAATATCTGACGCGGACCTTGTTAATCCGGGTGACGTCTGAGCCGGCATGACTCTCTTATTTCGTATCACTCTCATATTTGAGGTAGGCAGGTGAAGCATTAGGGGGTCTTTACCCAAGGACCCCTACTGGTAAGGTAAGTACCAGCCAGGTTTTGAACCCTGGTCTCCTGTATCAAAGGCAGTGCTCTAATCACTACACTATCCAGCCGTGTATATATATAAATAAAAGGCCATGGTACTTCTCCAGTTCTCCAGAGTGGAAAGTAAAGGCCAAAGTGGTCCCAATAGTGGTAGGAACACTTGGGGCTGTGACTCCTAAGCTGGGAGAGTGGCTCCAACAGATCCCAGGAACAACATCAGAGCTCTCTGTCCAGAAGAGTGCAGTGCTAGGAACAGCTAAGATACTGCACAGAACCCTCAAACTCCCAGGCCTCTGGTAGAGGACCCGAGATTGAGGAAGACACATACCACCCATAGGGGTGAAAGGGGATTTTTTTTTAATTAAATGTATGCTTTGAGACAATGCTTTGACACAATGGATTTTTTTTTTTTAATAAGAATAAACTATTTCACAAAGAGGATGTTTTTTTGTACTAATGTATTTAAATTAAGAAATTAAAATCAGTGACTAGACATCAGTGATTCATTTTCTTGAAGTATGTTGTTTTTTAAAAATTATATCCAAAGACTTATCGGCTATTATTATTATTATTATTATTATTATTAGTTCTTCTTTAACAGCTATTTGAAGAATGTGTTTCTTTTTTCCCTAGTAATGGCGCCTTCTCATGTTTTAAAAAACTGTTATTATTTCATTGAAGTGTTCAGTTCTGATTGGCTATAGGCACTAATCTGTGCATTTGTACTTTCGTATATCTGGGGATTAGTTTATATAATTTCCAGATGAATATGGACGTTCCTAGAATGCAAATCCCTTGTCGGAATAGTGGATTTTTCAGTAACATTACATTATTTAATGTTTTTCTTTCAATGTTTCAAATGCTACTTTTATAATAAATTGTCTTGCATTTTGAAAGAAAAAGGAGTGTCTGAAGGAACGAAATCCAACCCTGAAAGTCATATTTGAATACTGATGTTTCCCATCTTGAATTCTATCCTGGTAGATAGTTGCATGCAACATTTGGCACCCCTGGTCAAATTTTATGTTTCAGCGAATCCTTGAGTGAACTGACACAACCTCCACATGGAATAAAGCTTGATTTCTGCACATACTTATTATTTAGGTGCAGTTGTTTACAAGAAGGCAGTGAATATGTCAGATACAAAAGTTTGGACACCTTTTCAGTCAGTACTTTGCTATATCTCCTTTGGCAGAAATAACGGCCTCCGTAGGTTTCCAGCCAAGAGTATCCTGCTAAATCTTTCAAGTATTGGTTTTGGATTTTTTTCTGCAGTGAACTCTTCTAGTTTAGAATTATTCTTAAATCTTCTTTCACGCTTGGCA
The DNA here is from genome assembly GCA_030867105.1 of Liasis olivaceus. Lineage (NCBI taxonomy): Eukaryota > Metazoa > Chordata > Lepidosauria > Squamata > Pythonidae > Liasis > Liasis olivaceus. Next base: position 79,228,710 of record CM061349.1, read on the forward strand.
TGTTCGAGATGGTCACACAGATTTTTCATAATATTCGAGTCTAGGACGGTAAAAACTATTTAAATCCTTTTTCTTTCAAACATGTAATTGCTTCATGGTTGAGTTGGAAGCATGCTTCAGATTGTTGTCTTGCTGAATGATCTGGCTTCTTTTCAGTTTCAATTTCTAGGAACATTAGCTTCTTAGATATGTTGATATTTAAGTGAATCCTTTCTGCCTTCCACCTGCACAGTATTTCCCATGCCTCTCACTGCCATATAACCCCAAAGTATGATGGAGCTACCCTTCTACTATTGGATGGCAATGTTATCCTTGTGAGGTTTGAACCAACCTAACAGGGATGGCTGTAGGCATAGGCTGAGTAGGCAGTGGCCCAGGGCACCAAAGCTTAGGCCTGCCTCTCCTTCTAAATCATTCTAAAAATGCAACTCTTCGCATTGGCGGGAGGTGGCACCATCAGTCAGTGTAGCCTAGGGGTGCCATATGCCCTTGAACTGGTACTGCAACCCAAGATAGCCTTAACTGTGATGGTAAGCAAGTATTTCAGGTTTTCTGAAAACTGAATATGATGCTGGAAAAGTTACTGTATTTAGAATTCTTAGTCAATGTTTCTCTGTTTTTCTAGAACAGTAGAAGTTAAACAAAGTGATGACAAAGGGAATAGATTCAGCTTTTATGTAATGTCCTTTCAACAGCCCATATGATGATAAAGTAACACCAGTTTAGGCCTTATTTTTTCACTTTCAAATAATAAATCCCTAAAACTAAATCTAATTTGCCAAACTAAATCTAATTTGCCATTACCTGGCAAATGTTTCCAGCCTTTTTTCTCCAAATATATCTTGTGTGGCTGTGGCTGTTCATTTCAGATTTATCAAGGTTTGCTTGATAAATATCTGCGTACTTTAAATGATGATATTTTTTATCTATCTATCTATCTATCTATCTATCTATCTATCTATCATTTAAACAATGGTATGATAAGGACAGATTGGCAAGTCTAAGTCCTTTGCAGATCATTGTGTAAGGAACACTGTACTGTGGACAGCTATTCCAGCATCAGCTAAACTTTTTAGCAAGATCTTTGCAATTATCTATGGGTTCTACTGTTATAGATCTGACAACTTTGGGAGCAGTTCAGGCAAAGATTTTCTTGGTCTTCTACATCTTGCCCTGATTTTGACAATTCCATATAACTTCCATTATTTTAAGAATAATTCTTGGAATTGAAAATGCTAGCTGGAAATGTTTAAAGATTTTTTTATAGCCTTCCCCTGTTTTGTCAAAGTGAATTGTCTTATTGTTCAAATGCTCAGACAGCTGCTTCAAGGAGATCATAGTTGTTGATAGCATTTGTTTGTTTGTTTGTTTGAGCTTATATACTACTTCAATTGTAGCTGACTCCAAGTAACTTACATACTCTATTCCATAGAATAAAGTTTAAAATATACATAAAAATCAAACAAGTAGCAGACAGCTCACAATTCTATGCCAGAGACAGTAAAACTCAAACAGAACACCACATTCCAAAAGGAAATATCTGTCACCAAAGCCCACTGGAAAAATAAGGTTTTAATTGCCTTTCCAATGACTCTTAAGTTTGGAACCATCTGGATCTCAGGGGGAATGCCATTCATAAGAAGGGGGGCAGCAGTTGAAAAGGCCTACCTCCAAGGTCCCCAAAGGTGAGTTTCCCTGAATGAAGGGACCTAAAGGGGCTTCTGCTTATTGGATAGGCAGAAAGTTGGAAGAAGACCCAGATCCTGAACCATGCAAGACAGCCAGCACTTTGCTTTACACCCAGAAGCAAGCTGGTAACCACTACAGCTGTCAGAATAGAGGGTTTCTTCTTTAATGGGCAAATTGTGACATATTCTTAACTAATTGATCTGTTCCATTCAGAACCAGCTGAAGCTTCCAAGAGGGCCTTAAGGTGAACCTAATGCATAGTCCAAATGAGAGATGAATTACTGTGGTAGTGACTCCTGCTTTAGGAAGGTCATTTATTTATTATAATTGGTGCACAAGATGCAGTTGTACAAGGATGTTCCTAAATAGGAGCTGAGAGTCGAAAATATCCTCAAAATTATGAACCCCATCAGAATGAGAGATTGAATATATCTGGAATCAGGTGGTTTCCTGATCCATCTTACTGGGATTAAGCCTAAGCTTGTTCCTTCCTATTGAGATCCCAACAGCCTCCAGGTAATAAAACCTTGATTGCATTACCTGTTCAGCCAAAGGTCAAGATGTAAAGCTGAGTATCATCAGTATGTTGATAATACCTGACCCCATACTGACAGATCAGGTCCCTTTGGTTTCGTATAAATGTTAAACAGGAGCAGTAAGAACATTGAGCCATATGGCACCCTATAACCCAGGGGTCTAAAAGTTCAATCTCTCCCCTCCACTAATTGGAACATCCCATTAGAAAGGAGAAGAACCACCACAATACAGTGCCCCCTATTCCCAACTTTTGAAGACAGTCCAGGAGGATACCATGGTTAAAACCCTCTGTGAAGCTAGCAATATCATGAGGGTTGCACTCCCCTTATCCTGGTCTCAGCAGAGGTCATTCTGAAGTACAATCATTTAGGTCTTGCCCTATGCCCAGGTCTAAAGCCAGACTAAAAAATATCCAGATAATCAGTTTCCTCCAGCGTTCTGAGCAGCTTCAACCTAACCACCTTCTCTACAACCTTACCCCAAAAAGGAAGGTTGGAAGTACAGTAGTTGATAATTTTCAAGTATTGGTGGACTGAACAATGATTTCTTAAGAAGAGAACACAAGTGGCGCTGTCCTCTCACTAAGGGATGCATTCACCACTGCCCTACACCAGCCTCCTATCACCTTCCTGGAAGGTTTTGATAACCAGGAAGGGTAGGGAATCAGACTATAGATAATTGTGTTAAAGTTGTCCAGAACCCTGTCCTCTTCCTCAGGAGTAATTGGTTCAAACTCATCACGGATATCTTTGCAAATCATATTGCATCTATCCCATGCTCCCCCCCCCCCAAGCTCAAGTGTATGGCTTCCTATGTGGTGGGCCATTAGTGACCTTGAACAGGTCCATGGTTGTCAGAGAGGCTGTGAACTCTTGGGCTACCTCAAATGCCTCCTCCAAGGAAGACAAGTTAAAGTCTATTTAGCATGCAGTCCCTTGTTTTCATTTACTCCTCAGCAAGGATTCAAGGAACATCACTTTGTCAAAAGCCTTCCCAGTATGAAAATGTTAAGTTGCCATCCTGGGGCCCTTTGTATTGTGGGAAGCACTGTAATGCAGTCTTCCTTAGAATTCCTTGTGGATTAGCCCCACAAAGTTTCACATACCAAAGAAGTATTAACTGAGAAAAGTGCTTCCTGTTAAATCTGTTATCATGTAGCTGTCACACTTTTATTAAATACAACAAAGAATATATTTTCTGATGCATTTTTAATGGACACTGACAGACTCAGTGTTCTGTCTGAAAATATTATTTTCTGTATATACAGTATACAGCTTGCTCTTGCAAAATTAAAATCTTATTTACCATTCAAAACATTAATTATCTAAATGTGGATCCTTATATAGCTGAAGTATTACATCTACATTCAAGGGATACATGTAAGGGGACTTCTATTTAATTTTTTTTTATACCCAAGTTTAAAATTGCTGTGATTAGAACTCAAAAACATCAGTAAGGAGGAATAAAAATATACTGAGTTTTAATGGTGCACAACAATTTAAAAGATCTGTGGGAGACTGAAATTATTTTACTGTGAAAACTGACCTTGGAGTATCATGTGGTATAATTGGTTATCATATTCATTAGATATTAAAATAAAATAACAACTTCTGTGTCTCAATGTGGGAAGCTCTGCATGATATTCATTGGCACATTCTGCTTCTTTTTCTTTATTTTTCTTTACATTTTTAAATTTTATTTTTAACAATATCCTGTACTTCCTTTATTATAAGTAATGCCTCCTGGTTTCATGTGAGCTTCATAGGCATTCTTTGAAAATAACAGGGGTGGATAATGGCTACAACGAAGGGCATTGTTTTGAAGCATATTCAACTACTCAGAAGTGAGAGATTGTGATAGGGTTGAATTATTTATTTCACAATAATTATATAAAATATAGCACTGAATTAGTGTTACATTTTATATAATCAGATTCTTACAGATAGATTGCCCAATCCTTCAGAAAAGCTTAGAAAGTGGCGTATACAACTGTGAAATTAATGTTTTATTAAGCTTTGTGAAGGCTTAATAAAACATTCATTTCAGTACATGGTTTGGCATTTGAGATTCAGTCTGTTAGTTTTATGAGTTCAAAATAGAAATAATAATTTCTATTTTGGAATTGGAATTGGATTTCTGTTTTGGAAGAGCTGGTTTGGTGTGGTTAAGGCATTAGGCTAGACCTTGGGAGACCGTGAGTTCTAGTCCCACCTTAGGCATAAAGCCAACTGGGTGACCTGGGGCCACTCGCTTCTCACCCTAGGAAGCAGGCAATGGCAAACCACTTCCAAAAAACCTTGCCAAGAAAACTGCAGGGATGTCCAGGCCATCACCAGGAGTCAAAAACTCAGGAGTCAAAAAGGGGGGGGGGGAGGGATTGAGGCCCAGTTTGGCTTCCTAGTTAGGTTCTTGTACCAATTTCTTTGATCTTCACAAATGTTTCATGAGTGACTGCAGCCACTATGACAGCCATTTTGGATGAGTGTCCATGGCATGTGCTGAAAGTTCCATTCATGAATAAAACTGAGCTATATTTTAGCATCATGAGAAGGAACTGCAGATGCTAATTGTACCTCCTCCTATCACATATAGAGATTAGAAAGTACTGAGCCCATGTGATGGTAAATCAGTTTCCAGTTTTGTCTGAACTTGGTAACTATGTTTTGCATAATGCATAGTTTGCCAGCAAATTGTGGTGCCAAACATTTTTGTCCCCTCCTTGTTTTGTTGAGATCTGTTTTCACTAGTAGTTTCACTTTCCTATAAAATTAAAAAGAACCATAGGAAACCTGTTTGCTAAAACTGATGGGTAGGAGAAGCCATCAATTTTGTGCTCATTCTTAAAACCTCTAGTTTCACAATGTTGGATGATCTATTGCATTTTGCACAAATAGATTGGCTTAATGCAATAAGTAGTTCAAATACAATAATATATCAAAATATATTAACTCAATTACAGTTAATATAAAACATACCAAGAGTGCTAAATACTTCCGTTACTTCAGTTATCTATATCAATACTATTATGACAAAGAATTTCTTTCAATAATTTATATTGAAAGACCTATCAAAAAAGTTTCCTTATTCTCATTGAGAGGAAAAAGGCAGATGATTAAAGCTTTAGAATATTTATTTGTTGTACACCAGCAGCGATTAAGTGCTACTCATACCATTTTACAGTTCTACATAGTCTAGACCATGGACTTGAATGTCCTCTAGTGGATACTCTGTGAGAAATTATCAGAAATATGTTCAGTTTGTGTGTGATTCATGACAACCAAAAAAAGAGAGAACCTTTTGTCCTGTTTTGCCCACTCTTAGGAGCACCTCTGCTACTGTAGTCCATCTGATTATTTTCTTCCATGTTTAAAATTAAAACCTTTCTTTTTTGGAAGGCACTGCTTAATGATCTGTGTGTGCTGATTTATAAAGTTAGCATCTGAATGTTTTCTGTATCTTGATCATGAATTGCAAGCTGTCTTGATGGTTATGGTTGACTGTGAAGTAGGATAAAAACTGATTTTTAAAAAAAGACTTATATGACCCAGTTATTTGTATGAGCAGGCAGAGATTATGTGAACCTCAGTCCTTAGGGAAGCAATTGTACCATTTTTCAGTATCTGCTCTTTTTTTGCTCTAGGCCATCTTCCTCTTGGAGTACAGGGGTGGACACCTGCACTCCATGGGTCATATGTGGGTTCCAAACCCCCCTTTTGTTTCTTTTTTGTAATCGCCAGATTGAAAATAGGTTATTCATTTTCCTGTCATTTTGAGGCTGGGAATGCACAAAAACTGTAGTTTAAGTCTTAAAATAGACTTATCACAGTTAAAAGAGAGAGAGACTCCACCCCAAAAAACCTGCCGCCTCCAGAAAAATCTGCCCCTGCTCATTTTGCATAATAGCTATAGTTATTTCAGCCCTCAATTCCCCCTCCCATTTGTTAATATGGTTCTCAGCTAGAGAGTTTGTATATCCCTTTCCTAGAATTTAGCCTGGAAATGGCTGGTGTAATTAAAACTCTTTCCAGTTTAATATTGCTTGTCTATTCCTACATTGCTCACAGTACTACATTGCTCCTTGCACATCACTAGGTATGGTGTTTTTTAGCTAGTCAAGTATCTTGGAGATCCTTTAGACTGTTTCATTCAAATGTCGTAGACGTATACTTGCAAAAATCATTTCCATTCACTGTGCATCGTGTCCCTTCATTTGTAAGGCAGGTATTTCTTTTGTTCTCATATTGTGGGTGTTTCACATCTTGCTCTGCAGCTGAGTAAAAAAAGTTAGTGAAGAATCCATAAATAGCCTAGTAAAGATGGCAGTCCTCTTACAAGATACATATATGTAAATCACTGTGATTTTGACCATGATTCATTTGGAGAAAAGAGAGAATAATATTGTTCAAAGAATGTTTTCCAAACATCTAATTGCTTCTAAATTTACATAATAAGTCCAATATTCCAATAATCATTTCACCAGAAGTAATTCAGGCCAATCAACATATGATGCTAGATATTCATTTTATTTGGGGAGATTTTTAAAATATAAAATACACACACACACACATATATATATACATACACACTACAGGCATACCTAGAAAAAAGACACACACTGAAACGGCATGTGGAGAAAGCCTTTGCATTTTAATGCAAAAAGATTATATAAATATCATTTAAGGAGTTGATATTTGTTTTTAATAGATATCAGTACAGGAGTTCAGTTGTATATGCTTTATTCTATTTAAGGGGAAAGAAGTTACGGAGCATTTACAGAACACTTGGCCTTCAGTTCATAGAAAGAAAGCAAATTAGCTATCAGTTCTCACTCTTTATTTACATACTACCATTTGGCTGATCTCTTTGAGCAGGCAGGCTACTATAACGATAAAATATTGTTTATTTCACTTGGAATGATCTGTTTCTGGATTACTTGAAGATGGGGATAGGTAGCTTAGGCATTTGATAGGAGATGGAGGAAAAAAGAGGGAAAGATGGATTGTTATTTTTAAAGAGCTCTAATCAAAATTTAGCCTTACTATGAAATGGACTGTAATCCATGCAAGCTTATGTGAGGATAAATATTTTAGCTTTATGAATGTTTAAGAAATTTTGGGCTTGCTTTCATTATACTTTTTCAAAATGTGAAGATAGCTTTCTGCTGTTGTACTTTGTGTTTATCCTATGTGGCTTCTGGATTGTTGTAAAATGGTATCTGAAATACTGAAAGTATTTCATAAAGCATACCTAAGAATGATATTAGAGAGAATTGACAGCATCCAGAAGAGTGTAGGACTTGGCTTTTATTTTCTCACTATATACATATTTTTCTGGATTTGATATTTTTATGTAAATCTTTGCAATTTTGCCTTTTTATGTATTTAATGAGACATTGTTCAATTATAATTAGTTGTATTATCTGTGGTGATAGGTTTCTGCAGAGAAATGATCACCAGTTCTTTTTTTTGAGTTCTACTGGAATATCAAGTTCTAGGACCATTTCCAGTTGTCCATGCATTAATTTGGCAGTTTAAGTCCCTAAAGACAGTTATAAATTACATAAGATCAGATTCTATTATAAATCATACCTCATTATAGCATTTATTTTATACTTCCATCCTTGAGTTCAGGAAAGCTACTGTGGGAAATAGCAATCCCTTATTCCGCTATGACATTTTTGCAAAACATTAAAATCACTCCTATCCAGTATGTTTTGAATATCAACAAAGAAAAGAGGAAAGGTCAAAGATTTCAGCTGTTTGTTTTTGTATAGCTCAGTCTTACTTTGGAAAATAGATCTGACCATCCTGAAGGGAATCTTGGAGACTGATTTCAGTTCTAGTCTTCCCTGTCCATGTCATGTTCTTGACCTGATAAGAGAAAGAGACCCTGAGGCTAAGGACTGTTTTATTATAGTTGATTTAATTTCTAAGCCTGTAGAGCAGTCATACACATCTACTAAGACTGCTGTTTTGCAAACCAATCCCTACCCAATTATCTTGTCACATGACATCTAAATAATATTTATTTATTTATTATATTCTTATTTATTAAATGTATATAGCTGCCCATCTCAAATACATGGCTCTTGGCAGCTAACAATTAAAAACAGAATAAAAGCAATTAACAGAACTATAAATGACATAAAATAGCAGCCAAGCAACAGCGCTAACGATCATCCCAATCAACACAGCCAAGAAACGGGCTCACCCCCACCATCAGGGCCCTGGGCTCAATTCCAAAACCAGGTCTTGTGAAAAGCCAGCGGGATTAGGGCAGGACTGATCTCTGGGGGAATGATGGGTGGATACCATGACAGAACAGGCTCTGTTTCTGGGCCCTGCCAGATGGCACTCCTTCATAGAGGAAACCCAAAGCATGCCTCTCCTGCTGGATCTCACAGGATGGATAGATACAACCAGGGAGAGATGGTCCTGTAATTAACCTGGCCCCACGCCATGAAGGGCTGTAAAGGTTACCACCAGCACCTTGAATTTTACCTGGAAGCATGCCGGTAGCCAGTGCAGCTCATGGAGCAGAGGTGTCACATGTGCTAAATGACAGCCCCCATAAATGTGCACACTGCTGCATTTTGCACAGCCGAAGCTTCTGAATACTTCAAGGGAAGCCCCATGTAGAGTGTGTTGTAATAACCCAAAACCATTAGTCGTCGTCATAGTTGTCGTCGTCGTCCTCCTGGTTTTAACAAAATAAAAAAGTATTATATCTATCCTTCAAGTTATCACCAGCTTTGTTCAGTGAAGCTCTGTATATTCAGTGACTTGATTTGATACTGATTTGCACAGGGTGAGTATTATTGATTCCTCATTAGTATTAGCTAAATCTTTTTGCTGGTGTTCTTCCATGGCCCTGAGGTTATTTTGTGATTCCCCACTGACCTCTTCAGTACTTTCTGAAGGTGCTTCATTTGGAGTTTCCTTTCTTTTCTCAGCCCCTTCTGCTCCAAAGCTGCTAGTCCATCAGTTAAACCTGGAAGAACACCTAGAAGACTCACCATCTTTAATGGATGGGGATCTATTTCACCATTCACATGGGCTGGCATAGCCCAAGTGGTGCCTGTATAGACATGAGCATTAGGATTCAAAGGTGATAAAGCCCCGGAGCCTTGATTTTAATAGAATTTTTACTTAGAGAGCCAGTTTCATTGGGTGAGTGCAATACTATGAATATCAATAGGCTGTAGCAACCTGGATAAGAGAATTCAGTTTTCTGCCAAAGAAAATCTTAGCAGGGGACAAGCCACAAGCCAAATGAGTAGCTCTGCAATTCAGAACAGCTAGAAGGGGATCACCATCAAAAGCAGATGCTTTTTTCAGTTAACTGTTTTGCAATCTTAACACCATAGTCTATAAGTCTATTAGATTGTGGATATTGCAAGGTGGATGTTATAGGAGAGAAACCATATTGTATAGTAAGGAAGTAAAAGTCGTGACCAGAGAACCAAGGGCCATTATCAGATATAATAACACAGGAAATGTCATCGAGAAAAAAGCTTTCATGTGGTAGATAATCTTACGTGATTGTATCATCTAAGAAAGCAATTTCCAGCTAATGAGGAAAAATATCTACCATTATTAACATTATAAGAGGAGAACCATGTTAGTCAATGGTAGTCAAAAGGTCTGGTGGCACCTTTTCAACTAGCACATTTTATTAAAAAGTATAAGCTTTCGTGAGCTACAGCTCACTTCATCAGATGAATGGAGTGGTTAAACTAATGTAGGATTTCATCTCAATTTAAATTCTACATTATCCCAATTTAAACCCATATGGACCCTTTAAATAAGGCTGAGAGATGTTTGAATCCAGAATATGGACAATAGGCTCCTGGCTACAGCAACAGTAAGCACCACTGGCAGATCTCTGATGGTACTTTCAACTAGCAAAACCCTTTAGTGGGCATCACCTGGCCATTATAAACTTGTAATCAAACACGTTCACCCAAGAGCCACTGTGGTCGCTGAAGTAACTGCTCATCTGTAAATCTGTAAATTTAGGAAACATATTTGCTTGTGCTCCAGAGTTCATTTTATGAGTACTCTGCTTGCCATTAGTTTCTAGTGCAATAGTCCAGTCTTCCTCCAGCCCAACTTCTACAGTTCTGCCTCTGTACAGACACCATTCTGTTTCATGTAAAATTGCATTTGTTTACTTGGTTTTCCCGGAAATGCAGGCTGCTCCTGAATGAAGGTTCTTGCAAAATAATTAAATTGTTTGCCTGCATTACGCTGCTTTCCAAGTTCAGGACATTGGCTGTTCTGATGGAGGATGCCATATTTTGTGCAGCTAATATCTCTACGCTCTTCAGGGTTCCCTGGGGGAGAGAATCGGAACAAACTTCATGGTTGGTTACTTTCTTAACTCCACCATGGACTGTATTGCTTGCTGTATCCATCATCTACAGTGGCAGCTTCAACTGCACCACTTTGTCCAGAGTGAAATCAATATCCTCCAAAAGTTATTTTTACCATTTTGGGTCTGCAGGACCTGGGGATAAAACAAATAAAATCCCTTTTATCAGGGATTCAATGAATTAGCCAGAATTACAATTCAGGCTTAGCAGCTTTAAGTCACTGAGGAACTCTTCAAAAGATTCATACCCTTTTTGAAGTCTTCTATGAAACTTAAATCTCTCAAATGTCTCCTTTGGTTTGGGGATGCAATATTCTGCAATATTTTGTTAGACAGTTCCATTCTTTTTCCTTTCTTGAGTAAAATACATGTCATTAAAAGCATCAACTGCTGCCTGCCGAGCTACATTGAGGGCAGTTTCTCCTTTTTGTTCATCATCTTTGGCTGTATAACTTGTGGCAAGCATAAGATCAAAACTGCTTACGCTTGTTCCAGGATTCAACGGTGTTACCGCTTTTCTAGGAACCTTTAATTGCATCATCCCTTCTGTTTTGGTTTTTACTTTGTCTTTTTTTTTTTGGTTACACTCCACTCTTGCTGATGTGATGTGTGATGTTCTTGAATTGCTAAAAGAGGGCGGGCCTGAACCTAACAAAAACACTTCTACGATTGTTGATTTCAGCCTATAAGGAACCATATACACACGTCCTGTTATCATGTGACTTCTAAAAATTCTAAAACTGGTAATGTTACTCCCACAGCTCATGCTTCCTTTGAAAAAGGTGGCTGGGGAATTTTGGGAGTTGAAGTCCACACATCTTAAAGTCGCCACGGTTGAGAAACATAAAAACATAAATATGTAAAGAGATAATGATTGCATCTCATTTCAAGAAATCATTCTTGTAAATGTGAGATTTGTTTCCAAGGCATTCTTTTGATGGACTGCAAAAGTTCTGAAACAGTTTTAGTTCCTCCTAAGCAAGACATATTACCTGTATTATTTCTGCCTTACTTTCAACCAGATTATGCACTTTTTTTCTCCTGATGGACCATTTGAAAATGTTTGCTGACTCATACTACTAAATTTCTTTGCAGATTTGTTGTTTGCTGTATGCTATAATATTGGGTTATTTGAACCATTTTGTCTATGTTAAGGTGTTAAATTGTTTCATTTTTTTTCACTCTGTTGTTTGAGTCAGTATTGGGGTTTTATTTTGTGTTATCTCATGTTTCATGAAGTCTCTGCATGAATCTATGCATTTATGACATGAGATATCATTAATGTGCTAAAGATATTACCTAGTCAGGCTGCATCTCAGAGGTGATTGATATTCTGACCTTCCCTTGGAAGATGCAAACATGTTGCAATCTCTTGAATTCTTGAATCCTGTGTTTATGTTTAATTGAACAAAAAATAATGCTAACCATGAATAGGATCTAGATGAATATGCAGAGTAACAAATGGGAGAATTTTGTTCTTGCAAACACTATACATTGAGTTTCCTGAATATATTTCATAGATGTACAGAATTTTGTACATTAGTTGAGATCATGAATTTTGCACCATTAATCTTACTCCCATATATAGTAAGCATATTGTAATAGTAATTTCTAGTATCTAAGAAAGATAGGGCAATATTTGCAAAAGTCCTCCCATTTTTTTTAATACATACAATTTAACCAGATCTATTTATTATACTTATTTTAAAATAATTCTTGTCTTACCTTTTTATACCAAAAGATATTCAAAGGAGCTTATAGTAAAACATTCTAATTTACAAAACCATTAATACAAAGTCAAAATAAAACTGGAAAATGGTGATTGAAACAGTAAAAAGTCTAAATTAGGAAAATGCTTGCATAAAATCACTTTAATCTGTTACTGAAAGCAGTGACAGGGCCAAAGATCGATTTCTAAATAGCCAGGTAAGATAGAATTGGTCTCCATAGTGAATTAAAGTTCTTAAGCAGGTTTGTTTGGGATGAGACATTTCACTTCACTTAGGTTAATATGCCCAATTAAAATTATTCTACTCATTAAAATTTTAGCCAAAGTATCAACAAATGAAGATTCTTCACCTATCCTTCACCATGTTGTTTCAGCAAACTGAGGTTCATAAGCAATTTATGTAGCCGCCCAACTCACGGTGACTCCGGGCAGCTTACAGGAATAAATGCTATTCAGCTGATTTTATGATCAAAGAATTGTGTGAATAGGGTATGTTCACTTGTAAGTGTAGCCTTTTCATTCCCACTTGCATGTTTCGTCTGACTGGGGTGCCAAAATATCTACCAGTATTGGAGTGAAAAGGGAAAACAACGCCTGAAAGAAATCCTACAGGTTGTTGATTTCTGGGCATTACTTGGGACAAGTGATTAAGTCAGGCACACATGGGATGTAAAGGGCCTAACTAGATATTATGTGGGAAATCAGTGAGTGAAGTCAAGTATAAGGGATGTAGGAGAGTTGAACTCTAATCCAAATCTTTCCTCTTTCCCCTCTGCAGCTCCTTTTAGAACAAGAAAATTACAGCGGGAGATCCCTTACCGAATCTCTAGGGCATTATCTAGGTCTCTGTTGCTGTCAGATGGGAGGAGAGGGGAGGGGAGGGGAATCTTAACTAAGAATTAGCAGCAAGGATAAGGTATTTTATTCTTTACAAACTATTGGGTTTAAAACAAGAAGCATCTGCTGGCCTGCTATTTACCATCATTTGTATAGGGTGATTTGGTAGTAACAGAGATTAGATTAGTAAAACCACCAAGACTTTCTGAGCTCTCTTAGTGCCAATAACCAGTTTGACTGTCTATTTGTGTCTTATTACTTTAGTATGAAGTTTATTTTTTAGTAGTTCAGGTCTTACTATTTTTTAATTTAAGAATGAGTATTTTCTCCAGATTCTAAACAGAAATACTTGCATCAAAATGCTGATAAAACCTTGTATGTGATGCCTAGTCACACAGGTTTCTGTTTTTCCTGATCCTTATCTCCAGGAATTATTTGTATATTTTTAATGCACTCTAAAGCGCATTTTTTTCCTCAAAAGCTATATAATAGATTGTAGGACTGTGCCAAGCTTTTAAAAGAGGTGCTTTGCCTGTTTTTCAAAGGATATGGTTGTTTTAACAATTTAAGGAGGGGTGCTTTGCTTGTTTTTGCAAAGCACCTCTCCTCAAATTGTTAAAGTAGCCATTTCCTTTCATAAGCTTGGCATGGCTGCTTTGAATGTTGTCCCTGACTGTGCATGCATATGCATGAACAATATTTCCATTGGGATCACCAGCAAACAGAAATGGCTGTGCATGCACTCAAGTAGACTCAATGCCAGTCATGAGGCTGGCTAAAACATACATGTGCAAGCTTGCTAATTGTAATTACATTTTGAGAAATGTAATTCTGCTTCCTGTTTAGAAACAGTGCTTGTGTTTCTGCGATAAGAGGAATGACTTGAATGCAGGGCTAAATGCACTATAGGTAGTCAACAAATAATTAACATTTCCTTCATGAATCATGTCAGGGCTACATTTTATATAATCATATTCACAGATAGATTGATTGCATTTCCTGGCACACTGGTAATCTATCAAATACAGGATATATATCAAGTTTAAAACTGCTACTTACTGGGATCATTCACTTACTAAAAAGTAAAAGGGGGAAATGCTAAAAATAGGCATTTACATAGACCTCACAATTTGTTCTTAGGGTTATAATATTTATGTTAGGGGGATACTGCAATTATATATTGAAGATTTACTGGCATACTGTAGTTTGTCAACATTTTGGAAGAAATTCAAAGTTGATATTGCTTCTCCCACAATATGCTCTTTGTATAAACAAATAATTGGTATTTGCAGTTTGTTGGACAAACTTTTAAAATATTTAATCTATTGGAGAGACAATTATACAGAAGTTCAGAGTTCTGTTAACAGAACCTGTTATACTGTGGATAAATGTTTAGTCCCTAATCTCCAGATAAATTCCATAAATTAGATGTTATCAAGAAATTATTTCCTCTATTTCTTTGTAAGTTTAATCACAGTATAGTATGTGCAATCCGGACATTTAAATAATTCTATTGTGCTAAACCAGGGGTCCTCAAACTTTTTAAACAGGGGGCCAGTTCACAGTCCCTCAGAATGTTGGGGGGCCGGACTATTTATTTATTTATTTATTTATTATTAAACTTGTGTGCCACCTATCTCCCCCAATGGGTGACTCTGGGCGGCTCACAATAATAGTTTGAAAAAAACATGAATGAATTCTTATGCACACTGCACATATTTTATTTGTAGTACAAAAAAAACCCAGGAAAAAAATACAATAATTAAAATAAAGAACAATTTTAACCAACATAAACCCCACCCTACATTGGTGGTCAGTGTCAGTAAATGTTATCCTCCCCCCGCCCCCTGCCCCCCACATTATTGGTCAGTGCCAGTGGCCATTCTACTTGAGGGGCAACCACACAGCCCAAATGGAGAAAGTAATAGGGCGCCCTGGACCCCACCGATCACCCTGCACAGAGGATCCCTCCCGCAGAGTATGAGGAAGTATGAGTTGAAGTGCTGTGGACGGGCTGCCAAGTGCCCGAATTTTGATCATGTGACTGCAGGGGTGCTGCAACAGCTGTAACTTTGGGGACTGAGCATAACTACTAAATGAATGGTTGTAAAGCGATGGCTTAACAAAGAATTTGAGATGATGGAACAGGTCTGGGCAAGGAAGAGGAGTTTGGATATAAATGCAAGGAACAGAAGAGAAGAAAAAGTGAAACAGAAACTGAGTACAATGCTTTCTGCGGTCCTGATAATTTGCAAAGAAGTAGGCTGACCTGATTTCCAAAAATAAAAACTTGGATATACGAATATTAAAAAATGCATACATGTATACAAATCTACAAGTCAATTTCCCCAAAGTCACAGGCAAAAATTACCAGAAAAAAAACGACACAAAGATGTTTAGAAGAGCTTCTCTGGAATGAAGCAACTTTAAGTAGTTCCAAACATTCCTGTCCCCTGTTGTGCTTTTACACTCTGTGAAAGATTATTTCCAGGCCAAATTAATTTAATAAATGACTAACAATCAATTGACCACTCTCTCCATCATAAGGTTATCAGACTTGATCTGCAAAAATCCATTAGTTGTCAGCAAAGAGATACAGGAAACACTAACTTTGCTTCTTATTCTGGATTTCTGCAGACTAGTACTAATCAATCAGCCAGTAAAATGGATAATGGAATAGCTTCATTCCCATGTTCCCTTCCACCATAAGGTACCCCGAGACTTGATGAGTAATGGAAAGACATCATTTCTTTGGCTACTTGTTCCCATACTGTTCTGCCTGCTCTACCTTGAGCCCTCCCATTAGTTCGAGGATGTCTTCCCCAAAATCAGGACTGTCCCTGTAAAACTGGAATTTAATCTTGGAAATAAGTTTCAGGCACTGATAGTGCCTTCTGTTGACTAAAACCTAGTCATGGCAGCAGGTTATTGGGAATATTTTAAAGACATTCCCAAAGAAATCCATTGTGTGGAAGGAACATAAAATGCAAACGCGAAGCATCATGAGAACGGGGCTCCTGCCGTTCTCCAAATAGGGCGCCTGTACTCATGAGACCTGGGGAAGACCAGATGGTTTCCGAGGGATTGCAAGAACGGGGTGGGCAATTGGGAGAAAGAATGACACAAGCAGCTTGGAGAACGACACACCGATCACCCTGCACGGAGGATCCCTCCTGCGGAGTACGAGGAGGAGAGCCGCCGGACCCGGTATACCTGTAATGTAGAAGAGTCCGGCTCTGCAGTCTCCCTCCTCGTGCATCGCCTGCAGCTCCCGACACAGCCCTGACGCTTCCGCTTCTGAGAGACAGCAGCGGCAGCCAATCAGGCGGGCGGGCCGGATAAATGACCCTGGCGGGCCGTATCTGGCCCGTGGGCCGTAGTTTGAGAACCCCTGTGCTGAACTAATAACCAAAATAAAAGTATGAGTATATCCAACGTTGAATTATATTAATGAATGATATTAAATAAAGAGTATTAACTTCAATCTTAATAATAATAAAAAAGAGGAGGCAAAAAGAGAAAAAGACAGGCCTTGAAAATTAAATTACAAGCAGAACCACTTCCCAAATTTTGACTGGATTGCTCAAAATTCGTTTTCCTTACCCTATTGCCCAAAGAACCAGAAATCAAATGTTGATGGATAATGCATATCAACAATACATTGTTGCAAATCAAATGTATATTCTCCTTCTACAGTTGTGTATTCATTCTTTTAGCCAACCCCCTTATCTGAATAGTCCATACTTCTTAGTAACTCAATAAATAAGAAGCAATGGGCATATAGCATCTTTAACACATAGCATTGATCCAAAGTCATATTAATAATCCTGCTGTTGTCAAATGTTACAATAATCAGATAAGGCCAAATCATGAGTTAAAATTCTAGTTCCTAAGTTGCACTTCCGACAGCAAGGTGATTGTAATCAACCCTTATTAAATATTCACTAGAGGCATACAGTATATACAAAGCTAATTTTATACTTGTACTAGCTTCATTTTAAGATTGTAGGAAACTAATTTTGTATCATTTCAAGTACCTCATAATTGGTTTACCAAGACAGACATTCAATCTTGTTATATTCCAGAAGTTGCATGTACTTACTATCCATATTATTTACTTACTCCCTATTTACAAAAGAGATTACTAACTTAGGGGGCCACAGTGAATGTAACTTTTATTGTTTAGAAGTAATAGTAGCATCTGAATTAAAGAAACTAAGTAACACATGTTCAACTTGAATAAACTGCCAAGAAGCAGTCTGTGGTAAATCAAACTCATTTTTAAATTGTGCAAATGTTTTTAAAATGGCTTCCTCAGAACTAAGTTGATCTAAAGTACTAATGTTGTCAGAAGCCCACTTAACCCCAAGAACAGATTTAGATGCTACTTTTAAGCTGGGATTACATTACTCATAAAGTAAGGTTTTCATGGGTAAATGGGTCAAAATTATCACTGTCAGACCTACAAGATAGACCAGACTAAGTAGTTCATGCCATATAGGTCAGAACTACTTTTATTGTAACAGTTACAGTAATGGAATTTTGCAAGTCTGAATGTGCTTCCCCTTTCCTCACTTTATCATTGTGTGAACTAGGGAGAGGCTTGTCTGAGATGTTATCTCAAGTTAGTTCCTTTGCCCAGGCTCAAGCCCCATTTATCTGACTATTGCATTGGTAGTGTCTCTTCCTCCTGTCCTTCAAGCCATTCCCTATGCCTTCCACAATAACTGAGACTAAATAATTTCCAATATTCAAACAAAATGAGTCACATGTACACAGGAGGGAAAATCTTCAGCTGTGGTTAACAAACCAAGATGGATAAAATGAAGAGTCTGGGCATTGCACAGGTCTTTTGTCTCTGTGTGTAATTTTCTTGTGCCTACTCTTACTTTGTAGGGGGATCATCTTAAATTCAGAATCCTCTTCTTTTCATGTTAATATGGCAATAAGTTAACCAGAACCCTTTGGCTTCTATATTCCTCTGAATTTTGTACTATAGGTCTCTAATAAATCTGTACAAAAATGGCATATATTAGGTTTGTGCAGACATGAAGAAAATATCAGTTTCTAATACAGGTAGTCCTCACTTAATGACCGTTTGTTTAATGATAGTCCGGAGTTATGATGGCCTTGAGAAAAGTGCTTTATGACCCTGGCGGTCAAGTAAGCGCGATTTGTGACCTTTTTTATGATGGTCATTAAGGGAATCGTGTCATTAAGTGAATTCCAGCAAAAAAGTTCATCAGGGAAACTGGATTTGCTTAATGACTACGTGATTTGCTTAATGACCATTTGATTTGCTTAATGGCTGCAGTGATTTGTTTAATGGCTGTCATAAAAAAGGTTGTAAAATCAGCTCCAATTCGCTTAATGACCAAATTGCTTAACAACCTAAATTCTGGTCCCAATTGTGGTTGGATAGCAAGGACTACCCATAATATGCAAAAAAGTACACTCACAGGTGTCTGGTATATTCAGAAACTGAGTTTGTCAGGGTTGTTTAGAATAGAATGAAAACATTCCAATTACTGTACAATAAATAACCCTGTCTGTGAGCTTTTAGCTATCAAGGAGGCCCAGTACTAACTAAAGTAAGAACCCTAATCTTATTGTGCCAGTGAGCAACTTTGAGTTTTAAACAAAGTGTTAATGGTATCATTTCAAAATAGCTACTGTTGTTATGTGTGTTTGTTCATAAAGTGATGGTCCTGGGAGACTTAGCCATCAACAAAACTCCTGTTTCATAGAAACAAAGTAATTAGGATAAAGGATAAGGGAAGGGAAGGTCTGAATTTGCAGACACAGAATGATTCCTTTAAATCTACATTCATTAGAAAGGTATTTTAAAATCAGTTACTTTAACACAAGAACAAAACAGAGAGAGAGGGAGGGAGAGGGAGACATATTTCTCCTGCTTTCTCTTCCTGTGCTCTAATTGCTATTATAGACCCACAAACATCTCACTATTGCCTTCCACTCCCATCTCCTGATTATATCACACCCCAACCTTTCCATGATTGGCCTGTACAAGTTGTCCTCGCTAAATGACTGCTTAACGATAGCTTGAAGTTACAACGGCCTCGGAATGGGTGCTTTATGGCCCATAAAGCACTTCCAGCTGTTGTAAAACATCACCCTCCCCCCCACGGTCATTTGGCCTCTTGGCAATCAGCTTGCATTTACAACCAGTTGCCAAGTGCCGTGCAATCATGTGATCGCTATTTGCAATCTTTTCTGCCAACTTCTCCAGAAAGTCAATGGGGAAGCCAGCAGGGAAGGTTGCAAGTGGAGGGGACAGAGGGCAACTGAAACCCTTCTGTGGCCTGCAGGAACAGTTTTTAGGATTTGAGCTCTGTTCCTCCAGCCCCACAAAGGATTTCCCCTCCATGCATGGAAGGGAGGAGAAACCCTTTGGTGGGCTGCAGGAATGTTCAAGAGTGAAAGGGCTGCCCACCGGGAGGATTTCAGGTCCACATGGAGCTGAAATCCTTTAGCAGGCAGCTCTTTCACTCCAACTGCTTAACAACCCAGGAGATCACTTAACGACTGCAACTGGGAGTGCCCAGATTGCAGTCATTGAGCAAAGCAGTCACATGGGTGTCTCATTTAACAAATGCTTCACTCAACAATTGAGATTCTGGTCCCAATTGTGGTCGTTAAGTGAGGACTACCTGTACTCCGTTTTTCTCAGTGTCTCCAAATTTATCAGATGATATCAAGTGTCTAAGATCCTTTATTTTCACTTTAGGAGGTTTAAGAATTGAAAATCAGTTTTAAGCCAATCACCAGTCTCTGGATGTCATTGAATTGAATTGAATTGAATTGAATTGAATTGAATTGAATTGAATTTAATTTAATTTAATTTAATTTAATTTAATTTAATTTAATTTAATGATTTATAAGGGCGCCCAGTTCAAAACAACTCTGGGCAGCATACAATATTAAAAGCAGATAAAAGCAACAATTAACAAAAGATTATAATGATACAAAATAATCAAAATACCCCACATAGGCAAGAGCACTCTTAATTTAGTTTAATTTATTGGATAATGTCAGCTCAAGTTAATGAACAAACAAATAAACATTCTGGGGGGAGGACTCAAGATGCAGGTGATAGCAGGTCCTTAGTAAATTTTCCTCAATTTGTTATTTGTTTTACTTCTTTGTCAGTGTCACTTGTATAACTTTCTGAACTTGAGAAAAAATAGAAAACAATTTTATCTCATAATTCTGTTGCTGAAATAGGGGAAAATAAAGATCCTTAAGAAAAATGAAGACAAGTAAGGACAAATGGGAAAATGAAAGAGAGGCAAGAATTACACCATATACAATAAACATATCTTAAACTACTAAATGAGGGGACCAATAAGTTGCCAGAGTTTAAAACCTCGAGTGAAACTCTTCTGGACTATAATAATACAGATCTAGGCCTCCATTCTTGCAACACCCAATTCAAATCTTATGCAACATTGGAGATCCATTTAGAAACCAGTAGATTTTGATCTTAAAATTCTAGATTGTTCCCTCTTCACTGGCATTGTACACCATAAAGAATTTATGCCATTACTTTGGCCTCATAAAGTTTCAGGGCAGCAGGGATATACTGCCACCCTAAGAAAAGGAAGGAAGGAAGGAAGGAAGGAAGGAAGGAAGGAAGGAAGGAAGGAAGGAAGGAAGATCATACAACTTCTTTGAGTTGTTTGGGATAAAGATTCTAGAAGGCCTTCTCACTTCCTAGATTCATGAAAGGTTATACCTAAGTTATTAAAAAAAAATGACGATCTATTTTATTGCTATCAATGGACCAGTTATACTCTTTTGCTATCCTAGTACAGATCATGACTTTTGTTTTCTAATAATTATTGAACAGTTTCTGTCTTCACAATAGTGTGTGAGTGCTTTTAGAGCTTTCCTCAATCCTATGACCAAATGAAAATATGACCATATCATCAGCATAAAGAGGAATTGGGATATGCTGTTAGGCCAAATCTCAACTGTTAGTGACTTGTACTTTTTTTTTTTTTTGTTACATTGACTGAACTCTGACGTTAATAAATAGTAAATGAATGTAGGCAATCTTCATTTTCACAAACGTTTAAAAATAGGCCTATAACTAGTTTTTTAAAACATCAGCAAATTGCTTTAAGAAAGATCAGAGATAATTTGCCCCCCATTTTTAATGGCTCCCATGAATGTTAAGATCCAAAAGTTAAGATGATGGCTGAAAGGCAAATATTTAGATTTGAAGGATATTCTGACAGATATGTGCATATATTTGGAGGTGCCAAGGAAGTTGACAGTGATCCTTTAAATTCCCACATTACAGTATCCACAGTGTGTTTGAAGCTAGATATAGTTATGTGAGCCTTGAGTCATATGTCTCTTACTCCAAGTTCTTCACAAAAAAAGTTTCACATGATGTGGCAAAAATTATTTAAACAGTTATTTGATGTTCTGAGTTAGAGGAGTTAGTTTCCTACTTATTCAGCCCCAAGAATAGTCAGTCCTACTAGAACTCCAAACCTCCAATCACATCCTATGGAGAGGATTGGGTAGATGTGTATAGTTTAATTCAGATATTAGTGACAGATGTGGTAAGTAGATGAAGCATGAGACATTAAGGTAGTTGTTTCAAGTCTTGGTGTGAAGCTTCAAGTTAATAGATACAACTCTTTAAAGCGGGGGTGGGTGTAACTTGAGGATAAGAAGTTGTTTGACAGGCCAAGCCTTTCTTGGACCTATTGATGGAACTGTTTGAAAGTTGTAGCATATTCAAGGGAAAGAAATATATAGTACAGAGAAAGAGAGTGGATTTCAGAGAAAAGAAACTAGAAAATATATGGAAACATAAGTGATTCATAGTAATAGGAAGAAAACTAGATGGAATAAATCTGGAATTGGGCACAAATGAACGAATTTATTTAGGTATGGTGATGCCAGTGGGTAAGAAAAACCAGGGATTCTCAGAGTAGATAGGGGAAAAAAATGAAGGAAAAGGTAGGGGGATGAGTGATGTATAGTGTTGGCTGCCTTAATCCTATGTCTTTTTTCAATATTATTGAAATAATAATATTGAAGAAACCACATGGTCTCTTGGATTAGATAATTCTGAAAATAATCTGTTATCATTTTTGGAAAAGATACGTTTGAAAAGAATAATCCTATGCTGTTCCTAATCAAACCTTTACATCTCTCTCTTGCTCCCTCATGTAAAATCAGTTGATTTAAGGATTAAATTGTAACTTCTGGGTTGCTAACACACTAACAACATACATTTTTCTGTCAGCATTTAGAAATAGGAAAGAGTAAAAACTGGCCAGTTGATTAGTCAGGAAGCCAAATTGGCTGGCTACATGCCATATTTGTTTCCCAGAAGGAGTTTTGCAGAGAATGCTGGCTGTTTTCGTATCTGTTGGTAGAAAGTTGATGTAACTCTTCATTATACTTTTCTGTATTTGAAATGTGAATTTATAACTTTTTGTGTAAGTTAACCAGATTCTTAGATTAAGATACAAACCAGATTAAACCGTTATATGTATATGGGGGCAGGGTACTGTCCTTAGAGATCAGTTCTGTGATTCTACAGGACCATTTCCAAAGTTTCCTTTCAGGTTATTTCTCATTGCTAAAGCAGTATAGTTTATGTCATTTCACCACCATATTGGTTCAGTATTTATTGTCTGTTTTAATGGGCATTGCCTGGCATGTTAAAAATGCTCTTCTATAACTAAAAACGAAGCAGAAATAATTTTTGTTTAAAAAAAAATGTTTCCTGTTTAAATACAGAAGCTTAATTTAAACGATTTATTTAATTATAAAAACATTAAGGTATGATGAATACTATGGTTTAATATTCTAGCTTAGAATATATAACTAATTTAATTCTTTGAATAACTCGATTTCTTACATGGAAAAAAACCACCTAAATGAAATGTCAGTGGATTTTTAACAAGCCTCTTCTTTTTAAGGATGGAATGCCTTGCTTTTTTGAGCACGCTCTCATTAGTACTTCACTGTGCTGGTTTTCAGGAAGGCACTGTAATTTTTGATAGAAAAAGGTGATCATGAACATACATGCCTTGTTACTATTTAAATTATGCAGATTCTTGATGCTGTGAAAATTTGTGCCTGATGACGCCAAGGCAGCTGCACGTTGTTAGCATTGTAGGCTGTCAGATGATCATGTGGGATTCTTGCAGTATGCAACATTCAATAGGATTGAAAAGGGCTTTTGATGCAAGGCATAGCTTCTGAATACATTTGTGCCTTTTAGCTCCTTACTACAGCAAACCAAGCTCCCTTTAAATTTTAAAATGCTGCCTCATTTTTCTTCTGGTTGGTTTCATTTTGGCTTCACTAGAAGATGCATCTGGTACATCTACGATTGAGGAGTTTATTAATGCTACTGTTGTTGAGTTCACTTTCTTTTCTGTTAGGCTCCTAGCTAGCACACAAGTGACATGATCACACATTTGTTCAGCCACCACCATGCATGGTTTCTCTCTCAGCCTTCCCTGCATTATTCCCTCTGTTAAGTTGCACTGTCATGTTCTCCTTTGCTGTTAAGCCTTGTTTCTGTCTCTTTCCTTCTTCTGTTGCTTGCTATGACATTTTACCCATGTTTGGTTACTGCACTTTTATTTGATTAACTGGCTGTGATGATGATGAACCTGCACACTGGAGGAGCAGCTACTACAGTGGTGATGAAGGGATGTAATAATGGTCGCTATCCTCGGAATTCTCTCTACAGTGACTGCATTATAGAAGAAAAGGCAGTGGTCCTGCAGAAAAAAGACAATGAAGGATTTGGGTTTGTGCTCAGAGGGGCCAAAGGTATGTGGATTTTTTGTATCTGTGTGATTGGGTGAGTGCTTATGTGAAAAATGGCATGCATTTCTGAAAATAAACAGGCATTATTCCTTATGCCTTTGGTTGCTAGACAACAGTGTTCTCTCTGTGCAGTAGAGTACCAATATGGATTTACTGGTTTCTGATTGAGCAGTTTTGAGAGGTGTGTGTGTGTGTTCACATAGTGTATGTTTGTATGAGAGAGAAAGAAATAATTGATTTGCAGATTAATTCAGGGAAGAAGTTGCCTAAATATTTTGTATGCCTGTAACCATCCTTGCTGAGGAAAAATAATAACATTGCTTCATATAAGGAGTTATTCCACTAAAATGATTTGCTAGTTGAAGGGGCATGTTGACTTTTTCCTTGAAATGGGTTTGTAGCTTGTTCAAAGTAAAACTACTGCAGCTTTAGGAAAAAAATCAGATCATTTTTGTATTTTCATAAGCTGCATGCATGTCAAATGGCCTTTTAGCATGTATACTGTTTTGAAGACTGCTTGTGTCTAAATGTGCCATTTCTTTCCTATGCAAAAACTGTTTCAGTAGATTTATATAGCAAATATTTTTAATGTGATCTGTTTTATTCCTTTGGCAATTTTTATTAAGTGGTGGTATATCCCAGTGCCTGCTACTAACCTCCCCCTCCCAGTTAATAAATGGGCTGTTCCTCAGATTGCTGTCTTCAAGGAAAGGCTAGACCATATATACCTTATGGAGGAATCTCCACACCATTGCCTAGGAATACCATTTTATCATTCCTCACTAGAGTGTGGCGAACACCTATTGGGTTTCCCTAGCTATGTAACAGATTAACTCTCCTGGCTAAACATATGTTTTGGTGGGGTCTGGAAACCCAGTGACTTCATCACTGTGTCGATCAGCTGGCGCTGAGCTATCTATGCAGCAAAGAAAGGTCCCTTGCTATACATCTTAATTTCACATGGAGTGAGTTCTTCAGGTGAAATATTCAAATACCCATTGAAAACATATACTTATTTCAAGCTGTATTTTTTTTTTTTTTTTACAAATGTGGTTTAATTGTTAAAACTATACATGGCAAGCATAAAGCATGTATATGAAAATCACACAGAATATGTGTCTGATACACAAATACAGTATCATCCTGTTGGGTTTAATGGCTTTATACCATACTGAGTGCTAACTATGCAATTAACTGCTTGAATACTTGAAATTCGTGGTGTACATGTATGAAGATTTAAAATACTATTTTCAGATGTAGTCTCTACATTATCAAATTCGTAGCTTCTTGATGTTTATCAGCAATTAAAAGACAGAGCTTTATTCATTTGCTGACTAAACCTAAGAGATGATTAATATGCAAGAAAATAGGAAGATCTATATATGGCAGGGAAGTGTTTTAGTTAAAGGCTTTCTGGCCTTGTAACAAGCAGTACTTTATGAAATAACATTTTATGTTTTAAAAGTTCATTCAAATGTGTCATTTATTATTCCCAAAGCTGATACACCAATTGAAGAATTCACTCCAACGCCAGCCTTTCCTGCTTTGCAGTACCTGGAATCAGTTGATGAAGGAGGGGTAGCATGGCAAGCTGGCTTGAGAACAGGAGACTTTTTGATAGAGGTAGGAAAATATGGTTAATTATTGTGGTGGTGATGGAAAATAGTATCCCAGTTCAGGGAAACTAATCTTTCTGTCTATTGGCAGCAAGACTTATTCAGCAGTTTGATGCCATTATTGTTTGCATATTTTTCTTGATTACCTTATTCTAATCCTATTTTTTAAACATTAACACAAGTTGTATGACTACAGATGTGTTAAATTCTAGACAATACATTGTGTTACATGTGAGAAGCCTCCAGAAGAGTGTCTGTTAGATTAATTCCTCTTTCTGTAGTTTGGGTATATTTAATTTTAAAAATAAATGAATTGATGCATAGTACATAATGCTGTATCTAAAAATAGGTTTTAATTATTAGCTTGATAAATCACATACATAGCAGCAAGTAAGGGCCAGGTAATATTTTGCTGCAGAGATACTAATTCCATTTTTATGATGGTATGATAGCAGAGACTCTGATATTTCTTCCCCCAGCATTATTGGAAACTTTTGTACATTCATTTTAATGACAGATATCCTGTAGTTTGATTGGTTTTTATCACTTGAAAGAGAAAAATGCATCAAATTATTAGGCACCAGGGAGTAAGAAGGGAGCAGAATTTTGTTGGGTATCTGATTTCAAAAGTTTATTTTCAAATGATATAAAAACTTAGGGTACTTGTTTTTCTTAAGTTTGTACAATAACTGACACCTGGACCAGTACATTTTAGCCAATTCTCTTAGAGGCAGACCAGATTTCAAAAATAGAAACAGTGAGCTTTTTTATTTCTTAATATTAATTTTGGACATTTATATTTGCATTTAGCTGATGTACAGCCCTTTGTGCTCTTGGCTATGTTGGTTTTAGCATTATATATTGGAATAAAATGTATTGGAAGTTTGCTCTTTCTGTTTGTATAATCTCTGCATAATTCGTTTTGGACATTTTGCATAGTATTGATTTGCATGTTGATCGTCATAGTCAATGTGCTATTTAGAGAGTTTATTTGGGAGATTATTGCATGGATATCAAAGTTTAAACTTCAGCTTCAAGGGCATTTTAATGCCTAGTCATTGTTCATAATGCAGTAACCAACTACATGTGTATAACAGAACATACACCAAAGGATTCACCTATGGTGATCATGATTTAAATACTTGATTAGGCAGACCTGAAAGCTGAACATGGCCACTTATATTTTGAGACTTTTTTCTCAAACATTTAAAGTATTTTTGGGTGTCCTGAGCTTTCAGAATGAGTTTACCATGAGGAATGGATAGACTGCTGCTCAAGAAACATAAGCTCCAAACCACTTTCTATCATGAAGTTGTTAAATGTGTTTTTGGATGCTGGCTAATGCCACAAACTGTAAGTGTACAACAGCATTGCAGTGATACCTCTGTGGTGTTGCTAGAAGATATAGAGGAACAATTATCTAGGGTTAGGGTTCAGTAAATTATAGAATGATAAACTTGGAATTTACAAGGTTTAGGAAATCATATTGGGCTTTGCACAGTGTAACAGATTTTTTTTTTAGTTTTACAAACAAATGCAAAGATTAATAATGCTAAAGTTGTATGCAGTACAGATCCCGTCTCATCTTGTGTCAGAAATGCAGGAACTGGAAGGGAGATAATTATTAATCTAAATTTTAAAAAATTAAAAACTTTAATAAAAATATAGATTTATATAATTCTTGCCCAATGCCGGGCCACGTTGTTGACAGGTGAAGATAGATTTATGTAAATCACGAAAAATAAATTAGGCATTGATTTAAATAAAGTTTCCTGTTTTAAAGTTCATTTACTTCTTGAACAAGCAAGAATACTGTAACTTGAAATAAAACAATTTTTAATTTTCTTTAAACAGAACTTTATTCAATCTAGAAACTTAATTTAAACTTTTGGTTATGCAGATTCATATGTCTTTTCAGCTGTACATTAGATCTTTTTGGGAATGGGTGTTTTCTTTCAGCAGTATGAAACATATGGAGGGATGTTGTATTGAGAGATGGTATATAAACTTTTTTCACTTTAGTTTGTACATGTGCAACAAGTAAGCAAGCAAAATGTGTGCTTGGAGGAAAAGGCTGCAGTGTTTTGCATGTTCATTTGGAAGTAAAGCTTATTGGAAACAATGACATCTAAGTAAACTTGAATAGAATTATCAAGTATTCAGAAATCTCTGGAACAAATGTTTCTCTTTGAGATGGAATGTAAATGTCTACACTGTGTGGTTGGCAGAGTAATAAATTATCATAATTTGGGAACTGAACAACACTCTTTGCAATTCAAGTAACTGAAAGCTATAAAACTAAAGTAGAAATTCAAACTTACCCAGATGGGCACTGTGACTGATCATAGGCATGATCAGGGAGCATCTCTCAGACATTATTGCCTGTGAAGATTTACAAGTTCCTAGCTCTCAAACCCAGAATAATGTATCATATTGTATAATTTTGTAATGTTTTACCAAAGAAGTCTGGGTTTTCTTTTTCATTTAAAAATGCCATTAATTTAAAGTTTTGTCAGATTTCTGTTAATTTTAGACATAATCTCTAAGGGCCATAGTGCAGTATATTTCTATTCATGTAATAGGACCCCTTATTTCTGTTCTCTTTCTCCCCCCCCTCCAAAATCACCAGTGCATTGCATCACTAAAAATGCCCCAAATCTGCTCTTTTTTTTTAATCTGCGCTCAGTCATTATTGACTCTGCAGTGACTGCTTGGACAAGTCCTTGCAGTTTTCAAGGCAAGTGTTTCGGAAGTGGTTTGCCAGAGCCTCCTTCCTAGAGCAGAGCCCAGCTGGCGAGCACAGGAGGCGGGGTTTCCGTTGCTTCGCGCCCTTTTTGGGCGAGCGCATTTTCGTGTTTACCGGCAACTGCTCCCGACTCCTTTTTCCAAGGCGCCGCCAGCATTTTTCCTTCCACCGGAGTGAGAGTCCCCATTTATCTACTCACGTGAGTTTTCAACCTGTTGGGTTGACCGGAACTGGGGAGGAAACAGGAGCTCACCCTGTTTAACATGAAGGCTGGACTCGAACCGCTGAAGCATCAGCCATTTCTGGCTGGCAATTTTCAGCATCCTTAAGCCGCTGCGCCACCATGTCCCCCCAAATCTGCTCTGGATGACCTCTAATTTTTACAGCAGATCTCTGGGGAAAAAGGGAATCTGTTCCAATGTATCACAGAAATATAACTTTCACCAGCTGGTTACCTTTGGATGCAGCCCAGGATATTAATGCTTTTGTCTAGTATACAATTCGGATTTTCTGTTAAGCCCGGTTATTTTTAAAGACTGCTAACATAACCGATTTTTAAAATAAGTCTGCATGTTATAGTTTTTCTCTGTTCTGACAACAGAACTCTGAAAAGATCAGCCACTTCAGCCATTTCTTAAATGAGAACATACCCGAAAATTGGCTGAGTCAGTCTGTCTTTGGCAGCGGAAGAAAAACGACTGGCCGTCTATTTCACAAGCAAAACCTGTTACACGAGCCCACATAATGCCCATGATGAGATGATCAATTGCCTGCACTTTTAATTACCACATTAAAGTTATGAAATATTAATTATATCTTGTAAAATAGGAGTCATGAGCATTATCATTTAAATAAATTTGTTAATGAAGGATAGTTCTCTGAATTCACAGCTTTTCTGCTAGTATACAGTTAAGGAGGTTGCTTGGATATTTTTTTAAAAAAATGCATACATGTTTCATCCGAGAAACAATGATTTTCAGTAAGAAGAGTAAGTAAGGTTCACATATTCTTTCCACTGCTGCGGAATCTGATTATGATAATATTGGCAGTGGCTGGCCTTACTGCTTGTTGCCAAGTAATAGAAAATCTTCAGTGACTCAGATATCTACAGTATTATATGCTTGCCCTCCACCTCAGGGATATGGGTGGAGTGCCATTATTGTGAAAGAAAAGTAAAATCTTTGATAATCTGATATTGTGTTATTTCATCCAGATTGTTGAATGCTTATCTTGGAACTTTGAAAATACATTTTTAAAAAACAGAATTAATTTTCAATTATTGTGATTTTATAATAAAGGTTTATTTCACGAATTTTCTTCAGAAGGTTTCCTTGCTGATTCAGAAATGAAGTTAAAAGCATGAGTTATAAAAATAAAACATAGACATTGTGTTTGTTAAAACAGCACCAGAGTAGAACCAAAAACAGAATAAAAACTTTAAAAGCCAGTGAGTCTTCAGTAATAGAGTCTTCAGTTGATACTGCAAAGTTAACAAAATAAATGCCAGTTAAGTTTCTCTATGGAGGACATTCCACAAGTGTGGCACCTGTTAGAAAAGCTTCCTTCTTGATGACCGTGTCACTTATCTTTGTGCACAAGAAGTCTGTGGCAGTGTCTTTTTGACAAGCAGAGCAAAGGGCTTCTTTCTGACAATCTTACTAGCTGGTTCTTGAGACCGGTTTGTGCTTAATGTGACAATTATGTCTGACTACATATTTATAGCAAATGTGTATATCATTAATTATAAGTGTTGTTCTTTAATAGACAATTTTTGCAGCATCAGCCAGTCAAGGCTTCCAAGTATATATAAATGATTTTCCAGAGTTAAGTTCAGCATGTACATATAAAATAGACACTAGTCACTCAGGTTGTTGTTGTTCAGTCGTTAAGTCGTGTCCGACTCTTCGTGACCCCAAGTCACTCAGGTAGACTTCTCAATCCTTTGTTCATTCTCAGGTGTCAGTTCTGCTAGTTTAGATGTATGTCAGTACTTCTGTTTTGTGATTTTTCTGAACTTTGAATTTTATGCCTTTTTTTTTTTTGTAACGAAGCTTGCTGGCAACACTACCGTATTTAGTGCAGAGAGCCAAAGTGCTATAGACATTTTTTAAACATCCGCTTAAAAATCATTCTTGTTGTATCTGGATTTGCTTTTTAATTTCATCAGTGTGGGAAGTTTTTGCTCATTTGTCTTTAAATAGAAATATTTGGCTTTGAAAAAATTCTCATGCACACCATCTTCTTTGTTGCTTAGCTTTGTTTTGTATGCATGCTGTTTGTCAGTTGAATGCAAAAAGCCACTGTGACTGCTGAATGACAAGCCACATCTAAACTGTTATTTACCTGAAAATATAAAAATTAAATATACTTATGTTTCTTAAAATACATATGAGAGCCAGTTTGGTGTGGTGGTTAAGGCACCAGGGTAAGGATCTGGGAAGCAGTGGGTTCTAGTCCTACCTTAAACACAAAGTTGGCTGAATGACTTTGGGCTGGTCACTCTCAGCTCTTGGAAGAAGGCAATGGCAAACCACTTCTGAAAATCTTACCAGGAAAATTTGTCCAGGAAAATGCCAGGAGTCAAGATTGACTTGAAGGCACAACCCACCCACCCCCCTAGAGTTAAAATCCTTGAACTCCGTGGTATGCAGCTCTGCCCTGATAAAGATATACTGCATTTATGTTTGTCAGTTCTGATGCATCCTCTTCTTGCTGGGGATATGGGCCGGACTGAGTCCAAGATGCACACTTTTTATTAGCAGACATCTCCACTGAAATGTCTAAGGTATTGGTAAATTTTGCTGTGCTGCAATTGGTATCAGAAGCCAAGGGGTTTTATACAGTCTTTGACAATAAATTTATAAATCAATCAATAAAAATACCAAAATCAACATCTTTTAAAAATTTCTGCCTCTGCCAACTTGACAGCCCCCATTTTATGAAGGAAACTTAATTTGTAAAAGAAGCTGACAGCGCGGAGTCTGCTTATGTATTTTCAGACAGCATGACTGGTAACTCACCAAAACTAATGAGGGACATTTCAGAAGTTACTTTTTAAAGTGATTGCTTTGAAGCCTACCTTAAGGTTTGCAGCTATCATATTACAATTTGTATATGTCTATATGAGATGCATTTATTGTATAGATGCAGATATATATCAGTTGTAAACATTGTCTGCTTCCAATCAACTGCTTGGATTTTGTTGGAAGTAGGAATTTCCTCCTGCTGCAAATTGCAGGTTTCTGAGGAGCAATTTTTCTCAGGACTACAGCAGGGGAAGAAAGTGCTCTTGAAATCCCTCTCAGTGTCCTTCTTTCTCTTAAAATGCTGATAATTATAAGCCTTCCCTTTCCAGCAGCTATTTGCTTTTTTATAAAATACACACAAAAAGCAAAGACACATTTAATACTACATCCAATTTGACCATGAATATTAAGTACTCATGATACCCAGGATGGGGGCTTGTTCGCTGATCATAGAATAAATGTGCCCTGGAATAATTTCTCTCTCATCTTTATATCTCAACATTAGCTTGAATTGAAGTCAGAAACAAGGTAGCTGCATGTGAGAACAAAATGAGAGTCAAGGCACCAGGCTAGAAAGCAGGAGACTGTGAGTTCTAGTCCTGCCTTAGACATGAAAGCCAGCTGGGTGACTTTGGGCTAGTCCCTCTCTCTCAGCCCAAGTCACCTCACAGAGTTGTTGTTGCGGGGAATATAGGAGGAGGAAGGAATATTAGGTATGTTCGCCGCCTTGAGTTATTTATAAAAATAATAAAGGTGGGATAAAAAAAATCTTTAGAAAATATCACTGTTAAGCTCCTTACTAAACGCCAAGTGTAGGCAATGTGGAAGTTTTTTTACTGAGCAGATACAAGCCTTTTTGTTGTCTTGATCATTTTTTCATATTTATGTGCTTACATGCATTTTTTATGCCTCCTATTCTAGTGACTTTAGGCAGCTTACAATATTGAAACTAAATCAACTATCAAATCATGATAAATCAATCTCCAATAAAAATGTTAAGAATTATTAATAAAAAGTATTGCTACCATTAGGCAGATTTTCCTGCCTGAATGCCATCCTATAGAGGACCATCTTCATCATTTTTCTAAAGACAGAAGTGTGGGGGCACATTTGATCTCCTTCTCTTGGTCTCATTCCTGCCCCCAGCTCAACTTTGTAATTTTATGTAAAAATAGCAAGTATAATCAAATATGTATCAATAAAAATGTCTTGACTTCAGATCTACTGAATAACCATGATCTGTTCCATAAATGAAACAAGATACTCATGTGAAGCTTATGCATATGAGAATCTGTTGCTTCAGTACTGTACATGAATTGAAATAATAGAATAGGCATGAAGTTATAATGTTAATCCACTGTATTCAGTCTCTAATATAAATACTGTATGATAACTTTGACTTCTGTAGACCAGGGGGACTTCTAGACAGGAGTACAGATTCGAACACAGCTTGAATTGTCTCTTCGTGATCAAACAGTTCTATTCCTTTGTGTTTTCCATTGTGTGAGGTCCTGGCTTCCTTATATTGTAGTTGTGTGGTTTAGTAGAAATGGGAATCCCTATTTGCAGAGAGTGAATCTCACTGAGGAAATGACAGCACTTCACTCTTTCGTTATGCTCTGGGCACTCTTAGTGTTTGTCATGGGGAGCTCTTGGTTTGACCCATCTCCCAGTGCCCAGTATCTAAGCATTATGACTGGATGTCAGCACCATGTTAAGGGCTACACATATAGGGCAGATAGGTAGCTCAGCAGCTGCCACTTCAAAAAATGCTTTTTGTAAACAAACATACAGACATGTTTCTCAAAGCAGAAATGGCTTTTGTTCTGCGTGCAAAACTAAAGGATCAATATAAAGTTATCCTTGCTAGCTAGCAGATAAGCTCAGATTAGTTGAGGATCTCTGTTTATTGTTTTGGTGTCAATTCTCTGTGACTACTGTAGACTTGCAAAAAAAAAAAGCGGGCACTTGAGTTGTACATGAATCTTGGTGACCATAAATTATCATGCCCTCCTTTGTTTTCATTTTTAAATCAGAAGGCTTAGGAGAAAGAAAAGCTGGTCATCTGGAAATGGTCTAGGGATGGAATCCAATGCTTCTTTTCCACTAATGGAATTTCAGTGGATCTGGAAGACAAGCCTGCAAATCTCAAGTGCATTAAAAATTTCTTGATAAGATTGAGAGAGCCTTCAAAGCAGATTTGGAAAGGGGAAGTAGCACTTCTAGAGAAAAGAATCGACATTTTTCTTGGGTGTGCAGAGATCCACTTATGTGACATTGAATTTTAGCCTAATATATTAGACCCTCCATTTGTGTGTAAAGCTACACAATTTAATTTCTGCCTTGAAGAAAAGTATTGATGGCTAAATTCCTTTGGAATTGGATCCAAAGATTGCACAAAACTTTGGTAAAAGTAACAAGCTTCCTTTCACCTCTGCAAGTATTCCTGAAGTGTTACATCATTGCAGCTATGGCATTTCTTAGGGATCTGAAATCTTGTCAATTTCATCTTATTGTAAAATGGCCTTTTCTAACTAACTCCTTAGTTTCCTCATAATACTTTGCTACCTGTTGTGAAAAAGTGACATTTCCTAATTTCTTCCATATGTACTGTGTGAACTTTGTGCACGCATATGTTCACATAATTGTTTCTCAATGGTAGAATTGTTTTGTAATTGTACCAAAACCTGCCATTATAAAGATATAGCATCTTTATATGTGGTTGTTGCTGATATATCCTCTTCTTGGTGGGCATATGGGCTGGACTGAGTCTAAGAAAGTTGATAAATTTTGCTGTGTTGCAATTGGTATCAGAAGCCAAGAGTTTCAACTCATTTAAGCCTAGAGTTCCTGGTTGTTTGTGGGACTATAAAGGGAGCTACCCAGTGCTATTTACTGTCTTATTATTGTTGTCATTTTTTTTTAAAATTAAAATTCTGTCTTATTTGATTTTAACATATTTTACCTGTAACTTTATCATATTTGTTCCTTCTTTTAATCCTACTTATTAGTCTCACAAATATGTATTTTCTTTTTTCCTTTTGACATGGTCTTTGACTCTCAATTTATAAACTCAATCAATAATGCCCTGAACTGACATCTTACAACATTTCTAACTCTGCCAACTTGGGTTATAGAAGAAGCTGGCAGCACTGGCTCTGCTATGTATTTTCATTCTATTTACTTTCTCTCTATTCATTGGAATGTAACATCCAACTATCATCAACCTATGGATTTCTACTTTGATATGCACCGACAACAATTATTATGACAGATGCTGCCGTACATTTTAGCTTTTGCATTCATAATTAAACCTATATCTTCACTTTTCTTCATGTATTCATCAACTCTGCTCCAGATCAGACCACCTTCAGTTGAATCCATTATATCCATTTGCTTTCTCTTAATTTCACAAGCATGTGTCTGTTTTTGTTTCTTTCATTTCATTCATTACTTCATACTCTTTACCAATTACTCCTCTTACATTCCAGTAATAATTTTCCATTTGCTGTGGTTATCACAAAATGACCCTATAGAAATTCATCTCCACCACCCCTAATGGCTTTCATCAACTGAAGCTTTCACACAACATTTTTAGTAAGGTAAGGAAAGTATAGACTAGATTACCATCCCATGTCATATATGAGCCACGTGCAGCATTTCCTGCTTCCATAAACATAATACCAATTAGTCTTGGCATACTTTGGCTAAAACACCACAAGTGTTAACCAATATTTAATTTTACCCCAACTATGCCCATGCTATTCTATGCAAGTTAGGATCTAGGGCCTACCTTGCAAGCCAACATACTGTTGCCCATATTCCAATGTCTTGAAGGTACATGCAGTGCACTACACTGAAGATTCATATTCATTATATATTCAGTATATATCATGCTAGCTCTACATTGGCTGGTCTTACATGTTATTACAGCATAATATGATTTGTTTGTGTTTGTTTCTGAATTATATGTGATCCCAGACATATGGTTTGTATAGTTTATGGCTCAGCAGTATATGGAAGCACTTAGGATTATGTTATCAGGATTTCTTCAATAAACCATAATTAAACAAACCCTAATTAAAAAAACATTAACACAATTTGTGAACCAAGCCATTGTCTTTCACAAAATTTCATTCTACTGTTCATCCCTATCATATCTTAACTGAAAATTTAAATTATCAAAGTTGGTTCTATATGTAAACTGACTACGCAACAGATTTTTAAAATTACTTATGTTAACACCAATGAGAAAAGTCTCTTCTTTAATGCTTGAAGGCAACAAAATGGAATACTAGGATTTTTTGCTTTTAATCAAGTCACATCAGATTATTTCCTTGGATACTCTAATTAAGGACATACTTATTTATCTGTTACACTTGAAACACAGTGGCATATCTACCACATCACTTAATATCCATTTAACTACACTGTCAGTATATTATCACCCAATTAACAACAAGCAGCTGTTCTTGTAGCAAATCTCCTCAACTTTTCCAAGGTTTTCTTTTTTGTCTGAATTTGATTGACCATCAGTTTAGGCACTTCGGGCCTTCCATTCCCAGGAAGATTCTTTAAGTGAAATGTTGTTGCATGCTTTTTTATTAAAGGAATTTGTTTAAAGTAGAGAACTGAACTAATTGGTTTGCATAGTCTTATAGGACCACCTAATTTGTATGTCTTGGAGTTGCATATGCAGTATATGGATAGAAAAATTGCTGGGAAAAAGAAAATAGGTGTCTCGAAATTAAAAATGAAGTGTGTGCATGACAGTTGTGAACATGCTTCAAAAATGATTAAGAAGGGTGCCTCACTATGTGTGGACTGCAACACCTCTTTAAAGCAGCTGTGTCTTTTTTCAGGCTTCTGTGTGAGCCTGAAAAGAGAGGTGGCTGCTTTCAGAAGTCATCTTATTAAAGTGACCATGAAGGTTCTTAAAGTAGCTGCATCTGTTTTAATATGTCGACAGAAACCTGGAAAAGATGCAGCTACTTTAAAGAGCTGCTGCACTTGAACATCCATGCATCCCAAAGCACCTCCTGTGATTCATTTTTGAAGTATGCATAGACGTAATGTACTTGTATCTGTTGAACATTATAACTGTGTCTTAGTTTTCAAACTCAGTGCTTTCATGTAAGCTCAGGGAGTTCTAGATTAGCAAAGCAGAAAAAAGAAGTATACCCCAGCAATTTCCCCACTGAGATGAGGTTTGGTAGCCTTTACCATTTGGTCTAATTCTAAATAAGGATAGCATTATAAAATGTAGGCAGCTTTTCAAATTAATGATTGAACAACCTTGTTAGATAATCAAGGGCTGTTGCATCCTCCACCATTTTGAGGCAAAAAGTCCTGGGTTTCATTAGACACTGAGGTGGCTTGTACAATCCCTACTGATTTTAAAGGAGCAGGATTACAGTAGTAGCTTTCTATCATTCCCTGATGGATTCCTGTTTGCCTCCTGAACAAATCTACAGTTATGGTTTAAACACCGGCTTGCAATAATTAAGTTGTAATATCTTCAGAAATTAATAGATTCTTTATTAAAAGATGTATGTACGTAATACACATACTAAAAAAGATGTATAATGTTATAGTTTGACAGTTGGAATTGTTTTCATCCATTTTCCTTTATGTGAGTTTTGGAGCTTGCCAAGTTAAATCATTTAGCTTAGTACTTTGACTCTGGAGAATCATAATCTGAAAAGTGCTACACTATCACCAGTTCAGAGGAAAAATGCAGCAGCAACACTAGGTATCATGAGCTTTTCCAAAGACAAGTGCCTGTTGCCTGAAGCACTTGACTTTGGAAAAGCTCATGATACCTAGTGTTGCTGCTGCATTTTTCCTCTGAACTGATGATACAGGAGGATTGATTCCTTTTAAAATGCACCAAAAGCATTTTCTGATTTGTTTGTTTGTCTTAAGAGTTTTATACTTGGTGTAGCAATGAATAGTTTCTGGAAGAAAAGTTAATATAATTGCTGTGGTCATTGTGTTACAGCACCTGCTTCTGTTAAGACTAGAAAACACCTTGTAAAATGAACTATGAATTCTGTAGGAACCGCTAACTGGGAAAATACTGTTTTTGTAATCTGCACTTACTAGATAGAAGCGAAAAGTCTACCCTAGATATATATATTTTAAAAAGTTTTAGAAAGCATTTGCCTATCTATTTAAATCAATGCATTTAGTTATTAGTTGGAAACTGGTTATCTACTGTGTTCTAAAAGTGTTTGAAAAGCATTTTTTGACTTGGAAGAAGTCAAGGATTAAGACATTCATAAAGGACTTAGTTAAATATTTCTCTATTCTTGGATCTCCAACATGGCATGCTTCCGCTCCATTTTAGTTTCTGAAGAAAAGAAATATTTAACCTCATAATTTTGGTGCCACTGGGAAATATACAACAGAAGCTTCAATTGGCAAGAAAATCTCTTCCACATCGTAAATAATGTTCACCTCTTGCTTCCTCCTTGCTTCTGATGTATGCTTTTCATAATCCAAAAAGTTTATGGTGCATAAATCCATTAGCCCAGTCTTTTCCAGTTTGATGTATCTGGAGGGCACTGGCTTGAGGAAGCCTGATTTAAATACTGATCGCTTTTAGCCTTAGAGCCATTAGAGAAAAGGCTAGAGAGTCATTTATTTTCTGTAGTCCTACTGTGAATCAGTTGTGGTATTGAAGCCCATTAATATGAACACCATTAATTCTAATGGAATGATTTAAGAGGCAGTATCTTGATGGAGTAGCACATATTATATTAAGTGGCTTCATCAACTGATTAGAAGGTAAAATGACATACATCTGATAATTATAGAAATCATTTTTCATGGACGCTCAGAACTATAGAATTCAAAGACCCACAGGACAAACCTATTTCCTAATTAAGTAATAATCCACTGCAAACAAGCATTTGTTGAAGATGCATGCTTCCTATTCAGTTCTGATAACTATTATACAGTTCAGTAACTTTTCTGATTCATCTAGAGAATAAAAAGTAACCAATCTATTTTTAACATATTTCTTTTGAATTATCAAGTAATTGAACATTATCAAGTAACTGAACTCAACGCAGCCTCTGAGTTTAAATAGTATAAATTTCTCTTCTACTAACTGCTGCATGACAATTTTTTTTAATCTATATGTTTATTGTTAAAATATTAAAATACAAAGAAAGTAGAAAAAAGCAAATATTGAAATTCAAAGAAAGTTAATTAAAAAGGCTGATACAAAAAAAGACTGCTACATTTGAATTTAAAAAATAGCAAAAAAAGAAAAGTAAATTACTTTTCAGTGATACATCCTCCCCTTTCTTTCCATTTGTATTGCCAACCACGAGCCACAGTTTAGATATTTGAATTCTGCATCAAACATAAGCAATTGCTGTTGGTTTCTGAGTCCTAAAAACCATATTCCAGATGTCTAAATCTGCCTTGTTCTGAGATATATTGTAAATAACAGAACTATTCCTGCTTGAATTTAGTTAGACTTCCATTGTGGATATACAGTCAATTTAGCCATTGCAACATATTCTCCAATTTTAGTCTCCCAGATTGATATCATAGGCAAGGGTATCCCTTTTCCAATGTCGTGCTAGGCAAAATGTTACAGAAAAAGCAAAAATACCTGTACTGGTCATGAGAAAAAAAAACAACCCCTATAATTACCCAATTTAGACCTACTTGACTTAAAGATGGGCATTACTTTCCAGCTGCCTGAAAACTAATTGAAGCAAAAGTAATAATACAGTTATTCTATGATGCACAATTAGGGCCTTATTATAGCTTATATCCAGCAAAGAGAGTGCAGTCAAACATTTTAAGAACAATTATGCAAGTCACTAGATGTGTGTTCAATCCAAAGTTCTCTTTTGAGGCGCAAATGACCACGTTTATATTGCAGGAAAAGATGAAGGAAAGAGAAGAAAATAGTCAATAGCAAGGTAGATGGGCTTCATTACAGTGATGATTGGTATACCACTGCGAGACCTGAAGGACCAGGTTGGGGAGAGATTGTCGTGGAGAAGGTCTATCTATGTAGTCGCTAAGGGTCAATACTGATGTGATGCTATCCAGTCAATCAAATGTTTGTCTAACACAGCTTTAGAACTGTGACTTTGAACAAGTAGTACTTACGACCAGTCCTTGAAGTGCCAACCATCTCAGCATCCCCATATTCACTTGATTGTGATCTGGGTGCTCAGCACTTTGTTTGCTATTTTGAGGTTGCAGCATCCCGCAGTCACGTGATCGCCATTTGCGACCTTTGCTGCCAGCTTCCAACAAGCAAAGTCAGTGGGGAAGCCAGCAGGAGATCGCAAACAGCAACCATGTGTCATCATGCTTAACAACGATGCGGGACTCGCCTAACGATGGCAACTGGAAGTGCCAGAACTGCCATCACTAAGCAGTACAGTCACATGACATCATGCTTTATGACCGCATCACTTCGCAATAGAAATTCCTGTCCCAGTTGTCATCATTAACTGGGGACTGCCTGTATTTATTATTGTCCTATATATATCAGGTGGAATATATTGTGTGAAATAATGCCTTTAGTTCCACCACCTACCCTGCTTTTCTCTTCCTCTTCCACTCTTCTTTCCCTTCTCACTTATCCCTGTTGCATAAAATCTTGACTTATAAATTAAACTGATTTTGTTATATGCTCTTTGCTGGTAGTATCCTACCTTTTAGTTGTCTATATTTTTCTGTTCTAAAATATTATTGGTTTGGGTATGGAAAGCAGGAAGTTCAAATATTTTAATTCAAATCTGCGTTGAGGGTTGAGTCCTGCAAGCACAGTAGTGACTCACTGTACATGTAGATGAAGATGAAATGAACCTTTCTGTTTTTTCTTATACATACCTGCAAGATTTTGGTAGTAAACACCATATTCACCATAGGACTACCTTTCCTTTTGGATGTTGTCTAAAGTACTCAGAATTGTTTTGGAGTGTCAAAAGGGGCAGCACCTTTGATAAAGAGTTCAGTCTTCTCATCAGAGTATCTTGGCAAGCATTTTTCCTTTTGTACAGCCCCACAATATTTTGTAAGTTTTACTAAAATTTACATCATTGATGGAATTTAATTATTTTTTTCTCAAGCTATACTTAGCTTGAAGTTACCCATGCTGTGTTGCGTAGAGTTCGAGACAAGAGACTACAGGTAAACATTTAGATTGCTGATGTTAGTGTCCATATGGTTTGACCACTCAGACCTCAGAGATTTTTCACATACAAGGAATGTAGCTGGATCTGGATTGCTAAATCTTGATTTTTAAAGTGAGCGTCATTGCTAGTTCCAGAAAATCACTTTGCATTTTCAACCTTTCTTTTCTTTATGAGGTTCTTGTTGGTTTTAGACTTGCTTTCACGTTAGCCAGAATCTATTTGTTCTCTTTAACATTTTCAAAAATGTAACACTTGAATGTTGTGGACAAGTATGACAAAGTGTTTTCTGTTGATGCATGTGTACATGAAAAAAATCTGAAATATATTCATAATTATAAATGGGAAAAAATACCTACTGCAAAACTCTAAACATGTTCCTACAAGGTCCTGTATTAAAGGAGTGAAAGTGATGTATAGAATCTGTTGTAGAATTTTTATGCTTCATTTCTTCATTTTTTCTTCATTCAGCTTTTCTGATGAAAGTTTACATAGTTTACAGCTGTGAAAACCATGGCCTTAACAATATATGTCTTTATCTGATGTCTCTGCACTTTAATATTTTGTTTAGACTTGGCATAGTCTTTCAAGCAACATTCGTCTATTTTATGGCTACAGTCACTATCCCTATGAATTTTTGAGCATAGGGAGATAAAAGCTGTTATTATTTCAGCTACTTCATTTATTTGCATTGGGTTGGCATTGCCTTTTAACATCATCTTGTGTTTGGTGTTTCTGTTTGTTTGTTTGTTTTTCATACTGAGCAGCAGACTAGCTTTAGGTCTCTCTTGTTTCACCTTTGATAAGAGATTCCTTCCTTGCTTCCAGCAGAGGTTATTGATGTTTCTCTCAACAATTTTAATTTCATTTTTTTCTTCTAATCCAGCACTTCACATAGTAAATTCTGGTGATATGTTAAATAACCTTATAACTTTGGGACACTTGTTTCCCTATTCTGAACCATTTAGTTATTCCATATTGCATTCTAACTATTGCTTCTTGGACATCATATAAGTTCTTCAGTAGGCAGATGAGGAGGCCTGGCACATCATACTATCACTGATGAAGAACTTACAGAAGCCCAAAGAAGCAGTTACTGACAGATAATTCTGGTGAACTAATGTCACTTGGGCCACTAAGAATTCAAAACAACTGAAAACAACAATATTATGAAACCATGTATTCCTCATCCTATATCTGTGCACTCGATTTTCATCTCTAAGTAAAGCTCTTGTGTTGGTTTTTGCTTGCTTATTTATTTGTTTGCTTGCTCAATTTTTCCAGCTGCCTACTTATACATAACTCTGGGTGGTTTACAATGGTAAAACAGAATAACAATTTAAAACAACATGAAAACAGCCATGCTGGGATGCGGGTAGGGGAATTCAAATTCAAAAGTGGGCTTGGATGATGTCCTGGTTCAGTGCTTGAGAAAAGAACCAAGTTTTCAGAGCTCCTTTCAAGGACAGCAGGGCAGAGGGTTTACAGAACTTGAGGAGAATGTTAGATTTCATTCTGTTACTTTCAGCTTACTTCTCAAGCTTATTTGTCTCAGCACCCTACCCAATTTTGTGTCATCCCCAAATCTGATAAGTATTCTGTCTGCTTCTTCATATAAGTCATTAACAAAATTATTTAAAAAGTAGAGGGCCCAGGATTGAATATTGTACCTGTGTATCCTCTTAATTGTCTTCATTAATCCCATGCTTTATTAGCTTGCTAAGAAGAATGCCATGGTTCTTTATCAAATGCTTTGCTGAAGATCAACATAGAGAGACTCATACTAATTGTGACGGGCTACAATTTATTTATTTATTTATTTATTTATTTATTTATTACATTTGTACCCTGCCACAATCAAAAAGAGAATCTCTATGTTGATTTCAGCAAAACATTTAATAATAATAATAATAATAATAATAATAATAATAATAATAATAATATAATACCTGGGCATCCTTCAGGCTGACGACATCAAGCACACTGAAGACAAGAAGAAGGTTAGTAGTGAATACATCAGAAGAGTGAAGAAGATTTTAAAATTCAGTGGCGGAAATACCATTAAGGCAATTAACACCTGGGCAATTCCAGTCATTAGATACACAGCTGGAATAGCTGTGGACTCAAGCAGAACTAAAAGCCCGGATAGGAAGGCCAGAAAAATAATGACAATGAATCATGCCCTTCATCCACTTAGCAATGTTGGCAGACTCTGCTTACCAAGGAGCATAGGTGGATGTGGAATGTTACAAGTACAGCAGACAGTTGAAGAAGGAAAAAGGGCATTGGAAGACTATCTGAAGGACAGTGAAGAAGATGCACTGAAGCTAGTACACCATGAAGGCTTACTGAATACCAAAGAAACCAAACTGGCCTATAAGAAAGACCAAATGAAGCAAACAGCAGCATGACAAAGTAGCAACAATGGTACATTGGATTATCTACAAGAAATACCATTTGCCTGCAAGCAAGAATCGGTAGGACTACAAAACAGACAAAGTAATAGAAAATGAAGAAGCTAAAGTGCTCTGAGACTTTAGAATTCAAACAGACAAGCACCTGCCAGATAACACCCCAGACTTAACAATTGTTGATAAGAAAGACAAAAAAATCTGGATAGTGAACATTGCAATACCTGGAGACAGCAGAAAGAACTGGAGAAAATCAGAAAATATAAAGACCTGCAAATAGAAGTAGAATGACTATGGCAAAAGAAAGCAAAGAGAGTACCAATGGTTATAGGCTCCTAACTCAATAGGTGGATAAAAATGCCAAATCCAGTCTAAATATCTGGCTGACTGTGCGATCAACAATAATAATTTATTAAATTTATATGCTGCCCGACTCCCAGCAACTCTGGGTGCTTTACAAATTGTTAAAAACATTTAAAAACAAGTAACAGTACAAGAAACACAAAAACAACACGAAACAACGGAACAGAGATGGTAGAGAAAACAAACCTGGAGACGAACAAGGAAAAGGAAAGAAAAGAGTGTCAGTTGTCATTGCCAGAGGCCAGGATGAAAAGCCACATCTTCGGGGCTGTTCAAAATACCAGTAGGGTGGACACTGTTTGAATTTCAGGGGGAACTTAATTCTAGAGGGCAGGCAGTGCTACAAAGAAGGTGCGCTTCCTGGGTCCCAAAAGATGGCATTGTTTAATTGATGGAACCTGGAGCATGCCAACCCTGCCAGATTGAACCAGTCAGGCATATATTATGGGAGACAAGCAGTCCCTCAAGTAACCAGGCCCTATGCCATGTAGGGCTTTATAGGTTGTGACCAGCACCTTGAATCACACCCAGAAGCAAACTTTCAGACTTGTAAGTTTCTGTTACTGTAACCTTACAATGAAGGTAGTGTTCATACTCATGGTCGGTGCTTCTTATCTGGACTACCTCAAAGGGCTGACATCAGTCTTGAAAGTCTGAAAGTACATCTCTCCCTCCTTGTCTTTACAGTCCAAGAAACTAGGGAGGGGGTTTCTTCTGAGACATTTGCCACGCGTCCATTCCTTCTGCGGGCTAAGCTGCCTCTTATGTGACATTCTCACAGACTATTACAACTTCCTGTATTTTCATTTCCTCAACAAAGTCTTCACCCAGGTCTGAACAAGAAAGTTGCCAGTAAAACAAGTCAGGAATTTCCTGGATGGACTATGCTTAACAGAGTATGCCTCCAAAGATATTAGGTAATTAAAATACCTCAGCACTACTACTTCATACCTCTTTAAAAGATCTGCAGTTTGCTTGGGAAAATTACCATCCATATGTTCTAAGTTTTGTAGGGGGGAGGTTTGGGGGTGGCTAGCACCTTGAAGATGCTCTCACATGTTAACTTCTTACTGATCATCAACATCTTGGAAGATATTATTTGCATATGTGTTTGGTTTCTATTCTATTTTTATTGTATTTTATATTGTTTTTATTGTATTTTAATTAATATTTATTCCTATTTTATTGTGAACTGCCCAGAGTCACTTTGTTGTGAGATGGGCAGTATCTAAATTTGAAATATAAATAAAAATAAATAAATAAATAATAGATACCATAGCTTTGTTGCTATGGCTTATTTATTCTTCACTTCATTAATCCAGATGCCCAATTCATTCACTGGTTTATTTTTTTAATAGG
Source organism: Liasis olivaceus (assembly GCA_030867105.1). Lineage (NCBI taxonomy): Eukaryota > Metazoa > Chordata > Lepidosauria > Squamata > Pythonidae > Liasis > Liasis olivaceus. The sequence goes on from CM061349.1 coordinate 79,273,396, forward strand.
ATTAGATACTTTTAACATACACTACAATTCCTCCTTTTGTATTGTTCCATTACTGTGTTTTAATCATGGGAATAATCCTACCAGGTCTCTATTATGCCTGTTAAATCATATTTGCCTTCTTATACTAAGAGTTCAAACTCATCTTGTTTATTTCCACTTTATGTATAGGACCCATTACAGCAACACTCCTGCTTGTTTCTACAGTAGACAAATATTAATTTGAAATCCTTCATGTTTTCATATCCAACCCTCACAGTATTCAGTTTAAAGCCTTCCTAATCAAATTCACCATGCTTCAGCTGAACACATTTTTACCAGTCTTAGTGAAATGTATCCCATCTTGTGCCATAGACCATTGTCTAGGTAATGTCACTAACCTTTGGGTAATTTGTCATTCATTCCAATCCATTTTCATGGAGTGGAAGAAATACCACATGAGGTCCAAGATCTGAAGCTCCTTCCCAGATCTTCAGAGTCTGGATGATATGGCTGTAGCTATTCTTTGCAGTATCATTTGTTGTTAGCAAGAAAGGATAATTCAGTGGACTAGACAATTGTTCTGTTATTTCCTTGATTCTTGATCTTAGAAAACAGCACACTCCTTTATATAAGCTGGTGAATCTGGTTGTCACACATTTGTTTAGGTTCCTTACACTAGTGAGTTGCCAACTACCAAGATTTTGTCTTCTTGCAGGGCATACTTGCATCTCGTCTTCACTTCTGAAGGTTCAAATCTTTTTTTCTGTAGAGGCCTGAGTGCCAGTGGTGCAGGATATCTACTATAACTCTTATTACTGTTGTTACCCCATCTACTAGACTTGCTTTGTCTTCTTTCTGGAGAGTTGCTTCCACTGTCATTTTCTGTTGTGGTGCCTCCTTTCTTCGATCTGATAAATCTTCATTCTATTTCATAAGGTGAAATATAGTCACTCGTTACTCCAATCCTTTGACTTTTTCTTCAGGGACTGATACAAGCCTGCCCTTGTTGCAAATATATGGAGGTTGTTTTCAGGCAGGGAGACAGATGTGTCATAAACATTGCAAATTAAAACTCATGTCTTTTCACTGTTGCTTTTTTTCCTGAAGATAGCAACAGTAGAATGACTTACATTTCCTCTTGCTCCTTTCGCAGGTTCTTAGGTTAAATACAAACTCTTGATGTAAAAATAAAATTTTATTAGGGATTCCCCCTTAAAGATTCCCTCCCTCCCCCCTTTTGGAATAAAATAGTTTAAGAAACTAGGAATGTACCAAGAAAATTAAAAACTATATTTTTATTGTTGATGAAAAATATTTTTTCTAAACCTTCCTCTCCCTTCTGCACCATGGTAATGATACCACCCAAAGCTCTCCACTTATTGTATGGCTTGACTTGCAATACACATGCAGTTATTATCTGGGTTCAAATTCCTGATGATGCACCACCTTTTACAATAGCAATGCTATTGAAATATATTTGATCGTTACCAGTTCTTTACATCTCAGAATCTTTTTTAACTTCCGTTTAAAAATATCTATTTTCTTGATTTGTCACCGTAGGGAACAATTGTACAATAGGCAATATTTTCCTTATCATGTAACAGTATTTAAAAGCTGGAGATCTTCTGAAATATGAAGTGGAAGGAGACAATATTTGCTTTGTTGGTTTTACCGAATGTATTTTCGTATGCTTTGGAAAGGGACAAGGTAGAACTCTATTTAGAAAATAGTAAGCCTATAATTACTTGCTTGCAGATCTTAATCCAGAAATCGATTCAAGTGATAAACTAATCGATCTCCATTTAAATAATCAGCAGATGGATTTTTTCATTTGCAATACTAGTCTAATAAAGTTTCTGTCTGTCATATTTAAATGGTTCATTTTTTTTTCCTGGATATTTATACCTCCTTTTCTACATCTTCTTATTTTAAGCTGTTTCATTTTTCAATCATATGTTTGACATTTGGGGGGATTGATGCTTGGTTCTCTGATTTCATTTTTGCATATGTCAATTGGTTATATTCAAAAATTAATATTTCCTTTTAAAAACAGTGTTATCTATTTTTTGTTCTGCTTTTGCAGAAATCTAAGGATGGGAACCCAAGTAGATGGTCTCCGCAAAGCTAGCTATTCTCATCTTCATCCATAAAGCAAACTCAAGTCTTGCAAAACAGCACAAAATTGCAGTTTTGCACACCTTGAAGAGTTGAAGTCTATGATATGAATGGTGTCCAAGGCCTTTGACTTCAAATCTTGCCCAGACAAATGACCAAAACTCCCTAGAGCAAAACAAAGCAAAACCCAAACTGTCAAACCTTGTGAGGCTGACAAACTTGGGAAACAAGAACCCCTTGGCTCTCTGAAAAAAACTTTATTTTCAGTAGGGTAACGTAACAGAATCTGGAAAGCCTACCTAAGTAATTTTTCCACACAACTTATACCTAGTGTAATACATACAAGTTTAATAAATTCTTGTTATTTTTATCATTAATACTAATTAAGGTGCAGTTATTCTGGGTCTCTTTTTCATGCTTTCCCCCTCTCCTGGACTCAGGTGTCCCTTCTGTAATGGATCAGTTTCACCCTTAAATGGGGAGCAAAACATTGCATTCTTAATTCTGGGAAAAAGAAAAAAAGGACAAAAAACCTTTTCCAATCCTGATTTATGGTATTGTTATTTTACATATTTCTTTTTGCTGGTGGACAGAAAAACAATCACTGGACATAAGTAAAATAAACAAAAAATAATATAAACACTGTTCAAAACATCTTTTCATAACATTCAGCATACCATTAAGAGAGAATAAAAGCTGTTACTTTACAAGTTTATTAAAAATGAATTGCCATATGAAATTGTGGGAAACCACAAATGAGTATCTATTGTAACTGCTGAAATTTAAAACAGTTTCTTGGAGGAAAATGTTTAGAAACAATTTCTATTTTTTCCTATTTTAAATGGCAAAGTCTGGTTTTCAGGATTATTTAAATATGCTTTGGCGCTAACTTTTGAAACATGACGGTATTTCCAGTGACTCTGTATATTCCTCTGGAAAGGTCAGGTATATCTGAAAGAAGTACATTAATTTGAAATCCTATATTGTGGCCTTTACCTCAGTGCCTGAATTTCAGGGTGGAAGAAGAGTGTTAGACAAGCTAAATTGCCTATGTTTGGCTATTAACTTATAATGATTGAGATAAACTGCTGACTCTTAAAAACAAATCCGTCTTTCACTTTAACTACTTGAATAAACCATAAAAAGTCATTTTCTATTTTATTCCTATAATATAATCCTTTTGAAAGGATCTTTTAAATTAGTCATTGGTAAATACATACATCATTTATAATGGATATGTGAGAAGACAAGTGACTGGACAACAAGCAGAATGTGAGCGTAATAGACTATAACAATTATTGTTGCTAGCAGCACTATTTCGTACTGCTAGTTTAGTAACTCAGAGTAACAGTCTCCTAGCAACAAGAATTGCACTGTGTCACTAGCTGAGATGTAAAGCTTGCGGAGGAGAATTGGGGAAAAACAGGACAGTTGTTGCAGCTCTTAACACTAGCCACTGAACTTGCAATTTTGTCTAAGATGCTTTGAAAAGGGACAAGGTAGAACTCTGTTTAGCAAATAGCAAGCTTATAATTACTTCCTTGTGGATCTTAATCCAGAAATCGATTCAACTGATAAACTATCTACTTTCAAATAATCAGCAGATGGATGGCATTTTTTCATTTGCAATACTAGTCTTTAAATAGTGTTTATTTGAAGTTATACCTGATCTTTTCTAATGTTAGAAAAGATAATGTTAGATTATATTTCCTATATTGAGATATCTGGCCAATAGTTGCTTGCAAGACATCTTTCCCTAGAGGTGCATGAGCATAAATGTATGATTTGTCATCCTTTTAAAACCTCTTCAAAGCTCTTTACAGTATATGAAGAACCCCCTCAACCTTGGGTGGGGTGGAAGGGTGGGTGAGAATAGTTTCTTCTTCTACTGTGCTTCTTATGTCTCTAATTTATACATGAGTTTAAAGTACATAAAACGTACTGGTCTGTGTGGGACGTGGTTGGGGATGGGGAGTATACTTAGATTTGTATGACAGCAAGTGAAATTTTCTATGCATTTGGAAGCATTGCTTTACAATTGTCCTAATTCCTTAGGTGTCTACTCCTCTTTGAATACAAATAAAAGACATTTCAGATTTCCTTATGTAACGATGGGAAATCAAATACTGAGGCTGAGAGGATAAGTGTGGTGCATGATGGAATCTGTACATTCCTTGTCCTTTTTGTGTTTCTATACCTGCTCAGGCATAACATGTAAACACTTACAGAGCTAGATAGCAATATAACGGTGACAGTCTATTCCATACTCCAATATATATGTTTTCTTCACTTTATGTGAATTTGCGTCATGCAAATTTGCTACTACACAGTTGATCCTCGTCATGCAAGAATTCGTTTTATGAGGGAAAAAATTGCTAATACGTGACTTGTGCCAGCATGGTCAATTTGTGGCAAAGGTCTGGAACCATCCCAAGACTTCTTCCTGCTGAAACCACTGGAACATTCCCTCCCCCAAAACCCTTTCTGCCCTGACTCACACATTTATCATCATATTGGCAGGGAAAGGCTTTGTTAGATGCATCGGAGAGGGATGGCTGAGGTGCCAGCTTTGGTTTTATTGTTTTGTTGTTGTTGTTGTTTTCATTGTTGTTGTGAGCCACCCAGAGTTGTGTTTCTTAAGATGGGCAGCAATCTAAGACAAATAAATAATAAATATTGTGTGGTTGTTCTAGCTGTATGTCCTGTTTTTCACATACTTCGGTACCCACAATAGCTACTACTGTTACTGTGAGGTCAAAATAGTCATCAACAGCTTGTCCAATCCCCTACCCAAAAGGAAAAGGACCTCTCTAACACCAGAAACAAAGGTGGACGTATTATGTCACACCAAACCTGGTGAAGGATCCTCAGCCCAGGAACTAGCTTTTGATTTGAGCAAGTCTACTGTGTGCAACATAACAAAGAATGCTGATAAAATTTGTAATGCTGTGATTCATTCTATCTCTATTTGTCATGATAACCATGTATATTAGAAATCCAGCTGTAGAAAAGATGGTGAAAATGCTTTTATTGTACATGAAACAAGAAAGAAAATGTTTTTGAGTAACATAGTGGTTAAGAATATGGCTCTAAAAATTTATGAGCTCATTTGTCAATTCATGTGGGATACAAAATTTGACACTACACCCTGCAGTCCTCTTTTTTCCTCTCTCTCTCTCTCTCTCTCTCTCTCTCTCGTAGGCACTCTTTTTCTCTCACCTATTTGATAGCTTTATTTTCCACCTTTCCTCCAAGAGTTCAAGGTGTGAGAGATAGAGCAAGGGTAGTGAAACATGTGCTCTCATCACTGAGCCTGGGAACTGATCTCAGTCTGAGAAGATTCTGTAAATGGTGTGAAGCCAAATAAACCTTGCTGGATTGAATCTGTACTGTCTCCTGGAGTTTCCTGGGCTAAACCTGACATCAATCTTCTCAGACTGAGATCAGTTCCCAGGCTCAGTAATCAACATGACTAGCATTCCTCAGGGAGGGGCCAGTCTCATCCTCTTATCTCTCCACCGCTCCTCTGGTGATGAGAGCACATGTTTCACTACCCTTGCTCTATCTCTCACAAAGGTGACCTACATCTTCTGGTTCTTCCCCACAATGAGCCTGTGAGGAGGGTTAATCTTTTGAGTGATTTGCTCAAAATCATCTACTGAGTGTTATGGCTTAGGGTGAACTTAAATCCTTGTCTCCCTAATCCTAATCTAACATCTTAACCATTATAGTACGCTAGTACACTGATTCAGAAGAAATAATAGGAATGTAATTGTCTAATTTGTTCATAGTAAAGCAACCTTTTTTTTCCATCCTAAAACAGGACTGGAATTTTTATCCATGAATTTTTGGAGTTTGGTTAGCAGCATGAACTCATACACTTTATCCAGAAATGAAATATTTGGTATTAGCCAATACTTATCAAAAACACAATTTTAAAACTTTGCATGTATTGCTTCTATTTAAGTTTCTCTTCAGTAAAAATGATCAATGGATTATTGTCCCAGTATTTTCATAATAAACACAGATATAAAGAATTTATGTCATGGTATATTTTTAAATACATGAAGTAGCCTTTTCTACAATTTTTTCCATTTTTAAAGTAATTATTAGACCCATAATCTAACTGATTTACTGCATAGTCCTTGAAATAAGTTTCATTAAATCCATAGAGCGTTCTGTAGTAAACAGTTTTTCGATCCAGCCTTAAAACAAATAGGAGTTAGCCAAAATGAGTAAGTTCGTTAAAAATTGTTCAGCGATGATACTTTTCAACTGCTAGGATTGATATAAAAGGTTACAATGTGTCTGTGTTTTTATTTTGTTTTGACAGGAATGTCTGGTATAAATGACATTAGAAAGAGCTTTATTTTTTTCTTAATGTTTATTTAGTAATTTCAAAAATTATTTTGTATTTCCTTTTGTATCTTACAGAATAGGTTGTAGAATGTAAAGTAACTGAAGGGCTCCATTATTACCATTTGATAGCCTAGCAGGCCAAGTGATGCAAGAATTTAGGATTTTGGTTCCAGCCCCCTTTTCCTGCCTCCTCTAATCATACATTACTCCTTTCTCTATCATGCATAGATTGGGGTGATTACTCCTCCTTCTAAGAGTAGAAAGGTTCCTCAGATGTCATGAAGGGAGAGCCTGGGATGATCTTCTGTCCTCTCTTTCTCAGAAAGCTGCCTTGTTAGAAGTGCTTGGAAGAGATGAGTGGGGCTCCCAAAGAGGGTTTTTGAAGAGGCACAGCTGCTAAATGCTAAGTTGCTGTAGATCACAGATGAGGAGTGTTGCTGTACAACATCTGTTCTAGGAGGCCAAGGAAGGGAATGAGGCCTTGCTCAAGTCCCTACAGGCTGGAGGTTCTGCATCCATCCTCTGAATCAGTGTTTCCTACCCTCAGCATTTAAGATGTGTGGACTCTAACTTCCAGAATTCCCCAGCCCACATGTTGTTATGTTATGTTATGTTATGTTATGTTATGTTATGTTATGTTATGTTATGTATAGCACAGCACAGCACAGCACAGCATGCTGGCTGGGGAATTCTGGGAGTTGAAGTCCACACTTCTTGAAGTTACTGAGCTTGAGAAAAATTGCTCGAAATGTATGAACTTATGTTATATTATGCTAGGAAAAGCTTCTTCACAGTAAGTGCATTTCAACAGTAGAGTCAGTTATTTAGTGAGATGGATTTTGCTTTGCTGAAAGTCTTTAAGCAGCCATCTCCCCAAGCACTGGGATAGGGTGAGGTTGGAGCCTGAAGTTGGTGATTTTGGCTGCATTGAAGAAGATTGGTTGTGGCGCTAGATTTTTTTTTTTTACATTATTTTTGTTTTTATTGCTTTAAAAAAAAGTTTGGTTTTATTCAACTGTTGTGAGCTGCCCAGAGTTGTGTTTCTTAAGATGGGCAGCCATATAAGTCCAATAAATAGACAAACAACAAAGAAACAACAATTTGTCTGGGATACTTTACATTGAACTTCTGAATGGAGGAGAGGGTTAGAATTGATGGTCTAAAATTTCCCTTCCAACTTTGTCTGGTTAGATGATTCTGTATGGCAATATTTTCACTTGTTAATTAAAGTTATGACTATCTCATTCAAGTCAATGAGCACATTTTCTAATTTCTTTAAATTTGCACAAATAAAGTTAATCAGCTAGTGATCTAACACTGAACCACACATTTATTTATCAGATGTATATTTTACATTTTTATTGCTGTTTTATGTATAAGAAACCAATATTCTTGCACATGATTCAGAAAGTGAAAAACAATATCTATAACCTCATTCGTTTACTAGGAAGGCACTAGGTATTAAGTCTACTTCTTTGAGTTAAAATAAGGTCATGGGCAGTTTATTAAAAAACAAAAACAAACTCAGTGCTCTTTCTATCATTTTATGGTAAAGGCTAAAAAGCACCATAGGCATTCCAGTTACTCAATATTTAATAGCATTGTATTTATCACCCTGTATTTCCTCCTCTCTAATTTGGAATGATTAATAGACATACATTTCAGTTCACACCCAAACTGTACCAGATGGTTTTTAAGAGACAGAAGAAGTAGAAATATCTCTAGGGCCCTATGATAAAGGAACATGGAGTTTATAATTATATATTTTTAACATTTATGGTGAATTAAATGGAAATGTTTTAAGAAATGAGCAAGCATGCACTATGTTCCATGACATTAATATGAAGAACAGATAATAAATGCCTTCTATTATATATTTGTGTGCCTTCAAGTCAGACTTGACTCCTGGCAACTTCCTGGGCAGTCCCTGTAGTTTTCTTGGCAAGATTTCAGAAGTGGTTTGCTGTTGCCTCCTTTCTAGGGCTGAGAGGGAGTGACTGGCCCAAGGTCACTCAGCTGGCTTTGTGCCTAAGACAGGACTAGAACTCACAGTCTCCTTAACCTCTACACCAAACTGGCTCTCTACAATGCCTTGTACATGTTACAGATTCCATCCTTTCTACCAAAAGGGATAGATAGTTCTGCATGTTAATTACTGTGGTTCACTGAAAGTATCTTCCCAAGGCCTAAATTATGCAGAAACATGACCTTAAAAATATCCTAAGAGAAGGGTCATTAACTAAAATCAAACTGTTGCATGGCCAACTAAGTACTTTAAGGCACCTGCCTGATGCTGCCATATATCATTTATTGCTCCTTTTCTTCTCATGTTGGAATATATTATAGCTAGTTCATCCATGAGGGACCAGAGCAGGAGAGGAATATAGATTTCTATGCATCTCTTTAAGACTGCAAATTGTCAGGGCAGAACTCCAGAATACCATGTATAGCATTTTCAATATGTACAAGCCATATAAATCATCTGTTGAAGGAAGGATACACTCTTGCAAATAGCACATCATTTTATACAGTAAGGATATTTCATACACAGCACTGGAATGTATGATCTCCATGTGCTGGGATGCAAATTTTCATGGTTGTATGCCCTTCTCAGCACAGCACAGGATCGTAAATTATTTGGGTTCTGTGGGCATAAATTCTTATTTGAATTTAAATTGATGTGACAGGCTTGGGATCATATTCTCAGTTCTAAAGAAAGGGAGAAAGAAGGATCAACATTCAAGATCATCCAGTGAGTGTCATAACACAATAAGGATGGCCCCCAAATATTTTACTGCCAAAACAGAGCAGCAGTCCTAGGTATACTGTACCTAACCAGCTAAGTTACTTTGGCACCTGAGGCAGAAAACTCTATATTGTGCTTTCCTCTCTCTACTTCCCCTCTCAACTAGTAAATATTGTAATAAATTCCTTCTTGGTCTTGACCACATTCAGATATATAGAGGGGAGCTACAGCGAAGATGGCCAAGAACTATTTTCCATGGCTACAGAAACTAGGACCAGAAATAACAAGTATAAATTGTGGGTTCCTAGATTTCGTTTAAATGGAAGAAGAAAGTTCCTGACAATAGGATAATTACAGCTGTGGAACAGTCTACCAATTGGGGTTTTGGGTTCTCCAGGCTTTTAAAAGAAGCTGAACAGCTAACTTTTGTGCATGATATAATTGGTTTTCCTGCACATTGCAAAAGGTTGGATTAAATTACCCTTATGGTCCTTTCTAATTCTGTGATTCTATGAACACATCAAGACAATTTTCAGTGTACCTGGTGAAAACCATTGGATTAAAAAAAAGGTATAACTGTATGTGTTTGTCCTTGTGTTTTATAAGTTAATTGTGTTTTATTAGCTTATTATGGGATTGTATATAGTCAAAGTTATTTATCAATGATTAAGGGTTATTGACATGTAAATAAACTGGAGTAGGGCATCTAATCAATATAAGCTTACTGATTATATGGGTTAGGGTTGACCTTATTGTTGTAAACCATAATGTTTTTAAGGCCTATCTGAAATCCTGTTGAGTGGCAATGGAAAGGGTTTTTCTGCCTCCATTATATCTGTACAGAACAGATTGCTGTTGCTTTCTTATGCTGCATGGCGTCTTCTCTATCAAGAATTTGGGAATAGCCCTAACAGTTGGAATGTCTCTATGAACAATTTTCATCATCCTTTGCAGACAAAGTTGATTGGATTCCCTGACACTGGGAGTCCAGTGTATGGACGTATCATAGAGAAGTAACTTTGGCAGTCTCCCGATTGTCCTGTTCATGTGGATTTTTTTCAGTTTATTTATCTTTATATGTCTTGAAGACATGGATAGGACATGTGGAAAGTTTAGGGCTACTGCTATCTTGCTTAACCCTTGCCCCCCTGGCTGATTTAATCAGCCAAATAGGGACTGAATCTATGCTTGAAGACGTGATCAGTGTTTCCTTGAGCATGGGATGTGCCTGCTTAAATGAGGCAAATATAAGACTTTTACTTAAAAAGCCGTCTCTCGAAGCTAGTCTCAAAATTTCCATTCTTTGGAAGGTGACTGAGAAAGAGAGTGTCTTACAGTTTCAGATACTTTATATGAGACTAGTTATCTAGACTCATTTCATCTGAGATCTGGTACCAACATTGCTTTGGTTGTTTTTATGGAAGATCTGAGCTAGAAATTAGATTAGAGAGTGCCACCCTGATCATTTTCCTGGACTTCTTGGCTGCTTTCAGCAGTATTGACTGTAGTATCCTTTTTGGCTATCTGGTGGTTCCAGTCTTCCAGTTAGGATGTGTTCAGCGTGTGGTGCTGGGAAACTACGCTTAAACTCCTCATCACTTTTTAAAAAAAATTAGGTCAAGAACTCCCAAATCCCATGAGATTTCAAGCAAGAATACCAAAATCTTACAGGATTCAGCAATCTTACGAGAGAGAGAAATACACATGTATATATATTCATTCATTCATTCATTCATTCATTCATTCATTCATTCATTCAATGTTCATCAAGAATTACCTGCAGTATTCTCATGAACTACCAGTAGTACCCTGGACTAAAGATTGTAAATCATTAATGTAGATGGTGATATTCTTTTAAGTAACTCTATCCAATGTTGTTCAGGGTTTTAAGAGAAATAATTAGCACTTTACATTTTGCTTGGAAATAGATTGGCAGCTAGTGTTGTTATGCACAGAATTATTATGTAAAACGTTGATTTCACTTATTATGCACAAAGTTAAGGGAACATTCTTTTTAATTGACCTTACCCCTCTATATAAGCCAGAGTGATCATTTCTGCACCAAAGGATCATTAGAGAGGAATATTGGATAACCCAAGTGTGAGATCCAACTCTTAAGTTTAGTGTAATTTTATTCATATTCTTTATTGATATTCATACAGCAGAGGAGGCTTTATTTTAGAACATCAGTGGTGTACTTCAGTGATGTTCCCAGAGCCTTATAAGCTTTTCCTGGTATTGGTCACTTTAGCTGCCTCTGCGATTCATCCAGCTTAGCTTACAAACAGCATGAATTTCTCCTAGAGGATTCACTGTTCCTGTATCTCCTTCTTGGAAGCCTGGAGCCTTCCTATCGCTTTTGATTTTAACCTTTCCATCTGACTCCATTTCTCCATATGGTTTCTTTATTTGTAAGTCACTCTTGCTCATTTTTTTGCCACTTGTAAATTTTCCTCCTCATCCTCCATTTGTGTTCTAAAACGCTTGTGTTGCTTTTAAAATGTACTTGAAATAATCAATAAACCAAATGGCTACATAAATACTAATAAGTAATGTGTGTATGAGTCATCTCAGTTTAATGTTTTGGCACAGGTGTGATATAGTCTTTTGGGGTCCTTCTAGAGATGGGCTGCTGAGTTCTGTACTGATTGAAGTTTCTGGTCTAGACATAAAGGCAGCCTTGTATAAAATATATTACAGAGTGAAGTCTGGAAATTGCCAATGCCTTTGTCATTATTTTAAAATATTTTTTTTTTCCAAGAAAGCACATTGTTGGCATATTACCTGCAAAGAATAAAGGACTCTCCTGGTCATTGCCTTAGTATGGGAAATGAGAGAGAGAGAGAGAGAAGTAGTCACCAACTGCCTACTTTTGTGGTCAAATGAAGGCCCATAACAGGAAGTTCTTCCATTTCCCTGAAATTGTGACTCCTCACAATGAGTTCCTGCATCTTGACTGGTTTTGGTTTTAATTTATTATTTCTCATCCATCCAATCCACTACCAACTAAAAGCAAGGATTGAGGGACATGGCAGCATTATCTGAATATTCAAAGAAATAGGTTTGGCTTTCTCAGCATGATGATGTTGATGATGATGTTTTTATCCTGCCTTTTCAAGGTGGCTAACGTACCTAATACCATCCAATTCCAAATTTCTTGGTAATCTTCCCAAGGGATTTCATGTTGATATCAAATAGGATTTCTGTTTAAAAGAGCAACTATTTACCTGAGAGATAGATACAGAAATACTTCAAATCTGTACCTCCTATCCTGAAGTCCAATATAATTAATTAATTAATTATATTAGTTAATTAATATTAATTAATATTAATTAATTAATTCCTGCAAGAGGTCAAGAACCAACAGAGACACATTTCTACTGTCAATTCCTAACCAAGGGACTTTGATTTAACTTTGTAGACTACTTAGAAGCAGTTTGAAATGGGTCAGGATGATCTGCTTCCTCCAGAATTTCTTTCAGAAAACCATGCTCCTATTGATTATTTTATCTCACTTTAACATTTAAAGCTGCCCATCTCCAAGATATCCAGTGTATCACTACAGCAAATTAGATTTATGCTATAACTTAGCATTTATGCCATAAACAGTGTTGATTGCTCTAGCAAGTTCCTTTTTTCAGTTCTCATCCAGGCAGTAACAGAATTGTGACAAGTTTTTCCATTCCAAGTTTCCTTCAAAGCAAGTTGGACCCAGTAGTCTTTTTGGACAGATTATCCTTATAATAGGCTACCAAATATAAGTTGAAAAAAATCCAGGCAAATTGGAACGTTCTGAATCTCTCTGCTACCATCTAATGGTCATCCATATTTTTGCAGCTAAATCTGACATATATTCACTGCTCCTAGAGAGAAGAGATGCAGTCACAAACCTAAACTTAATTATGGTGGTTCATCTCTGTTAATGGAAAGATCTGAGGCACTCCAACTCATGGAACATCTCCCTAATCAGAAATGTAAGACCTGGACTAGTGCTTGATGCCTAGTCCCCTTTATTTTATCAGCTGATAATTAATTCCCAAATGCATATATTGAATGTTACCTTTTAAAACCCTAAACTGCTTTGATTATTTGTTTATGCCCATGTATCCCTGCCCAATGGCTGATGATAGCTCTTGTTTATGATATTGCCTTCTGAGTTGCCTTTGGTGGCCGCATATGGGAACGTCTTCTCTGTAGCAGTATATGTAAATCAAGCTCTTGGCCAAAGAGTTGGGTGATCTGTGGAGTCCTTGGTGCTCTCGGAGCTTGGTTGTTTGCTTGTAGACGTCTTCGTTACCCAACTAGGGTAGATATTACCTAGCTGGATAATGGTATGTCTGCAAGCAAACAACCAAGCTCAGAGAGCACCAAGGACTCCACAGTTCAGCTCTGAGCTACATATATTCTCTTCTACTGAAGTTAGGTGATCTGTCACTTTCTCTTCTAATCTTTAAAAACTTTTCTTTTTCAATACGTCTTTGTTTTATTACACTTTAAGTTTCTGTGTTAGTCTTGGCTTCCTGTTATTTTTTCATTAATTTTTATTTATTTTAGCTTTGCTTTTTGTATTTTATTAAGTACCATTTGCATTGGAAGTCAGAACTTTTTTATTACAAAGAAACTGACAATTCAGAAAAATACAGGATTCTGTCAAGGATATTCACCTGACAGTACTAAAAAATGCAAATATAGCTGGAACTAGCAAATAAAGGCCATCTCTGTCTGAAAAGATATTAAAAGTTACTACTCTTTAAAAGAGAATTACAGGCTTCTCCACTTTGTTTTCTGAGCTTGGCGAATTAGTAAAGCTAGATTTATTGTTAAAGGACAGTTTTACTGTGGAAAAAAAGGTAAGACTTTTTCAAATCAAGATCTTGCCTCACAAGTTAGATGATACACTAAATACATTTTCAAAGGTCTTTGAAAAAAAACTTTTGCCAAATACCTATGATAAAGTTAGCAGGCATGATGTAAGAAGATCTTTAAATTATTAAAAGGAGCATACATATATATGTCTGGGTGCACATCATGGGGTGAAATTCTTTAAGTAATTGCAGGACAAGTGGACATTTTGATTGGTTATGCTCTTGAAATCATATGCAACATATGGCTAGAAATGTTAGTGAAAAGAAAATCTGCCATCCATAGACTTTTTTTAAAAAAAAATTAAATATTTGTAAGAGTGTCGGAAGATGCTTTTCTGAGGTGGAGTAAGCTAAGGAGGAAGGGAATTCCCCATGCAGTGATACCCCCCCCAAACTGTTTCCTTATTTAAATTACTTTTAAAAGTCAGAAGGCAAAGTTATATGCACTGCATTTAAGGATAACAGTAACGCCTGTTCTCCCTGTGATTTTTTTTCCACTTTCTAACACTCTTGCTGTCTTCCATTCTCTTTTTCTTTCTGATATCCTCTTGTTTCTTTCACAGTCAGCAGAAATAGGACTAATAGCTCTGATCCAAAGTCTGAACTGATCTCTTGCAGAGGCTTCTAAAATTAGACTGCAGCCACATCAAATTAGGGCCACCCCTGCTTAAAATCCTATAGGGATGCTTTTATATACCATGAATAGCCTCCAGACTTTATGCTTTGCAGGATCTACCCCAATTCTTCTGCTGGGAACTCTTTTTGTACTTATATTTGCCATGTTTTATTATATATTAAAGGGGGAAAATTATTAAAGGGGGAAAATCCTTTTGAAATCTTTCACATTTTGTTTGGTATTACTGCTACTCCCTTTTGCAAATCATTGTCTCACTTTGCATTCAGATTCTAGCATCAACCTACAACACATATGCAACTAAGGCCCTACTCTTTATTAAAATTTAAGACATGGTTAGAAGAATACATTTATATTTATACATTTGTTTTCTTCCATGCCTGAAATTACTTAAAACTGAACAGTTAAACTGCACACTAGACATAAAGCATATCCTGCCCCATAAATAAATAAATAATATTCTGCCAAAGACATCACTGGAACTTAATCTCTGTTCAAATAGTAAACAACATTGTAAGTATATATATATTAGTTATTTACAGGAACTGCTAGTGAGTTTAGGATAATTTGTTTTGGTTCAGTCTGATTAGTAGGAGCATAGAATGGTGCTGAACTCAGCAAAACTCTCTTTATTTCTACAACAGTTCCCATTTGTGCCATGCAGTTTACATCATAATTAATCTTGCCTTTTATCTAGTAGCTCAGTTGGCAGGCCTAGCCTGGTCTACTGCCGCCTCCTACAATATTGGAAGGGTATTCACGTTTTCAAGTCAAGCGTGTTGAAATAGAGCACTGAGTCATTTTAATGTAAGCAAGAAGTACATGAGTAGATATGGTTAGTTAGATGGATGGATATAGTAATGTGTTGGTGTCACAATTGGTAAGATAGCCAGAGACTTATTTTCTGAAGATTCATGCAATGCAACGTCAGCATATGTTGTTATTGGAGGAACTGCCTCTCCCCGGTTACAGCTACCTATCCCATCAGGATTGGTAGGAAAAGCGTGTTAGGGGTCCATCTATGAAAGGGTGTCATCTGGCAGGACCTAGGAAGATAGCCTTTTCTGCTGTGGCATCTGCCCTGTGGAACATCATCCCCCTGGACCTTAGATTGGCACCGACCCTCCTGACCCTTAGGAAGGCCCTGAAAACATGGCTCTGCTGCCATGCCTGGGGGGTCCAGCAATGACAGGGAGCTCTTACAATGGCTGTGTTGAGCTGAAGTTGGATGAATTCTGCTGCTGATCATAATTTTCTGTTTTAAATTGATTATGGATGGTTTTTATATGTTTGTATATTGGTTTTTTAATTTGTTTTTACGGGATTGTTTTTTTTACCTGTGAGCGATCCAGAGTCCTTAGATGAGATGGGAGGCCATACAAATTATTATATATATATATATATATATATATATATATATATATATATATATATAATATATAAATATATAAATATATAAATATATAAATATATAAATAAATACAAAAAGGGCAGAGCATGTGTTGTGATGCTCTGTTGCCAGTTTTGACACTCCTCTGGATATTTGAATAGCTATTTCTGAATCTGTAAGATTTGTATGTGTCAAACATTACATAGAATAATTTTCCTTAAATTCAGCCTACATTTTATTCTGGCATTCATCTTAGAATTAATGTCTTTTTAATTAAAAAAAAAACTGTTGATTTTTATGTCCTTTAAAATTATTTGGAAGAGATATGCATATTCAGTTAATCAAGTGGCATACGTCCTCTATTTATGCATGCAGAATGGTTTCCATTCATGCAATAGAAGTCCTTTCGGGTAAAAGCCTAAACCCTTGCTGTTGTGAAAGTATTTTGGATAACTATGCAGTATATAATATACAGAGAACATCCTATTTTAAATTTTCTTCTCACATGTAAATTCCACAATCCAGGGAATGTAAGTTTCAATTACATTAATCTAAGCTTCAAGGGAAATTAAATTAATAATTATTAATTGACTAATGCTATATCCCACTCTTCATTCAGAAAACTTGGAGTTGGTTATAGCAGACTGTCATGGTTACACTGGTGTGTCATGGGCTTTGAGGGGGATTGCGTTTGCTTCAGTAGGATCAATTTAGATCAAATGCTGATACTTATTGTGTCTTAGCTTACCATGGATTGGAGAAAACATCTGGCCACATGGAACCAATATAAAAATAGTGTGTTGCAAGAAAGGCTAGACAATGGTGAAGCATTCCCTCTTGGTCCATAACATGAGTTTTATTTGTCTATAGTGACATCTGATTCACTGTTTGTCTTCTCAGATGACGGCAAACCTCTAAAAATAACAATGAAATAATTCCTACTGGAAAAGCAAGGGGAAAGACTACTGCAGAAGGTGATTTCTTTAAGTACTTCCTGCCCCCCACTATTTAATGAGAATTGTAAGCTCAAGGCTTACATTTAAAAATAAACAAAAATTGGAGAACTGCAGATTATTTGGTTTATTAAAGAAAGCATTACTTTTACTGAATAGTTTAGACACAATTTTGAGATATGAAACCTGCAGTCAAGCATTTATCAGCCTATCAGCCCAATTTTATGCAGCCTTCCATATCATCCAGATATTTGGGCTCTGTAGCCCTACTCTTACTGTCTTGCCCATCCCACAGAAAAGCTTTGCAGTACAGAGAGAGATCTATGAATGATGCTAACTTCATCTGTGTTTGTCTCGGATTTCACCAATGGCATCAAAAATACATTGTGCATGAAACAGAAAATACATTCATTCTATGTATAGAAGAAACAAATTTTCTGGTTTGGGGTTTGGTTGGAACAATTTCAGGTGGATTGTGATCCTGCTAAACAAAGACTCAGAACCTCTTGATTGTTCAAGGTGTCAACTGAGATAAATTCTGGATAGATCTTGTGGGGCAAGTAGGTCAAAATTGTTATGCTTATCCCCTCTCTTTTCCTCAGTGGACTGTATATGCACCTACCCAGTTGTCTCAGCATTTTGCTTCCCATTCCCTTCACAGCTGCTACCGTGCTTGAATTCAAGTACAGCGTAATACAATTGGCCCACATATCCTTTCCCTCAAGTTTTCCACTTCCTTCCTTCTCTTTAGATTCCCTTTGTGCATTGTATATTGTCATCAACTTTGTTTTTTCCCCACCCTCTCCCACCCTAGAATATCTCTGGGCTCAGAACATAAGTATTCCCAGTCTATTCCTAGATCCATAAACACATTCCAGTTCCAGATGGAAACAGTGTATGTTGGGACCGGAAAAGACCACTGGACCTGCCTGTTCCATGCATGGGATATTTTGCACATTTCTGCTCAAAAGTCTCATGTAGCCTTCGTGCAGTGGTTCATTGGCATTAAAAATCATACGTACCCATTGAGGCTGTTTAAATAAGCAGTGTTTTTTTTTTGTTTTTGTTTTTAGAAACAGAAGCTGACATTGGCTGACTTTAAGATATTTTCAGTTGCTAAGAAACTGGCAGAGCAAACAACTGCAAGTTCTTGCAGTCCAAGAAATTCTTAACTTGCTCTGAAAATCAAGGTATATTTTCACAGACAGAGTTGCCCTCCACTACTATCCCTTAACAAACCACTTTTGAAAATAAAGGAATGCAGCATGCCGTCTGTTTAAAAAAAAATCCCCAGTACATGGATACCTTTGAAAGTGCATAAAGCAGTTATCTGGGGTGAATGGCATTATATACTGAAAGAGGTATAATTTTTGTTTTGGCATTTGTAAGAATGGATGTTCTGTTCTAGACCTATTATTGAGTCCTTTAACACTTTGGAACATTCATTTCCAATCAGAAGATGGTTCAATAAATAGACAATTGGAAAGTGTCTTATTGATCACATACACCAATCTATTTCAGTGCAAGACTCTACTAAATTAGCCCCAGCAGATGACCATCCATGCCTATCTCCTTTAACCATTCTTAATGCAGCTTGGATTTTAGATCTCTTATCTTGGTAGTTTTCCTGTGAACTCATTCTAGTTTTTTGAAGTGTGATGCCCAGAAGTGGACAAGTGTGATCACATAGTATTCTAACCAGCATGGAATACAATTGAACTATTATCTCCTATGATCGGGATACAATGCTTCAGTTAACACAAGATTATATTGGCCTTTTTAGCTGATGCATCAAATGGTTAAAATGCATCAAATGTCTTTCTTGCATTGATCTTGTGTTCCACTTCTAGATATACGCTGACACCAAATGAGGGCTCCTTAGTCTTATACCTTTGCATTTGATTTTTTCCTATTCAGAAGTAGGATCTTACACTTGTCACAGCTGAAGTTCTTCCTGTTTGATTCAGGTCTTTTGAGGACACTTTGACTTGTCAATAACAAATTTCCCTAACTTGTCATTTGCAGATTTGATAAGCATCATTTCCATTCCATATAAAAGAAAATACAATACAGTAGCATTCTGTCCAAATATAGCTATGATCTGTGCATGTGTGTGTGCATCTACACATGAACTGAGTATTAAATGTAAAAATGTCCTACATCTATCACAATCTGGGCTTTGGGTGTGTAGCAACGTTTTTGGGACTGAATCATTGGCCACTCATAGATGTAGTTTTCTGTGCTGTCCTGGTTTTAGTGCAGGAGCCCTCTGATGATCATTGTAATTGGACACACTTCCCCCCCCAAAAAAAGGCTTGATTTAAGCAGTTTTGATATATTGTCAATTGGGAGGGAAGAAATATGCCTAAATTTCCAGTTGGGCTAAAGTGGAACTAAAAACCAAACCCTTTAGTCCTTGGAACACCCAGGACACTCAGAAAGCAGCCTGGGTCTTATAGCTTTGCTGGTATGGGAAAGGAGAAGGCATATCTGATGTTGCTGTTTGTGAATGTAGGAGAAGCATCCAGCAAAACTATTGGAAATCTTTGAAACTGACAAAAACTCATCTTGCTTTTTCCTACTGATTACCGTATTTTTCCGACAATAAGACGCCCCCATGTACAAGACGACCCCCATTTTTCCAACCCCAAATTAAGAAATCAATATTTTAAAGATAGTGCAGAACACACTTTTATTTAGTAATTAGTTAACATTTACCTGCTACACTCGGTGGGAGGAGGTCCAAACCGTCTCTCTGCAGCTCTATTTCCAGGCTCTTTTGCATAACTGATTACATTCAAGCACGAGTGAAACTGCCGATAGCTTCTCTCTGCAGACAGCCTTCCTCTAATTGGTTTGTTCAGCATCAGCTGACGTCAGTTACATCAGGCTCGTGATTGGAGGAAGTCTGTTTGGGAGACAAGCTATTTCACTCGTGATTGGAGGCTAGCAATAGGAGGAAGCCTGCCTGCAGAGACAAAGTATGGGCAGTTTTGCAACCACGCGATTTTCGGCTGACTTCCTTGAATAAGACGCCCTTCAATTTTTAGGGTAAGGATTTTAGAAAAAAGTATCGTCTTATAGTTGGAAAAATACTGTATATTAAAACAATAAAAATACAATAATATGGAAGTGCACAAAATGCAGTAATAGAACTGTATAGTATAGTATGTAGTAATAGTATATAGTATAGTATGTAGTAACAATGGCCATAGGCATTTCACCATCATCATGACCTCTCAGAAGGTGGAGGTGAATAAAAATGTTTTTGGCTTTTGATCTTAATACTCTAAATGGAAGCCAGAATTTAATTATGTTGCCTTATTTAATTTGCTGTCCAGTTGGAGGGAATTGTTCATGGCAAGGAAAGGAAAAGATGTAGGGACTATTTAAAAATTCAAAAGTGTATGCTTGGATAGCAAATTGATTTATGCAGTTTCTTGTGCCCCCTCCCCAAGGGAAACAGAGTAGTTTACTACATTTCTTGCTTCGACTTTGTTAAACATGTGTTTTCACTGTTTAGTTCCTCATATAATTCATAGTAAATAGATATCTTAATTTAAATGTTATTTAATCCATTTTGTAATAATTTCGTATTTATTTCTGAGCAGTGTAGTCCTTCAAAGCAAGGACTTTGTATGTCTGGCTAATGTTTATTTTTATTGGCTTTATTTAGTATTCATGCAGATATTCACTAGTTATTTCAAAGTAATATGTAAGATTATGCTGTGACTTTGGCCAGTCATACACAAAGCATCCATGCTTCTGATTCTAATTCCTATTCGTTTGTTTACTGACATTTGTACTAGCACACAGTTCTTTATCACGTTAGGATATATCTTTCCCCATAACTTCACATGACCAACTAGCTATACATTATGACCTGTCAGGTACATGCATTTGTTAGCCTTCCTATTAACATAGGCTTGTGAGTGCCACAAAACAGTTTAGCTTGCTGAACAGATATAATGTACCTTCCGAGTCTGGTCCTTTCCAGATGAGTTTGACTTCAATTCCCATAATTTCCCATTCAGCATGGAGGAGAATACTTCTGAAGAATGTTAAATTACTGAAAGGTTTATGGGTGGTCTTAGGCTTAGTTAATTACATATTACGCAGGCATGTTAAATTCTGTGAGAGGATATTTTAGCGTCTCCTGCCCTTTCTTTTACTAAATAGTTTTCTCCAAATATTTTAAGGAAGGAAAACCCTACTGCCCATTAATATTGGAATTAGCACTAGGAGGTTATAAGAAAAATATGAAATAATCTAATGCAAAAAATTGTTAAATATTTGTTAAATATTAAACCAATAATTGTTTTGTCTGCACTATTTAGAAAATCAGGCAGTGCCTCTCTCTTTCTGTTTTTTCTCTCTCACACACACATACAAAAACATTTCTGTGGCAAATATAACTATATTTTTAAATGTCTGTCATTTTTTGAGACTGTAAACCCACAGACAATATTTCTTTCAGTGTAACATAATATTTGATTACCTTCAAAGAATCACCCTTGAAGACTTTGCACATAGTAAAGATAAATGTTTGTTAAATGTGAGGTGTGGGATGTTTATTTTATTTACAATATAAATGGGTGATATAGGGGATTTCTTTCTTGAAGTAGTAAGGTTTCAGACAGGTGACAAGAAACTTTTAGTAAAAGAAAGATGGATTATCCTTTCAAACCAAGCATTTGGCCATACTTAAATCAGTTGTTCAGGTGAGATCCTAAGAGTGCCTTTTTCTAAAGAACAGGAAGTTCAGAATAAGAGCATTTCAAGGAGTGGGAAGACAGGGAGTGGAGGTGGTTGCAGACTGCATAAAATATAGCTATGGCAACATGTCCCCCCCCCCCTTTCTTTTAATCCAATTTAATAAGCTTTGTATGTCTTTAAAATGAGTATTATGCCTTTGTTGCAAATTGAAAGAAACCCATATTGATCTGCTTAATGTATCAGATATAATACTACGTTTCCATGTTTATACTTCTTATAACAAATATTATTTCCCTGAATCTGTTTAAACTTAAACCATAGGGCTGTGCATGCTTTGAAAACGATTCAGAAGAGGTGCTTTGGACCTCGCACAACTACAGCATTTCTCTACTATTCATTAAGTAATCCAAACATGAGCCTGAAAGAAAGATCTCACTGTTTAAGAATTCCATTCATTAAAGTTAATGTGACTTTTAAAGCATTGGCACCCTTTTTGAGGCTTGCATGGAAGCCTTAAAAAGCTAGTTTGCCTTAATTAATAGCAGGGAAATGCAGCATTTACATCAGGTCTGAAACAATTCATTCAAATCACTTTTGAAGCATGTACCACTGTCCTATTAAATAGCCAAAATTATTAAAGCTAATTCAGCATATGACGGAACATGGTAACTATTTCTATTGAATGAGAAATCCAGAATGTATTGACAACTTTCCAATAGTATATGTCCAGGCCACTCCGAAGAGACTAGGAAAAAGTATTTATGCTGTACTGAAACTCCCTTACAGTTTATTACAAGTTTTCTGCTCTGTGAAAGAGGTTTCCCTCTCTGTCTCTCTCTCTTTTTTGCCATACTTTCAGAATGCTTGAGAATCTCTTTAAGATTTCTCCTGGCGATTTCAATTAAACATTTTTTTCCATCTCCCTGAAGCCTTCCTAGATATGTCAATCAAGGAAAAGTTAGTGGGAGGAGATTCCTCCTCCAAAGTCCCCTTGGGATTTAATTCAAATATGGGAAGTGAGAGAGGCTGAAGACTGCTCTTGAGATATTATACAATAAAAGACATTCACATGCATCCTTGGCCACCTCATAACTAATTAAGTGTGAGAACACTGACTTCACCCATAAGGCTTAAATTCTCTCTTCCTTGGAAATAAATGTTGAAAACATTTGAGTAAGATTATTTTAATGGTGTAGCTGATAGTTTGTAAGTACAGTTTCAGAAGCCACTTTGTTTTGTTTTTTTTAGAAAAAATTTATTACACAAATGAAATATACAGTTACATAAAACAATACAAAACATAAAAACCAGACAGACATCTAAAAGCCTTTTGCAAAAGACGTATCTTAAACAAAACAAAACAAACAAACAAAACAAACCATATAAACAAATAAACAAAGGACTTCCTACTTTCGTTTTGAGGAAGTTATTTCTAATAATATAAACATTTTCTGTATTTGTTATTAAGTATACTGCTTCTATATCTATATTTTGTTCTGTTATTTCAATATGATATCCATTTGTATATTCTGTGTTTTCTCAATATATTCCAGGAAGAGTTTCCAATTATTTTGAAATTTGTCCATATTATTGTCCTTTAATTGTTCTGTAAGTTTTGCCATCTGAACCAAGTCGAGAACTTTTATAGTCCATTCTTCTATTGTGGGTATATAATCTTCTTTCCAATGTTGTGCATATACAATTCTGGCTGCAAAGAAGCCACTTTGTTGAGGGTTTCAACCAGTCATGTTCTTGTCTAAGCTGAGATAAAAGTCAGTTCATTCTCTTCTGCCCTCAGTCAATTTCCAATAATCCAGGCTTCATTTCTAATATTAAAAAACACACACACACACTTGAAGTCTCTGAGCATGTTTGGTTCTCACTGAGTTGTTTCTGATGACTTCTGGCTTTTTTTTTTTAGTATTTCCACTTGAATTGTTGATAAATACCTCCATCTTGTTTCCTAATGTTTTGACTCCAATGCTATTGTCATTGAATGACATGAGTTAAATATTAGAGAGAATAATTATAAATACAGTATGGATAGAGCTTCCTGCCAGGATAGGATGCTTCATGAAAGGAGGCGTATCACAGTGTGAGATAGGGCCATGTCTTGTGTCAGAATCAGCAGTACTTGGTAATACAACACTATCAACATCTATAACTGGAATCAGATTCCAGTGTTAATGCAAGAATAAGAAGCTGAAATTATACACAAAACAAACAGAACTGATACTAGCTCTTCCAAATAGACGACACATGTAGCTTACTAGATTCTGTGATATTGTACATTTCAAAACCTGGTCTTCCTTATCTTAAAATAATATAATGGGACTGGGTGTAGGTGCTTTTTCAGTAATGAAGCCATTGTTTTCAGTCCCATTAAACATGCTAGATAAGGGATATTGTGGGAGTGAAATGTCTGACATACCATGCATTCAGAAAAACTCTTCAGTTTCTGAAAAAATTAAATTTACATGCTAAGGATAAATGAAATGAATTTTACATTAGAATGCTTTAAGAGCCCTGTAATTTTCTTCCATTCATGGAAGCTTTGTTGTCAATTTATGGTAATTCTACCATTTCATAACATTTTGGAACTGCTTGCTCTTCACTTGCTTCATCAAAAATACATTCCTAAGTACAGTCTGTAGTTCATCACTGTGCTATAGCACTTAATGTGTGGGCATCATCTTCTATCTCTTTGTGTCATGATGATTACAGGGGGAAACCTGTGCCTTTTGGTGTTGCATCCGTTTGGCTTGGTATTGTTTGTGTAGCCTAGTAACCTGCAGCTTGAGCAAAATCGACAGAATAAAAGATGACATTTTCCAGCATGCTTAAATGTGATATCTGTAGCAACTTCGGTATGCACTAGCCTCTTATTTTTATCTTTCTGCTTCTAATGGACTAAGAAATCCAGTGAAAATTGGATAATTAACAGGGTTTATGAGATGGCAATAGCTTGAGTGAATTAAAAAAACTACAATCATCTATGAATATCATTCAGAACTGGGTGGGTTCTCTTTCACTCTTTCCCTTTGGTTTTTCTTTATACAAGAGGACGGGAAGCATAATATCTGCCCGATATGTGGAAAACTATCTCCTTAACAGCTGAATCTGAAAAGATTCTGTATGCAATCTTGTATACAATTCCTGTGTTATGGCTAGACAGAGGGAGAGACTCAATTGAGTCTTTATTAATCTAGCCAACTCTATACAAAGTGTTATGACTGGACTATTAATTCTGAGTGGGGCCTTCTGTTTCTGCCCAGATCCTGACTTTTTTTTTCCAGGCTGGACAGTACGGCTGTATTCCAATTCTAGAAGCTGAATACAGCCCCCGCCCCCCTTTTCAATCACAATTGCTGAAAATAGATGGCATGATGTCTCATCATTTTTTGGCAGGGAACATATGAAACTGTAGTTTAAGCCCTAAAATATGTATAACTTTGTTTTTAGAAAAAATAAAAATAAAACTCAGGGTTTTCCTCCCAAAACTCAGGAAAAATGTAGAAAACCTGGTCCTGCCCTGTCCATAGATATGACAGTTTGTCACACTTGCATCATTGCGCTATCCCCCCGCCGAAAAAAGCTAAATAGGGCTTCTAACACTAATAAATTTTATGATGAAATGAAATATTAAAGGTATCTTTATTAAGTATATACCATTGCTCTTTTCATTTTTTTTATTTTGAATATAAAAAATATAAATCCACTGCATACAAATGTGCCCAGGCCTGGGGCCCTGAGTGTGTGCAGGGACCCACTTCTTGTTTGTGTTAGTGATTTGGTTGGTTGTTTCTTAGCCTATATTTTAATTTCTATAATGTTTGTTATTGTTTTTATTCTGTTTTAATTCTGTTCATGCCCAGAGCCACTCATTGAGATGGGCGGCCACATAAAATGGATAAATAAATAATTAACTAAATATAAGATAAACATAGTTTGTGATTATGAAACATAGTACATATGAAGTATGTGTAATATCTAGAAGCATACCAGGTTTGCTGCAGATTGGATGAAATCTGACTAAAATATCACAATTTAGAAATGATGCCTCCTGGAACTGGGACAGAAATTCTGGTTGGCAACCCAAGGGGAAGAGGAATGTTTACTTATAGTTTGAGCTTGTTAAATATTTAACGTTGTTTTCAGCTAGATGCCATTGTAAAAATCAAGTGGTGGTGTTATTTATTTGGCAACCACCGGTGTACTACCCATGTAATTTTGCAATACCTGAGAAGGACTTCTGATTCTACATAGTTAAGACAGGACTTTGATGCTCCAATTCAAGCCTTGCAAGAGGAAAATAGGTGTTCTGCAAGCTGCATTAACTGCATCACTTTCTGTGTCTTATAACCAAATCACCACTTGGAGTGCTCTCTGGAGGCTACCCTAGCAGATGCCATCCCTGTTACCTTCTTCCAAGAGGGGAATAAAATGGAGGTGCCTACACTATTCCCTCTCCCACACATACAGCACCCAACTCACACTTATCTTCCCCAGTACTTCCTAACTATTGTCGGCAATGCCTGTCCTCTCTACCTGCTTCAGATCCAGAATGAACACCCTCTCTGTACCTGTCAGCTGCTCTTTTAGAAGCCAGCTTTTCCCTGGTCTTGTATGGTAGCTAGAGAGGCTTGGGAAAATATGCACTTGAGCTAAGATGGCAACAGTAGGGTGCAGCCATTTATTTGTTAGATTGATCTCCTGCCTCAGTCCACATGGACTCTACAAATTGGCACTGTGTTGCAGCCTTCGTAACTCCTCATTAACTCAAATACATATTTTCCTAAGCCTGTGTGGCCCCCATGCAAGCCCGGGAAAAGGCATGGCCTCTTTAAGGAGATGCCACGAAGTACAAAGAGGGTGTCCATAATAGATCTGAAGCACCCTTGGCCACTTTGGACCTGAATAATGCCTGCCTTTAGCTCAAACCCTCAGAAGCAGTTTGAAGGGATTTCTACTGATTGAAATCCTTTTTTTTATAATAACTTTATTATTTTTTTTAAAAAGGAACAATAAAAATTAACAAAAACTAATATTGAGAGAAAGAGGAAGAGGAAGGAAGAGAAAATTGAAAAAGGAGAAAAAACTAAAGATCCCAAGTGCAGAAAAGAAAAGAAAAAGAGAAACAACAAAAGGGAGAAAAAAAAAGAATTGACTTCCAACCCACCTTGCAACAGTTAGAAGTAACAATATACATCAAACTCTTACTCTAAATTGAAAACATAACTTCCATTCTTTCTATTAACCCATTTAATTTCTAATCATCGAATCCATATAATTTCATTTTTTTTCTGTTTCTTGCAAAACATCCAGAAAAGGTTTCTAGTTAGCATTAAAATTACACAATGCCTTATCTCGAATCAAAACCATCAATTTCGCCATCTCAGCCAACTCCATACCATTGTAGGTAATGTCATATTTTTCCACTTCTGTGCATATAAAAGCCTTGCTGCTGTTACCATATATAAAAACAAAGTTCCATGAGTTTTTTCCAACTGTTTATCCATCAAACCCAAAAGGAAAGTCTCTGGTCTTGATTTAATATTAATCTTTAAAATCTTCTGTATACAGATATTATCTCATTCCAGAATTTTTTGGCTTTTGTACAAGTCCTGTACCAGAGATGATAAAATGTCCCTTCTTGTTCACATTACCAGCACACATTCAAAGTACTTTTATACATTTTAGATACATACCAACAATACATCATTTTATAAAAATTCTCTTTAAGGTTATAACACAATGTAAATTTCAATCCTTTCTGCCACCTATTTTCCCATTGTTCCATCTGTACGTTGTAGCCAAAATTTTTAGCCCATTTTATCATACAGTCCTTAACTTGTTCATCTTCTGTCTCTAGTATCAATAAAAGTTTATACAACTTTGCAATAACATGTTCATCATTAGTACATAATTCTGCTTCAAATTCAGTATTACCATATTCAGAACTTTAAGTCCTTTTCACATCCAGTTTGTCTATATTATCCATTTATATGTGCAAAACAATACAGATCTGTATTTATTTAAATGGCTCTTGAAATTGCCTAGTGACTAAGGAGAATGATGCCTTTTTAATAAAATGCAATACAGGTAGTCCTTGTTTAGCAATCACAGTTGGGACCAGCAACTTGGTCATTAAGTGAAGCAGTCACTAAGTGAAACCACAACTGTACTTATGATCTTACTTTAGCTTTCCTTTGTTTTACAGACCTGTGAAGGTCATAAATGCAAGGATTGGTTGTAAAGGGATATGTTGTATGGTAAAAACTTGGTAGAGAGCCAAATGAGATCCTCCTGGGAATGGGGTTGCCTTCCTGGTGATGACAGTTAGCAGAATGTTTATAGGAAGCCTTCACAAGAGCCACCTATTCATTGAGGAACTGGTGTACTCTCTGAAGTTCCTGAGGAAATTAGAAGCCTCAGGGATAGACGGGTATGATGCAGAGTCAGGCAGTAGGTGAGGATGAGAGTTATTAAGTGAAAAGGTGATATGCAAACAGAAGAATAAACAGGTTTATTATATGCAAACTCAGATTTTGGTAATAGTTCAGGCCAGTTCTCTTGCTGGTAATTTACATAACAGAAGTATTGATCCAGGGTAGCACTGGTCTTCTCTGTCTCATCATCAGATTGCAGGCAATGGGCCAAGCACAGGTGGAGTATAAATCTAAAACTTGAGAATGAGCCCTCCCAAAACCAGCTGTGAATTGATTGCTTCTATCTGAGATAAGATGAGTGGGCATACCTTAGTTCCATTTGGTGCATCTTATTAATTATGGCAGCTTTCTGAGTCTGATGCTCATCCACTTAGTCTTTTATTGGATCAGCATTGGTGCCCTAGTTAGTGGTCAACAGAACAATAAGAAGTTGCCATGGTCTGGATCTGGAAATTCTTAAGAAATTTTGCCTCCAATTTGGTCTAGTTGTGGATTTGTGCTAGTTCCACATACTCCAAAAAATGCTTGGGCCTGGTAATCCTGTTTAAAAGGGAAAGTTAAAATATATATATATTTTTTAAAGTTTTACTCTGGAGAAAGGAGATATCCTCTTCTACCTCATCCAGATTCCACATCCCCATACAAGAACATGTGATTTTAGGGCAATTACCATCCCATATAATTCACTTAGTTGCACCAAGACTTCCTAGAATTCAGAAAGAGGGGATGGGTTGGTGGAAATCCTACATAAGATCCAGCAGGCTTTTATTATTATTGGTGACAGACACCTCCTCCATGCTACACTGGGATAATCAAATGTGTGTTTTAAAATATGCTTACTTTTGTATATTTGAAATTGTTGTCTTTGACTGACCAATAAAATCTACTTATACCTAATTTTAAACAGCTATAAAACAACAAATCAACACTGGACAACAATAAATGTCTACAGATTTTCTGCTTCTCTGAAAAAAGTAAGCAAAATTGAATGTCCAGACCTCAGAACTTAGACCAATTGGCTTTTAAGGTACTGCAAATTTTTTTAAAAAATCATCTAAATTTATTTCCTTATATGATATTGCAATATATATAATCAAAGAGCATGCATCTTTCTAGCAGCATTTGTTTTCATTCAGAACCATAAACAATCACCTTCAGTATTTTTAAGTGGTCTGTGTAGCAAAACCCACAGAATATAAATCCCAAAGGTTTACATATGTCTATTTGAAAGGAAAAGCACAATTCTGTCCATATGTGAAAGCACATGTATATGCAGTGTACAATTTTTCCTCAGATGCTGGGAAAAAGATTTTTATGTGGAATATAGAACTGTTCCCAAGGGACATTGAGAAGATAATAAGGATCTACTGATATATCCCAGGGTACTTTGGAATTGACCAACAATCTCCTGACTGTTCAAAAATAGTAGCAAAAAAATCCTACCTTGTCATTTCCCCTAAATTAGGCTTCCAAAATGTAAAAACATTGAGAATGAAACCCAGACTATTTTTGAGAGTAGTTCTACGCTCAGCAGAAAGTGCACGCAGGCATTGTTCTTGGTGACTGCCTCCTGCTGGATCAACCACTACTTGTAACTGGTTCTGGTTAGCGGACTTCAGTAAAATAAACTTTGCTTAGTCTGTTAGAAAACTGGCTGGATCTATTGTTAGGATCCCAAGGGCTGGACATAAACAAAAAATCCAAGAAGCTTTCTTTATTTCTCCTCTTTGTCCTTCTGGCAAGGCATCATAGGCAAGGGGAAATATGACTTTAGAAAGGAGTACTATAGATCAGAGGAAGAGACGATCGTGTGGATGGTTGCAGAGCATCCCCCTCTCAAACTCTTTTTAACATTCAGAAACTAGTTGCCTAACCATTGTATCCTCTGACCCAGTGGCAGAGTTATTTATTGCCCTCTTATTCCATGATAATATTGATATTACTCATAATCCATTATTTGCAGGCAAAAGCAAAACATGGGGTGTGGGCCAGGAGCAGGCCTTTTCAGTAGTGGCCCCCATACCTTGGAGCATACATCCTCCAGAGGCATGCAACCTTCTTTGCATTTCTGACACAGGAAAGACCAATCCCGTTCAACTGTCCCTTTGATCTGAAATTGCTATGGGCAACCATTATTAACTGAATGCATAATGATATGGAAATTGTGTTGTTTATATTTGGCTCATTTTACATTGTATACCACACAGAGTCTATATGATGGGGCAGGTTACAAATAAATAAATAATACTGCTTCCCTTAAAATATCTTGAAGCAAAGTATAGTTAATTAAAGACAACTGTGTTTTTTATGTTAAAACCGTTAATATAAATCATATCCATTAAAAGGAGAGGGGAGAGAAAGAAAAATAAGAATAAAAAACAAAACAAAAAATAAAGTCTGTATTATTCACAAAGAGAAGGCGTGGTTAAAAGATGGGTCTTGAGTGGGTACCTAATCAATGTAATAGTAGGTATCCCTTGACTGCTGGTGTCTGCAGCAAACAGCAATGACTCCCAAATGGTGACATGCATACATTGGGTTATCACGTAAATGTGATATATATACTTATATATACATGTGTTATATATACTTGTGTCCTGACCTCTGATGCAAATATGCAAGTTGTGGCATTTGTGTGGTGATGTTTCCATGCATATTTCATCACTTACCCCGCCTTGCCCCCACCTGTGCAGATGTTCATGCCCTTCACTATCATGGAGGGAGAACATTCTGAAGACCAAGCACGCTATCTGTAAGTGACTGAAATACAACATCATCTTTCTGCAACTTTCTCTACAAATAGGAATGGAACTATCATAGAACAGTGTGTGCAATCCCCTGTTTATGGGAAGATTTAGGAGGATGCCATGGCCAACAATATCAGGGGCTACAAGGAACCCAGAAGAAACAATTGAATCACATCTTTGCTATCTTTTTTTTCACTGGTCATCGAAAAGAATAACCCAACCTGATTTAGCCCAGTCTGAAACTAGATTGAAATGGGTAAAGAAAATATCTTTTTTTCCAAGAATGTCTGCACTTGCATGGACATTGTATCCATCAATACCTTTCTCAAGAAAGAGTATTTGTGACCAAGCAGAAGCTTTTATAAACCACTGGATCAGAATTCTTTTCAGCAGTGGGTATATCACTACCTCTTTTAAAGCCAGGAGGCTTAAGCAGATTTGTATTCACCATTCCCTGGATCCACCCAGTTATCTCTCCTCAGCTACCTCAAATATGCCCAGATGGGCAAAGCTCAAGAGAGCATGTTATATGCATCTTGTCTTAGTTCTTAGGCTTCAAAAAGCTGTACAGGTAGTACTTGTTTACCAATGATGATTGGGACCAGGAACTCCATGGCTAAGTGATGTGGTTGTAAGGCACTATGTTACTTGATCAGACCAACTTACTGTGATAGACCAAAATTAAATCTGATAGGAGAAAAAAATCTTCACAGAATTTAAATTTCTCCTCAGATCTGCCAGTGGAGACTGGCATGGCTTCAAGATTTGAAGAAATTCCTGAGTAGCAGTATTTGATAAAATAATTTAAGATATTACAATTAAATTGCCCAGACTAGGAAAAAAAATGCCACTCCCTAGGAATTCTGCTAAAAATACCTTCTGTCAGGACACCGGTGCTCTACTTCAGATCATTCATTCTCTTAAAAGCATATTTCCATTTTCATATGAGTTTGCTATAGTAACAACATGTGGGTAGGTTTCTGCTTTAATTAGACATGCACACATATATTTCCACATGCACATTTTATATGGGATATTTTTCCTTTTAAGTACAGATATTTTCTCAAGAAATAATGTAATACTGCGACATCAGAGAAAAGCATATGCTGATTATCTTGAAATGTCGGCTGCCATATCATTTGTGAAGTAGGACTGAGTTCATGTGTGCATAACGCATAGAGAAGGAGCAGAAGCCTGTGATTTGGAGTCCAGATAAGGAGAGGAAAAAAGTCCTTGGATGTGAAGCTGATATGCTTTGATTGATTTCCTAGCCCCAACCCAGAATAAGAGATGATCCCAGATAAGAGAGTAGAGCAATGCCAATTTTTTAAAAAAGCACAATTCTCAGCTGCTATTATTACAGAATTGGTTGAGTAATCTTCATTGGGTGACTTGCAAAAAATTCTGGATTAGAATACTACTACACTTTTGAAAATATTTGCATGTCACATTGTACTATCTTTCCATGACCCTTTCCCAAGTCTTCCAATCCTTTTTGATTTGATTATCACTTTTTATACCTTTTAGATATTTCAAATAATTGTTATTACATTCATATTTGATACTTTAATTCTACTGAAGTGTTCAAAAGTGCTCATTGTAGAAAAGAGATAGCTTTACCTCCCTGTTTTGATATGAAACATTTGAAGAGAAACTATAATTGCATTCAGCTGAATGTGAATACTGTTACCTGTGAACGTGGGAAACTTGCAAGGGTTCCTGATTCAGAGAATATTTGAAGAGGGCTTAGCACTTTTTAACTGAGCAAGACTGCTTTCAGGGTTGTCATTATATGTCTGGCAAAATTATTTCCATAGTAAGACCAAGGTTTGCCTCTTGTCTTGGAGGTTTGATATGTTTGCATGTGTGTAATAAAAGTCATGCAAGTGGGGAGGGAAGTATG
Source organism: Liasis olivaceus (assembly GCA_030867105.1). NCBI lineage: Eukaryota > Metazoa > Chordata > Lepidosauria > Squamata > Pythonidae > Liasis > Liasis olivaceus. The sequence goes on from CM061349.1 coordinate 79,306,252, forward strand.
GGGGAATCCAGAGAAAGGGTCAAATTATTTATGATTATGTTTGCTTTTGGGGGGGGGGGTTCTGGCATTTGGGGGCTTGCTATTAAATTATTTAGTAGCTAAGAATAATATTTTCTTTTTCCTAAGTAAGGCCAGCATTGGCTTTTAGTTAAATGTTTTTTCTGGTGAATGGACAGTTCTTTAAAAAGTACAAAAAAAAAATCATTAAAAAAACAGATGGTCACAGTGATGTTACATCAAGATCTTTTGGTTAGTATGTTTTATATTTTCATATAGTTTGCTTCCTGACTCTAATCTGTGATAGTTTGTGTTCCATAGACAGTCCTATTTTAACTCATGGCAAGAGTCTCTGGGATCACAAAGTAGACAAACAAAACTCAAACAAAGATTACTGCTGCAGCCATAGGAATATGGAGCAGTGAAGCTTATTTGAGGAGACAGACTGAACTTTTCAAGTGATCAAGTGGGATCTTGCATCATCTATTGGAATGCATAAAAGTGAGATATGGAAATTGGTCCATAGCTCTATTCTTTTTCTCTGTACCTGAAGTTGTTTAAATATTTTGCTATATGACAACAAAGTCATAAAATATGGAAAAACAGAAATCTATCATTAAAAAAAAAGTTTTACATTTCTTTCCCCTAGAACAATTTAGGTACGATACTTTTGGGAGGGGGGGGGGAAGGGTTATGGTTCCTGGTTTTGCTGGAATGATATGCAGCACATCTGTATTCATAATTAATCTTTTTCTGTCCAGTGCGTTATTCAGTTCACATTGGGTAGGATCCATAATATCATACAACTTGGATTTGTATGTTTGAACAGCATTCTTTTTTGCCAAGTACCAGTCTACTTTTGAAACTGGGTGGATAGTTAAAAATCATTTATGGCAGGAGTGCTCAAAGTCAGGAACAGGACTACCTCGCAGGTCATGAGCAACTGGGGGTTGGGTGGGATAGGGTTAAAAAACCCAGTTAGGCTTGCACAGGCAAAAGAGGAGCTCCAGCAAGACTCTGGGTTTTGTTACCCTCTTTGTCAGTGCATGCTGTTTATGTACTTACCTAGGCAAAATGGGACTGAGCACTCTTATGTTGCAAGTGGAACAACTATTAAAAGTCACCCTGAGTTTTGTTGCTCACTTTGGTGGCACATGTCCACAGCAGGTAGCTGTGGTAGCACAGAGTTTGAGAATTCCTGTGATATATAGATTAAAATTTGATTATTAACATTAAGAACCAACCCTAATTCCAAACCAATGAATTCAAGTTTATTCATTCGGGGGAAATCACACATTCATTTACCAATTTAAGGTATGATAAATGGAAGCAATCAGGAACAGGACCAAGAGGAAGAATATTTAGCCCTCTTCTCCTGTACCAAAGTTCTGCTGAAATTGTTACAGGTGCAAAACTTCAGCACACTCATTTATTAATATATACAGTGGTCTATACACTATTTCCTGTATTTCTTTGTTTTGCACACCAGATAAAGTGTTTGAATTGTCAAAGAAGTCTCTTAGTTTCAAAACCATGCTGAAACTAAATGTAGTGAACTGTCCAACATAATGGCATATTTCACTGAACGTTCCTATAGAAATATGACTGTATCCAAAAGCTTCTTTGTATCACAAGGTTTTTTTCCCCCATTTGGTAAAATGACAAATGTGCATTAATGGCAGGAGGTGGGATAGGAAGTACTTTGAATTTTGGCTAAACAGAAATATGGGAGAGAAATAGATGGCTCCATTCTTACATAATGCTTTTTTTAAAACAATAAGTTACATGCTATTTGTATGCATTTCTATTTATATGAAATAATTTATTCTTCATAAAATATTGATAAAAGTGAAATTTTTCTTTCTAGCTTCCTCTCTGTCAAGAATGCTTTGTGACTTCATTCAATAAATATTGTATAAATGAATATATTGAATGTTATGTTATGAGTATGGCAGTATGCCTAATTTCTGCAATATTGGGTTTCCATGTATTATGGTGTTGCTGGCACCCAGCTGATCCCACACAAAGAAACCTTAGCAGTTTCTCCTACACATGTTCTCTGCCACAAAGTCATTTTTATGTTGCAAACTTTTGATGGAAGAAAATCCTATTTTCAGAATTCATTTACGCAGTATAGCAGCCAAAACCAAACATTTGTCCTTTTTGTATTTCTTGTTTGAAAATTGGTTTGCTTCTAGAAGGAGAAACACTTTGAAGCTGTATATCGTTGTTCCCTTTGAGGTGCATTTTATTATATTCTGTTCTATAGAGTAGTGTGTGTTGGGATCTGTCTCATTTTTCTGTTTGTTATTGATGCTACAGTTGAATCTGTGATTTGGGTTCATGTCACTTGTTTGCGATACATTATGCTAGGCCATTTCCATACAGCTGCCAAGAAAACTGCACTGATGTTTGTATGAAGTCCTATGAAAGTGAGTTAAGCTTTTAAGCATAAGAGACTTCTATGCTTGAAGGAACAGTTATTTGTGCTCCCCTGTGCTAAACTCCTATTTAAAATGGGATAATGGTCATTCCGGACGATTTAACTTGACTGTATAGTTTAGCACTAGAGTTAATCCAAAACAGGTCAAAGGCATGAGGACAGAAATAGCAGAGCAGGTACATATTATTTAATTTTTTTAGCTCCCTTAAGGAGTAAAAACTGTAAGAAGTCAGACATTTCACAGTGATAGTGAGATGGCACCATGGAGGAAATGATGAAATGTGATCCACTTTTTCTCTCTCATAGACATTTTGAACCTCAGACTTGAAGACCAGAAAGGTGCTATGCATCAGCCAGCCAGAGTCCATCTGCTATTATTTTGGGGGTTTCTGACCAGCTGCCATACTTTCTTTTTCCTCTGAAACTCTCTTAATCTATATACAATAAAATCTCTTTGGCATTCACCCGCTATGAATCTTTTGTCTTTACAAAAGAGTGGCCTCTAGTTGAAAGACTTAAGAGGACAGTCCTATGTTTGAAGACACCCTCTTGTTGAATAATTATCAAATCAAAATCTGACTGAAAAATTGAAGAAAGAGAGGGAGGAGACAAGCAGGAGCTTAGAAGTTGCCTATCATCACTTAACATCTTGATACACAAGACCAGAAGTATAGTACACAAGACCAGAAGCTCAGAAGAGGACAGTCATTAAAATTTTGAAAGCGTGCAGTTGGCAGTCACATATCAGAGAGTGGATTTTTCCCACTATCCCCTTTAGCTTCCCTAGAATGCTTAGTACTGCCCTAATATACTATGTTTTTAGTTGCTTGGAGAGGTGGACTCAAAGCAGTGGATGAAACCTATCTTTTTTTTTTAAGAGAAGTTTAGAAGCATTTTCATAAGTAAATAACATGGTAGGGGCTACATTATTACATGCCAACAACCCATTAATTGATTTTTTAATTAGAAGATTAAATTAAAAAGATAAAGTCAAGGGAAATACAGGGAGTCAAACAGTTACCAGTGGCAGAGTCCTCAGACACTTTGGTGCTTTAGGTGCCAAATAATTCTTCTCATTATTTAAAGACGTTTTGTATTTCTCTTTAAATTACTGTATTTCTAAATTTACAATATATATGTTTACATTAGCACAATGCATTGTTAGGAAGATGTGGTTCCTCATATAATATGAATAAGAATACCTGTTCAAACCTTTTCAACTCAAATAGTATGATGTAAGCTAACTTTTTGATAATTGATTTAAAAATCTGTTTTTCTTGCCCAGTCATACCACTATTAAGCAAATGCCTACATCATTGCAATTAACATTTGCATCATTTTGAAGTGGTTTTTGAAATGCACATGGTCTTTCAGGAGATCCACATGAACTATTGCCATCTGTTTAAAATCCCGTCTCTCATCCTATTTCTCACTTGGAAGATTCCATATAGTAGTTCATAAAGTTCAGTTGTTCAAGAAATGTGTACCCCTTCCCCAGGAAATAATGCTGGACTTAAAGAAATATACTGATGATCAAAACATCAAAGTTAAATCCAGTATTTCTGGCATAACCAGAATGGCGTACCAGCATAACCACAAAACCAACTGGAAAGTTAAAGCTGCTCAGTTTTTCACTGTCAAACATCATAATGTTATCACATTCTATTTGCGATAAATTTAAGATAAATTGCTCAAACAAAAATGTGAGAAACTGTCATTTCAGCAGTATATCCAGACTTTAAAAATTCAATGAAATATATAAGTTACACTATAGGAATATGATGTTTAATATTGCCATGCAAGCTTCTACTTTTTTTGAAGGGCATCTTTGTCGTGAAGGTACATAAGAGAGACTTGTTGAGGAGAGGTTTGACTACTCCCTCTTCAAAAGGATAACATTCATTACCTATTTAGTAGCCCTTCTCTTCCATTACAACCACAGAACTTTGACTCATCCACTGAATCAGATGAAGACCTGAAAGTACCTCTATCTTCCTAGCTTCAGAATAGCAAAATCAGATGAAAATCCTTAAGCAGGGCAGCCAGGTAGAAGTGATCATGCTGTAGATCCTCACTGCCTATATAGAGCTTCAGGCTGGTTTTCAGTGGCTGTTGAGACAGCTTCTTCTACCTGTTCTAGCAGTAAAGCTTGCTTTGTTCCTAGTTCCTGTTACCTTTCACATAAGCAGGTGGTGAGTGCATTGGCTTGGCTAGCCTGTCAATTCTGACATACTTTCCTTGATTGAATTTTCTTTGACCAAACTTCACCAGCTAGATTCTACATTTCTTTTTTTGCTGTTTCACTTGCATCATTAATTTATAGTGTGTCAGAGCATCACTACTATTGTGCAAGTTGTGTTCTTGTTGGCTTGAGAAATAAGTCTTGTCTAGATTTTTATTGAAAAAGGCAATGGCAAACCACTTCTCTAGAGTCACTGAGGAAACTACAGGGATGTATCTGTGAAGTCTAAAGGACCTAAGCTCAACTCTGAGATGTTACCTTTTTAATACATTATTTTTATTTATTTCACACCATTTCTATGCTGCCCCAATCTGAGCAGCCCACAGCAGCCCTTCCTATTCAGTGAACTGAATAAATGATACAGTGCAAATTGTCTATAGATTCTGAGGCAACTCTTAGTGTTCAAAGAGACAGCTACTGTTGCTTTCCTTCATTTTGTAAATATTCCAGAATGCACAAATATCTCTAATTCAGAATATTCTATCTAACATCCAGTAAAGAGCTCTCATCTCAGATGAGAACATTCGGATTTTCTTTGTCTCCCATTTCAGCATTCAAGGTCATCCCTGTCTGCCATCATAAACTTTGATTTTAAGTGAAGAAGTAAAATAAGGTGCTCAGTAGGACTTAGGCAAAAGACCTACTGGAAAGTATTGAGCTGGTAAGGCTTCCCAGCCCTCCATTAAACCACCAGCCAAACTGGGAAATACAGATTTTTGTTAATACCACATAGAAGGGATGTGACTCACAAACACCTTTCCAGTTAAAATTAAAAATTCCAAAGTTAGTTTTATAATGCTACCCATGTCTTTAAAAACTATGCGATCAATAACTAAAAAGGAATCGTTTCTTTTTTATATTCTGACTCATGATTATTGTTCTCTAATCTTTTCAGAAAAATTGAAATAGTATATATCCTCAGTAATACTTCTGGAATGACAGTTTAACTACAAGTAATACTTGTGACCTTAAAAATTAAGGTAACTTGTTTTTAAGAATGGGAACTTGTAACATTTTTTGTACATTATTTGGAATGCACAGGTACAGGATTGCTGCACGTCTGGCATGTCCTATGGGAAAATGAACATATTAGTGAACATACATACTCATTGTATATGAATAAGCTGTTGTGTAGGTAGGAAAGCTAAATATTGTCCAATAACAAAGCTACAAATGTGATTTCTTGGGAAAAGAGTTAGTGGTGTGTCAGTGGACATTTGCCAGTTTATGAGATGCAAATAATAAAGACATCAATCAAGGAATGTTGTGATATCCAGATTATCAGTAATTCTGTTCATGTTAAGTGTAAGGGGACAGATTTTGAATATACGCATATTGTGATTTCTACCATCAGTATTTCAGTTTTAGAAACCAGTTTTTATTGCAATTCATTAAAATATTGCTAACTTCTATGCGCAGTAACACATGTTCATTTGGGGGCAATAGTAGAAAGACTGAAATGCTGGCTGATTAGAGAGACAATAATGGATAGATCTATATGAACAAAGCATGAAAGGAACCTTCTGAATATTGATGTATATTAATGATGATAGCTCTAGCCATCTGTGCTGAATAAATACTGATTTTACCAAGCATGTTTGTCTCTTCCATTTAATTGGAACTAATATAATTAATTGATATTCTGATCAACTGATATTCTAATTGGCATGATTTATTTTTACATAATTTTAATATTTTTAAAATCTTGAATTAAACAATTCTGTTAATATTTCTTTGTAGGGTAGCTTCACAGGTGCTTATTTATAATTGCTTATCAATCTGTAAACAAAACTGAAAGTTTTTTATAACATTTGAGCCACAGTAAAGCTATTTGCATCTTGTGCTTTTTCTTTCTTTTTTTTTGCCAAGTGTTTTTAATTACTTCATTTAAATATTAATTCCAGCTGGCTTAATGTTACATCAGCATACCTATAGAGCTGTCTTATGCTGAGCAGCAGCATAGAGGGACAGAAAGAATTAGGATAATTGCTTCTCCACGAAATACACATTTAATGCACAGCTGCACAAAAGAGATGAAAGAACACTGCAGTGCCTACTTCAGAAGCTTATTCAGCTGGACTCTTCTCCCTTCATCCTCCCAAAAGGGCCTTAACACCAGTTGACTTACAGGAAGCATACCAGAAATTGTTATCTTGGTTTATTAAAATATTTTTAATCAAGGTTTTATGATTGTTGATGATACTAGCAAGCTGCCTTGGATTTGAATCCTGAGGTGGTAGGAAGAGAAGGGAGAATTGGTAAGATTCTTGGACAGCTGCTGCGGGTTTTGGAAGAAGAAAGTCAGTACAGGTAGTCCCCAGTTTAAGAACAATTTCCATTCTCAAGATTTGTCATTATATTTGTACGTAAGCCAGAACAGTATTATTGTATAATACTGTATAAGTAGTATTGTGTAATGAACTTGGAACCATTGTGTATTTAACTTGAATTTTGCTACAGTAGGCTCCGTTCTTAACTATGGGTTGTCTGTAAACCAGGCGTTCTTAACCCAGGGACTACCTGTAGATGATGATGATTGGGGCTGTTGCAACACATATGTTGTAGTGAGTGTTATTACTAGTACAGACTGTCTTCATGCACATATAAGCATACATACATGCTTACCAAGTAACACAACAGAGAAGATCACCAATAAATTTGAGAAAATGCAAATGTTTAGACTGATTAATGCATTATTCAACATTCATGGTTGGGTTCAGAAAAATATAAATGTATTTGTACCTTTGAGGTTTGCCCTTGCCTTCTTCCTAGGGTGTGAAAGAATGACTGGCCCAAAGTCATCCAGCTGTCTTTGTGCCTAGGACAGGACTAGAATTCACGGTCTCCTGGTTTCTAGCCTGATGTTTTAACCGCTACACCAAACTGGCTGTTGAATATACATATAATGAAAGGATAGACTAGTACAGGCAAATGGAAAATGTAGAGAAAGTTAACAGTCTTCTTTAGGAAAAAAATGTTCACTGTAAAACACACATTTTAAAATGATAAATGTTTTAGAAAAATAAACAGAAAAGAATCATTGCCTTTAGTAACTGACAGCATTAATAGAGAGAGGAAACCTGTCAAAGCAGAATAGCCTGTGACACTGATCATATTCTGGAATTGCAAATGAAAAGTTTATTTTTTATGGAAATATTTCTTCTTAGTATATATAGATCCTTACTACATTTTGTAAGGAATCCTTTTTTTGCCAAATTGGTAGTACATCCCTGCCAACACTGGACAGTTATGCTTAATGTGAATGGTCAGACTGGAATACCTGAAGCAGGCAGCAAATTCATTAGGAACGGCAATATGGCAAAGAATAGAGTTATGGAAATTGTATGGAGTTGAGGTCCATGGAGAAGTGAAAATACTTCAGCTGTATTCTTGTTCTAAATTTTCATACTAAAATGCAGGGCTTCTGTACTGGATATGAAAAAGTTTGCTTCATTTCTAGATGTTATACCTTGCCTCTCATGCAAATATATTTTAAAATAATAGGAATACTGTTATAATTGCTTGGGGGGTTAAGCCACTGTGTCTATTTATTATTTATGAAAAATAAGTTATTGTATATATATACTGTATATATATACACTGTGTGTGTATGTATGTATATATATGTATGTGTGTGTATGTGTGTATATATATGTATGTGTGTGTATGTGTGTATATATATAAAATATAAATAAATAAAATTGAATTATGAAGGTAGGAATAATAACTAGAAGGACTTTAATACAATAAATGGTGTACACAAAGAAAAGTAACTTTTAAAATTGTTGTGACACAACATTCAATTCTAGCAACAGGCCTTTACATTTCCTCTCTAGATAGTTTTACACTATGCCAAATAAAATTCAACTTATATGGCTAATTAAATTTAATGCTAAATTAGGAGAGATAGGAGAATAATAATTACTTCTAGGTTCTAGAGGGTAAACCTGAGATAATATAACCACTTTATTCATAGAAAGGGTCAGTCATATGATGTTTAGAATTTCTTAATCTTGAAAACATGTTGGCGTCGGACATGAAAATAACACAAGCAAATAAAAAATCCAGTTACAAAAAAAAATAAATTACTAACGATGCATTTAAAAACATGCACATGCACGCACAAATAATCTTTAAAACAGACTTCCGGGTGAGGAATAGCGAGCTAGCGAGCCTCCAAATGAACAGAGATGATGTTGCAGCCATGACCGAAGGTAGTAACCTCTCCAGATAAGGAGAGGATGGGAGATTGCCCACTTGTGCTCCGGACAGCTGGTCCTTGCAAGGGGACTGCAGGATAACAGTTTCCCATGGGTTTGAGCACCAGGAGATGAAGGGAAGCCATCGCAGAGCCTTTTAAAAGACACTGGGTTAGCTAGCTTCACCTTTTAATCACTTTTGGAAATTACCTATTTAACTATCTTAAGACTAATAGAGATCTTCAAAACGACAGGTTTACAAAGCCACCTGGTGAGCTTGCCTTCATTCCAGAATAAAAGAAAAATTAATTATAAGCTTAAGAATTTAAAGAATTTGAAGTAAACGGCAAAAAGTTAAATAAAACTTAATTCAAGAAAGCTATAAACAAATTAAGGGACCAGACAGATTTGGAATCTTAGGACTTTTGTTATAAGGTTTTGGAAATAATTATATAAATAAACAGTGCCTTCGTGGGGACTAAATTGTTTAGTCTACTTTAAGTCATAACAGAAATTCAAGACTGATTTCAGAAATTGGACACTAGAGGGAACGAAAGATTCCAGGCAGAAAAGAAGATGGGGAGGGGGGGCTTGCCTTTTGTTTTTGGTGAACATTAGAGACAAAATGACAGAAAATGGTATCATATTTGAAATACTCCAGGAGATATTTGAAGAATAGGGACAAAAACTAGCAGCTACAATGTCAGCAATGATGTCTGCTTCTATGACTAGATAATGTCCAAAAGATGTTAAAGAAGAAATGACAGATGTGAAACAGCATACCTTGGAAGAACTAAAGGATAAAGAACTGAAACAAATCTCATCTGATATAGAAATATTAGAATATAAAAAATTGTTGAAATACTGGGAAATAAAATTGTGGAATATAAGACAGAGATGACAGTTAAAGTGGAAATACAAATGATAAACAGAGAATGACCTGGATAATGACTCTTTATCACTTTCTATTCTGTCTTTCTTTATTTTTCTGAGTTTAGTTTGTATTGTCTTCTATTCTTGTTTTTTTTTAAATTCAATAAAAAGTATTTTAAAAATCTAATCATTTTAATACATTGTATATATTTTTAACCCGTGATAATAAATAATTCTATGTAGTTATTTAGCTCCTCAGATTTTTCCCTTGTGGTTCTGTTGCCTGGATTTTGGTGAAATGGGTTTTAAAAAGCTATCTACAAATAATTTGACCACTGATTAGCACACAAGCAAAAGAAGATAGCACCCCCCTAAGATCTGTTTTGTCATCAAGTTGTGGAAAGGATAAAGAGTTATTGGAGCAGTACCAACTACAAGACAAACTAAGATCAAACCAATAGGAAGAAAGTTTTCAGGCAGGCAAAAAAAAAAAAAAAAAAGATTTTGACGTAGGGAGCTTTGATAAGGCTGGAAGCAAAAGAAGTTGTTTCTGTGCTGCTGGGGGTTTTTCTTTTTGTTGTGTGTGTGTGTGTGTTTTAATTATTGGGCTCTCTGAATGAGTGAGTAGGCTGTTAATTTCCCTGATAACCACGGCATGTGAAGATATCCAGAATGTGAATTTCTGTCAGGTTCTGAACATAGCTTTATAGTAAGATGTTGCATACTGAGGAGGAAAGGTAGGGGGTTTTGAAGGATGTTTGAAAAATACTTCTGAAGTAGATTTTTATGTTGGAAGCCTCCTTTTCTGTAGAAAAGGCTTCAGGCTTTTGGATTTATGATGGAACCCCAGCAAACATGATGATCCCAATAAGGAAATAAGTCATGCAAATTTTGTTGGAAAGAGAAACAATTTATAGAGAGAATTATGAATTATGGTCAGTACTGGAACATGAAAAGCAGCTTCCAACAGAATTCTTCCTTACATCTTTTGCCCTCCAAATTCCTTGGGTAATGTATCTATAGCAGGACTGAGTGAGGTTACTCAGATATATAAAAGATAGACTTGGAAAAGTCATCCACAGCATCATTATTTTGTCAGTTACAGTGATCACTACCTTTACACAGCATAAGAATAATATCATCTATTTATGACCCAAGACTAACTAAATATTTTTCCCCATGGCAGCTCTGCTGGCTGAGTCTTAGACTGATACAGAAATATAGGTCAGCTGGAATAGCATGTTGTAACATCAACATGTTTTTAAGAATGAATTTTCATTTGAGAATTCAGACATGGGATGCTTAGTGCAGTTGATGGTTACTAAATGCATGATGAAATATTTTTGACATCTTTTAAACTGCAATCTTTGAAAAGAAATACAGATTGAACATCTGCATTGAAATCTGAGGAAACATCCCTTCAGTAGCTTTTGGCTATATATTTTTGCTGGCTGAGACTTGAACAGCAGGAAAAACCATGATGGAAGTGTGGCCAAGCCCATAATACAAAAGTGTATAGAAGAATGATGAAATAGGACTGGAAATATTAGGGCAGAAAATATTAAGTAAATTAAAAACTTATAAATTAAAAAAAAAAATCCCCCCAAATTCCCCCTTTATTGAAATATAGGTTATTTTCTGAGAAAAATTATTACCTCAGTCTTTTGAGAAAGTTGTCTCTGGAAGCAAGTAGTGATCCAATACCATATAAGGATGTACCTTAATAAAGCCAGGTGTATTCCACTGATTTGGTCTTTGTGCAGAAAGTTCTAGGCAATGCTTCTTTACCCTTGAAGATATTATGGCTCATATAATTAAACATTAAAAACTCTCACCTGAGCACTAATTATCTTTCAATTATTTTTTTGTGAATGGTCATATCTCCTAAGCATCCATCCCTGTGGACACTCCCGTCCTGTCTATTGAATAATTAGAGTTTTTTATGTTTTAGGGAACTAAGAATACAGCAAATCACTTCCGTTTCTGATAGAGTGTATAAGTCTGAACACATGAGAATTTGAAAACCAGCACCTAATGTGTTAGGGGCAGAGTGTCTGAAGGAAGCTGTGTTACTATTGTTTATTAAATTAGTATGTTGCCAAATATTTGCTGGCTCATGATGACTTACCATTACATAACAAAATACAGTAAAATATCCACACTAAAGGGAAAACACAGGATAGGTCTAAATAACAAAATCAGCAGTTAATATGTGATAAGTAAGTAAACATCCGAATGCTAGAATTTCCTAAAGGCCTTCTGGAAAAGTTTGGCCTTCAGGAACTTCTAGTGAGGCATCGTATCCTGACTTCTAGAAGGAGGCTATTCCAGAGCATTGGTGCTATGATGGAAAAAACAATGCTTTCTGGTCCATATCCCTCACCTCACAAAATTGAGATACTACAAGCAGCTTCTCTTGGGACAGCCTCCCTGGATGGGTTGGATCTGGTTGGAGTATGCAGTCCTTAACATGCCTTGGTTGCCAAGCTATGTAGGGCTATAGAAGTCAAAAGTAGTACTTTGAATTGCACCCAGAACCTGATCGGTAACCAATGCAGGACCCCCAAGATAGATGTAAAATGATGTTAGTGACTAGGACCAGTAAATAGGGCTGCTGCATTTTGGAGCAACTGCAGTTTCCAAATGGCCTCCAAAGGCAGCAACATGGAGACTGCATTGCAGAAGTCACCATTTGGTGATAGGGCTGAGAGTCACTGTAGCCAGATACAGTCATATTGACATGAACCTGAGTAATAAGAGGATCCTGGAGATATAACAAGTATATTAACAAGTTTATACAGAACTTGGGTATATTTGGAACTAGTGTTGGGCTGACTTCTGGTGAGCACCATGGTGAGCTAGATGTCCCTGCCAAAGCAGGATGGCATTTATGGTGGAGATTGGCAGATGAATGCTGGATTGTGGCTGGTGAAATCTCTCCAGAAAAAGGAGAGATTGTGAGATGGCTCACACACACTCCAGACAGCCACTCCTTGTGAGTAGACCATAGGAACTGAAGTTTTGCGGTCAGCTTATGAGTTGAGCTGCTGGGAGTCGAGGGATACCATCTAAACTCACAGTCCTAATGGAGCCTTTCATGGACAAAAAGCTCAACTAAGCCTCATTTCTTAATCATCTTTGGAATTATTTTTTACTGCTTTGGAAATATTAAGACCCTTCAGAACAGCAAATTTTTATTGTATTCACTGGGTGAATATGATTTTAAGGACGTGGGGATTTAAAAAAAAAACTAAATAGCAAAAGGGGGTTTAGAGTGTTGATTTGAGAAAGTTAAAAATGGACTAAGGGTCCAGATGGATTTGCAATAAAAATTTAACATTAATTATAAAAATCCTTCCTGTGGGAAATTGTGGTTGTTTGGGTTTTTTTGGGGAAAAAAAATGATAGGATGGGACTTTGAAGGTTGGACACAAAAGAAAATTAGAAGAAACTAAAGATTACAATTAAAGGAGAAGAATAATTAAAGTTTACTTATTAACAAAGAATGGAGTGAACTACTTTAACAGCGGATATTTTGAAATATATTTTTGAACAATGGACTCAGAAATTAATTTTAAAAATGTCTGATACTATAGATAGTTGGTGTGTAAATGATGTCACAGAAGAACAAGCTATACCAGATAAGACTGAAATTGATTTGAATGTGGATTTAAATATGACAAGTTACAAGAACAATATGAAATAAGAAGATATGCTGGACATACAAATGAAACCAGTTGATGCCTTAATATTTAAAGGGGACATACAGGTATTAAACCTGAAGAGTGATTTGGATAATATTTTCTTTCTGTATGTACAAAACAGATCTGTTAAAGTCTTGAAGGATTTTCTGAGATGTGACCAAAAAAATAATGAAAAGAAATCAAGTTCTAGGGTATTATTTGAAGGGATTAAAAACCAAGATTATTAAAAGTATAGGGAAGAAATGTAGAATTGGTTTATTTGATCAAGGTTAAAATAGATATGTAGTTATTTCTGATAACTCTTAATAGACTTTTTCTGATAAGGAATAAATGATGAGCTTTTGGATTTTATTTATAGTTAAGAGATGAGATATGGGATGAAGAGAGTATTTGCTGTATTTTAAGAGATGGTGATAGGTTACTAAATTGTTTATAGTGATGAGGGGGAAATTACTCTTTATATACTTTCTTCTTTTCTTTACTTTTATAATCTTTTTTCCTTTTCTTTTCCTTTTTTCTTTTTACTCGTATTTTTTGTAGTTTGTATAAGTTTTTATGTTTTCTAATTGTAATCTTTAATTAAAATTATTATTAAAAAAAGGAACTAGTGTTAGGCTGAATTTCTGAAAGTCTTAAGAAATAAGAAATTGAACAAATGACTTCTCCGCTGAAGTGCTTCATTCTGCTGGCAACAGTCATTTCTTCCCCTGCCTCTCTGAATTTGCAACAATAGCCAGTATACTGGTAGAGCTTTGAAAAGCTTTGCCCTGAACTTGCCCACCTCTCATAAATAATCAATTGTTTCCTTTTTGTAGGGATTGGAACTATGAAATGGGGAGGGGGCAGTATTTTACGCAGTCCTAAATTCATTAGAAAAATAACTATTAGTGCTTCTCTTAATAATCAGTTTTTACAAACAGTGTCATAGGTTGATTTTTGGGTAGGTGAAGGTTCCAAATAATATTTTCCCTCTATTACTCCCACTATTATGTCTGCATGTTATTAAGGATCCAACTTGCCCTCCTGACATACAAAATGTAAATTTAATTTAAGTAAATACTACTTTTCTTTGTGTTTTCAGTAAGTGTTCCTGTTCACTTGAGAAAATAGAATGAAAGACAGGGGGAAAATTAAAACTTGCTTCAGTGGCCAGCTGCTTTTAATATGAGATAGACTTGTATGAACAGAACATAAGCTGGAAAATCTATTGAACTTGTTACAGAAGAAGCATGGATAAAAATTCATATTTAAAAGCTATTGGGGTGACCTGTCAGACCAAATATTTGTTCTATCAATAATCACGAAGAAAATCATGCTGTTGTTTAACTGAGGCTAAGTACGTAATGCTGACTTAGAGTCCGGAATAATGTGACATCAAGAATTCTGGGTTGAAAACAAAAACAAATTTAGCTTCTGTTGATAACGTCCCATTAAGTTACAATTAACAAGACTAGTTAACATTTTCCCAAGAAATAAATTTAATGTAAATCTTGGATACAATTTTTTTTTAAATTTTCCCTACCTTACATGCCTTTCATAGGTTATAGTTGCTTTTCTTAAATAAAACACTGAATAACCATTATTTTTCTTTGGCACTTTATTGCAATTACATTAAATTCTCCTTTCTCCTGACTTGAATGACTAAATCTTAAATAATATTCTTATTCTTTCTGCCCAGATAAATTAGAAATAATTCTAATTAGTATGGCAGAAATGAGAAACAGATGAAAATAATTGGATCACAGCTGCCTGTCATTAGCATAAAAAATATAAAAATACTATGTTTGTCTTGAGTTGTCTTGAGTTGGATTCCTGCTTGATTAATTTAAACATTCTAAACTAACTTGACAGAAAATAAAATATTAATGGCTTGATAAAATTTGAATGAGATGTAAACCACTGTTATTGGTTACATATAAGGGAGGTTATTTTCTGTTTTTTTTTTTAAACTTGAAAGTAAGTTCCATTAATTCACTATATTTTAATATCCTAAATGTTATATAAAATATAAATGTTCTAAATGTTTTATAAAAGTATACCATAATTATTATTTTTATTTATTTATGTATTTGGTGCCTTCAAGTCAGTGTTGACTCTGGTGACTGCCTGGACTAGGCCTTGCATTTTTCTTGACTAGGTTTTACAGAAGTGGTTTGCCATTGCTTCCTTCCTAGAGGTGAGAGAGAATGACTGGCCCAAGGTCACCCAGCTGGCTTTGGGCCTAAGGCAGGACTAGAACTCAGTCTCCTGGGTTCCAGCCAGATGCCTTAACCACTACACCACACTGGCTCTCAGTAATTATTTTAGGACGGTCTAAAATATATTTTATATTAAATTTTGACTGTAACTTTAGGTTTTAAGTTTCTAAAAATAGCATCCAGAAAGGCAATGTATCTTTTTAATCTGTAAGATTAATGCATTCTCTTGCGAAAAATATTGAAAACATTTTGAGTAAGAAAGTTTTTTAAAATGAAAGTTTATTGTATACATAATATGTTGCTGGAAAAGATAAATGTAACTTGTTAGATAACTGATTCATAACAAACATATAGGAATATTTTGTTTGAGATGTGGTGTGGACATATTTCACAGAATTTACTACATAGAAATGTAATCTGGGTGGATCATATTTTTACTCTATACACATCCTGATGTTCATTTCTTTCTATCGATTATTTAATCGCTTGCAATATTTATAATAAAATGAACTGTGTATGATGGTTTTATATACAGTATCCAACTGAATGCTTTTGTTAGGAGAAAATATTTCTGCTAATGGAAACTGCTTTGGAGTACTCTTCAACCTTCCAGCAAAAACATGCTATCAAGTGCTTTTGAACTGTCCAGACTCAATTTAGAAAGCAATCAAAGGCTGATGGGAGGACAGATGAGAAGAAAATCCTATTACACTAGCAAAAGCCTGCTAATATGATGTTGGAATATGCTTTTAATTATTATATATATGTAAACAGAACAAATCCAATTGTTGATTCAGAAAGTGTGTTTATTTTTTCTTCATTTAATGTTAGTTGTATCAGATAAAGAAGCCACTGGGCTGTGATGCTGTCTGTAAGAACTTTAGCTACTCATCATGTCATTCATCCACTCTCACACTCATCTGAGGTGCCAGAGCACAACAGAGAGTTCTGTTCCTGTTCAAGCAGATCATTTGGCTTTCATGCTGGGTGAGAAAAATAAGTATTTTCTTCCTGAATAGCACAGAAATCAGGTGAGCTGCCCAAGTGGGAACAGAGTGACTCAAGTATGAAAATGAGGGAAGATCGTGGTCTGAATTGTACCCTTTTCTAACGCACTGATGAGCTGTTTTTCCCCTCCATTCCTCACTATTTAGAGTCCTGTATTTTGTTTTGTTTGATTTTATTGATCCATATAGGGATCAATAGCTTTAGAAATCAGGATGTGTACCTGATTTCTCAGTGACTTTCTAAATTCTAAGTAAGTTGACAATGCATGTTACTATTACATTGAATTGTATAAAATTCGGTTGTCTTTTGTGCAACTTGCATTCTGACTGAATATTGGCACAGAGGAATTTATTGCAGGGAGTTTTTTAGAGATACAAGAAGATTTTCTTAATGCATTAGCTTTACTGAATGCAGAATTTGAATACATTGCTATGGAGCAAACTTTTCCAAGGGCAAACGGCAATATCTTTGTGGCACTATTAAGTGAGGCAATAGATTCATACACCCAAAGAAATCAACCATAAAATGAACATTTTGTAGACTGCTTCATGTCTGATTTTTGCTTGTAACAATACAAGCAAGCTAGGCAACACTAGATGTCATCACAATTCATGTTTTATAGTTCATGACATTTCATTTAGGATAACATTTTACTTTCAAATGGTTTACAAATAAAATCTGGAGTAAGAATAGTCTTTTGCCTGTGAGTGAGCCTAGCTGTAACATGCATGAAAAGTTTAATTCAGTAAACTGCAATTCAATATAATCAGCTCAATATAATCAACTGAAATAATCTAGTGATGCACAGTATGTAAGCAGCATCCAAGTACAGTGAAACCTCAGGGTATTGAACCTTGATACAATTTGGTTTTGTTGTAATGGTAGTCTTATTTTGGTCACTGACCAGCAAAATTTATGTTCAATACTAAAATTAAAGCTATCTCATTATGCCACTAGTTTAACCTACTTGCTATGAGAATAACTAGGGGTTCTCTTCAGATTATATAAATCTTTCATATTAAAGAATAAGCAGGGTTTAAAATGCTATCACTGTATAAAATAACATATTTGTAAAAAAGTAAAATTAGCATCTGTATCAGTAGCTGTTATTAGCCATTTGTGGGTGGAGTTTACACAGAATCTAACAGAATTTTGATACTTTTGAAGAGATAGTTATCTTGATTGTCTACCAGAAGTTATCAGAATGTCCTAGAAAATTTACTGTAAATAGGAGAGAGGTAAGCAGCTGGTGCAAAGGTCCCTAAAAAAGTGATAATAAAGAAGAACATAGACCATGTTTTCTATCATATCCATGGTGCAGGGACAATACTGTGTTTCAGAGGGAATTTTCTTATATTTCCCTTCCAAAACAACTATGGGGAGGGCATTAAAAGAAGCTAATGTTGAAGCTCTCCTACATTTAGTGATTGAAATTTGGTATAAGTACAAAACTGGCTTGTGAGTTAAAATTCAATTATTTATACATTATAATGTTTCTGTGTGGCCTTCTGTGTCTAAAATCCCCTGTCTTAAGGCTAATTTAGCTTGATCTGGCCCTAATGGTAAAATAGCATCACTGGAAAAGCTGCAGTAACCCAGTTTCCTTTGGATTGCTTTTTCCCAGGAGGATTTGAAATTATCTGCCAGTATTAGGTGCACAGTCCAACAAGGGTATGGAGTAGTTTCAGCTAGTAAGTAAAAATATTTATCCAAAGACTGGATTCAGTTTTACTGATTTCTTCTTCCTGCCGAAGTATTCAGGGCACAGCAAGTGTAATGGGCTGTGAGAATAACCTTGGGAGACTGGAGGAAGAGCAGCAGTCTAGACAGTGGTCTAAGAGAAATCTGAGTCCAAAGGAGGGATGGGGACATGGAAAGCATCTCGGAAGGGACCCTCTAGTTCTCTGGAAAGTAAAGGCAAGGGAGGGGAGAAGTACTTTCAGACTTTCTGTTACTTTAACCTTACAGTAAAGGCTAGTATTAGTACTCATGGTCTTGATTTCCTGTATGGAGTACCTCAAAGGGCTGGAAGATGCTTTTAAAAATTTAGTTTGGACTCTCACCAGAGTAGCCATGTTGTTATGTGGTCCTAGTTGATCCCCATATAGCAGTTGTGCTCAGGCTTTAGCTGCAAACAACTTAATTGCAGCAGGTATAAACTGTGCTCCTCAGGTGAAATAATAAGCTTGATGGCTGAGACTAATCTCTGTGCATTTTGGGACACATAGCCTAAGTGAGCATTTCAGCTTCCAGAAGCTTGAAAAACCAACCCTAATTATTGCTGCTCAGTGGTATGTCCACCTAACTTCCTGATTCACTGTTTTGGGGGTTTGGAGAAAGTAAGGATTTTGGTTTTGGCAGAGTTTATTGTTAAGAGCTCCTCACTACAGTAACTGATGAGT
Source organism: Liasis olivaceus (assembly GCA_030867105.1). Classification (NCBI taxonomy): domain Eukaryota; kingdom Metazoa; phylum Chordata; class Lepidosauria; order Squamata; family Pythonidae; genus Liasis; species Liasis olivaceus. The sequence goes on from CM061349.1 coordinate 79,325,318, forward strand.
GATCCCAGAGCTCTTCTGAAGCAGTAGAGGTTAAGGACAAAATTACTGCATCATCAGCATACAGTCATACACTGATATGTCTAGGGGATAGTTTGGGATGATGAAAGGCAGAATAACTTAAGTAGGGCACAGTTCACTTTGTATGAAACGGATCAGATTTCTGCAGGGTTTTATGTCATTTGCATAATGACACCATTTGCATCAATTTATATAATTTGCATAATGCAGTCATCACATGAATGACATAAAACGTTGCGAATGACGTATTTTCATGATGATGCACTTTTATTTTTAATGGATAGTTGTTAATAATGAACACACCCTTCCCCCAATTAGTCTGTTAAAATGAGGTTTCACTATTCCTGTGTATAGTAATTAAGTATGTGAATGTAGGCAATTATGGAATGTGATTGTTTTAGTGTAGAGCCTGAGTAGAATTTTGGACAAGAGAAACCCAGGTTCAAGTTCTCTCTTGACCATAGAGTTTTTGCATGCATCTATTTTTTCTCTCTTTTCTCCTCTTTTTTCTTTCCTTTTCTTTCCTCTCCTTTTTTCATTCTTTTTAGATATAAAATAAATAAAGGCAGGGGTAATTTTGTGGAAACAAACCAAAACCACTTTGTATACTGCCTTGAGAATATATGTGCGATGAATGAATTTTATAATGTTGAACAATACCAGTGCAACTGAAAACATGTAATACAGTAGTGGAGTCCTTGGTGTTCTCTGAGCTTGGGTCTCTTTGTTGATTAGTTTGTTGATTATTTTATCACAAATAGGCCATTATTTGAAAAATATTATTGTGCCATTACTAGCTGTAACCAGGACTGTCACATGAAACGATATAATCCACATTTGACCAGGTAGGATTTTCTGACTTGTCATTTATACATTTATACAGGCAAAAAGGTAGATACTGGCAAAGTATCCAACTCTAGGAGTTGGAAGAGAAGGTAGAATTACTTTTCATACTGATAAAAGGCTCACAGTTATCAAACCAGTGAACAAACATAAACTGTTCATCCTTCACAAAAAAAAGCTGGTATCCTAAACCTCGAAATAGAAAGTAAGTTAACAGGAGTTTTGCCACACTAAAGCTTGAAATTTGCCATGTAGGGTTAGGAATGAAGTAGGACCTGACAATTTAGGGGCATATGAGAACAGGAACAGAACTTGACAGTGTCTGGCAGGGAGAGGTACAGCCATTGGCATTTAGGTGATGGTTACAGGAGAAGATGGATGGGAATGAGCAATTTGGTGCCAGCTCCCTCTTCTACTCTAATAGTCTTTTCCCAGGGCCATAGGCACTTCTTCACTGCATGCCTTGGCCTCAGGCTGTTGTTTCATGCAAGATCTGTTTGTAATAAGACTGCCTTGCTCCATGATTTGGTTCTGAAAGAGTAAACAGATCTCTCAGGAGAATGTGGCCTCCGTGACAGCCGTGAACTTGTGTCAATTGATATTAGGCCTATATAAGACAACACCTGCTGGTTCTGATTTTCACCTTGGAGCAACTGAAACATGATGTGAAGATGGAGGTTTTGTTTATTAGTTCTTTGTCCTGGTTTTGATCAGCCAGAGGCTAATCACAGTTAACCTTTGCAGGCATGGTAGACTGATTAAGATGGAGGTACTTGATTTCAGACAGGCATTTGGGAAGTTTCCCAGTGATACAGTGGTGAGATATTGGATATGATTGTACTTTTGCAGCTTGCCAGTAATAGCCCTTTTTGGACTGGGAGGCTCTGGAAACAGTTACCCATGCCTATTTTATCTTGAAATTGGATTACCGCAGTGCACTGTAATTGTGGCTATCCTTTAAGACAACCCAGAAACTACAATTGGTGCAGAATGTAGCAGCCTGTACACTGATATATGTAAGCCAGTTCTGCAGTATAACACCTATATTGGGGCACTGTGTTAGCTTCCAGTAGATTTCTGATTCCAGTTCAAGGTGTTTATTTTAAGCTATACAGTCCTATAGGGTGTGAGCCCAGGATTTCTGTGGGACTGTCTTCGCCTGGTCAATTCTGACTGGCCAGTTTGCTGGTCATGAGGATATGCTTTCAGTACCCTCAGTCTGAGAGGCAATAGGGGCAGGGTCCCAGAAGCAGTGCTTCTCTATTGTCATCCAGCCCTCTAGAGCAAGCTTCTCTACTCCTAAGATCTGATTGGTCCCTACTTTAGTTATCTTCTGAAAAGCTATCAAAACGTGAATGTTCTAACAAACCCTTTGAAATTAATACTTTGCCTTTCATCTGATTGCCAATGTGCTGCTTTAATTTTGTATTATTTTCCTGAGTATTATGATGTAATCTTATGGTTTTTATTGTCTTATGATTTGGATTTGTGAACCATCTACATAGGTATAATCATGGCAGTATATAAATAATAGAAAATAAATGAATAACTAAAATATAATGGAAGATGCAATTGTTCTAAAATATAATCACTAGTTTATTAACTCAAACGTGGAGTCCTGTATCAATTTCACTGGTTCCTGGACCATTTTCAAGCTCAGTTTTATTCATTATTATTTAATTTATAGGCTGCCTGACTCCTAAATGACTCTTGGCAGCTTACAATTGAAAGCCAACGTATTAAAAGAAATAAAGCCAACCAGAAGAGCAAAATACAAAGAAAACAAGAACAAAACAAATTAGATCAAAATAAAACAAAACAAAAGAAGGAGGCTCCACAATCAACTTGTCCCCAAGGCCTGGGAGAACAACCAGGTCTTCAGTAGTTTTCTGAATGACATAAGGGTGGGAATCACATTCCAGAGGGCAGGAATCACAACAGAATAGGTGTGCTTCTTAGGTCCCGCGAGATGACAGTCCACCCTGCTGGACTGAACCAGATAGTTAAGCCTTATGCCATGAAGAGCTTTAAAGGTGATAACCACCCCATTGAATCACACCTGGAAGCCAACTTGCAACCAGTGCAGCTCACAAAGCAACAGGGTCACACATGCATGCCTTGATGCCCCATCACTGGCCACGCTGCTGCATTCTGGACCAGCTGTAGCTTTTGGATAGTCTTCAAGGCATGTAGAATAACACATTCTGGGTCCAAATAATCTGCTTTCTCCAGAGTAATCCAATTGTGAGGTATTTAGGGCATGAGAGACTGTCTGAAGGGCCTTCTGGCCCAGGAAAGGGTGCAGTTGGCACACAAGATGCACCTGTGCAAAGTCCCTCTTGGCCATAGCTTCCACCTCCTCTTTTAGCAGGAGCTAAGAATCCAAGAGGACCACCAGATTGTGCACAAGCCTCAGATGTACAAGTGAAACACCACTGAGAGTCAACAATGGAATATCTCCAGATTTGGTGGGCCCAAATAGACAACTGGGTCTTGTTGAGCTTGAGCCTGGGTCTTTTCCTTACCATCTAAATCTGCACAGCTTCCAGGCACATGGTTAGGACTTCATCTGCATTGCTTGGTCGACCATGGTCAAGATATACAACTGGATATCATCCTCATATTGATGATACCTGACCCCAAACCAGCAGAATGGCCTCACCCAGAGGTTTCATGTAGATGATAAGTGAGGGGCCGTGGGTGTGATCTCTCCCCTCCTGTCAACACCAATTAAAACCAGCCACAGAGAAAGGAGAACCACTATAAAATGATCCAAAAGGATACTGTGGCCAAGGGTATCAAAAGACACTGAGAGATCAAGGAACACAAGAATGGATGTACCCCCCCTATCTTGGCTCTGTCACAGGTCATAAACATAACCAATGCCATCGTTGTTTAAACTCTGTCCTGAAATCCAAGTAAAAATGGGTCCAAATAATCTGCTTCCTCCAGAGTCCTCTGAACCTGAAGCCCAACCATCCTCTGCCACCTTCCCTAAAAAGGAAAGATTGGGGATTGGACAATAATTGTCCAGGACTGTTGGACTGAGTGATGTCTTCTTGAGAAGAGAGTGCATCACAGCCTCTTTCAAGGCTGAGGGGACTGCCCCCTTCCACATAGAAGCTGACACCTCCGCATGGGTTCAACCACAGGTCACTTCTCGGGCAGTGTTAACCATCCAGGATGGACCTGGATCTAGCAAACTTGTGGCTGAACTAACAGGCTGGAGAAGATCAAACTCACTCTGAATACTATGTATTTATAGAATTCTCTTCCTGCCTTTCCATCTACTCACTGAGGTTATCATTTGAGGTTCTTTTCTAGGTGTTGCTGTTTGTAGGTTGTGATTGGAAAGATCTTCTGGGTTTAAACATTACCCCTAGAGTACTCTCCCCAAGGCACAAATTGTTTGACTATCTGTTTTGGGAAATTTCTTTACAGTAGTTGAATAAGATGTGAAGGTTGCTTAATTTGAATGCTTCCATTCATCTATTCGTTGGAAGTAAAGGAATTTGCCCAAATATTAACTGTTAATACCAATTTGGTACAGAAATCTTCAGGAACTTTTACATTATGGCAACTGTCTCTATGCTGTTGTTCTACTGACTTTGGAGATTATCAGCATTTGAGAGTTCAGTCATTGCTTTATAGGAAGACAGTGTTGCTGTAATTTATGTCCATTGCCATAATTTGAACTTTAAGGCAAAAACGATATCTGAAAAATGCTGCCCAATTTAAGCAGTAATTTATAATTGATATATTAGTTAGGTTTCTCTGTGCTTTCATCCTTTGGCTTTAATTAACTGTTTTTAACCTGTTAGGTGTTTTGCAATTGTATTAAGCATTTGTTTCTCTTTACTGCTTAATCTTGTAGGTCTTGTTATATAACAACAACCTGTGCATATTTTTCAGATGGGTACTGCTTTTATTTTTCTTGAACCTTTTATCATTTTACTCCAGTCAACCCAACACTTCACTATTGGAAAAATCAAAATGTATGGTACTGCAAAAATACCTTTAACTTGGAACTGTTTATTAATCAGAAAATCTTTAGATGTATTTCATATAGAATTTAAAAATTGTGGAATGTCTGTCAAGCAACCAAATTTGGTGAAGCTAGTGTAATTAGTTATAATAGTGTATATTAGTGTTACTTTACTTTTCTATGAAGAGGTAAGTAAAGTGAAAGTATTTCCTTTGGTGAATGTGAGTCTGTATATGATCTGTGTCCAAAAATCACTGTTAATAAATTGCTCAGTTGGAAATAAAAACCTGTGGCTGTTTAACTGCAGTATTTTGCAATATTCTTCACAGGGTTCCCCAGATTCCTTGTTGCATTAGTTGCCTAAGCATATCATTGCCTGAGCTGCAATGGGTTGGAGCCATCTGTTGCCATTATTTTTCTGCCACAGCAATTAATATCTTGTCTAAGTAGCTGGCATACAGTAGTTTCACTTGTTAAATGCATTTATAATGGTCTCTGCCATGCTTTTTAAAATTGCCTTGCTATCATGCAGACATCATAGTTATATAAGCAATCACAGGCAACTTAAATGGCATTCTAGGTTATTTTTATATCCATACAACAATATACAATATTGGGTTTATATATATCCTTTTCATAGGACAGAAGAATTTAGATTGTTAGTGTTTCTGTATTGCAAACTATAGTTTGAAGGCTGTTTTCTACTTTATTTTTAAGCATATTAAAACAAACAAAACCAAATAGGAAAATAAGCAAAATTATAACAACTTTGTCATTTTTCAACATAATTCTAGGCATTTATCTAAAAGGCTTGCTGTAGGAACTTTTTAAACATGTATTCCAAGATCAGAATGGATTATTGACATGCTGTGGCTTTTTTCTTACTCATATTTTAAGAATAATAATTGAGAAGGATGGAAAAGTCTCTTTTAATCAGCCATACTTAGCACTGTTTGCTGGATGCTCCTCAGACCAGGTTTGTTTAATAACCTGTTTTAAATTTTGCTGACTAGTTTAGCTTCCTGTAGCCCCTCTTTTCTCCTCTTTGAAAATGGAGACAGCATTTTTTTGGCTCTGATTTTCTAGCATCTCCCCCCTTTCCCAAGCATTTTCCAAATTTTAGATCATTTCCCTGAAATAGTATTAACAGTTTCTTTCAACACCTTGTTGTACAACTCATCTGTTCATTTAAGGAAATATTTAATGATTCTTTAACTACCTTGTACGTTAAACAAGGCTACAAAACTTGTCCAAAGTTGAATACAGTTCTTGGAAGAGAAGACTGATACAAGAAGAGAGTTGACACGTGCATTTGTTGAAGGGGGGGAAGGGTTACCATTACTGTGGAAACCTATACCGAGTTCACATTTTAAAAATCAGTATAAATCAGCTAACTAAAACTGGTCAGGACTTCTTAATGATTACTATGAAATTGTCCTGGCATGCAGTTGACTAGGTAAGTACAACTAGAAGGGTAGTGGTCCAAAGGTGGTGATTTTCCCTTTCTTTTCTTAGAATGGTCAGATCATCTTATTCTATTTAGGCTTGCAGTACATTTCCCCTCTTCAGGAATAAATATTTTTAATTTTGTCCCTTCAAGTCAGCCTTGATTCCTGGCACTACATGGACAAGTCCATGCAGGTTTTTTGGCAACTTTTTTTTTTTAGAAATGTTTTGTTATTGCCTTTTTTCTGCCATTTGGTTGAGAGAAAGTGACTGGTCCAAAATCACCCAGTTGGTTTTGTGCCTAAGCCAAGATTAGAACTCCTGGTTTCTAGCCCAGTGTCTTCAACAGAAACCTATTAACATCGTTTCCTTTTGAAAGTAAATATTCCTAAAAACAGAATAGTGTCCCTCTGTCACTCTAGGTTCTGTCATTGGAATCACAGGTAGTCTTGGTGGCTAGAAATGTCCTTATCCTTTTTAGCCAAGACTAATACACCACCTGTAATTTTTCCTAGAAATGGATATAGCTGTCCTGCTAACCTCCTGGTTGGATTTCTGCAGTACATTTGACTTGGGACTACTTTGAAAATGGCTTGGAAATTTCTGTATAGCTTACTGATTAATTTGAGCCTCTCTATAGCTTATAACCACCATGGTATTCTTTTCAACTGACAATCTGAGTTGGAGACACTGCTTTATTTTACTGGTGATTTCTGGAGGACTGCTGGGAAATATAGTTCTACATTCTGGCAATTCATCATGGAGTTTTTCATGGCTTACTACTATTCTTCTTACTATTTAATATATGCATTAAATCTCTGGGGAAGTTCTTCCAAGGATGCGTGTTCAGTAGTTATAACATCTAAATTTACCTTTCCTTTTCTCGTAAACCAAATTATGTTCTGAATCAATGTCCAAGTTCCATACAGGACTGTATAAAGGCTAATACATTGAAATTCAATCCAGATAAGTTGAAAACATTGTCAATAAGTGCTCTGTCTCTTCAAGTGAGTAATGTTCAACCCATTCTGGATGTATGTATTTTGGGTCTTCACTTTTATCCAGTGGTTTGATTATTGCTCTTTCAAGGAGAAATAAATGGACCAATTACTCCTTAAAAGATACAACAGTCTGAGATAGGCAGGGATCAAGCATAACAGTGGTTGGTGAAATTAATCCAACATCCTTGTCCATATCCGTAGGCCGCTGCAATTGGAGCTCATCCAATACAACAGGCTAAGACTGTGCTCTAGATGCCTCTCTAATAGAACTACAGTGTAGAATCAAAGCCTTGCTAGATTTGAACAATTTTACCTTCAAAGCATCTCACAGTTTATTGCAGAAAGCTGTATCATCAATTCCTTTTCATGTGATGTAACAGATTTTTCACTCTCAAAATAATTGCTCTATATGGAGATGCACAAGAGTAGCTAAAGCAATAGCAGTTACAGGTAGACCTTGCTTACTGACTGCCTCATTCAGCAACCATTCAAAGTTATGACAGTACTGAAAAAATAACTTTATGACCAATGCCCACAGTTATGACCTTTGCAGCATCCCTCAGTCACATGATCACCATTACAATCAGTATGCGTTGTCCTTTGCCTGATCTGATGTTTTTCTTTTTTTCCCTTCTTGCAGAGCGGAGAAATTGGAGAGGAAGGGATTACAAGAGAGTGAGCAGGCACACAGTGAGGAATACACTGGGCTGTTTGCATAGTGCACTTGGGGCTGCTGGTGCCACTGTATTCCTCCTGTAGATGTGTATTCCCCATTGTGTGCCTGCTCACTCTCTTATAATCCCTTCCTCTCCAGTGAATGTAAATACAAACATTAATTCCCTTTTTGCTAATTATCCCAGCATTGGGGTAGGCATTCCAAAGGTGGGGGAGTGGGGAAAAAAGGAAGCTGAAATAAAATCTTTAGGAGGCAAACAAAAGCAGAAGGTGTGAAACTGTTTAGTCTTGTCAGTTTTGAGCTGGCTATCCCAGTGCCAGGGTGTGTCAGGATCTACGCAAGCTAGAAAACTTAATTGCTTTTAATTTAGCTTAGCAATGTATGTTAAATGGTTAATGGTAAAAATGTTAATTGCAGGCCGCTTGTTTGACCTGCCATTGAAGTTAGGAGAAAGGGGGGAGAAGATGCCAGGTGTTATTATCTCTACAGAGGCGCCTACAAGGTCAAGCACTGTGAGAGCCAGAGCAAGGCGCAAAGAATTTCAAGCGGGAAAAAGAAAGGAGAAAGGGGGGATTTGGGCTTAAAAAGGGAAGGTTAGCTTTGTAGAATTAGACTCAACAAACTATAGCTGCTGTGCATTTCTCCCAATAAAGAAATCTTTGATGGAACTGTTTAGATTCCAGAGGATTTACTGAACTTTGGGAATGAGTGTGCAGACTCTGACATTTTGTTGAGTCTCACCATTCCTAACGAGGGATTTACCCGGGGAATAATTCCACCGTGGAGACCCCTCCCAAAACCCTCCCGCGGCTGCGGAGATGGAAGAAGAATGCCCTGTACTCGGGGCAGTAGGGGGAATCGAAGAGGAGGAAGAACCCTTAACAGCAACCTATGCCCGCCTCCCTCCACACTGCAGACCTGAACGGCGCTTAACCAAGCTATGGAGCATGGACGAGCTGGCAGGGGGAATGTTGTTCCTGGACATGGGTCCCGAGCAGCGCTAGGCTCTGACTATGGGGAGAGTCGAATCCACCCGTGTGGGAGCCCTAGAGGAGTGTGTGAGCATGCTGCAAGCCGAGAACAGCTGGATGTGGAAGGAGCTGGATGGGATGAGTAATCTCATAAGGCGTTCAGGTATGTTCCCGGGTTCCAAGGAAGAGGGAGAATGCGGAGAAGAGAAGTTGGAAGAGGCGCCATCAGCCCCCCCTTCCATTTCCGTGACGGCAACTCTGGTCGCTCCGGTGACACAGGGGCTTCCAGCCACTCCAGCCGTGCCGCTCTTGGCCGCTCCGGGGGCTCGGCAACGGGTCGCCCCAGCCCAGGCCAACCAAAAAGCCCTTCTAAAGCTCTGGGGGTTAACCGAGAAATTTAGCAGAGACCCGAGCGAATTGCCTAATTTCATGGCTCAAGTTACCATGTGCATGGAGCAAACGGGCCATCTATTCACCTCCAACCGAGCGCGCGTGCTCTACATTTGCAGAGCGCTTACTGGGAAGGCAGGAGAGTGGCTGATTCAACTGCGTGGGGCCCAAGCGCCGGAATTGCGCCACCTTGGCCGGTTCTTAACAGCCCTACGTAGAAGATTTGAGGACCCGGGAGAAATTATGAGAGCCCGCTCACAACTAGTTAAAGTGCGGCAGGGTTCTCACAGCGTTGGCGAGTATGGGTTGGAATTTCGGAGCATCGCAGAGAAGCTGCCCGATTGGCCGGAGCAATTTAAAATCGCCTGCTTCCAGCAAGGCATGCGGCACGACTTATGGAAATTAACTTTCGCGTGAGGGAGTCCACGTACCCTTGATGGATGGATCGAGCATGCAGGGGACGTTGAAGCCGAATGGAGAGCAGTGAATCCGGAATTCGACCGGAAGCCCAGCAGTTCAGTGCAGGCGCTCCGGAAACCACCAACGAGAGGAGGAGAAGAGAAATTTCCCAGAGCGGCAACCCAATGTGTCTGTTTTCGCTGTGGAGAGCAGGGGCATTTCGCGCCAGCCTGCACCAAGCCGATGCCTGCGCGTGCGCAGGAGCAGCGGAAAATCTCCGGAGCTGCCCAGAAATCCGCCGTTTGTAAAGGGAAGAGGGGAACCGCAACTGGGCGAACGGAGTCGCCATTCCCAGACCCCATACTCTTTGAAGATGGATCGGTGGGGAAGGAGGAGGAGAACCCAAACGGCCAACCCAAAACGGCTCCTGACAAAATGGCGAATGCGACGGATGACGAGGACGACGATTCTGATGAGGACGATGGGGTGAGTGTGACCACCATAAAAGTGGTCTCAGCTCTCTAGGACGGAGTGCAGAGCTACGCTTACTGTGTTAATGGACACAGGCTGCTTGCGCTGTTTAATCAGTCCCATCCTTGTCAACGCTTTAGAACTAAGGGTGAAAAAATTAAAACCCCCCATAGTATTTAACCAGTTGGATGGATCCCAAGCAGGGGGAGGGGCCGTGCTGTACCGCACTGAACGTTTCGAACTGCAAGTGGGGACTCACCGAGAGACTCTGAAATGTTTAGTGGCTCCTTTGGGTAGTTATGCCCTGATTCTGGGAGCAAACTGGGTGAGACGGTGGGACCCTAGAGTCTTTTGGAAGACAGGACGAATGCAATTTGTGGATGGGGTCTATTTGGGTTCTGAACCCCCCAAGGGAAAAGAGGTGACAGCTGCAACTGCAAGCAGTGGAACTCTGCCTCAAACCCTGGACCCAGAATCGATTGAGAACATTCCAGAATCTTACAGGGATTTTAAAGCTGTTTTCAGCAAAAAAGAATCAGGCACCCTACCCCCTCACAGAGATACTGACTGTGCTATTGAAACTGAGCCAGGGGCTAAATTCCCAAAGAAGAAAACCTATTCTATGACCCAAAAGGAACTGGCAGCTTTAAGGGAGTTTATAGATACCAATCTGGCCAGAGGGTTTATATACCCTAAATCGCAGATGGCTGCACCGGTACTATTTCGGGAGAAAAAGGATGGAAGTTTGAGGCTTTGTACTGACTATAGGGGCCTCAATGCTATTTGCAAAGAAGACAAATATCCCCTTCATTTGATGAAAGACTTGTTAGCTCAATTGTCCAAGGGGAAAATATTTACCAAACTGGATTTAAGGTACGCATATTTCCGGGTGCGAATTCGAGAAGAGGACGAATGGATGACTGCATTCTCCACTCCTTTTGGCTGCTATGAGTACAAGGTCCTCCCCTTCGGGCTTTCTGGGGCCCTGGGGGTATTTATGCAACTAATTAATGAAGTACGTCATGAACATTTGTATCGGGGAGTATTGGTTTGTTTGAATGACATCCTCATCCTGACAGGGTGTGCATTCAAAGGGCTGGGGAGTGGGGAAAAAGAAAGCACAGTCACAATCACACGATCTCCCTCTTAGCGACTGCTTCTGTTAACAACAGAGCTGCTGGTCCCCATGTCACTAAACAAGGACTACCTGTATTTGTTTGAGCAGCTACTTTTTTAAATTAATTTTTTATTAATTACAAAAAAAGGAATAAAAACATAAAAGTGCTTTAACATAAAAGTGAATATAACAACAAAATAAATATATCATTGTCATATTACACAATTACAATTCTATATATACTTATCTAATACAAATATTATTCAAGTACATATATATTTCTAATAGAATTATATAACTATCCTGTTTCCCTCCCCCCAGTGTATTTTGTATAAATGAGTCCCATATTTCATTATACTTGTCCATACAACATCTACGTCTATAGGCAATCTGCTCATAAGTGGCAAGCACAATCAGGTCTTCAATCCATTGACCAAATGGGTCAATGGATTGACCCATACATTTATCTTTCCAGTGTTGCAATATCAATCTTTTGGCCATAGTAAGGGCACGGAAAATCCATTTATATTGTCTGGTTGTCAAATTCTATGTACTAGGTATATAGTTCAAAAGAATATTATCGTCTGAAAAATTTAGCTTTTGTTACACCATCATATTTATATAGTCCACTACTTTCTTCCCAAACTTAGTAAGTAAAGGACATTGTAAGAATGTATGTTTTAAAGAGGCATTGTTCTTATTACATCTCCAACAAAATGCTGTTTTTGACAATCCTTTTCTATACAGGCGTAATGGAGTCCAATAAATTCTAAATATTATTTTTTATTGTATAAGTCATAGTTTAAGATCCATTGACACTCTTGCTGTAGAAGGTAAAACACTCTCCCATTGTCTAGGCAACATAGAAACCTCTAATTCTTTAATCCACTCATCCCTTAGCATTTGCATATCAAATTCTTTTATTGATAACAAATATCTATACAAACTAATAGTAGGTTTTTTAGTTTTAAAGGATTTAACAAGTTGTTCTAATATCTCAGGTGTCTCAGAAGCTAAAAATGCTGCTGGTCCAAACAGTGTTGTTAACATGTACAGTTGCAAGAAAAAGTATGTGAACCTTTTGGAATTTCATGGTGTTCTGCATTAATTTGTCATAAAATGTGATCTGACCGTCATCTAAGTCAAGAGTATTGACAAATATAATGTGTCTAAAATAATAACACAAAAACAATTCTGATCCTTCATGTCTTTATTGAGAACAACCATAAAAACCACATAGTGCTAGTGGAAAAAGTATGTGAACCCTTGAGTTGACCTCAAAAAAGCTAATTGGAGTCAGGTGTTAGCATACCTGGAGTCTTGTTAAGCCTTGGAGGTGTGGACTAGAGCTATGTTGACTGATAAAAACCACTCAAACTTTTTGAGTTTGCTCTGCACAAGAAGAATACGCTTATGTGAGCCATGCCTCGCCAAAAAAAGCTTTCAGGGGATCTACGATCAAGAATTGTTGATTTACATAAAGCTGGAAAGGGTTACAAAGTGATTTCAAAGACCTTAGAAATTCACCAGTCTACAGTTAGGCAAACGATCTACAAATGGAGACACTTTGGGACTGTGGCTACTCTACCAAGAAGTGGGCACCCAGTCAAAATGACCCCAAGAGCACAATGAAGACTCATCAATGAGGTAAAGAAACAACCCCGAGTGACAGCCAAAGATTTGAAGGCATCATTGGATCAGGCTAACATCTGTGTTCATGAGTCTACAGTACGTAAAACATTGAACAAGCAGGGTGTCTATGGCAGGACACTACGAAGGAACCCGCTACTTACTACAAAGAACATTGCTGCATGCCTGAAGTTTGCGAAAGAGCACATTGACACTCCACAGTGATATTGGCAAAATGTTTTGTGGACTGATGAAACAAAGATTGAACTATTTGGAAAGAACACGCAGCACTACATCTGGCGTAAAAAGGGCACTGCATATCATCATGAAAACATCATCCCAACCATAAAGTATGGTGGAGGAAACATCATGATTTGGGTCTGCTTTGCTGCATTAGGGCCTGGCCAGCTTGCATTCATTGAGGGGAAGACGAATTCCCAAATGTATCAAAAAATTCTTCAGGATAATGTGAGAATGTCTGTAGATCAGCTGAAACTCTGTAGAAGTTGGGTGATGCAACAGGACAATGACCCAAAACACCGGAGCAAGTCCACAACAGAATGGCTTCAGAAAACAAAATCTGCCTTTTGGAGTGGCCAAGTCAGAGCCCAGACCTCAACCCAATAAAGATGCTATGGAATGACTTGAAGAGAGCCATACACATGAGACGTCCAAAGAATATGACAGAGCTAAAGCAGTTCTGCCAGGAAGAATGGCTAAAATCCCTCCTGAATGATGTGCAGGTCTGATCCACAGCTACAGGAAGCGCCTGGTTGAGGTTATTGCTGCCAAGGGGGTGTCAACCAGTTATTGATTCCAAGGGTTCACTTACTTTTTCCGCTAGCATTTTGAATGTTGAATGAGTGTGTTCAATAAAGACATGAAGGATCAGAATTGTTTTTGTGTTATTATTTTAGGCACATTATATTTGTCAATACTCTTGACCTAGATGACGGTCAGATCACATTTTATGACAAATTAATGCAGAACACCATGAAATTCCAAAAGGTTCACATACTTTTTCTTGCAACTGTATTGTCGCTGTAAATATTGCCATTGGGTTACACCTGAGAGATGATATTTATCTCTTAACACAGCATACATTAAAAATTCATCTTCATCATGTACCAGTTGGTCCAATCTCAATATCCCCGCTTCCATCCAGTTTTTCCATATCACCATCTTTTTCCCAATTTTTAAAGTTGGGTTTCCCCATAAAGTCAATTTGGCATGGGAAAAAGGGTCAGATCTTTTTGTTTGAGCAGCTACTTGAATAGTAATGGTAATTGAAATAATTTATCCCATATCCCTAACCTCCTTGGTTCTATTTTTTGTTGATCAAGCAGATTAATGCAACAGCAGTTTAAGGATTACTGGGTTTTGTAGTGTTTTCCTCAAGAAGAAAGAATGGTCTTTCAGGGAGGGATGGATAGATGGATAGACAGATCTTGTTAAGAATACAAGTATATTCCTTGAATAAATAAGCATACAAATATAGAATGTACTGTCAAAAGGAACAAAGTGTATACAGTGTACTGCCAACAAAGGAATTCAAGAGACTGTTAACTTGGTAAGATGATTGCAAGGTTAATTAAAAAATATCTTGTTCAAAGATCAGAATAATTGAGGTAATACCAGAGAGCCAAAGGGGAAAACATGAAGAATAATACAGAGATAGACCAATGTTATGTTACGTAGTTAAATTGTGTGTTTTTTAATTGGAAGAGTTTATTTTCTGTCATGGCTGTTAGTTGACAGTATAACTATCTTGGTACGGTTGGACTGGCATGCATGTATCAGTCTGAGGGCTAGAAACTTTTTTTTAAGTTGAAAAAAAAATTCAAAGTACCGTATTTTTCCTACAATAAGACGCCCTCATGTACAAGACGACCCCCACTTTTCCAACCCAAAATTAAGAAATCAATATTTTAAAGATATTTTTATTTAGTAATTAGTTAACATTTACCTGATACACTCGGTGGGAGGAGGTCCAAACCGTCTCTCTACAGCTCTATTTCCAGGCTCTTTTGCATAACTGATTACATTCAAGCATGAGTGAAACTGCCGATAGCTTCTCTCTGCAGACAGCCTTCCTCTAATTGGTTTGTTCAGCATCAGCTGACGTCAGTTACATCAGGCTCGTGATTGGAGGAAGTCTGTTTGGGAGACAAGCTATTTCACTCGTGATTGGAGGCTGGCAATAGGAGGAAGCCTCTCTGCAGAAACAAAGTATGGGCAGTTTTGCAACTGCGCGGTTCTCTCCTCGGCTGACTTCCTTGAATAAGACGCCCTTCAATTTTTAGGGTAAGGATTTTAGAAAAAAGTATTGTCTTATAGTCGGAAAAATATGGTAATATTAGATGAATACTATATACATAAAATGGTCCTATATTGATTTAGCACTTGAAAACCACATCAATATTCATAATTAACAGAACACCCTATGTCATAAACATTTTCAACCAAGATGATGTTGTTGTTATTAACATTTACATCAGTTTACTTGAGGGGGGAAGGAAATTAAAGATATAAACTAATGTATGCAGTCCAAATTTCAACATTCTTTTCAATCAGGATTGAATAAAACGCTTACAGTTAGTCCTTGCTTAACAACCCTAACTGGGACCAGAATTTCTGTCACTAAGCAAAGCGGTTGTTAGGAGAAACGTCATGTGACTGCACCACTTAGCAATGGCAGTTCTGGTAATCCCAGTTGCAGTCATTAGGTGAGGACCTCACATTTCTTCTACCCTGCTGCACTCGCCTCTGCTTCAACTCCATCCACCCACCCACCTATCTCTCCCACCATTTCTACCCTTTTGGCCACCCTGCACTCTACTGCCTACCCTGCCATCACTGCCACCCACAGCTGACCTTTGCCATCTTTTTCCTCCTGCTGCTGATGAGGTACACCTAGCTGAGGCAACTGCTGGCCCTTTGTGAGGCCTCGGGCTGCCAAGCGTCAGAAGTTTGATCACATGACCATGGGAACACTGTAACGGCCATAACTTCAAGAACTGGCTGTAACTATCATTCATTCAGCACCATTATAACTTCAAATGATCACTGAACAAATGGTCATTAGATGAGGACTACCTGTATTCAAATATAGAAAGAGACCACTCTATAAGTGGTAGAGAATAGGTATCCTTCCAACAATGTAATATTTTTTTTTCACAATCATAAAAACATTATTGTTGGCCTTCTGTTAATTTCCTTACTATTTGACATATAAATCAAAGAACATAAATATCTTTAAAAACCAATGAGACTTCCAGACCAAAATCAATATATAAAATAATTTCCATTAGGAAGGTAACTGCTATAACACAAACCCACATTATTTTAACCAACATTGTATTTTCAGGGCCATATCTCCAGCCATTAAATGAATCCATCAAAGTCTTCCTGAAAATATGCAGAGGTGTCCCTTGCATAGCAAATACTTTTATTCTTAAATTAATCATAATTTAGTGTGTAATGTGATATACAGATGCCAAAATGTTGTTCAACTGATTTTTGTTTATTTTACACTCGAGTTCCTTACTCCATAGTTCCCTGTAATTTTGAACATTTGATATATCATAGCTCAGTGTCAGGCCCACACTGCCTGCTACTGTGGGTGGAAAGAGATGAACCTTTTTTGGATGTGATAAGACTAAATAAGATTAGTGATTGATCAATTATTGGCCCCCATTCCACCAGCCAGCCTCCTCATTGCACAGATGAAATTTATAGATGATATTAATGACTTGACCAGCAAAAGCTTAAGTCAACATGTTCTGGAGACTCTGGAAAACAATAACATATTGGAAAGTTTGGTGTAGTGGTGAAGGTGCTAGCCTAGAAACCAGGAGTCTGTGAGTTCTAGGCTCCCTTCAACATGAAAGCCAGCTGGGTGACTTTGGGCTAGTCATCCCATCCCACCTCACAGGGTTATTGTTGTGGGGAAAATAGGCAGGAGTATTAGGTATGTTTGCCACCTTGAGTTATATATATATAAAAGGCAAGAAAATAATAACAACAACAACATTTGCCTATCCCAGATCCTTGGGAAGGACTCGATAGGTGGATAAAAATGCCAAATCCAGTCTAAACAACTGGCTGACTGTGCAACAAACAATAATAATGTATAAATAATATGTAATAATAATGTTAAATTATTTCTGCTGTTATTAATTTTAAATGTTATTTCTGGTTCTGGGACAACCAAATCACTTTGAAGATGCAACATAATTTTATTTGCATGCATACAAGCACTAATACAGTATATACTGGACCCCCAGCAAAGCTTTGATACTCTGCTGAGCAGCCACCAGCAAAAGCTTATATGCCTTTGGCCCATTGCATTGCGAGGCAAAGAAAGGCAAAGGCAAAGGCAAAACAAACAAACAAACAAACAAACAAACAGGCAGACACAGTGGAAATTACAGCGTGATGTTGGAATATTTTAGATAAGCCATCCATGTGACCTTATTATTATTTATCCCTTCTTACTAAGTCAGCATGCTACCTATACTCTATCTGAGATATGGTGAGTGAATATAAACAATTTGGTTTACTGAGCCACAGGTTCCTGAATGAGTCTTCTCCCTGTTGCCACTCAGGGTAACTTCAGCTTGCTGTAAATGTCTTACAGGGGCACTTTAAGGAGTTAAGGTGTATGGGGGGGGGGCATCTCATAGGTTTGGTAGTGAATGCATGTGTACGGGTGAGGTACCTTTTACCACCACATTCCCTCATATTCCCCCAACACATGTTAGTTCATTGGTTTTATTTTGGACATATTAATTATAATGGTTATTTCACCATCTGAAGGTGCCCAGAATATTTTGATGAGAAAGGCAATAGGTTCCTGCTGTACTGAATTTATTTGTGGGGGGCAAGGGAGAGTTACATTACTGCCATTTTGGCTCTATGGAAAACTTTATTCCACATCAGTTTGCTATTTTTTGAACTCTTTACACTATTTAAAATGCAGAGAACTGTGACTCCCAATATGCCTTTTTTTATAATTTTTATATTCACTTATCCATATTTCACATTTCTAAATATGGGCATTGTATCTATATTCTTGTTTAACAGCAAGCATTTTGACTTCAAAATACCTAGCATTATCATATAAGCATCTCAATGTTGCATTATTTTTCAAATATCTGAGTATATACATTTTTATTGTTACCCCAGTCCATGGTGGCTCTGCCCACCCACTGCCCTTGAAGAAGAAACCCAAGAGAAGCAAATCTTCTTCTTCTTGTCTGAAAGAGCTTTAGCTATCAGCTCTCATCCTTCTTTCTCACTGCTAATAAACCATCCAAAAATTCACACATTGGTGTGTTACATTCGAGAACTTGTCTGATGCCACTGCCTTTCAAATACAGCACGTTCTTTTTGTTCAGGATCCAGCAAATTCCAATCCTGCTTCCAACATCTTTTCCATATATTGTGGGCCTTTATATCCATCTCTCTATCTGACCCTTTATGTGGAAACCTGAATTACTTAACACAAAGGCACCCCAAGGCTGGCTATGTCTCTTAGAAATTTGGGAGTAATTTATAGACACCTTCTAAGGTTGTAAGAAATTGCATTTTTTAATGTGTCAGAAAAGAAAAAAATTAAAAAACATACAGTATTTTGTGTCCTGGCTTTAGCCACTATTATTTAGATGTCAGACCTAAGCGATCCATTCAAAAAGATGACATGGAAAACAAATGTGAATCACTAACAATAGTTTATCTATTTGAAGATTCATACCTATCACCTTCATGTAATTCCAAGGAGTTATGAAACAGTCAGCTTATCCATCTAGGTCATATTTCTTTATTGCTATTGATTGAGTCTCACAGCCAAACAAACCTTTCACATCTGTGCTTTTTAAACAACTTTTGCTCATGAGTGAAATCTGCTTGTAATTAAATACTTTGCTTCCTATGCTTGAAGAAAATAAACTATTTTCTGTTGGGGGCGGTGGTAATATGTTTGCATAATAAGGTTATATATTTCTGTAGTTAAAGTGCAAGAAAATTGGGTGGAAGGATGACAGTAAAATGTATAGCAGTGGTTTCCACCAGTGCTTCTATATGCTGAATAATGTGCCTAATGAAATTCATTATCTACAAAGTGTCATGAATACATGTTAAGGAAATATGATGCTGTTATATCAAATTCTAGTCTTTACTCTTACAGCACATACCAGAATATATTATTTCAATAACTAAATTATTTTGAAACTTGTTATGATTTACTTTCCAATAACCTGTAGATTTAGGGAAGTACAATAAAACTACATACTTCGATGAATCCTATTCTAGTGAGAAACCCTCTCCCCTCACTAGGAATTTATGATGATAATGTAGCCTTGCAGTGAAAATAAGATTTTCCCATTGCTACTGAGAAAATTACAGAATGGTTAAAATTATTCTATTGAATATGATTATTATCTTCATTCTGGAAAGAACACATGTGAAACGCTGCAACAGATTATTAATTTCTAAATACCACAGAATTTCTTTTACATGCAGTAGGCTTTGAATATGTTTGAATATGTTTTGAATAAACATAGAATAATAACATCACATTTTACTAGACAGATGTACAGCTAATTTTTCAGCAGAATTTATTTTATTATTCAAATTTATATAGCTGCCCATCTCATATATATTACTCTTACCATAGTACTGAAACTTACCAGTGTAGATAGCTGGCAATACTGTTATTGCCAACTCAACTGCTCAACTGCTAGTTGAGAATTATCTGCTTTTTCTATATCAGTATTTTTGATACCAATGAATTCTCACAAGAAAAGCCATCCATTGTTAATTCTGCCCTACTCTCTGTAAATTAACAGAGAATAACACAGAATACGGATACAATTTTTAAAAAAGAAAAGTTGCTTTAGATTAGAAATGTGTGTGTGTGTGTGCTTTTCCCCGTCCAATATTTCTCCAATTCAGTGTATTCCCCCACAGATGTGTTTTAACATATACTTCTTCTCAGAATAATTTTGAGATAATAATTGCATAGGATAATTTGGCAGGTCACATAATTTAAGTTTTGATTCTCACCTTAGTCCAGGATGGGATTAATTTATATCAGAATTCACAAAAATCAAAATAGTACTTTTCCTTATGAATTTAATATGAATTATTCTGTTTAATTTCATCCTGTTTTTTTTTTTTCCCTCTGCAGGTTAATAATGAAAATGTAGTCAAAGTTGGCCATAGGCAGGTGGTGAACATGATCCGACAAGGAGGCAATCACTTAGTTCTTAAAGTTGTCACAGTAACCAGAAATCTAGATCCGGATGACACAGCCAGAAAGAAAGGTACTGTCTTTTCGTTATTTTAACTGTCTCAGATGCGTCTTCATAAAAAGAAACTGGTATGCCATTCCATTTTCTGATATTCAGGATATCTTTAACTAAAGGAAAAGATAAATGTCCAAATTCAAGAATGCAAGGGTTCTTTTAAAATAGATTCCCAGTGGCATGAGCACTGGGACTTCTGATGTTATCCAGTGCTCCTGAAGTGTCTCTGTATGTGTGTGTGCAATAACTGGGTGGAGGGGTCTAATTTTATAATTTGTTCCCACTTGATTAGTCTCCTTCTCCTGCAAGGTGCTATTCCATTCTGTATGAATGAAACAATTTATACACTTTGCCAGGATGGATATGAAATTGCTCCACAAGGAAGTAATTCCAGCAGTGCTAAATATCTTTCTTAAAGACAAAAGAGGGTTAATACATTTATGTCTGAATCCAATTACGTTTTGTTGTAATCTATCAAAAACATGTGTTAATACATTTTCATGTACATGCTTCGCTACACTAATGGCCATCCCTATTGTTTTGCAAAATGTGGGAGCAGATTTTCTGGGTCTCATGAAAGATGTTTCATGGTGTATAAAGGCACTATGCATCTTTTTATGTCTTTTTCTTATTAATACAGCTAACTTGCAGTGAAATACACGTGTGTGTTACCATCCTTACATGATACTTGCTTTTATAGTTGTATGTTTCCAGTCAGCAACTTAAAATGTTTTAAATCATGCGCATACATTTATAAAAGAATAACTAGTCTTAATAATAAACGAAATTTGATTTATTGGGAGTTTTCTATTTAATCGACGTATGATATCACTGTATGTAGTAGTAGTAGTCATAAACTAATATGAACAATGAGCTGGAAATGGCATGTTTTCCAGCTAGAATAAAGCTGGAGCTCTTATGTTGGGCTGTCTTCCAACATTGTTTATTGATTGATTATGGAGGTGGCAATATTAAAAAATAGCATGTCAACACTAATTCCTATTATTTTCTGCCAAGGTGTTGGCACTTTCCCTCCTTTTTCTAAGCCTTTTCCACTTTCATTTCTCAGAGTTAGTGGTGATGGTAATTTGGTGTTTGTGTTTTTGAAAATGATTATAAGGAAATCCTGCAGCCAACTACCATGCATTTTTGGCAATTGACTCTTGGTTAGTGGCTTTTATTTGTTCTTTACCTTTTCCATGTAGTTTGTGATTTATTGATCTGAATTTATGTTACAAATATACCTGGTCAGAATTGTAGTTCACTGTCTACTCTTAGGAGCAGAGTTAAATGTAGGAATGGAATGTGCGGGATTCATTAAGCCTATAAATCTCTTATTTTCCACATGGTTGCCAGTTTTATATATGTGAGCTTCAATAACACAAACCCTTCTTGTGATAACCCAATTTTGGCAATATAGTAGAAAATCAGCATGCTATACTTATGATGATACATTTTTATCTCATAATTCTGGAATGATATAAAACCAAGAGCTCAGCATAGCAAATGTATGGTTTAAAAATTCAAGTACAGTACACTTTTTGCCTAGCCAGAAAGTAATACCCTTGTTTTGCAGGCTGTCAAGTCTAAGATGTCTAATTCAAACTTTCATTGAGCAAAATTAGTATCGCTTTTTTTCCCCCTTTCATTTTGATTTAAGTTAAAAATGATATGTTATGACATTTCAGATATATAGGAGCAACACTATAGAAGCGTCATTGTCTGGTTCTTTTTGTCTCCCCCCATTTCCGTTCAGATCAACTTGTTAGATAGTTTTCAGATGCCTTTCTGCTGCCAAATAAACTGCTGATGTGATGCTCCACATGTGATACAGAAATAAGAGCTTTCAAGATTCAGTATGCTTGCTTTTTTTTTTTTTAAATAAAAGATATGATACGGAAATGCGTTGTATTTTTTATCTGTGAACATTTCTGTATGTCGCTCATAAATATCGCTAGAGATCAGTCAATTTTATCTTTGGGGCATTGAGGCAAGCGGTTTAATTTTCATTGAAATAGCAATGTAATTTTGGATTGAATCTGAACATTGTATTCTGAAGTATTTTTACTTATTATCTATATCCTTCTATTTAATGCAAAGCCCCACCACCTCCAAAACGGGCTCCAACCACTGCACTGACCTTGCGGTCTAAGTCAATGACCTCAGAGCTTGAAGAGCTTGGTAAGAAAGTGTTTTTAAAGAGCATGCTGCAATAATGGAAATGTAAAGACAATATTATACTGTTTGAAAGTGAACTGCACCTTGTACTGAACATTGGATTGAAATGATTACATGGGAATGTTGCATTTCTGGAAATCCCAAGTTTGCATGATGAGCATGAATAATCCTACTTTGTTTCCAGCTCTGCAAGAGAATGTATTTATCATTCATATGCATCATCATTTTAAACATTAAATAAAATTGTTGCTTATGTTATTGTCTTTTTGAGTAATCAGTTCCTCTAATATTTTTTTATTTTGAATTTCTGTGGCCTCTCATTAGTGGATAAAGGTAAGATATTAGTCCTTGTTGATAAAAAGCTGACAAAAAATAAAACTTTGTAACTGTAAGGCAGATAGCTCCCATTGGAGTTCTTTGCCTTGATCCCCTAAAGCAGTCAGTAGATGGAAGCAGATTTCTGCTATCAGAGCTCCTCAATCAGCAGTTCAAAGCCCATTTGAAGGTTATGCATACACCTAACAAGAGATTGTCAGTGTTATCATCTCTGGCAGTCCCCAATTGCTTGTAAGATAGAAGAAGGGGAAATTGCTTTATGAATTTGTTTTTTTAGCGCCGTCCCCCTCTGCTGAACATTTAATAACTAACAGAGTAGAACATCCATTAGGCAAAGGGACAGGATCCTTCCAGGAATGCAGCAACTGGTACACTTCCTATCATTATTCTTCTGGATCTGAACCAATCATAATTGCTTACTTATTACTAAAACTTTGAGGAATTTGCATGAGCAAGAAAAAGTGTTCCTTTTTTCAGTTTTTTTCAGTTTTTAATAATTGCATGGTAATTGGTTTAGTTGTCCTAGTTATGAAATACTATGAACGTAATTGACTAAATGGTTAATTCCTAATAACTTCCTTCAGTATCTTGATCTCTCTTACTAGTCAAGTAATGGGGGGAAAAAATCCCTTAATATAAGCATATATAAATTAAACAACTACAGTTTTTAATCATCACAATTTATTATTTAGATTTTTGTATGAAAAACCCTAAGCTTTTTGTTATTTAATTATATGTAAACAACAGTGAAAAGTTCAACAGAAAATATTTAAGAGATTTGTCAAATACAAAACTTACTATGTGTATACCATTTTCTGTACACTTATTTTCTTGTCTACGAGTTATTAAAATTTTCTTCAGAGGTGTCATTCTTATACTACAAAAGGCAAAGCAATTGCAATAAAACTTTTTAGATATGGGAGTGGATTTTCTAAACTATTTATGGAAAATAAGAAATTATCTCTATGTTGATGAGTTTTAATTTTGTCAGTATCAAAGTTCCTGATTATTGACTAGGACTATTGTTGAATTATCCTTTTTCTCAAGGGTTTGTATCACAGCATACCCTCTTTTCATTCATTATGAAATTATTTTAAAGAGTTTTTTATAAGCCAGAAAAATACCTTCTCTTAGACTGAGCTGCTTTTTTTATATTGTTCAAAAAAGTCTTCCTGTCATCTCATGGATTTTTTGCCCCTTTTTGTCATGATAGTAGATGGACCCAAACTTAGGCTTCCATAAGCACAATGACTCTTTAGAGAAGAGAGTAAGACTCTTTGCTAGGGAAAGAGTAGAGGCAATTGCCTATTGCTCACCTGCAGCCCTCAGTTCCCACACTTTTCTAAGGAATTCTCCAAGTCTCCAGAGCAGGAACTTCATGGGAAAATAGAAAGGATAATTTGGTAAAATTTGCCCCACCCCTCACTTTGATTGGCTACAGAGTTTGGTCCCAACCTAATTTAAGCTTAATGTAATGTAAATTTTATATGAGCAATGAGTAAAATCTATTCGTTGACCTATCATACAGTTGCAAGAAAAAGTATGTGAACCTTTTGGAATTTCATGGTGTTCTGCATTAATTTGTCATAAAATGTGATCTGACCGTCATCTAGGTCAAGAGTATTGACAAATACAGTGTGCCTAAAATAATAACACAAAAACAATTCTGATCCTTCATGTCTTTATTGAACACACTCATTCAACATTCAAAATGCTAGCGGAAAAAGTAAGTGAACCCTTGGAATCAATAACTGGTTGACACCCCCTTGGCAGCAATAACCTCAACCAGGCGCTTCCTGTAGCTGTGGATCAGACCTGCACATCATTCAGGAGGGATTTTAGCCATTCTTCCTGGCAGAACTGCTTTAGCTCTGTCATATTCTTTGGACGTCTCATGTGTATGGCTCTCTTCAAGTCATTCCATAGCATCTCTATTGGGTTGAGGTCTGGGCTCTGACTTGGCCACTCCAAAAGGCAGATTTTGTTTTTCTGAAGCCATTCTGTTGTGGACTTGCTCCGGTGTTTTGGGTCATTGTCCTGTTGCATCACCCAACTTCTACAGAGTTTCAGCTGATCTACAGACATTCTCACATTATCCTGAAGAATTTTTTGATACACTTGGGAATTCATCTTCCCCTCAATGACTGCAAGCTGGCCAGGCCCTAATGCAGCAAAGCAGACCCAAATCATGATGTTTCCTCCACCATACTTTATGGTTGGGATGATGTTTTCATGATGATATGCAGTGCCCTTTTTAAGCCAGATGTAGTGCTGCGTGTTCTTTCCAAATAGTTCAATCTTTGTTTCATCAGTCCACAAAACATTTTGCCAATACCGCTGTGGAGTGTCAGTGTGCTCTTTCGCAAACTTCAGGCGTGTTCTTTGTAGTAAGCAGCAGCTTCCTTCGTAGTGTCCTGCCATAGACACCCTGCTTGTTCAATGTTTTATGTACTGTAGACTCATGAACACAGATGTTAGCCAGTTCCAATGATCCCTTCAAATCTTTGGCTGTCACTCGGGGTTGCTTCTTTACTTCATTGATGAGTCTTCGTTGTGCTCTTGGGGTCATTTTGACTGGGCGCCCACTTCTTGGTAGAGTAGCCACAGTCCCAAAGTGTCTCCATTTGTACATCATTTGCCTAACTGTAGACTGGTGAATTTCTAAGGTCTTTGAAATCACTTTGTAACCCTTTCCAGCTTTATGTAAATCAACAATTCTTGATCGTAGATCCTCTGAAAGCTCTTTTTGGTAAGGCATGGCTCACATAAGCGTATTCTTCTTGTGCGGAGCAAACTCAAAAAGTTTGAGTGGTTTTTATCAGTCAACGTAGCTGTAGTCCACACCTCCAAACTCATTTTCTTAACAAGACTCCAGGCAGGTATGCTAACACCTGACTCCAATTAGCTTTTTTGAGGTCAACTCAAGGGTTCACATACTTTTTACACTAGCACTATGAGGTTTTTATGGTTGTTCTCAATAAAGACATGAATCAGAATTGTTTTTGTGTTATTATTTTAGGCACATTATATTTGTCAATACTCTTGACTCAGATGACGGTCAGATCACATTTTATGACAAATTAATGCAGAACACCATGAAATTCCAAAAGGTTCACATACTTTTTCTTGCAACTGTATATAGGAATCAGTGTGTAGTGCTAAATGAAATTGACTTCTTGCACTGCTGCTTTAAGGTCCTATTACCCTATTCATGAACTGTTTTAAGACCCAGAAACAGTTTTCCTTGGGCCATGGCAAGAGTCATTCACAGGAGAGGTCCAAACAGGCAAAATGGCTGAAACGGTGTTGTGATCCAAGTCCTGCC
This sequence comes from Liasis olivaceus, assembly GCA_030867105.1. Classification (NCBI taxonomy): domain Eukaryota; kingdom Metazoa; phylum Chordata; class Lepidosauria; order Squamata; family Pythonidae; genus Liasis; species Liasis olivaceus. The sequence goes on from CM061349.1 coordinate 79,351,410, forward strand.
CCTTCTAGTGCATGCAAAGCAATACAAAAGGGCTGGGACTCAGATTATGATGTCACTTCCACCAGCTTGCCTGTTTGACCCCCTGTGGATGCTGTGGGCCATCCTTGTATCTTCTTCATGCATTGTTTCCCAATTCATACAATCAGAATCAATAGCAACCCCCCCCCTTTTTTTCTCTGTACATTGAAATCTTCAGTGTTCCTCAATATATAGTACTGCAGATGATCTATATGTAGTATTTTGAGGCTTTCTGGGAGGATAAAATGAGTTTAGTATATAGATGCAGATTGACTTAAGGAAAACCTTTTGTGTTTCAAAAGAGTTCCTAAATAGGATGCGAAGATTTATAATGGCAACTATATCCACTGCACATTTTGCTTCTTCAAATGAATCAGTCAAATTAGCTCATTTTTCCTCATTCTTAGACTTTTAAAATATATTTTTTATTTTATATTTTTGAAAAGATTAGCACTGAACATTTTTCTTAAAAGATAGACAATATAAAAATATTTTATAATCATTGTAAGATAAAAGATTAGAGTCTTTCTTCTTTAGTAATGTGAGTTTTATATACAAAAAGGTGCTTCGATGTGATAAAATCTTGTCTTATAGTGTGATAGATCTACTTTTGATTTATTCAAAATTCAACAGAAAGTTTAGTGTGAATAAAGGCTACCTATCCACTTCAAATTCAACTAATTACAAGTGAGAAAGTTTTCTTGATATAAATTTAGGCAGTTCTTATTAAGCTGTAGAAGAATATGCAAAATGTACAGTACTTGTGTACATCTGCCAACACTGCTAAATACATTAAAACTTATATTTTTGAAAGTGGGATGACCACTAGATGGCAATAATGAGCTAGACTTTTCTGTATCTCTTTGCTGCCACTTAATGGTTATATGAAGTTTTGCACCCCAGGTCTGATAGCACTAAAATGTAGTCTGGGTTGCTTATCTGTAATAAAGCATTTGAATATATACACACACACACTACACACACACACACACATACAAACATGCATGCATGCATGCGTGTGTGTGTGTGTGTGTGTGTGTATATATATATATATATATATATATATATATATATATAGTATTTTGAGGAGATATATATATACACACACACGCTACAATCCTATGCACACTGACTTGCTAGTATATAAGTATCACTGAAGTAAGTTGAGTATAGTTCTGAGAAAAGTGTGTGTGTGTATGTGTGTAAACAAATGAATGCTATAGGAACAGTGAGTGCTTTTTAGTAGACCACCTCCTGTTCTTAAGAGTATACAGGCCTTCGAATTACACAGCATAGGGAATTGAAAATTTCATCATACCCATTCAAATGTACGTTTCCTCCTATCCATTAAAATATAGTACTATTAGTTATCTATTAGTTAGTTATCAGTGAAGGACAGGAAGGCCTGGCGCGATATGGTTCATGGGGTCAAGAAGAGTTAGACACGACTTAACGACTGAACAACAACAACTATTAGTTATAGAGTTGATCTTGCAGAAGGTTCCATGTGTCCGCTGGTTCTGGCCTGTATGACTTCCAAGCAGCTTTCAGGGCTTTGGCACTTTGAAAGCTTATCTGTTTGTATGTCAATTAATGGAATATATTTTAAATTGTTAAAATACAGTGTGATACATGCTAATTAGCAGGGAGCTGTGATGTGTAAAGTTGCCAAGTTCATTATATTCTACCTGAGAATAAGATGGTAGTAATTGGATGAGGCTTTTATGCTCTTTTATCAGAGAAATTGGTCTTTATTTCTTCTGCAGTTTTTATTTTTCTTCAATTAGCATAGCTACACCCATAATGTAATTCATAAAGGTAATTTAATCAAAATATGCATACTTTCTTATGTCAACTGTTTTAAAGAAATATTTTATAATTTATTTTTTTATTCTAAGAAAGAAAATGCTTAAGAAAATAAGAAGTTACCTTTTTCCAAATTAGAATATGTGCCTACAGATTTAGAATTATCTATGCAGATTGGTTGTGTTCTGCCCTATGGAGATGCTAGAAATTAGATTACGTGTAAAGCATATGCTCACTATATATTATTTCCAGTGTATTTCTGTTATGCCTCTTTTTAAAACATTCTTTTCCCTTCTCCTCCCTTTTTTGTTTCATCTAAGACTGGTTCAAATATCCCCAAACTTTAAGGAGCCATTTGTTCTCGTGCAAGTGATAGGAAATATCTACAGCTTTTAGGTTGTAGACAAACCTGTAGAAGTTTTGGTGGCTGGATTTATTTTGTGTTTGCCCCTAAAACACTTAACCCATTGATTTTAAGATAAACCCCTATCCTACCATTTTTACTTTAGAAATATTTAATTTCTTGCTGTCCTGAAAATTAATGCAATCATTGGGGGACATTCACTGACCTGGAAAACAAAGCCCCTATGCTGAATACTTTTACACAGCACAAATAACTTTGTAGATATTAATGAAAGGACTTCAGGTGATGCTGTGTGAGACAATGAATATGTGCTGACATTTCATTAGGCATCCTGCTAGTTTTTTCAAAGCAGATGCCTGCCTCCAGTTCTCATGTGGGATCCCAATGGCTGGGATCCTTGGACTTAAGGAACTAATTCCCTGATTATATGGGACCCTCTCATTCCATTAAGTCTGTGCATTCTCCATTGACTATTAGGCACCCTCTAATAATTAGTTTAATTTATAAACCCTTTAATGTTTGCAGAAAGGTGATTAGGAACTGATAGTCAGAGGGTTACAGTTCATTTTTCTTTAAAGTCTAAGTATTTGAAAATGTCTTTTTCAAATTGCATTTTTCCTCTAAAACATCCCTCTGTTTAACTTCTGAAACTAGATATTGATTTTAGAAATAGCCAGCATATACTACTTTTTTAATGCAAACACTGCCTCTTAAATAGAGTTTAAACTTGTCCAGTGCTAGGACTGCCTAATGCTCAATGTTGGTGCTTAAGGCTTAACATTTTAGAATAATCTTCTCTTCAGATTTTGATTTATTATTCATTCCCTTTCTATTTCCAAGCTTCAGTACGGAAGAAGAAGGGTAAGGGGAAGCATTTTTGTCTCTTATTTTTATTTTATTTTTCCTGCACCATCTTATGCTAAAGAAGAATACACAATTGTCAGTGGTTCAAATTATCAATTACAAAACAATAAATCAGTATGGTTTTAGTTATTTAGATAATGGATTGCAAACATAAAATTACTTATTTCCCCTTAAGAAATCTTGTTTGACATAAATGATCCCATGTTTTTTCTTTTGCCTTGCCTCCTTCATCCCAACTCTCTTTCCCTTTATCTGTTTGAGACCCTTTCTGGTTGTTCCCCAGTCATTACCACAAGGTTACTGTGCTAACTGGCAACTAATTAGGACTGTTTCATACATAATATTCTTCTTATAAATGGGAGCCTCCTTGCATGGAAAAATATGCACACACGTTATGTTGTTTGTCTCTTCTGCTGTGATTACATGTATTTGGAACCTCCTGCTGCAGCTTCAGAACACGTGTAACAGAGTCAAAGCAGACACTTGCAAAATGTTCACATCCAGTGTTATACCATTTTTTTCCTACACTATGGTTCCCTTCATGTTGGCATGTCATGTGTGAAGCAGCCCTATGAGAAACAGTGGCAAGTAACAGGAGTTTGGTGTAGTCCTGCATCACTTATTTAACTTGCCTGCTTAATGGCCAGTTATTATTCACAGAACCACACTGCCTCTGTCTCAAAAATAGGCACCTCACACACACCTTGAGTCTTTACCTGGAGTACTGCTGCTCTGCATAATTTCAGGTTTAATGTAGCATCTTCCACACTGTCCCGTGTGCATGGAATGCTGTCCCTTTAACTAATCCATAAGGTCACGACTCTCCTCTCCTTTATCTCCTTGAGACCCACCTCTGCTGCAAAGCGTACTGAGCTTATCGTGCAACTTGCAATAACTGATTACTAAATGAAAGGACTAATGGGGATTATTGACAATTTGTAGTTAAAAATAAATATATGCATATAAAGTCTGCATATATTTAGTTGCATCTTGTTTCTTCCCTAGCTTTTGTATGTCACCTGTTTTCTTCAAGGCAGGGTACTTGATTTTTGGTATATGTGATTACCTAGCACATTGCTAATCCTTTATGTATCATAAAGATGAAATACATTAAAGACCAGTGGCATATAAATTACAAACTTGTGTATAACATTAACATCTTACAACAGTGAATTGAAATGACTGAAATAAGATTTCCTTAATTTTGCTTTCATTATTTACTTTAATATTTTACTAGTACATTCACCTTCTGTGTTGATCCTAGGCCAAGAGTTCCAAATAGAGCTACAGTATTTCCTTAGTACATTGGCATTCCAGCTGGTCTACCAAAGAATATCTGTGTAGCCCTTAACTAGCTGTGAGCCCCTATGAATTTATGAATCTGTATGGAGTTGAGTTATCCAATGTGTATAATGTGTGCCTGCTTATTCTTGTTTTCCTGAAGAAAACATAGATGCTATTGATATTCAAGGTTGGTGTTTGACCATTCAGGGTCACACTCATTTCACATGCTATAGCGTTCACTACGTATATGAAGTTTAACCTTAGAATATCTGCTTTGAAAGATGCATATACAAGTCACTTGCTTATACTAAGCTATTAAGAAATTCTCTGTTCTTTGTGCAATCATATTTTAAATACAGGTGTGGCCTATGATATATAAAAGAAGCCTTACATGTACTTTATGTAGAGACTGTTCCATTCAGTTCAATAGCAGGCATAGCTTTATTGGTATCCATTCTCCAAAATAGAGATTTCCATGATATTGAGAGGATTAATTCATTGAATGAACTTTGTGCCTCTGAATTGACCATCAGATCAGGACTATGCTTTAGTCATATAATGCTTTTATAGAGAAGTTAAAGAACATAAAACATTAAAATAAAGCACAGTGTTTTGCATTTCTTTTAACTTTTCTTTTGCACCTTACACAATATCTGTAAGTAATAACTTCTCAATCTGCAATATCCATATTTTCTTTTTCATATCTTTGCTAAACTCAGAAATACACTATTAGTTTTGGAAATGAGCATTTGCTATCTAAACATAGTTTTCTTATGACTGACAATATTTTGAAAAGTTAATTTAGGATTCACACATCATGGCAGCGTGTGACCTCATAAGCACACCTGTATTGCAGCAATCTTTTATATCAGCCACAACTAAGCGAAGTAAGTCAGGTACTCCAGTGTCATGCTAAAAATACCGGAAAAGGAGCAGTGTAACATAAATAAAAAGGAAAGCATTTTGATATAATTGATATCAAACATTTGTGTATGTTGTGTATCTCCAGTAATTCAAGAAGAATAAATTGCATATCATTGTGTTTCCTCTAAATAATGTGTAAATATCTATGCCCTGCTACAGAAATGACTAATACCATTGCAAGTTTGGTATATGTGCATGTAGTGTGCTAACTGTTAAAACTGTAGTGGACAGACCCAAGTGACGTGCATAGAGGTGTGCATGTGTGAATAAAGCAATTTTATTGAAATGAATGAGGAATTCCATGCTCATATCTGAGTGAATACTCTAACGAAAGTAGCAGTGAGTATACGATATATTTGTGAAATTCCCAACAAATTCTGAACAGCGAGTAATTTAATTACTTACTAATAGTAACATTAATGTGACCAGATTGTTTGAAAATGGGATAGTTCTGTAATACTGTTTTTTTAAAAAAACAAAATAATAAAACTAACCACCTGACAGATTTTAAAAAGTTAATTCCTAAGATAACAACACACATTATTTCAATAGATCCCTGATTTTAGCCATAGGAACTGTTGGTTTTCTGCATCGTTAAATAGTTTAATTATTTATATTTTGCTTTCTGAAGCCACTCCATCAGCACCAGACTTTATTCTAACAGGTAATTTGCTGTATTCTATAATAATTCCTTCAAGCCTTCAGTTAAACCTTAAAAACAGAATATCTTAGCTGTGTTACTTCTACACTGAATAGAGTTTGTAATCAATTTACAAGCCCTCTCAAAGTGTTAATGTATAAAACAAGTAATTACAGATACATTTCATTAATTTATTGATTTTTATGAAATCCTAGATTGATATATACCGTATATTTCCGACAATAAGATGCCCCCATGTACAAGACGACCCCCATTTTTCCAACCCCAAATTAAGAAATCAATATTTTAAAGATAGTGCAGAACACATTTTTATTTAGTAATTAGGTAACATTGACTTGATACACTCAGTGGGAGGAGGTCCAAACCGTCTCTGCAGCTCTATTTCCATGCTCTTTTGCATAACTGATTACATTCAAGCACGAGTGAAACTGCCAATAGCTCGTCTCTGCAGACTTCCTCTAATTGGTTTGTTCAGCATCAGCTGACATCAGTTACATCAGGCTCGTGATTGGAGAAAGTCTGTTTGGGAGACAAGCTATTTCACTCGTGTTTGGAGGCTAGCAATAGGAGGAAGCCTGCCTGCAGAAACAAAGTATGGGCAGTTTTGCAACCACGCGATTTTCGGCTGACTTCCTTGAATAAGACGCCCTTCAATTTTTAGGGTAAGGATTTTAGAAAAAAGTATCGTCTTATAGTCGGAAAAATACGGTACACATTTGTAGACTTCAAATAGGATTTATTGGCCTGTTTCACTTTAAAGGTGTTTCTATTTTTGTTGATCTTGCCCTTGAAGTTACAAATATTAATTCAGTCAAAGGTGCAGCACTCACAGAGAACATTTAATAGTGTGTGTGCGTGCGCGCACATGTGTGTTTTTAAAGAAAAGCATTGCTTCATGTCATCCGAAAGAGAGAATGTTTATAGTCCATTCATTTTCAGTGTCAACTTCTTAAGGAAAAAATTGAAATTTATATTTAAGATTGTTTTATATTGTATTTTAATGGATTTTATCTTTTCTGTAAACCACCCAGAGTCACTTTTTAACAAGATGGGTGGTGACAAATTTGATATATAAATATAAAAATAGATTTAAAAATTGTTTTTAAACAATAATTAAGACAAAGCAAATGCTATACTTGAAGTCTTAACAAAATTGGGACTCAAATGTGGCCTTATATGAATAGACTGTATAATACAGTCTTTGTTATTTCATCATTATGGAATTGACCCCAGAGCTGTTAACAACACAATGCAAACAGATAAGCCAGGCATAGAGCATGCATCTTCAAATATGTGGATAATTTTGGAAGATATTTTGGACAGAAGTCTTCAAGCCATCATGATACTGTCTAATGGAAGATATCAATAAATATTTCTGAAGCTAACAAATCTAACATGGAATTTCTGAAAGATATTTGTGTAAGTGTTCATTGGTTGAAACAAAATAATAATCTTTCAGTTAAAATTATAGTATTTCATCTGCTTTATCTTATGTTCTTACAGATATGTCATTAGGCTATTATGTGATTATTTTTGAATTTTTGTTTTTATAATTAGGTGAATATATGCTATCAGTGAATTCATTTTACTCTTTTTTAATACATAGAAAAATAATGAAACAAAAGAAAATGTTACATTGCCAGGGTCCCTTAGAGAGGCACATGATATTTCCAGCTTTTGCTGTTCTTGGCCATAATAAAGAAAGGATAATCCATGAAAGAACAGTATTGTTTAAGTAACTGTCTGAAGTTAAGGCTGTCTGTTAACTTGAGGCCCAGACCAAATGTCCATCCAGGCTCCCTTTCTGATTTGCCTGGGTAGTAAGATTTTCAAATCTATTCAGATACTTTTTGGGAGAATTCCTTGTTCTATCTAAAAAAATAATTGTCTTGTGCTGAGTATCATTAAAACAGCAACATCCAGTGCCATTTTCAGTAATAGTTCTCAATGTCTTAGCAGTAGTGAATACATACCTTTTGTGAGCAAAGTGTTCATACGATTATAATGAGTCATTCAGCCCGATACATAAAGTACTTAGTTGTCTTTCTTCACTACAGAAAAATAATTGAGGGTGATTTTCCAGTCCTGGTGAAGAAAGCATTGCAGGAAATGAACAATGGAATCATAGGCACTCAAGAGGATCACAGTTTTATGGCTTCTGTACATAGCAGTTCTGAGCAAAAATTCTTGAAATGCTTGACCAAAAAAAGGAGTAAGTCAATTGACACAATGGATTTATTAAGATTTTCATAGTGTAAAGATTTGTGTGGAATGCCTTTTCAAAGCTTTTAATATCTTTGTGTCTTTCAGATTCCATGGTACATTGTGGTCTAGCTGCTGCTGTGCTGTAAAATTAATTAGTGATAGCATTCTTATATATTTTTTAAAGGTGCATCCTTTTTTTGCCATTTCATTCTTTTTTTCAGTTGTTAATCGTTCCATGTTCTTCTCTGATGGAAGTTATAAAATAAATGCTTTTAGGAATCTTGTGGCTTGTTTTTATTTACCATGGGATTACGCCGAATTTACTGTGCTGTTTGGAAAAGTGATCTCTGTTTCTAAATTTCATCTCTTCAACTCCCAGCTGAAATCCAGCAAATGTAGCTTCCATCTGAACTTCCGAATGGAAAAACTTTTCTTTCTTTTGAGCCTAAAAGAATATGGTTGTACTTAAAAAGTAATTCAAGTAATATTTCTTGCATTATAAGTCTGCAAAAATTTATGACACAAAATATATTTTGTTCAGCTACATTAAAAAAAAATTAGTTGAGTGTGCATGGAATGGAGTAAGGTATAATCAAGCATGAGAGTCCAAGAATAATGTTGTTAAAAAGATTTCTATTTCCCTTAGTGGACAATAAAATTTAAGAAGGAATTGAGGGGTTTGCATGTTCATAATGGTTTTTTTCATCAGAATAGAAGCAACAGGCAATATTAGTAGTTATTTCCAAAAGGTGGATGAGTTTATATTTAGCCATCAAAGGGACAGCTGAAAAGAGGGATAAATCAGCCTGCTGAGTTTCATTATTGTTGTTAAGTCTTATGCAGAACTAGTTTATGAAAATGATAGTTTCATATATACAGCACCCCACCAATCCCTTGTCACTTTTTAGTTTTTAATAATAAGATTTTAAACTAACATGTACATATGATATTGTACATTGGCATAAGATTAAATTAATAAAAAATACACTGATAACTGTTAGAATGCAGATCATCAGAATAATTTGTGTGATATTTTAGATATTCTAGTGGAAGCCTACAAGATTGATGAATCTATTATTTTGGTATTAGTATTTAGCTTCTCTATACAGTATATTTCTATACTATGCTGTGACATAAAATTCCTGTATAGTTTTTCCTATTCTCTTAAACTCAAGATACATGTGAGTTGTATCTTGTGTGATCGCATCTTCTCAGCAACTTGTGTTGGACTAGGTGAGAGTTGTCATAATTCCCTTGACTTGAGGCTGTTCCACAGTTTGTTTGGCTGCTCACCAAAACCGGGGAGAACATTAAGGAGTGAAATGGTGCCTTGAGCATCTGCAATTCTTAAGGCATCCATTTACTTCTGAACCCTCCCTAAAGAAGTACAAAAATAAGAGTCCATATTTTTGGCTTCACCCATTTTGAGGTGACAGTTGGGAACCACAAAAGAAATGCTAGCAGTCCACATGTGGCCTTTGGGACTCACTTTTTGCCAGTCTATTCTAGGTGATCACATAATTTATAAGGTATTTCTAAACTATAATAGTAGTGTAATGCATCTCAATTCATTCATCATGCCAAATCCACTTTGTACTCAGTGTAGTTTAGAATGCAAAGCATTGTATTGTTTTTTGCAAGTGTATAAAATTTATACAACATAACTATGCTTTGTCAACTTACACATCATGTGTAATCATAATAACACAAGCCATAATCTGCAAAACATACTTAGACATTACACCAAGTCATTGATTAACTTTCTGAGTCTTGATTTTGTATGATGTCTCAACTTGAGCCATCATTCCTTAAAGTAGAGCTAATTATATACTTTTTGGCTTGTGTAGGCAGAGCAAAATTCTAACTATGATTTATCAACTTTACACAGCTTGCTAAATTTTAATAACACAACTATTGTTTGCAGTCCAAGCTCCGACTATAGTTTCTGTTATAACAGTTCAAATATCACTCCAAGCCATATATTAACTGGGTCTTGATTTTGTATGATGTCTGATTCCAGGTTTATATTTTGTTTTGATTCTACAAGACTATTTGCCTATGCATACATATTTTAATTTATTAACTATATTTTGCAGAGAAAGGACTCATTCATTCACCACATGGAGTTTCTCTTACTGTCTTTCAAGTTGCATGTTCCTATGTGAATGCACAGGCACACCTAGACACGTGTGTGCCTGTGTGTATGCCTTAAAATGTGTTCCAGAGATGCCCTCAATACACTGAATCAAAAGTTGGAGAGAATATGGGGTGTGGGAGAATAAGGAACTCCCCATTAGTGTCCATTTCCCATTACAAACACAATTGGATGCACTCAAAATTATAACTCCCTGGTAGGTAAACATTTTGTGTTAGACATTCACTTTATGGGAAGAATGTTTTTGCCTCTTAATTAAAAATAATAATTGTATTGTCTTTTTTTTATCATCTTATATTCAGATCATAGGGGCACAGTTATAGCGCTTGTCTGCAACTTTTTAAAGTAGCCATGTCTTTTCCTAAGACAGCAGGCATGTGTTTGCCAGGAAAAAAAGCAGCTTTAAGGAGTGGCTATATTCAGACACAGCAATCTCCAAAGCAGCTTCAAAATTAAATCCAAAATGCTAAATAGCATGTGTGTATATAGACACACACTACATTTACATCAAATCATTATTGATGAAATATAACTGAGTATATTTAATTAATAAAGGGACTCATGACATGCTCTAAGATGCAGCATGTTATTTTAAGATTTTTTGGCTTTTTATCAGCTGAACTGTATTAACTACAATCCAAACTTTATTGTAGATTAGGCTGTATAATTCTTGGTGTGCTTTTTTCCAGCGAACACTGGTATCAATCTTCTGCTTAAGAATTGTGTTAAGTATACAGGTAGTCCTTGCTTAACAACCACAATAGGGACCAGAAAATTCATTGTTAAGTGGGGCGGTTGCTAAGCAAGTTGTGCCCAATTTTATGAACTTTTTTGCAGTGGTTATTAAGCGAATCGCATGGTTGTATCGTGAATCACACAATGCCCCATTGATTTTGCTTGCCAGAAGCTGGCTGAGAAGGTCGCAAATGATGATCATGTGATCCCAGGACACTGCAACCATCATAAGTGTGAGCTGGTTGCCAAGCACCCAGATCGTGATCACATGACCACGGGCATGCTGCAATGGTTGTAAGTGCGAGGACTGGTTGTAAGTTCCTTTGTTCAGCACCGTTGTAACTTTGAATGGTCACTAAATGAATGGTTGTAAAGTGAGGGCTACCGTAGTACTAATGTCTTATTTTTCTGTTTTGCACTGAAAAAGTTTCCTGGTTTGTTCATCTGGTTTTTTAAAATTAAATGTGTATGTGTGTATGCAAATACACACACATAACATATGTATGCAAGCAATTTATTTTGAAGTATAGCCATAACTGATGTCAAAAAATCTACTTCAGATAGTGCTTTCTGCATTATATAAAGTAACTTCTATTTGAAGCCATCATTCTAATAACTAATTCATAGTTGCATTGTGCAATAGTAGATTGTTTTCCCATATTTGGCTAAATCATTTATTCTTCCTGTAACTATAATGTCTCTACCTGTTTCCCTTGAATTTATATATTTGGCCTGACACTCAAGGGACTGCTGGTTTTCCTCCCTGCTCCATTAAGAGATTTCAATTTCCACCCACAACATTAGCTTCCAAAGTCCCTGTGGAAAGGTTCTATAGGAACTGTGAAACTCTTCCAGGTTGTATCCAACATAGCAAGCAGTTGTACTAGAAGCTCAATGTGTGTGGAAAGAAGGTCTTTAAATACCAGCTATAATGTTCCAAAGTTACTGCTGTTTTTGTTTCATCTGATCTGCAGTGCTTACCTTTTTTGCAAATAATGGGAAATAATTCATATCGATAATTAAGGTAATTAATTTAAAATATAAGTACTCTCAAACCTATGGGATAATTAAACTATGTATTATGTCATACTTTTAAAAAACTATTAAATTCAGTGGAATTTATGTCTGAGAAAACATACGTGACTGCGCTACATGCTACCATCAGTGAAATAAATGGGGAGTTTTTCAAATTTAACTGGGGCAGGTAAATGTGTGATCTCCTTTCTTCTTCTTCCATTCCTTACTCCCCTTTTTCTTACTGAACCTCTTGAAGTATTTAACTATCCCTACATACTGTTTTGCAAGGGTTGAAGGACAATTATGTCAATGTTTTCAGAGTCACAGATAAGCAAAACTTTGCAAATGAGTCTTAAATTTACAATTGTGTTCAAAAATTTAGATGTAATTCAGTATATTATTAATAACCTATGAGGTTTTGAGTTATATACTTTCTTTAGATTTAGATTATTACAGATGCATACTAAATAATATTAGATATTTAATTTATTTTGTACTAATGAATTAGGAAACCCATACTAATGAAGAAAAACTGAATTTTATGGCATGAGACTTGGTGTCTAGAAATTACTTATATATTTTCTCGCCACACACATATTTTTACACTACTGATAGTGGTTTTGTGATGTGTGTGTATATGTATACACACACATCCTACACATACAGACTGATAGGCCAGCATATAAAATCAGATCCCTTCAAGTTTTATGTTTACATGGTTCTTATCACACACACACAAACACACCAGAGGTCATTATATAAAGGTGCAATGGAAATTGCACCCAGTTTTGTATTAATTATTTTGTTAGTAGTTTTTATCTGTATCTGTCTTAGGTTTTCAAAAACTTCTGCCATATCTGAAGCATCTTGAATAGTATAAGAAGAAGGGGCATGATGCAAACATGAGCTCAGATTCAGAGCAACAATTTGGGTCTTCAAGACATTCCTCAAGTATACTACTACGGCTGTTGCATTGCTAGCTGTATTTATTATACCCAAAGAACTTTCCATGTATCTCGCAGCAAGAAGATCAAACCTACTTCTACAGTCCTGATGTTCATATGGGGGGAAAGGGAAGAATATATAAGGAAAAGAAAGCGATCCAATAGTGGAGATGAAAAGTCTGGTGGGATCTCAAAAGGAGGGACTCTTTGAGAGCAGCGCATCTCAGGGGAGGGATCAGCTGCCAATACAAGTGGCAGGTAAGACTGAAGATGGGCATAAGAGTCTACTATTCTCAGTGAAACCAAATAGGTAGTTTTTCTTTTAAACTAAAGCCTCTAATTATTATAAAAATGTACTTTAGATTCTGCTGTTTCTGTAGACTTTCTACGGCTAGGTTGCCCTTGCTGTTTTTCTGTGGATTTTAAACCATAAATTAGAAATGGTGTCCTGCATTTACTGAGTAATTCAGAAACACAGTGACCATTCTGATAATGACTTCAGTGATGCAAGGAGCCAGCAGTACTCCAACACCATGATTCTACCCATGCATCTATGGAGATGGTGTAGTCCTGACTTCTGGCAACATTTGACAGACATTCTAGCCAGAACTGAGTCCTTTCTCTGCATGAATGATCAACACATGCACATAAGATACATCAAGGTTGTCATTCTTCTTACTAGAAGTTTGTAATTCTTGAGGCAGAAAATCTTGAGATGCATCTTGCATAAGAATCCGTCAGAACAATACTCCCAAGTATAAATTCAATTGTTTATGTCATCACAGAAAAGGAGAAGGCATCTGATCATGCAAAAGAGAAAAGTCTTAACAGTGCCTTATAATAGACTGACTGATTGTTAAATATACGAGTGCTAGGAAAATATTGAAAATAATCTGAACACTCTGTCTGGATTTTGTTTTATTTTTAAGTTAAAACCAAGACAATGTCAGATGAAAAACTAAAAGAATAATGAGTTCAAATTATCAGATCTTTGGCCCATCCTTTTTTTTTTTTTTTTGCTTTCCCCATTCCCTATCTACTGTATAGTTACACATTCTGAAATATCTGTTGAGGTAAATTGAAACTAAGGAATATTTATGAGTTCAGATTTTTGGGAATCAGGAACCCAGATGCTTATTTATTATTATTTGTCTGAAACAGGCTATTGGGATAGAAGCTGTTTGAAATATATTGAGGCAGAGTGCAGATATACAGCTGCTGATTTTTTAACTATGGTTAAGAGAGTAGGAATTGGTCATGGACTCATAAACTCTATCCTCTCTTTCCTTTTGTCTCAGGCATGGTAATTTTCTTTTACCCCTTTGTCAGCTTTAAGCATGTTTTATCATTTCATTTGGTTTGGTTTGTTTGTTTCTAATGTTTATGATTTTAATTCATTTTAAAGGTCTGTGTTTTGTTTGCAATTGGTATCAATGTATCTTTTATATAATAAATTGTTCTAAACTCTGTTACCCTATGGAATGGGAATTTCAAAAATAATGATAATAATAGTGATTATCTGCAGTGCTATTAACCATGGCTATCAAATAAATTATAAAGTTAGTTTTTATCAGGTTTGGAAGCTGAGTTTGAACATGACAAACCCTAGTTGACATTGCAATTCTGTAGCATTATCCATGGTTATCTCTTTGCAGATATAACAATAAACCATGCATAAACTGGCAAAGCAAGAGAGGAGGTTGAAGAGGCTCATATGCCTATACTTGTTGTTCCCTATTGCTTAACTATAATTAAGAGATCAGTAGTATTGCATCTGCACTAGACATGAAGGATAACTTCAGCATATTCTCTTTTATTTCTACATGCCACTGAATGTGGTTGCATGTTAATATTTATTCCCTGTAGTTAAAAACAAATCTGAGAGATGCAAAATTAAATGCAGTAGGTAAAAGTCTGAGCCTTGCTTTATGCTCCTGGTCAAGAGCCTGCCAAGGATTTGGGACTGAGGCATACCAATTAGACAAATAATTTGGGAGAGAGTATCCTCATCACATGGCCCAAAGGAGCAAGCCATCTGATCATCCACCTCTGCCACTGGGCAGCAAAGTTTATAGGCACACAAAATTTCCATTGCTTCCATTCTGTCAAATATACTTTTTCCACACCACCAACATAGCAGCTGGTGTCATCATCTTAACAAGTTGAAATCCTGATTTTATCATACCAATTTGTAAACAGCAAAGAAAAGAACTATCAAACCTGATGGATTCAGTACAGTGATGCTCATAATTATCCTAAGTTGCCATGACCACTGAATGAAAAGCAGATTAAGGTCATTCTTGCAATACTACTATTGTTTTCTGTACCCCGTATTAATACTAAATAAATAATGCAATCCTGTTTATTGGAGTTGCTTTTACTATTTATTGTTAATTTTATCTCTTGATTCTGCCCCTTCCTTGTTAATATGCAGTTTAACAAGTCATCACAGCATCTTGAATGTATTCATGATTCCTAAATATTCAAGAGTGATATTAGAACGTAAATCTGCATAGAATTTGTAGATTCTGTTTACCCTGGTTGTTATTTGTGTGAGTGGTGACACATGGCATGTAGTAATGTGTCTTCTTCTTATGATTAGGAGGCTAGAGGATTTACAGATATTGTGACAAATACATATGATATTAGTAAACAGTTATTTAAATTTTATGAAATTGTTTCCTAATCAACTGGGAGATGAACCATAAACACAAATAACAATTTTTCCCCAGTAATTGTGTGAACAGAATATTTTTAATCACAGTTCAACTATTTAGATTATTATAAGTTCTACCCCTTACCATCTTGGGCTGGTTTGTTTTAAACAGCAAAACCAAAAACCAGAACTTTCAAATATGAAAAATGCCTGACAATATGTGACCAAAAACTTAATAAAAATCTTTCTCTGGATCAAAGATTGCCAGCTTCCATACTGTAAGGGACAACTCTGTCTCCAAACTATTCCAAGCATCCAGAGAATATTTTGATATCCCATTTGACACTTTTACCATTAGTAGGATGCTGTGTTCAACATGACCCAGTAGTATTTCGTATTTATAGTATGCATGTGGTAAAGCAAGACCAAAAGCACAACATTTTAAAAAATAGGAAGTCATCTCATGCAACTCTTTCAAAAACAACTTTCTTTTATATGTCAAACATTATGAATTATTAAAATGTAATAGCCCAATGTGGTCTGAGCAGAGACAGTTATTTCTTTAGAAACTGATTTGCTCATCTGATTAAAAGCCTTCTAGTTTTTTATGTGTATCATGGCTGAATTTTGTAGCCTATGTCTTTGAGGAAAATTGGAGTCACTGGTCACAGTTGATGCTGTACTGGTGAAGCAAAGGTGGGGGTAAAAATGCAAAAGCAGCAGATATTACACTGAATTTACCCCATGAAGGCCCTTTAAAAAATTTCCATGCAGTGGAAGATCCAAGGATTGCATGCCACTGGGTCCCCCCTTCCATTTTCATCAGTATCTTCTCATACATCTTACATAAACACAACTTCATCCTCACTTTTCATAAAACATGCAACTGGACAGTCTACCCAAACACAAATCAGATGTGAATATTTTAATTTCAAGATGGAGAAATAATTAGTTTTTACAACATCATTTATTATTGAGATTAAATATTCATTTTATTGCATCATGGAATACATAGTGTCCTTTAAAAAAAATATATGGATACAAGATCTTGGGTGGTAAGTTAGATTACAATATCATTTGGAAATTGCCCATAATAGCAATCCTTTCCTTATTTTCAATTACAAGGGATTGTTTAAGGAATAATACATAAAATTATATTTTTTAATATGACACATACATACACCCATGCCCCTCTAATGCAAACACATAACTCCAGATAAAGTTTATAAGAGCAGCATGTGGTGTGTGTCAATGAGCAGGAGTTACACCTAACAAAATTCAAATGTCTGAAAAATCATAAAATCGGTGCAAATTGCCTAGCACCAATCACACAAAGTTCACTAGGAATGATCAGAAGAAGAAAATTAATGTTCACACACAACTCTTCTTAAAAGTGGGAAGTGTGATATCTTAAAGCAGTGATTATTATGATCATTCCAGCGGACTTCTCAGAAAAATGTAAATGGCTGAATTGTCCCAGAGGCAGAAGGCTTACTTTATTTTTCCAACGCAAGATATTTTCTCATTCTTTGTTAGTCTGGATAAGCTAAAGAAGTACTGTATAGACCATAACAAAATAACTACAAATTGCATGCATTATATAACTATTTGCAAGTATTCAGGAATACATTTGATTCAGTGCACATGTGGATTGACATCACTTATAAGGGTTCCACTTATATGACCTTGATTTAGTATCTAAATTTTCTTTGTTTCATCAAACACAGAAAAAGATGTTTAGTATTTTCCTTATAAAATTACTCAAGTGAGGAATCAGCAGAAGCACAAGCCAAATAGTACCTTCAAACAGAGAAAAAGTATCCTGATGAACAATGCCCTTCTGTATAACTATCTTCTATTAGAAATAACAGTAAGGAAGTAAATGTATGCAGACAATGAGAGGCTAAGAGACATTGTTCACAGGATAAATTTGATTAATGGTCACACTGATTTTGTGACAATAATTCTGGAAGGGATTTAGGGGTGTGATGAAACGCCGGACAAAAGAGAAGATAGCAACCAGTGCTTCAATGACTGCCACACAATCCAGTAGTGGAGCACATCTGACACCACAGGAAGCTCAGGTCGCTTGGACAGTTGACCCAAAGTTCATCACAGAGATTTCTGACTGTGACATCACTACAGTGCATAGGTGAGCTTTTTGATAGGTTCACAGACATTTATGTCACAATCACAAAAAGGTGTATTGAAAGTTGTGCCTTGGGATCCAGCTTAGTTGTATGTGTTATGGGTGCAGGACAGGATGCATTTTATAATATTTTAATAATTTCTACACTCCCTGCAGTTTTCAGTCTCTACATTTTAGACACCCCTAACACAAACACTCTGGTTTCCCAACTGGCTTCTTTCTGTGTGTTGTCCAATGTATGTAGATTCCTCCATCTTCCTGGCCTCAGATACAGTGGTTGTTGCTCCTCTATTTGATTGCCAGATGTCACTGGGGAACAAGATGGGGAGGTTCCTGGATCTTCGGGACAACCCAGGCACCAGAGAGGAAGCTCACCATCTACACCTGCAGAAGAACAAGAATCCTCAGTGCCCGCTTCAGATGAAGACTCACCAGCCAGAACTACAGAGAGTTGGCCATGGCCACTGTCATCGTCTGAAACACACAGCAATGTTGGGGAAGATTTTGAGGGATTTCCAACACCAGAGCGGACTCCACAGTGTACAATGGACATACAATCTCCTGGCGATCAGTCTCTCAGTAGAACTCAATATGAAAGTGACTCTCTTGAGGAGGGGAATATTGAAATGAATGAAGAGTGCCATGGTGTTCAGGCTGTCTCTAGGGATCAGGGTTGGAGAGGGCAAACCCAGCTGACAGAGGGGGAAAAACTATTGATGGAAACCAACAGTAGAATTGTGCAGCTGCTGGAGAACATAAAGAGAGAGCATGCACAGTCCATGGGTCTCATGTCACAGTCCATGGGCCGGATGGAGTTGCAGCTAGGCATTGTGGCAACATCCACAAGAGCCATTCATAACTACCTGTCTGAGATTTTAGCTTTCCTCAAACAACCAAGGACACAGGTCCTTGAAACTCGTATCTCCCAAAGAGCCACCCCTCATGTTGAGTTAACCAGTGCCTCAACGTGGACTGGTGAGGATGCAGTGGCAGTGTCCACTGGGTACTTACCAAGAGATGATGGGATTAATGACTCTCAAGAAACACCGCAAGCCACAGTGCCTCGTCGCAGTGGCCGAATGCAGAGAGCCATAACCGAGAGGGCATCCTTGCCCATGCCCATGCGTCAGGCAAAAGGGGGAGGGAAGAAGAAATAAATTATCACACGAGGGATAGTATTTTTAAGGGTTTTTTTTTAATGTGCCTGTCCTTTTAATTCTTAGCCATACGGCCATGAATGGCAGAACTTGACCATTTCTACATTTGGTTAACATTGTATTCTGGCTGACTAGATTAGTCTAACATTTTGTAGTTTATATTTGCATTGTTAACAATGTGTGCTGCTGGTATTTGAAGAACATTTGCTTCTGTTCTTTCACTTTAGCTTCATGAGAACATTTTTTTACACTGTGCCAGATATTCATTGCTTTTCTTACAAATACAAATCATTTCTGGACACAGCTGCTTTTTGAGTTTTCTTTTTCCATGATCCCCTTCCCTCTGAGCAAGCATACTGAAGTTCTTGGTAAGTATGTGGATATTGACAATCTCCACCTTAGAAATTGTGTTTGAGTAGTCTCTTGCCTGGTGTTTCTGGCATGCTGGCCTGGGGTTAACCTGTAAGTGCCTTTTTGGATCATGATCATTCTTATCCTCTGTAGGTCTGACCAGATTAATCTCTAGCCCATAGCCAAGCCTATATTGGCTTGGTTATGCAATCTGCAACACGCCAGGACTCGATTGCAGCATTTGTGACTTACACAAAAACGTGCCAGCAAACTTTTTTAGGCACAGGAATCGCATTTTCAGAAGTTTCTTTATTGTTGGGTCTTTTGTGGGTAACATAGTTATCCTCTGAGTTTGAATATTTAAAAATAGGAAAAATAATATGTGCTTATACCCTTTCAGCAATTAATAGTATTTGTAGGAGAAACTATATTTGATAAGATCATAGGTATTAATTATGCAAGTCAAAGTTATCATTCTCTTTATAGCCAGACCTCGTCAGAACGTAAGAGTCATGACATGCTGTTGAGTACTGTGCCACAATGTCTGAAAAATAGCTCAGCATCATAGTGGATGGATGTGTTAGAATAAAAATCTCTCCCCCTTTAGGCCAGGCAGCTCCAGGCAGATGGACAATACACTAAGGGGAGGAAAGGCAGTTAATATGGTTGGGACTGGGCTGGTTAACATTATGGAACTCCAGATCATCTCTTATTTACGTGAAGAATACAAGATGACTCTCAAGGTGGTATCCTAGATTATTGTTTAAAGACCCCTTTTTCAGAAGCAAATTGAACATTGAGTGATACCACTGTGTACAGGCACTGAATAGTTGACCTTTTACCTCACTGTTTAAACTGACTTTCTCAGAGTCACTAGAATATATTGTTAAACCCATAACTACATCCACGTTTGTGCATATATAAATGGTCTATAAACTGTCTCCTCCCTGCTCCCTTTCATTTGAGTCTGAAGGGAAATAGTCAGGAAGCATTTTGCTGCAGTACAAACCAGTCGTGTGTGTTCCAAAGTGAAAGATCTGCTTGTGGCTGCTTTTTGCTAAATGACTGAGCTAATGATGAAATGCAGCTGGTATGAGCTAACTTTCTGACTGCAGGCACTTTGCAGGCGCAACTTTTGAGTCAAACCCTTGTCCTGAGAGAACCTAGATCCAGTAGCTCTCAGATGAAGAACACTTCTATGCGTGTTCTATCTTAACCATGTACTCAAATGCACCCTACCTGGCAGGTGTGACTTTTCACACCTGTACTACTTGCGCCCCATCTGTGCCTGTTTTTATTTATTTTTGTTTGTTTAACATGTTACAGAAACTTTCGTAAATAAACTCTTTTAAACTGAAGCATGTAAGAGTCATTCTCACTGATACAAGAACATACTTTCTTGCAAAAACAGCATCATATTAATGTGACAAAAAGTCCAGTTTGACAAATATTTTAAGGTTTAGTTTTCACACTCATACATAGAGACAAGATACACAGGACTTAGTGGGAAAAGACATAAAATTTCATAAACACCTAGAAAACTCTTTCAGCATAGCTATGCAATATTATTAATATATTTTATTTGCCTTACGTCACTCTAAAAGTGTGGTGGAAGTTCAGAATGGAGATGGGAAGTAAGAATTATGCATATATTACAACAATGAAGTGTGGTTGCAAATTGTAATTATTTTTCAGTTTCTTCAAAGAAACAGCATATAATTTTTTATTTGAATGAATCTCTTTCTAAATTTAACACATCTCTTTTTAGGGATTTATTTCATCCCGTTGCATTACTTTAGTATGGTGACTTTTTTAAAAACAAAGAAGCACACAGTTGTAAGCCATTTAGCATCTAGCAATGCTATTGGAACTGCTGTTATAGTTTCCACTCAGCCAAAGTAGCTATACATTTTTTTTTTTGTACTATCTGGAAGCCTATTTACCACTCCCCATTCTAACTTCCTTCCAGCTATTCTTATCTACAATTGGAAAGGGGCATAGTATTGAGCATGAAATTGAGCAAACTCAGGGAGGCAGTGAAAGATAGGAAGGCCTGGCACAATATGGTCCATGGGGTCACGAAGAGTCGGACACGACTTAATGACTGAACAACAACAACATAGTATACCCACTGAATGAGAGAAATTGTAGGACAAGGGTAAATGAGTTGAGAACAGAGGCCGTAAGATCAACAAAAGATAGATACTGCTAACCTAACGTGTGGTTCCAATATATGAATGTATTAGAAAATACTTACAAACTCATATTGTAGTCAAATCCATTGCTTCGGTCAGACTTCCAGTACAGTCTTGCAAAATCAGTAGTTGAAGGTCTGCATGGTTCTCATAATTTTTCAGTGAATATGTCCATGCTTTTTCAAGTGTGTATCAAAACCTCTTCATTATTTTCCTGTAGCTCTCGTTATCTGACTAGGTATAGGGTTATGAATGTCTGTTTAGTTCTAAAAGTGATGAATTGTTTTGTGGAATTTTCACATAATTTACAGACTTTAAGTGACAGATAATCTCAATTCTCAAAATATTTCAAACTTGATCCCTAAAGGTTTTTATAGATCAATGACAGGGCTGGAGAGACATAATATGAAATCTTCCTTCTTGAAGTTCTTGGTGGTGGATACACCAGCATACCCAAATGTTTAAAACAAAGTCAGTAGATTTTATGTTTTACTTTATATCAGAGAGCTTATCCTAGTTTGAAAAACACAGTTGGGTTACTGCTAAATTGAGTACAAATGTATCCTTTTAATTTTGTTTAAAGGAGGTAAACAAGAAGTACAAGATGTAGATACTGGTGTTTACTAATAATCTATTCAGTTGCATTGTTCAGCTCCATAACATTGACAGAACCATCAACTGCTTAAGAGGCTCCTTTTCCAGAGCAATTATCCAGAGCTAAGAAAATTAACTGTGATTCTTCTTCATTAAATACCATTGACTGGGTCCAGTTAGCCCCATGGGCATAGGGGCTGTAATGTACACACAGAACTCAACTAGCACAAGATCTTCCCTGTTCATTTCGGTATTTAAGGCATTGCTGGTATTATATGCAGAAATGCTCACAGACCTGCTCCACCCATTGGAGTGAAGTAAGTAATGTTCACATATACAGGCACTGCCATGTGCACACTGCATATTGATGAGGTTCTAGACTGGGATGCATTTCGGCATTTAGCTAGACATGGTACACTAAAATCTATTTTCTTTAGCCCTTATCCTGCTCTAGTCCAAACGTTTAGGGAGTGAATCTGCATGCAGAAATTGGGAACAATATGGTAATGCCTGTACTTTGCATGGGTGAAACTGCCATAAAAAATTAAGATAGCTGTTTTAAGCATTAATGTGCCATTTTTTATTTCCCATAAAGTAATTTGTAGTGCAGATATTCTACATTCTACTAGAAAAAGAATGGTCAGGAAAACATGCCCTTTAAACTCATTTTGCCAGGGAGGTAGAAGTAAGGAAGCTGATAAGCTATCGTTTTTTCTACCTGCCGTTCAACTTTTTACATATACACATTTCTGTGTATACAGAACCCTAGGGTTAAGAAGGGTTGTGCATTAATTTTATTACCACATCCTAGCTTTTTTTTTCCAAAACGGACGTCCATAAATGGGTGCTTGTAATTTAATTTGACTGCACAGCCCACATGTTAATATAGAAGGTATTACAAAGAAAAATATTATTATAATATAGGTTGAATCCTAGTCCGTAAAGAGGCTTGGTTTTAGTATTAATGTAAAGGAAATGGTAATGCTATATTCCAACTGCAATCTAACTCTTGATTTAAACATTCCTCTTGCGTCTTTAAAAATAACTCTCGCGGTAGTTGCATTTGTTTTGATATGTGGCTTTAATTAGGTGTACCTTGACAGTACTACAAGATCCAAATTTACCATGTTGCAAAAAGAGTAGATAAAATTTATGTAGCTGAGCTCTATTTTGCATTTAAACCTGAAGGCCAACATTCATGACAATTTTGTCCATTATAGTCTCTCTTCTTTTCTCCAGTCCAGATCAGTTTTTCTACCTCTTGTCCATTATGAAGTGGTCATACCATGACTGCTGTCATGGTCTCAAATTATAATTTTAGAGCAGTACTCAGCACACACTTTAAAGATTTGTTGCATTCAGTAATTCAGTCTGAGTCTATGGTCATTCTTGCATGACTGCTCCCTGATAGACAATGCACCGTTGTATTTCAGGCTGAAATAAAATGGTTCATAAATAGCAGTGTGGTTATGAGAATTCATTGTGAGAGAATAATTGTCAGGCTTATAGGAAAATTCTCATTGAAGCTTTCAATGTTCCCTCATTGGGCCTAAATACAGTCATTTTAATATTCAGAAATCAGAGAAATCATTGAGACTTATTATAGCAGTGCCAAATATTTTTGTCTAATAGCCTGACATCAGTAGTTGATAATAAAGCAGTAATATACAGGGCACTTAAAATACCTACTTTTGTTTAAAAATTCAATAAAATTCTCATGACTACTGTGTGGAACAGTGCTCTGCAGGTATACTATTTCTAAAGGTTTTCTTTCCATTTCTATATAGATATTTTCCCTTCACATTTTGAAGGTTTGAAGAAGAGGATTGTTTTTCAAGTCACACTAAGTAAACATTAATTGCATGCAGGCTTAAAACTAAAGCATGCATGTTACGCAGCAGCAATAAAATTGCTCGGCTTGCACGATTTACGATGTTCAAGCATTGCCTTGTTAAAATGCCAAAATCCCCCCTTTTCTTTGCATCTTTAAAAAAGTTAAATTATATTTTACATTGCAACATTTAATTTTTCAGTCTTTGGACAAATTAGATTTATTTTAGCATATATTTCTGTGTTACAGATAAAGCTGATGAAATAGTGCCAGTTTCCAAGCCATCAAGAATTCCAGAAAATGCAGTTGTGGACTCCAGAGTGGCAACAATTAAACAACGACCTTCTAGTAGATGTTTTCCCTCAGCTACAGATATGAATGTGAGTAGTATCTATCGTACATTTCCTTTGAATTGTGGGGCTTTGATGAAAGATTTTTCCAAATTCCTAATAGAAAAAAAGCTTTCATCTTCTTATTCTTTATGCTCTGATTTTAATTATTCTGACATGCCAAGACCACCTTCCATAATTATGATTCTTAGTGGAAAGGCTTGCTGAAGTATGCAAAAATCAGTCCTGCCAAAGTCAACAGGAGTTAACGCTCTCTAAATGTAATGGGTTAGGCCACCCTTCCCCAACCTATTGATTTCCAAATGTGATCGGATGATCATTTGCAGTGTTCTCTGCCAACATTCATGCTGGTGGAGAATTCAAGAAATATGTCAAATTATCCCAGAACTGTGGCCATCTTGCTCATCTTTGGCCTTGATTCTCTAGCAGGCTTTAATGTTCCCTTTTTCAGTAATTAAAGTGATCAGACAACCGCTTCTCTATATAAGGCCTAGTTTCACAATTTAGTGTTTCCTGAGAGCTACATATCATCTACAGTTTACAAACTGATAGATCAAACTATGTAGTCTTTTTAATCAGACATTTTAGGAAAAAATGTGATTTTTAGACTTTTGAAGCAGATGTTTTTAGAGCCTTTTCCAACTAAGGGTTTTCCAGGTATTTTGGACTATAAATTACCTTAAGCCCATGCTTGCTGCAAATTATGGCATTTATAGTCTTGTTCAGTAACAGCTGCCTTTGTTATTGCTTCTTTACTCCTTTGCTTTTTTCTAGAAATTGTGTGGTAAGGGAAAGGAACAAGTTATTATTTCTTGCTCATCATCTCTTGAGAACTTTCACATGAAGATGATCCATAGTGTGTATTGAATTGGTTCTGGGGACTCTGCCGTGAAATACTAAAATATGCGATTAGCACCAAGCTTCTCTCTTAATTTCACCTTATTTTATGCAGCATTACAATAAAGAACATGGCAACATAACTGGAACTAAATAGCAGCAATATTTTTAAGAGACATATTTCATGGTACTCATCCTCCCATGATCTTTTTTTAACAAATGCTTCTATATTTGTAACTTTCAGTTCAATGCTGTTCATTAATATTTGCTTGAAAGAAGCTCCTGTGTATACTTTGGGATTTACAGCATACCTCTAAATCAGATTTGAAGAGAACAGGAGGAGTAAATGATCTCTTTTGTGATAAAAAAATCTACTCACCCTATATTGGATGTCATATTATCTCCTCTTAAACTGAGTAATCAAGTCATTCCTTTGTAATTAGAGATTTATTTTATTTGTTGATTTATATTAAATAAATTTATGCCACATGTTATCTAAGTGGAATCCAGCTGCCATGACTCTAGCAAATAAGGACCAGTTGTGCAGTGAAACACTGGAGCAAAAACAGAGCATGCTCTACCTAAGTTATAGAAGGACTGTATCTCAGTAATAAAAATCCATGGTACTATATCTCCAGGCATAGCCAGGAACAGTCTTGTTCCAAAACCCCAGATAATCACAGGAAATCAGCATTAGAAATATTGAACTTGATGGTTTCATAGTCTGAGCTGGTATAAAGCAGTTCCCTAAGTGATTGATACCAACTACAGTTTATTTGTGAGCATAAACACATGTTTTTAATTATTAACCAAAGTAGTCATTAATATGTATTTATACCACACAATGTCCTTTTTCAGATCAGAACATCTATCCTTTCTTTAAAAAAGTATATTTGTAGTTGGTCTTTTCTGTCTTCATTTTTTTCCCTCAACATTCTTTTTTGGAACTGGATTAAAAAACATATTCAGACATGCAGTTCCATCCTGTTGCTGTGAACAGACTTTGTTTGCAATACATTTTCTAGTTATGTACACTGCCAAAAAGATGAATTATCCATGTGAACTATGTGTGACTATAAAGTATGACTTCTGTAATGCACTCCATCTCGGGCTGTCCTGAAATAAGTTTTAGGGCTTAGAGCTGATGCAGGATTGTCAGGCCACTTCTGTTTTGCTTCATCAGCATGCACAAAAGTTTTCTATTGCTCTTGCGGCTTAATTCTAAGCAACGGGGGAAAAACTCTCTTAATGCATAGCATTCAGTTATGTCCATTCCCCTTCCTTAAAATTAAATACAAGGATTCTGGGTCCACCCTAGATTCTACATTTGAATAATAATAAGACTGGGTCAGATGCTGTTACTAAAAGTGATGTTTAATTTGACTATTGTGGCAGGATTTGGCACTTAGAAAGAACCACAGAAAATTACCTAAATTCTCTTTGCTGCTTCTGGAATAAATAGGTAGATTTACAGTAAATTTAGAGAGGAATAGATTAATAGAGCAAAAGAGCATTTAGATGAGGAAAATAGAAGTTGTTATTTTTGGTAATCCCATCTTATTATCATTTGTCAGTATCTTGGATCTCAGTAATAATTAGTATCATAGCATCCTTTAGGAATGGCTTTCATAATGTGATTATGAAGAACTGAATTTCCCCAGAATTGGTTGGCTTCAATTTTACCACTAAACCTTGGCCATCAGAGCAACAGGAACCCAAGAGAATAGAAAGATTCCATTAGTGGAGGCTCACTTTGATTTCCTGAGTAATTTTGAAGCCACTTCTGATAGTGCCCTATTTTTGTTTGAATAATCTGCCAATTCTTAATTTGATACATGTCTCCCTCTTCCTCTTCCTCCTCCTCCTCTTCTCTATTACTACTATTTTTATTTATGTTGAAACTGACATTTTTCTTGTTACACTGTACTTGCTACGAGGCACCGTGTGGGTCCTTTGCATTTGCACATGTGTACAAGCACTCATGGCCTCCAGAGTACTTTGTACTTTCTTCATATGTGCTATATCATAAAGTGAACAGATGTTGATAATTGCTTTTAGGGGAAGAATTGAGTTTTATGTCTGGACTAGAGGATAGCCACAAAACCTTCTTTAAAATTAAATCCAAAAAAATAAACTGTTCTCAGGACACAGAATAAAACTGTACATCCCTGTCAGAAACCCATGAAAAATATTTCCCCCGTGACTTCTATTGCAGTATTGATGAGATACGTTGCACTTCAAACTGAAAAATGTGTGCAGATTCAACAGTGCGTGTGCAAGTGGTAGGATAACTATGGCTGGGCTGTTTGTAGCATTGTTCCTGAAGATATCTGAGGGTATTGTCAGCAAAACATTGCTGTGTGACAATGATTATAGGGCTAATCAAAAAGGTATAAAGAAGGGTCAGGAAAAGGATACCCAATTCTTTCTGTGCTTGCTGTTCTTCTACTATTCATAACTGTGCATAAGTAGATTCTCTTGTGTATTACTAAAATATGAGTACTTACGAATTTTATATTCTACTGGGAATTTCTCACTCAAATTTGGAAAGATATCCAGAATCAATGAGAAGTCCTTCTTCTCTGAGATGGCAGAAAGCAGAAAAAAGCATTAAGTTCCTGCTTCTGAATCTAGCCTAATTAGACTTGATTCTACCCTAATCTTCAGATGGTGTTAAAGTTTGGAGATGGCAATGTATTACTGGATTACTTCTGGAGCCTAGTTGAACAGAATATTAAATATCTTGTAAAAGGGAGAGGCATGGAGATACAAGATTGCATCCTGTACTGTACTGCTTTTTCTCTTTCTCCTGTTATGGGGAATGAGTTTCTTTAAGTGTCTTCTAGGTCCACCACTTCAGATGGCAGTAGACTGCTAAAAGCAAGAAATAAAGAGACTGTGGCTCAGATTCTTCAATTTAAAAAAAAAAAAAAATCACCAAGCTCTTATGGGCAATTAATGACTCACAGATTTCAGTACTGTCATGGCCTGATGTGCACAGGTGACAGGCCAGCTGCCAGGTTAATATACGACAAAGCTAAACATCTAGAAAGACCTTCCTGTGTTCCATCCTAGTTTCTGTATCTTTTTAGAAGGCAAAGCTCCCGTTGAAGGCTCTCATTAAGTTGACAATACAGCAGTGTCCTTTCCTTTTACTCCCTCCCCTGCAAAATAGGAATACTAGATAAAATTATTCATAATTCAAATAGCTTTTCCTTCTTCAAGCATCTAAACATTCCTGCCTCTTTGTGCAGAGTGCTTTTTCACCATGGAAGAAGAATTGGTGAGGATTTGTTCCTCACTTTCTTCTGAGTGAAGAAAGCAATTCTGTTCTTCATACAGGGGACTGAAACAAATGATTGTTTCTTCCTTCCTTCCATGCACTGTAAAGGTTTATAGAAGGGTGGACCTTTCCAGAAGGACAAAACATTTTGGCCAGAGTGGCAAGGCTTTGCATGATGGGCTTTTCCTCTCTGAAGCTTTGTCCCTGACATCATTTGGCAACTAGAGAATGGCGTGGTGACAATCTAGCCACCGGGGCAAATTTAGCTCCCCACTCCTGTTATAGGTCAGCAGGATGGACTTGGACCTGGACCATGTCATAGGATGGACTCAACGAAACAAATCCATTGAAGAAATACAGATGGTATCATGTAAAACATACCCTAAATGTCAACACATAATTTAAATATTATATATTATAGCCTTTTAACATTGTTATTTCTTTTATTTTTCTAGTCCATGTATGAAAGACAAGGGATTGCTGTAATGCCACCTACAGTACCTGGAAGTCCTCAAGGCCCATTTCTGGGTGTGCCACGAGGTACAGTAAGAAGACAAAAATCAATAGGTAAGATACCTCATAGACGTATGTAAGGGATACTGCCTTCTTTTATAATAAATTCCTATTATATGAGAATATACTGTCAATCTGTAAACTTGACTGATTATTAGCTGGATTTTATATTTTTTTAAATGTCATAACAGATTATGATGATTATAACTTTAGTTAACACAACAGTGTTTATGTAAATAGTGCATCCCTGAAAGAACTAGTTTTTGGAGTTCTGTTGGAAAAATTTTATTCAACATCTTATGCTATATCTTTTCCTGATTAATACTTAACTTCTAAATTTCCAGCATGAAATTTAGTATCTCATTCAACATTTACCAGCCTTAATGGATCGGTCCTTATAATGTTTGGATAAACATTTCACGATTCCTCTAAATTATCCTTTTTGTCATGCATTATGAATTGTTTTATTTTCTTTCATGCACAGCAACCTGTTCATAAATGGCTATAGGGCATAAATACATATGTTTTTAAGTGCTTCTTTTTCTTTTTAATTTTGCATGATCTCTTTTTATGCATGCTTTAGAAAAAGAACAGCTGTCTGCAGGAATTTACAAGGTTCAGTACACATAAGAAAAATCAGAAGTTCATTGAATCAAGTTCTAACGCAGGGAAATACTACAATAGACATATAGAACCATATGATGTACAGTATAAATAATATTATGTTTATTTTACATGTGATTATGTTGGATTGAAAAGAAAGAACAATTTAAACATTACAGCTTTTTTTTTTAAGGGATAACAGAAGAAGAACGGCAATTTTTGGCTCCCCCCATGCTAAAATTTACTAGAAGTCTATCTATGCCAGATACTTCAGAAGATATTCCCCCTCCACCACAGTCTTTACCTCCATCACCACCACCTCCTTCTCCTTCTCTTTACAACTCTCCCAAATCTCCAGTATCTAGAATGTATGGCACAATTAAGCCTGCATTTAATCAGAATTCAGGTTCAAAGATAGCTGTTTCAGGTAGGTCTGAAAATATGGGGACAGTGATAAGAGACAAAGGCATATATTACCGGAGAGAAATGGACCGTTATTCTCTAGATTCTGAGGACTTATATAGCAGAAATGCCGCAACTCAGGCCAGCTTCAGAAACAAGAGAGGTCAGATGCCAGAGAATCCATACTCTGAAGTTGGAAAAATAGCAAGCAAAGCAGTGTATGTTCCAGCCAAGCCAGCCCGACGGAAGGGAATGTTAGTGAAACAGTCTAATGTTGAGGACAGTCCAGAAAAAACTTGCTCCATTCCAATTCCGACCATCATTGTTAAAGAGCCATCTACCAGCAGCAGTGGGAAAAGCAGTCAAGGAAGCAGTATGGAGATTGACCCCCAGTCTTCAGAGCAACCAGGGCAGCTCCGACCTGAAGATGGCTTGGCGGTCAGTAGCCCGTTTGCAGCTGCCATTGCTGGAGCAGTGAGGGATAGGGAGAAAAGATTAGAAGCCAGGCGCAATTCTCCAGCTTTCCTTTCCACAGATTTAGGAGATGAGGATATTGGACTAACCCCTCCAACTCCACGTATGAGACAGTCTAAGTTTAGCGAGGAGGGGCTATTTGGTAATGAAGATGGCTTCAGTCAGCTTGTATCGCCATCTCCTATCCCAGCACCTAGAGAGACTGAAAATATTTTTAATAGTAGTGAATCAAATAACCAAAATGATGCAAGGACACCAAACACTTCAGTTCAAACCACAGCGAGCTCTGAAAACAATGCATTGGCAGCCCAAAATACTGGTATGTCCGGTTTAGATAATTATGTTCATCCCCTGACAGGGAAATTACTGGACCCAAATTCCCCTTTAGCCCTTGCCCTTTCTGCCAGAGACAGAGCCATGAAAGAGCAAACCCAACCAATTCCAGGGAAAGGAGACTCTAGCAAAGCAGATCTTAACAAACCCCTTTACATTGATACAAAGATGAAATCCAATATTGAAGCTCCATTTCCAGCAACAGCTACTATTGCTAGGCAAAATACACGTGGTCCACTAAGGCGACAGGAGACGGAGAATAAATATGAGACAGATGCAGCAAAAGAAAGGCGGTCCGAAGAGAAAAAGAACATGCTAATAAATATTGTGGATACCTCGCAACAAAAGTCAGCTGGTTTGCTCATGGTTCATACAGTGGACACAGCACAATCCAGCGATAACCCTGAAAACGAAGAGAAAAGTGCTGAGGTGGAGGTGAATATTGAAAAGCCTCCACCAGAGATGCCAGAAGAGACAGAAGCAGCAGAAAGTGGATTGGATGACCCTAGCATGCTTCCGCCACCGTCCCCTTCCCGCAAAACGATTGTAGCTATTAGCTCCGTCGACGATCCGATCATTTTGCCATTTCGGATTCCTCCTCCCCCTTTAGCTTCTGTTGATCTTGATGAAGACTTTATCTTTACTGAGCCATTACCTCCTCCTTTAGAGTTTGCTAACAGTTTTGATATTCCTGATGAGCACTCAGTCCCAGCCTCTGCCTCTGCCCTAACAGACTTGGTCAAACAGAGAAAAAATGGAACTCCGCCTACTTCATTTAACCCCATTCAGCCCTCAAATTCATTAGACAGTAAGAAGTCAGGGGGTCTTTCAAACTGTTTGCCTCCCTCATTTTTGCCACCTCCTGAAAATTTTGATAATGTCACTGACTCTGGGATTGAAGAGGTGGACAGTCGAAGTAGTAGTGACCATCAACTAGAGACAACCAGCACTATCTCAACTGTGTCCAGCATCTCTACCTTGTCCTCTGAAGGTGGTGAGAACTTGGATACTTGTACAGTCTATGCAGATGGGCAAACATTTCTGGTGGACAAACCCCCAGTACCTCCTAAGCCAAAAATGAAGCCCATAATCAACAAAAGCAATGCACTTTACAAAGATGCGCTCATTGAAGAAACTGTGGATAGTTTTGTTATTCCTCCTCCAGCCCCGCCCCCTCCTCCAATCAGTGCACAGCCCAGTATGGCTAAAGTTGTACAGCAAAGGACCTCTAAGCTCTGGGGCGATGTAACAGAAATTAAAAGCCCAGTTCTCTCAGGCCCAAAGGCAAATGTTATTAGTGAATTGAACTCAATACTGCAGCAAATGAACAGAGAAAAATCCTCAAAGTCAGGAGAAGGATTGGAGTCACCGCCAGGGACAAAAGTTGCTAGTCTTAGCACAAGGTAAATGCAACGCCAAGGTTTTTAAAATGTTTCTATTGCTTGTGAGTTTGTACTTGTCTTGCTTTCAGTGCACACTGAAAAGTAATTGTGTTAAATATTATTTAAATACAGTGATTCCAATATGTTCAATTTTTCCATTCCTATCTATTGAAAAATTAAATGCATAATAATCTAGCCTTTTCCCTTATGTATTTAGTTAAATACAGCTAGAGATACAAAATATACAAGTAGAGACTGAGATCCTAAGGTTTAATTCCATGCATATGTCAGTGTTTTTCTGATTCCTGCTACAATCCATCACAGTTTCCAGAACCTATTCCTGAAAATCTAGATGCCCTTTGGAATAGCATGGAGTGATGTAAAGGATCGTAGGGAAAGGAAAGTATAATCCCATATGAGCATATAGAAATATTTTCTGATCATACCTGGGAGTCTTTCATCCATTTTTTATAAAGAACATTTATTTCTTAGCTATGCTATCCACTGCAAATTAACTTGTTTGAAATACCGGGTACAGTATTTACAGCTTTGAAATGTTTGTTTTACAGTTGTAAGTACTTAAAAATACATACTTGCAAAAATAACCACAGCTTCCTTGCTTGCATGCTTGTTTGGTAAGGGACTGTGTAAGTTTAACCAGTTCAGGTGCTTTAATATATACAATAGTTCAGGTACTTTAATGTATACAATAGAAATGGGAGTTGAAGTAGTTGGGTTGAACTGTTTGGACAGGAGTAGCAGTGAAATCTGACACTTAGTCTTTTGTAGACTGGCCTATTGTTGATAAGAAGGTAAACACTTGGTAGGTGTAACTTGTCAAACAGATTGAAATCATTTCTATTTTGAACATTTTATTTTATGGATAATTTTTCAAGCTGTAAAAAGCTTATTGAAGTTACAGACTTTCTAGAGACTTTGGAAAGGTCCATACATTTGATGATGACTGTCATCAGAACTTAGAGAAAGTATAATCCAAGACAGAAGAATATTACATTAATGTATGAAAACAAAAACTCTGTACCCCAGGCTGATTTATTTGCAGTGTCCCAAGTGAGTCTTTTACCAGATGGTGCCAAACATAAAATGGCAGAGAAGTAGCGCAGATGCTCCTCCAGTTCCCTGTACATCTTATAGAAATGCGCTACAGGGAGCCTATAAGCACAACTACTGAATTTTTATAACAGTTCATTTACCAAGTAAGGTGGAGGTCACAATTTTTAATGGCACCAATTCTAACCATACTTCACGGTCACTTTTCAGTGTAGTGATGAGCTGCGTTATTCTACAGCGACTTCCTGTGGTATATATTTATCTGTAACATAGTCTGTAGCTTGTTGCAGATTTAACCTGCAACCTATAATTACACAATTATATCCTTTTTTTTTTTTTTTAATCCAGGAACAGGATCCAAGAAGAGGTTACATGGTTTAGAAAACTTGAGTTATGCTTTTCTGTAACAGGAACATCTAACTTATCTGTATACCATTCTGTAAAAGTTTGGATGGACTTTTCCACAAAATGAATACTTTGTCATCTACTATGATTTTCTTTAACCAAATAAATTATTGCCGGAAGAACAAATTCATACCATAATTAAATTAAACCCATAAAAGTTATGCATAAAAGAACAAATCCGTTAATTTTTGTCAGATCTATTTGAAAATGTGCCTCAAGAAATGAAGAAGTCTGATATCATCACAATACGACTTTTGTTGAACTGATCCAGGCAGCAAAGTAAGAAAACTTGAGAGACCCCAATGCCACTGCAGTGGAAAAAGCAGTTGTTTCCCCCTACCTTTCTTCCCATTCCCCCAGATAAGCAAGTAAATGTTTAGTTTGTTTTTGAACCAGGTAGTCATCCTGCAGTGTAATAGTGCTAGATCCAGTGAAAAATGAGAATGTTAATAGAATAGAACCAGTGGCAATGAAGAAGGAAAGAAGACAGCAATGGCACAATTTACAGCAGATATCGCCTCACTTTATCCTACATGTTGTAATTTACCATGGCTGCTTTGATAAGGGGACTAACAAAATTAACAGTAGTTACAATGTTGCCAGGCTGAAAGTCTTAACTAAAATAGCACCTTTGGAGTAGAATTTTCCTCTCTCTTTGGTGTATTTCTAAATTTTAAATCCCTCAATATTTATATCATTTTGCTGCAATCAGGTAAGTTTTTTAACACTTTTATTGCTTTAAAGGAAGAAAGAAGATTTTAAAGGAACAAAAAATGAAGAGGAAAAAGAGACAAGAACATGTTACAATATGTATGGAAAGAAGTCTAGTTTTTAAATACAGCATTACATAGTGACCACATGGAATAATATTAACCAAGCTTTCTGTTACTTTGATACCCAGCCAACACATATAATCAATTCAGAATTTTAAATTCAGGGTGGCACTGTCTTTCCATCATAAACCATTTTTTTTCCTAACCCCATGCTTGGTAAATCCTTTGTCCTTTATATTTGTATATGCTTATATTCCCATTTTAAGTATATATTTCAAATTATATATTTAAACCATATTGGGAAATACTGTATACAAATAATAATTTCTTAGTTACCTTTGACTCAGTATCTGAAGTGGAATGTAAAAACAATAAAAAGATTGCTGGTTTATTACATCGTAATCATTGTATACTTTACCCTGAGCATCCTTGATAGTAGAAATGATATTGCTTTGTTGTACTTGTTTCAATCAAGAAGCCAATAATTTGCCAGACCTTTCTACTTATTCTGAATATCTCTGCTTTATGCAATTTAGTGTATGTTCTGTACTGAGTGCATAAAGGGAATTAAGTTCCTGTTTAGCAGGCATAAAACTTTGTATAATTACTGTGTAGGTTGTCTTACATATGTACTGAGAAGTTCCTTAATGTCTTGCTTCATCTGTTTTATAAAAATGGCTATTTTAGTAATGATGCATTTAAATGCCATCTTGAATAATTAGGGTTACTTTTTCTTATAGTAATTGACAAAACTACTGCTTCATGAACAGTTATTGCAGTTCAGCCTATATAGCTTTTATCTAACTCTTCAACTAAAGATTGATATGCTAAAAAATAATCAAGTCAGGAACAAATCTGGTGTGAAGTTGTAAAAAAAGCATATGTTTGCTCTGAAGTATTTAAGTTACCATATATCTACCAAATTAAACTCCAGCATATAAGCTTGTAGCACTTTCTATGTGCAAAGATTATGTTTAGCTGGAACAAGCAAATGAAATATCTAAAACTTGACTAAATCTTCAGACATAGCTACCTGATCCACAGGTAAAGTAAAAAGATATTCAGAACACTTGTGTAAGGTGAATGTAATCAAGATCAAGTTGTTACTGATTCTGTGGGCAAATCTGAGAAGGGTGGGGGTTTATCTGTTCTGCGTGGGATTGCAGTCTCCCTTAAAGAGCAGATTTGCAGCCTAGTGGAGTATATGGGTCCAATGCCAATGCTGGACCGTCACTAAAACATTGGTGGCAAGGATGGTCCTTTCTCCATAATGGCTGATTAATGGCTTACCTGGTGGAAAGAGACATGGCATAGCCTTATCCTAAGATAAAACAGCTTTAGTGTTTGCTGGCTGCTGCCAGTGCTGAAACATTTTGTAATGCACTTTCCCATAGCATTCTTTTTATATTGTTTGCATTCTTTCCAATTTGGCAGCCACATGTCAAATAATTAACTAAATAGTGTATAAAGTCTTACATAGCCGCAACCAAGTTAGAAGACTGCCAGTCTTGTTTAATCTTCACTGTACTCTTGGGCCAGTGGTAGGACACTATTTGGACAGGTCCTGCCTCAGTTATATTTGGCATCAACCATTAACTGAGCAGGCCCATAATGTGGCAGAGGGCTCACATTATGGAAGGCATGCCAATAGGGTTGAAGCAAGCCCTCTATTTACTACAGTTTAGAAAGGGACTCAAACATATTTCTCCAGACCTTTTAATATTTCTGTTTTAGTGTTTCTATTTCATCTCTGTTACATTTTAACATTTTTTATAAATACCTTTGCTGTTCCTTGAAAGCAACCCAGGGCTATTAATGGAGTGTTTTGGCATATAGTTTTCTATGTAAATAAATAGGAACCTGCTGTGGAAATGGGTTTTAAGAAATATTGGGTGGGGGATATATATAGCACTGAAGAAATGAAAGCAATTTGGAGCAAGGAATAGAAGGAATGTACCGATTAACAGAAAGGAAACGAACTGTTTAAGGATGACAAAAGATCAGAGAGCCCATAGACAGAGAATCAAAGGCCATGCAGTTAGTGGGAGTATAGTCTTCCCAGACCAGTACACTCCAGATATATTGAGATTACAATTGCTCAATTTCCTAGCTAATGTGACCATTGGAAAGGAAATTTGCATGAAAAGATAAACAGTAGAGGATAGC
This sequence comes from Liasis olivaceus, assembly GCA_030867105.1. Lineage (NCBI taxonomy): Eukaryota > Metazoa > Chordata > Lepidosauria > Squamata > Pythonidae > Liasis > Liasis olivaceus. Next base: position 79,387,912 of record CM061349.1, read on the forward strand.
AGATAACACATGGCATGTTTAATAGGCTCTTCTGAATGAACTCTGAAAGACTATGAGAGTATCGGTTGCTATTCTTAGCTACTTGAAAGAAAGCACATTTTATAAATAAAGTTTCCCCTGACATATAAAAACTTAAAAGGGAAATAGCTAGGAGTATTTAATATTAGGTTATAAGTGCCCAGGGGTAACCCTGTCAGGAGGGCCTCCTGCTTACTTCCCTGCCAATTACAAATGTTGGCTAGAACCACCTGGACACAGTGCTGTACTTTGCTTAGTTGTAGAATTTGAGTGGCTATGGCTGGTACTTACTAGTTTAATTCTCCCACAAAGCATTTGGGGAATGAGATAGTGTAACTACACTAAGAGCAATGTGGGAGAATTAGAAAGCAGATCTAGCCATAGCTAGTTTAGATTTTTTTGGTGACTGGTATCCCAGCCTACAGCACCAAGGAGAAGGGACAGTGTTGCTGTCAAAGAGGTCACTGGCATATGACAGCCCCAAAACCTGATGCTGATTCTGTTACTGTTAATATAATACTCATAATGGATATTGTATTGGTGTAGTGATTGATACACTAACCTCAGTGCAGTTGCAGAACAATTATATTGTTAATATAATTGAAATCAAGGAATCTTAGAATAAGCTTGCATTTCATACGTTGCTAGATAATCCCATACATGTTTACTGAATGTCACTGTGCTCACTGGAGCTTACTTTGGGTTTGTTGGTAAAGGACTGCAGCTACAGTCTTCTCAGAGGGTAATTCCATTATTTTAAATAAAAACCTTTGCCTGGAAAAAAAAGAAAGAAAAGACCTCAATTTAAGCGAAGCTGATTGTACATAGTATGCCATCTGCTGTCTGGTAATCCTATTCTCACTGTTTATGACCTCTTTGATAATTTCAGCTCTGATAGGGTAATTTAGGATACAGTTCATCAGGTTTTCACAACTTCATTGTCTTTAATAGAAGTTTCATATGAGAATATAGGTGGATTTTGTTTTTAAATTGGTAATCTTCTGAGCAAGAATTGTTAGTATTTTGACATAGAGGATGTGTCACTTTCACAGTATTATAGTCTTCTTACAGCTTCTGGTGCAAATGATTCAGAGGGGTGTTTTGTAAAGCAACCTTTCAGACCCAGTGTTTGAAGCATCAAGGGGTTGCATCTCTTCACAGCTTGGTGTGGCTGTGTCAAGATGCTCAGAGAACACTGGGGAAAGACTTCCAAGCTGCATCACTGAATCTTTGAGATAGTCCAACCTCCTTGATGTGCCAAGTGGCTTTGTGCCCATGGAATTATTTGCATAGTCCTAGTTTCTGTGTTGGCCTGCTGGTGCTGGTGCAGCTGCAGCTGCAGCTGCAAAAGAAGGGTCCTGTGGCTCTTTAAAAAATTAACAGATATCTACTGAAATAAGATGTCACAAGATTTATGCCTTTGGCTGATACTGAAGATGCGCTTCTTGTTTACATGCTTCCCTATTTACAAATGTGCTTTTTCCACTTGAGAAAAATAACAGTTAAATCTGGCAGAATCTGTGTTAATGAACCCATTTAATTAATATGAAATATTACTGCAGCTGACAGAGAAATGTCTCCTCTCACAGGAACAAATTATAGCAAATGAATATAGCTACTCAAATGCTCTTTCAGTGTTGCTGTTGAGACTCTATATTTACTCAGCATCTCACTCTACATCTACTCCTGATTATAAGGCTCAAAAGCTACTCAGAAATCTCTATGGTTTAAAATTTCAGTTATGTAGGTAAGCGATGGGCTCCCTTTTGCTGGAAGTCTGATGATAATTCTGGTGTTAATCTTTGCTTATCTGGGTGCTGATTGCTGGCAAGGAGGTGTTCTGGTCTTTTTGTTTCCTTTTTATTGTCTCTTTTGAATAGTGTGTAGATGTTATTTATCTCTATCTGCCTGTTGATGGCTGACTTGTCTGAATACCAAGCTTTGAAGAATTCCCTCGCGTTTTTGGATTTAGCTTGGTCTAAGATGCTGACAGTTTCCCAGTTGAAACTATTAACACCAGGCAAACAACCAAGCAGTAAACAATACCCTAATCAAGGAACTGCCAGGTCAGGCAAACAATCAAGCAGTAAACAACAGCCTAATCATGGAACTACCAAGGAGAAAACAACGCCCCCACCAACACGGACAGGGCAAGCTACCGTATATAAACAGGGAGCAAACCCCACTCCCTTCTAGCACTGAAGATGTTACCTAGCCAGGTAATGAAATGCCTGCAAGAAAACAACCAAGTTCAGAGAACCCCAAGGACGCCACAGTTTTTTGACATTGTTTGCAATTATCTTTTTCTTTATATATACCCTCTTCTCATTTTTTGCAGCAACCACAACCATTCCATTACTTTTCCCCTTATCCATAATTACATTCATGTTGTTATTCCAGCAAGCAACCTTTTTTATACCTCCGATTAGAATAATTTCATATATACTTCTTTGGAATAATTTCATACATACTTCTTTGGAGCTTTGTAACATACTGTAGTTCTTTTCACTCTGTTTCAAGCAGCTTCCATACTCTGTTTCCTTATGTTCACTTTCCATTATTCTGTTGGGAGATTAATCTGTCCTCCTCTGCTTCCTCATACATCTCTTAGATTCCAAGGCTCAAACCTCCCTAAGTGATTATTAACATCAGATAGGCCCATAGCAAAGCATCTGCAGAATCCGATGGTTTAATCAAAATAATTAAATGAGCAGCTTGACATCTCATTCAAGCTCCACCCCTTACATCACAAATAATATATAAAGGGAGTGGAGCTTGCAGCATGGCATTATAACACTAATTTTATCATTGCATCCCAACAGTTGCCCGTGAGCCATTTATACTGACTTTAGTCACCCATCATAACTTTGCCCTGTTGAAGCTTTCACATCATGCTTTTTAGAATTAGAAAAGTTGTACACTAGATTATCAGCCCTAGTCAGACCCATGCCATAGGTACCATTTCCTGCTAACATTAAGGACAATGCCAGTCAGTCTGGGCATATTTTGGCCAGTATGTCACAAGTGAAACCAAAAGCCAGTTTTAGCCCAAGCGTGCTTTTTTAGAATAGCTTCTAAACAAGCTAAGGATCTCTAATCTAGAGGTTATTTTCAAGCTAATTTACTGTTATCCACATCCCACCAACTTGGAAGCAAATGCAAATATCAGGACATAGTTATGAAAAAGACCTGGAGAACTTAGTAGGACTTACTTCTAAATAAAAATATTAGATTGTTTTGCTTGTCTTTAAAGAGCATAGATATTTGGGGTGATAGTTTTGTAGCCAAACAATTGTAACAGACTTGCTGCTAGTAAATTTTGTTTTGTAAATAACACTGTATTTAAATCCTATTAAAATGGTTGAAAATAATTAAAATTCACCTCCTGCATTTTTACTGGGAATATTTAGTGATATGATGCAATAATATATCATGTGAAATAATAATTTTGCATAACATGTACAGTGCATGGGGTGCTAACAGGAAGTGAAGTATGGGACAAAGTATTACTGTTTAGGAATTCCTACAAGTTGTTTAATTGCCATAAACACATGGAGCATGATTGCAGTCCATCCCATTGAAATCCCACTGTGAGCTTCATTTTATAGAACATCTTCCACTTAAATGGATGTTTAGTCAACTGAACTGTAATCTCTTGGTCCATGGATCTTATTGCTAAGATTTGAACCTCAAAAGGAATTAAATTAGAACAAAGAAACATAGAGTAATTGTTCTTCTGCATGGAAGTCTTTAGTAGAACGATAGATTTATATAATTATAAAAAATTATATAATCTAAAGAAAACCAGAGTGTGATGGTATAATGATGTATCTAACTCAACTTAATGAATTACTTACTTCAATAAGTGAATAAATGAATATGTACAGCTTATCATTTATAAAGTAAATATAAACACCCCAGAAATGTTTCATTCTTACTTTGCAAATAAGATATGCTGGTGCCATGTGCTTATGAAAAGCATACAGATAGTTCTTGGTTAACAACAACAATTGAGACTGGAATTTCCATCACTAAGTGATGCAGTCATAAAGCATGACATCACGTAACTGCGCCACTTATCAACAACAGTTCCAGCACTTCCAATAGCCGTTATTAAGCAAATTCTATGTCATCGTTAAGCACACTGTCATGTGGACACCATTCACAACCTCCTGCCGGCTTCCCCATTGACTTTGCTTTTCAGAAGCTGGCAGTGAAGGTCACAAATGGCAGTCGTGACCGTGGGACACTGCAATGGCCAGAGCTTCAAGGACTGGTTGTAAGTACCACTCATTCAGCGCCATCATAATTTTGAACAGTTGGTGAACAAGTGGTTATTAAGCGAGAACCACCTGTATAGGCAAGTAAGAAGGCCCAGAAGTATTCATAATATTCTTCAGGGTTACCTGATAGGATTGCCCATTAGCACATTTAACACCATAGGTTTGGCATATGATATTCACCAAGGTGCCATTTTGTCCCCAATATTCCTCATTGTCTATGAGAGGCCACAGAGAGATTGTCATTTGTAGGTTAGATGTGAGCTGTCCCTGGTGTGCTAATCACTTATAATTGTACTGCTCTTGATACAAAGGAGTTGGTTGATAGCCTTGAACATTGCCTGTTTGGATGAGGGTAAATAGATAGACATTAGATCTTCATAGAGTCTGCTTCACCTGAAAGATCTCGTTTACAGCTTGGGACTGTTGATCTCAGCTACACACCTTTGCTAAGAGCATCAACCTGCAATCTTTCCTGAGCTCATATAATTTGACATCTGTTTCAGTGGGATAAAGCCTTCTTTGATCAGGCAGTTTTATAGATACGAGATTCTTCTGGATGTATTGCTGCATCTACGTGCCCCAGATTTAAAAAACAAAAAGCGATATTTTCTCCCAAGCTTATGGTACTTTTGATCTATTTACTAATCATTACTATTTGTGATCTCAGAGATGGGCTAATGGGGCAAAATATTTATTATATTCAGAAGATTCAACTGGTACAAAGCATTAGGGTTTGCTTTCTAAAAACAAGTTTTAGTATGCCAATACTTTTCTGCAATATTCCAAACTACAATTAAATATTCCAAACTACAATTAAATATACTGCTATTCAGCATGCTTTACAAAGCTTGTGGCATATATTTTATAATTCTTAATTTGTATCTTGCTATAATCTCTTAGATGTATTGCAAGTTCCTTCCTTTTATGACATGGACAGTAAACAAAAATTACATTAAAATAGAAAAGACATTTAACTCTGCTAATTGTATCCATTGTTCTGTTTCTGAGGATCTTCTAAAGGAACTGTTACCCGACTGTGTTTGACAAGCATTTAATGGCCAGATGTCATAAGGTGTTAATAGTATATTTAAGATAATAGCCTTTAGTTTTTAAAACATTTTAAAAGTTGCTTATAATGGTTCTTACTTTTAACATGGAATAGCACTAAGGAGATTAATCTATGTGACTTAACGAAAGTCTAAATATTTTTTTGTTCATTTTTGTTTCAGGAGCACAGAAGTCATGAGCACAGTCTCAGGTACTCGGAGTTCAACCATCACTTTTACTGTTCGGCCTGGAACTAGCCAGCCCATCACACTGCAGAGCAGAGTCCCAGACTATGATAGCAGGACATCAGGAGCCAGACATGCTCCAAGCCCAGTGGTTTCACCAACAGAGATAAGTAAAGACATCCTGCCTGCTCCTCTGACTGCTGCTGTTCCAGCTGCATCTCCTTCTCCAACTCCTTCTGATGTTTTTAGCCTACCCAGCCAGCCTCCTTCTGGAGACCTCTTTGCTTTGAATACAGGGCGCAGCAGGTCTCCTTCTCCCTCAATATTGCAACAGCCAATCTCAAATAAGCCTTTTACAACTAAACCTGTCCACCTGTGGACTAAACCAGATGTGGCAGATTGGTTGGAAAGTTTAAATTTAGGTGAACATAAAGAGACCTTTATGGATAATGAAATAGATGGCACTCACTTACCAAACCTTCAGAAGGAAGACTTGATAGACCTTGGAGTGACTAGGGTTGGTCACAGAATGAACATAGAAAGAGCCTTGAAACAGCTGTTGGACAGATAAGAATGGCTGGTCTTGCCTCACAAACCTTTGTTATAAATAGAGATAGGCTGGTATCAAAACACCCCAAATGCCTTGGCTCCCCAAGAGTAGCACCAAATTAAAAAGCATCAGTTAGACTGCAAGTTTATGTCCAGAATCTATCTTATGTCAATCCACATTAATGGGACCAAATATTTAAAAATGGATGAGGCGAGTAAGAGAAAATAAAGAATGGAAATAATTGTGAACTTAAAAAAACCTTGTAAGCTCTGACCATATTGATATTATTTCAAAAGTTTATATTTTTATTGCTGGGACACACACAAATATAATTCCTTTTTTAACATATAGATTGGTTTTCTGTTAGAAATGCCTTTCTGTTTGAAAAATAGTGTGTCAACATCTTCTTGGTTTAAAACCCACAGGTATTTCTCCATGTGCTATAACAGGTTGTGTCCAGCTCCTTTTGCAATCTGCTTTCATATGACTAATATTTCATATGACTGTTAGATTCAGTCCCATTGCTGTGGTCAGACAACTTCTCCTTTCAGTTTTTCTATATGGATTCCTGATTAGTTCTGCCATTTAATTTTTATGCTAACATTCACATTTCTCATGATATATTTACTGATTTTTAAAAAAAACTTCTATACATTCATAGCATTGCCAGAGATCTAAAAAAAATGTCAGATGTTTTTGGCCTGATTATTATGTTGATTTCTTTGGAAATGAAGTTAGTTCTTGTCATCCAGTGTAATTCTGTTACCTAACTTTTAAGTCTATTTTTCCATTTATGTTTAGTGCCTTTCCAAATTGCCAGATAGCTTTTAGGCATGCTTTCTTTTCATTTATAATGCAGTATGATGTGTGAAAGCTATGTAAGAGATCTTAGCTGCCTAAAATAAAAGTAAAAATATTTGTAAGAAATTGGAATTGAAGATATCTGTGCACAGTAAGATGGTAGTTCAAGTAAGATCTTTTCAAGGTTTCTTTGTGATGGACTGGGATGATAGGTAAGTATTTCAGGTTCGAATTTTCAAAATAGTAAGCCTTTATCAAGCCTGTTTTAATTTTCCTCTCATACAGGATTGAGTTGTTTGGACAATATTGCACAAGACCTTTTCTTTTAGGTGGTAACAGGTATCAAGATTAGATGTCTCCTCTCTTTACGAGGGCATCAGTGAGGGTGGGTTTTGGGTGGGGCTTCCCAAATTGAGTTAAGTTCCACTTTTTAAAGAACTTTGTTTTATGTAAAGGCTACTTTTGCTGGATCGAAGTGATCACATGTGATAGTGGACCTTATTACAGCTGTGATCCCTGTAGTGTCGTAGAAAGAATGGTGAATTTCCCTTCTGCAATTTTGTATGTGGATGCACAAATCAATGCACAAGCTGCAGTCAAAACTAACTGTACAGGGGTGGCTTTTCACCCTGAAGAAGTTTTTTGGATCTGTGACCTGCTTATTCTTGCCTGCTTAAGGAAACCAGCTCTTGATGACTCTACGTGGCACAAGCCTGTTTACTTATGGAAGTGGATTTAAATCTTTACCGTATTAGGAAGATGTTGCCTGATGTCTGTAAGAAATATGAAATGAAAATACTCATAAAAGTACATGTTACTGAGGTAGTTTCATGAAAACAGTAGGTACCTATTATATATGCAAGGGACAATTTTTCTAAAAATGGAGATCAAGAGTTTCATCTTAATAATAATCTTTTGCTTAAAATTGAACTGCAGGATTCTTCTGTGCTTCCTTCCCATACAAAGTACTGTGTTTTAGGAGAATCCCCTTAGTCCTAAATCTTGCAAATTAAAGAAAAGAGAAGGTTAAGACAAAATTGTGTTCAAAACTGTTTATGAAATTTAGAGTGGATTTTTAAAAGTATAGTCTTTTGCCAGGCATATATATTTTCAGATTTGGTGGCTTCTATGAAATTCAGAACATTCTCTTTACATACTCTCTGTCCCACCATAAATAATCCATATTAGCAATGTTGTGGTTCATAGTTTCATGAATAATTTAGCCTGTACATGTGTAGTTGCTTAATCATCTAATTGGAAGGCATCTCAGTTCATTTTTTAATAAGTCCCAGCCTATCTCTAATTATAATTTTATTTTCTCACATTAGGGGTCTGCAACAGCCCTAGAATTAGTACATAAAGTTCAGCAATTTCAATATCTTTCTTTACTGCAAGTTTAAATAGTTGTACAGATAGTTTATAAGCACAATATTTTAAGAATATAAGTGGCTGGTCTACTGGGCAGCCTTTGTGCCACTTCAGTGCTAGAAATTAAAAAAAAAAAACTTTTGTGGTTTACTACTATTTCTGTGGAATAAGTATTAAGTCTTGACCTTTTTAAATCAATATCATTTGGATGCATCTGAACCAGCAGAGCTGTGTTATATTTTCTATCTTTGCTAAAACTTCTTCAGATGATGTGTCTCTTCAAACCTGGTTACAATTAACAATACAGTGGATAATTATAAAAAATAGTTACCCCCCTCCTTCCGCTATCAAAACTGTTCTTTTAAGTTATTGTCTCTTAGACCCTTTTCAGATTTCTATCCACACTTGAATACTCCAAATGGATTTGTAATTAAAATCAGGTTTCAGTGCAAAAGCATTGAAATGTTGATATAATGTTGTATCTAGAGGACAACATTCACATATTTGATGGCAACACAAAAAAAATCATCAAATTTTCTTTTGATGGGGCAGGGGAAGGATGTAAAAATAAGATGATTCTGTCATCATTGTCTTCCATTTGGTGATAATGCAGAATTCAGTAAATAACCATAATGCCGTGCTCCTTTTTATTTCTTTGAATGCAGTTGGTGTTACCTCTATAATGTGCCAGAAAATGCATTAGGACAAGTGATAGGAGGAGAAAAATAGGGAAAATTACATTTAAGCTGCTGTTAATCATAACCTTTTACTGTTTAATATATGGTGATATGTAAACAAATTATAGGTGATGATACTCCCTTTCTTAAAAGGGGTCTCTTGCCCATGTATCTTTTTCAGGCACTTAAATAGTGAGTACAATATAATTATTAGAGAAGATTTTAAGCATCAAAGAGCTAATGAAATAATTTATTTTTACATAATGTCTTATGATCTAGAGAGTAATAGGGCCTGCAGGGAGCTGCTTTACATCAAGAAAAACACCTTTGGCAAGCTGGAATAGTCTTTAGCACTGTTTGATGGCTTTATAATAGAAAGCAATAGTAAAAGATACAAAATTGTCTCCTAGCATTGGAGTAGATTGGCCCTTTTAATGTTATGCTACTTTGATGGTGCAAAATACAGTGATAAAAATAATCTTGTTATGATATTCCAGGTTTTAGGAACAACTTTTGTTTATATACTGTAATTTAATAAATTGCATTTACATGCTTAGTTTCTGTAATATTTGTGTATACAATACCAAAACCACACAAGATGTAAATTGTGTATAACTACACAGACTCCTTTCCCTAGGTGTCTAGTTTTGATTCATATATTATAAAATGACTATATGTGACTGTTGATTTACAGAATTTACATATCACAGAAGCTAGCTCTTTGTGGTACTTAAGTTAATAAAAGTGATTTTTCTGAGTTCCTTTACAATAAGCATTATCCAGTTGATCTGGCAATGACTCTGTGTATGAGCCTCTAATAACGATAATTTTCTCATTACATCTTTTTTTTTTTCTTTTCTAGAGAGTAATGTTTTTGGTATGGTTTGTGTAACAACTATGTTCACGTTATCTATGTTGCTGTAATTTTTGTGCTTTAATTCCTCTAATTTCCAACTGATTAAAACAAAATCAAGCTCCTGTAACTTGCACTTTCCCTAATCCTTACTACTCTTGTATGGCAACCAAAATTACTGTAAGAAATAAATATCATATTGCACTAAGGTTGTGGTTCTGATTGCAAAGAGCAAATCCAGTCTGAATCCTTTATTTCTAAGAAGAGTTGCCAAACTTTCCACTTAACATTAAACTTTTTTTAAGTTCCTTTTTTAAAGCTTGTGTGTGATATCCATAGAATTTAGAGTTAAAGCTTTTTGAAATTGATCCTGAATGCCGTATTCATATTCCAGAATGAGAAATGCATTATAAAACACATGATAGAAAGCATTTATATATGTTGGGCTGATTTGTTTTCTTGTTTCATTAGAAAACTTTTAAACACAAGGATTCTGAACTTCTGAAAGGATTATCATCATTACAGGTGATCGTTAGCATAGTGAACTACTGAAATGTTGATTGAAAGAACAGGTTAAAGGGAAAAAACTAAGGCCTTGATCCAGAATTTTTATTTATTTTTTAATTTATTTTATTTCTAAGCCACCGGACTCTTAAACTATTATAATGGATACCACCGGTATCATGACCAGAGATGGCTCCCTCTGATGGTGAGGGTCTCTAGTTTGAGGAAGAAAGCATTCCCTGCTTGCACCTTTGGATGATAACTATCCAAATGGACCATTTTGATCAGCTGCTTATCAGCATTCAAGCATAAGATACTTCTACCAAGCTGAATGGACCTAATTCCTGCTCCCCTTCCATGCAATTATCTTTTGACAGATGGGCTTACTAACCTGTGTGAAGGTGATGTGCTTCTTAAGGCTGTACTTCTTGCTGTTAGGATTTGGAATGGAAGTGAGTTACAAATCCAGTTTGTTGGTAGCTTAAGTTCTGTTAATACCTAAGGAAGGTTTCAGATTTCTTTCCAACTGGAAAAAAATACTTGACTTTTAGAATTATCCAGTCTTCTCTGATTTACGTGCTGAATGATCCTGTCAGGAGATCCTTTAGTTGCGTCACTTTCCATGAACAGATGAGCTTTGATTTATTTTGAGTTAGACATACTTTCCAAGTAGTTTTTCAATACATTTGAATATCTGGAATAATGGAAGAGATCTGTGTATCTTCGTTCTTGTTAATGTTTAATTTGATTCAGTTATCCTAACCACCAAGAGACATTGCTATTTTTATATAGCTAGAGACATACTTTCACATATTGATTTTTTTTTACAAATATCCACACCTGCCCTATTCTGAAACTATCAGGGCTATGTACACTTCAGATTTAATAACTTTCCTGAAATAAACCTGATTTAAATAAATTGTTTCTTCTAGTTCTTCCGTTTCAAGAGGACAAGACTTACATCAGTAGGGTTCTCAAAAACAGCACCATAAGGCTCCTACTCGGCCATATTCACTCATCTTTCTCCAACAGTTTCCTAGGAGTTTCTTCAGGGGTTTCATCTCCCCAAGATCCTCAGAAAACCAAGGGGCACCCTGGGATCAATGCACAGTGAGGTCACATAGGAACAAGCCAATCCAGAGCCCTTGTCAGACATCCATTCCAGGCAGTGACTAAGGCTTCAGTTGAACTGCCCAGCCAATTCTGTAGGAAAACCCCAAGTTCCCTCTAGAACCTGTCAGGATCCATTCACTGCCTGGGGGGGGGGGGGTGGATGGGGGGGTGCAAACACTGCTGTAATAGATCCTACCTCTCTGCGGTAGGGTAGGGTAGAATGCAGCATGATAAACCAAAAAGTGGTGAGTGATTAGACCGTGGCAGTGACTGATGGTGATGTCCTCTATTACCATATCATATTATAACTGCTCCAGGACAAAAACCAGACGTAACATGTAATCCCTGCCATGTGTCAGGCCTGTGGATCAGGTCCATAGTTGTAATCCCTGCTTTTAGGTGGTTGCCATGGCAGCTATGAAACCCTGAGCTGCTCAAGAGTTCAATGTCATGCCAGGACCAAGTTTAAATCCCCGAGAATTATAAGCCCCGAGTACTCCATTGCCAACCTAATGATGAAATGAAGCAGCTCAGGCATGAAAGTGAAGTTGCCGCACAGTAAGTATGCTGATATAGCAGCAACAGCTCATCTATTCCCAAGAACCCAACTTAAGCCAGAGTCTCTCATCTGTAAAGCAGTCTCTGAAAGCCATCAAGGCCTTCTGGATGACTATCACCACTACCCCCACCCCCACCCAAGCTCACAGCTGATGCCAAACTCAAAACCCAGTAAGTAAATCTCTGAGGGGGCAACTTCCCCCTCTGGGCCCATCCAGGTCCATTATACATGCCAGGTCAGCTGCCTCATTCATACTGATCTAGCATTCAACAGCAGCAGCTGGAACCCAGGCCACTTAAGACCTGATGACTGACACCAAAGGTGAATACTGAGGGCTGCCAGGTGGGATCACTCTCAACCATCAGCCCCACTGAAGCCCAGAGTGGCCTGCTACATCTTCCTGTGCCCATCACAACCTCAGTGGTACTGCCTGCCTGGTGTATGATACAGCTGCAGCATACACCACTGTTGATGTTCAGTAGGTGTGAGAATCTGCTGCCACTTCTGTCCTCCCCCAGTCTCCTTTTGGTGAAAGTGCCTTGATCAAGATAATTGCGTACTCCTCCCTTCCGCACAGTGACTTTTTCTGTTATTTTATAAAGTCGTCAGGCTGTGCTGCTCCAAGGCAAAAGGGATTGTGAATATTTTATTTATTTATTTATCATATTTCTATAGCTGCCCATCTAACACAAAGTGACTCCGGGCAGCGTACAACAATTAAAAAGAATAAATATATAAAAACAACAACAAATAAAAAAAACATAAAAGCACACAAAATGGGAGGGGATAAAATTAGTAAGGGAGCCATTGCAAAATCTCCCTGGTCCCCTGGGAGCCCCAGGCCTGATCACATAGCCAGGTTTTGAGGGACTTGCAGAACATTAAGAGGGATGGAGCTAATCTCACTTCCGGGGGGAGAAGATTCCACAAGGCGTGTGCCGCGGCAGAGAAGGCCCACCTCCTGGGAACCGCCAAATGTAGTTCTGTAACAGACGGGATCCGCAGCATGCCTTCTCTGCCAGATCTGATGGGACAGGCAGATGTAACTGGGCAGAGGTGGTCCCTCAGGAATATTATCAAGCAGTAATTATTACTATTTACCATGGGTATGTACGTTTGTGTACCCAGTCTCTTGCACAAAATCCTAGGGAAGAACGTGTGGCTCCAGACATTGCTCAACTACAAATGTCAGCAATCGAGCCAGCACAGTGATGAGATGCTAGCTTTCATTCAGTAACATCTGGAAGACCAAAAATATCCCATTTGTTCCTTAGCAAGCTCTTTGTTCAGAAAATGTTAGGTTAAATGGACACCTATGAATATTATAAGGCAATGTCCTACAATCTCAAGGCTTGGGTTAACTTCTACATGTCTGACAGTATTACAAAGCAGGATGGGGAAAATGATACTTGACTTCAGTGATCCCCATTTTCACAATATGAGAGCAAGTGTTCGTTAAGAATCCAGCATTAGATTTATATAGCATCCTAAAATATACCACCACATAACTGAAGCCTACAATTATACTGCAATCCACTTCTCTTACTAATATATGTTACCTTAACAATCACTGAGAAACTTCTGGTCAAAATACTTCACATACTTCTCAATTTGAGCAGTAGACACAGCTCATTAGTTCAATTTAACCTGTTTACTGAATTTATTCATTTTCCACTGCAGTTCAACTGAAACAAAATAGCTCTGCAAATGAATCCTTACAGTGGGCAGTAATTACTCCTACCCATGGAAAGAGTTTGCTGATATCGCTGTATCAGCCCTAAGGGATTCACTGCAGGCACCTGAACATTAGCAGCCAAGGGGACAAGGAAGGAGCCCCTGAGAGAGGGTGGGATGAGTCACTGGACAATCTCAGAACAATCAAGCTGTACAATTACATCCCGAGGATTCATTTGCACCCAGTTCTGAAGTAAATTACATTTATTTCCACTAGTAAAAAGCCCATTAACAATAAGACACATTGGAAAGCGGATTATCTTCTTCAAACCCTTCTCAGGCCTCAATTTTACATAATTAATTGAATCTAGTAGTGCGAAACAGGGCTTTGTCCAAGGCAGCAGGGAAATCTTTTTCAATTGACTGCACTTTAAAAAAAAAAAGCCAAAATTATTAGGCTAGTCCAATGTACTCCAGTGTGGAAAACCACAAGCAAGACACTTCCCAGTTTATCTTCACAGAGTACTGAAATGTTCCCATTTTTATTCTGCTATTCATTGGGTGGTGGGATGAATAAGCGATTGTAGCAGAAGAACATAAACAGCAGAGGGAGTTGCTGCAATCATTTCTGAGAACTGCTAAGTGCAATATTTTCTTAATCTTAGTTCACAATTTTAACTAACAGAGATAGATGAGCTAAGTATTTTGGAGTTCTTAGTTGCCAAATTATGTCTTTGGAGCATATCTTGGAGATTGTCTATAAGATTCAGAATTTCATTCCTTCTGGAAAGGCAACACAGAGATAAAATAATCTGATAAGTATGTTTACCCTTAGAAATAAGAACATACTCGAAGAGATTGCGACCAGCATTCCTATGATTCCCTACCAAGCATGTATTTAGAATCCTTGGTGAGAAAGAAGCTAGCAAGGATCTTCATTTTTTGCCATTTCTCTCCTGCAAACTGTCCCAGCCATTCCCACGGAGTAGCCCAGAAGCAGCATCTAAGGGTTTAAAGAGGACTAGCACTTTACAGTATATAACTCTGGGTTCCAAATAGCTTCTGATACCAGCTGGAACGATGACAGGCATGGCATAGCAGATGAATTCCACGCATGAGCTACCAAGTCTAGGTAACAGACCATTATACTTTCAAATTATGGAACAAGTCCCTTCAATACACCAGAGAATACAAGCAACACAAGCACAGTTAAGTTCTGGATTGCATGCTTTTGGGTTGCATCTCCCACCGAAAGAAGCTGGGCCCATGGAAAGGTCTGCAAACTTTGTTTTGCTGTGGGAACACAAAAAGCTTCCTTGGGTATAATCCCATCCAATCAACAACTTCTGCTGATTACAATGAAAAAGGACCATCTCCCACCCTCCTATGGTCTCACATAAACCCTCTCCTCTGCACCAGGCAGTTGAGGGACACTCCAGAATGTGCTTATGGGTGGACAGAGGGAAAAGAAGCCCCATTACGTGAGCATGCTTCACTTCATATGCAGTTGGTTTGTTTTTTAATATACAGACAGCTATACAGTGAACCATGTTCCCCCTCCTGCTATCCAAGAAATCTGTTCTCAGGGCACATCGACGCAATCTGAATTTTGATAAGAGACCAGTAATCCAACAAACATTACTAGCTCCTCTGCTTGGGGCTGTTCCCCAAATTACAAAATAAGAACTGGCTTCCATGTTATGATGCATTCATTTGCAAAGCATTTGTCCTCACTGCACAGGACTATACAACCAAGCTACCTCTTGGAATATTTGCGGCAAGAAGATGCTCCTTCGAGTTGCAGTCAAGGGATTTAAAAACCAGGGCAAGAATATCCTCATAATGTTTCTCCCACTGGGACTCAGCTTCACTAAGTAAGCATAAGAATATAGAAGGCTTTGACCAAGCAGAATGCAGTATATTAACATTCAATTTGTGATTGGAATTTTGCCAGACCTTAGAATAGTTTAGACACATAAATAGCCTGTGCAAGTGGTTCCAAAAGTTTATTTGAATATTTAATTTACAAAAAAAAAAAAAGAAAGAAAAAGAAAACAGGAATCATATATCCTATTTGCTGTCCTATGCAAACTGGGTAAGATAAACTGCATATAAAATCCATGCCAAGTTAACATACTACTATTAATGTAATTATGAGATAGAAAGGAACCAGTGGGGAAGATAATGGAAGAAAAACATTACATTCTTCTTAGAGATTGTCCAAGTAGCCAATCCCATCCAAGATCTCTTCTCCCCACATCCCATATTTCCTTAGATACGCTGCATGCTATCATTTGATAGAAATATTTTTTTTTAGATTTGATTGAACCTTTTTCACTCAGTTCTTTCCTTGACCAATTCGTCCCTGAATTTCCCTTTCCAAACAAAAATGAACAAGAAACACTGAAGACACGTATGCACTGTCTTTGGTAGGGATGCTTCTGCAGTTAAAATCAGTAATTAATTTTCAATTTATTCTACCGAAGTCACGGCAAGAAATTCAGCATAACATTTGGCAAAAGAAAGAGAGATCTTTACAATTTACTCGAGTGTTACTGGCAGTCACAGCTGAATATGTAAAATGAGTTTTTTACACATTGTTTAACAGTAGCCATTTCCTCCAAGGTTTTAACATGTTCATAAGAGCAGTATTCCTTTACTGAAATATGGCCACAAAACAGATTTGCTATAGAGAAAGCCCTCTCATCCCGTTGTCCTCCTTGCAAATCATACAAACTGGAATTAATGCTGTATATCCACTACTGCCTGCTTTATCATCAAGGTGACAGGCTGAGACAATGTAATGGAAACTTCTAATCTCCAAGACCAAAAATTTCACAGTGTTCTAGGTGCATGAGAGAAAAAGCAGCAGAAACAAAACTTACATTGCAAAGCCAGGTGAGGCTTACATCAGGTCCTGATCAGAATTTCTGGAAAAGTTCCACTAAAGTTGCACAACAGAGCTTTCAACTGGATTGTGCACTTCCCAAGAATATGAATGAAAAAAAAGTCTCTGCACTGGATCCTTTCTCAGATTATTATAGAATAACCTTTCCACAGATTTTTGACACTAACTGCAAGCCAGCTGGAATTTCCCCCTATCCATACCTGCCATGTTCCCAGTACGTAGAAATATGACCTAGATACAAACAGTTGGGAGTTGGAAAACTGACCATGTTCAATACAAGAATAGCTGGATATAATTTGTACAGTACAAATGAAACATGTACTACTGTCAGAAAGAGCTAAAATCTCCTAGGGGAAAAAAAAATCACCACCACCAATTTGGCAAAGGAATCAAGAAAAACTCTTTTTCAAAATGCGTTAAAATGTATGATAACAGGCTGCAAGGGAACATAAAGAGTTACAATATATTAGCGATTTCTGGACCCATAAACATTTATAAAAGCATCAGCAAAGTATTTTAAATATAAAAGGAGTATGAATAGATCCTTCCAATCTGCTCTCCTGCACCAAAAAAGCCTGACATGATTTGTAGTGTAATAAATCAGTTGAATGATCACGGTATTAAGGCATAAATGGTAGACATCAGTTTCTATTGTCTCAGCTCAACGTAATTAGCCGGGAAAAGCCCGTATCTGCCTTTGCAGACACCTCTCCACCAGCCATCATCTATCATTTCAATGTTGGTAATGATGTCGTCTGGATCAAAGGAAATCTCGTCGTCCCCGGCTGTGGAAAAAACAGAAATGATCCCTAGGTTAGAGGATGGACTTTGAAACTTGGGGTCAGGTCAGCTGATTGTCTTTATATACCTACATCCTACTTTTCTACCCCCCACCCTCTAGGGAACTAACCATCAAATAAAAAAAGGCACGAACAAAACGTCAACGCTCAACAATTAAAACTCAGAGAGAAATCCCTGAATAAAAGGAAAACATCCCCACCAGATGGAAAACTAATCTAGCATGAGGTCAGTTTAGTAGCCCTACATCTTTGCGAATTAAAACGTATGTCTTTTGTTTGTGGACAGGAGGACAGGCCCCACAGAACAAGCCTTGCCTCCTGAAGCAGGGAATTCCAGAGTTTGGGAGCAGTTGCTGGGAAAGCCCGCTTGCTCTGGATACTGCCTCCATGGTTACACGACAGCCTGCTCCAAGGAGCTCCACAGTCCAGCCTAGCTCAGGAGGGAAGCCGCGCTTTCAGAGGGTCTCAAGCGAGGTATACACTTGTGTCTCACAGCCAGCAATGTGAATTGTGCTGAGAAACAGACTGAAAGGATGTGAAGTTCTGACTTTTTCCAGCACCCAAAAGTCAGAGCTTATCACCAGCTCCTTCCAGGTAGGTTGTGGTTCAAAAAGCACTCCTGGCATTCACAGGAGGAGAAGGATCCTGCCAGTCCGTCTGCCGAGAGGCTGTGATCTGATAGGATCAGCAGAGAAGACAAGCCAGAAAAGTGAGAGTAGTTGTGGCTGGAAATTCCCAAGCAGCTGTCCTTCTTACTCAAAGTAGCCTCCTCTGTAAACGTGCACATTCACACGCACAGCTTCTGCTACAACGCATTAGCCCTGAGGGGGTCCTTAGAGGCTATACCCAGAAAGCAGCTTCTCCAACAGCCCATTTTGTACCTCCTTCAATAGAAGAGAAGCATCTCGTAATGAAAGACTGATGAACAGACAGGAACTCAGCAATAAAACAGAATTTTTTTAGGCTTCAATTAGCAAGTAGCCCAGGAGAATATTCAGCATACCCCAAAATCATCTGGTGCCATTACTGTTGCTGCTGCCACCACTATTATTCTTCCAGAAAGCATGCAGAAGAAAGGGTTATTTGAGGGATTGGGGGCCTCCAGCCCACCAAACAAATGAGCTAATTCTGCAGAAATCAGAGCCCTAAATATGTTCTGAACTAGAACTATAAAACTAGCTACATTACTTACCAGCCTGGTAATCATAAAGGGCTATAGCTGTTATTCCAAGGTCATTTTCATACTCATAAGTAGTTTCATCTAAAAAAAGAGATATATCACTGTATGACTTCCAAATCATCTGTTTGCATATGGTCTGGCACTTATGAAGGTCTCCTTAGCTGTCCAATTAAGATAAATGCTGAGGAGTCACCAATATAATATTGGCCATTTTTATTGCATCCATTTTGGAACTACTAAAATTAAGCCGCGTCCTAAACAATTTACTCTTGGGGAAGTTCCATGCTCCTTGGGAGGGTTACTTTCAAATACTTCTTTGTGTTGTTAACTACTCCAGAAGCATCAATTCGCCTATATGGAGCCCTGCAACCAAGTGAAAATTTGCCAGGAAGCAAGTTTTTCTCATTTTCAGCATATTTTGCTTCTTACATTTCTATCTTGCCTGACCTCCAGGCAGTTCAATGCAGCACCCTGTTTTCCTTCTACTGGCCAGACACGTGCAGTCACTTCCAAGAGCAACACAGAGTTACCCAAAGATTCACAAGTGGAAAGAGAAGCTGTTTAACCTGCTTGATACTGATTTCCTGCTGCAGCCTCTTCATACATGGTCCCCGACTCATAGGCTGGCTCCCTCTGACTAACTGCTTCTTGGTAGTCAGATTCTTCAGCTTTGCTGTCATTTTCTGGCTCATGTACATCGGAAAGATTTGCACTGGAACTCTTATAACCAGATTCGAAGGAAACAGCATCCTGCACAAATAAACGCACGCATTACATAAGACATCAGGAAGAACTTATCAAGAGGTTCCCTGCTGCTGCTGAAGTGAGCTGCTGTAATGCTTCCGTATTTCACCTTGCAATTCACCATTCTTCAATAAATTGGATTATGACATTATCCATTGTGACCTATTAAGCAAAAAAGCAAGATAGTAGGGTGCCGCACACTACTCCAAAAAGTGGTGGGCAGGCTGGGACAAAAGACTACATGTGATTAACGTTAAATATAATTTAACATTGCAACTGCTTTCCATAATTCTCCCTTTCTGTCACCTTAAAAATTACAGTTTGGCCATTTTGGAGGCCATCTTGCAGGCCCATCCAGAAAGCTGTTAGGGAGGCTGTGGGGTCTGTGACTGTCTCTCTCAGATATAGCAAAATGTGCTCACTGAGAGCTCCCACCACATGTGAATGGGCTGGGGATCAATGACATGACTTCTCTGGGGCTGCCTTCAATCTTTAGGAAGGTACTCAAGATCTGGCTGGGCTGCAGAGTGCTTGAAGGCAAATGGTGATTGAGCTGCCTAGCAGATATTTAGTTAGTAATTACTCCTGGTTTTATGGAATATACTTCTTGGTTTTGTAAACCACCTTGAGTCCACAGAAGTGGGCAGTTTATACAATAGCGTAATAAATAAAAAACCTAATAAAGGCAGTTTGCACATTTCACGCAGGAGCACCTAACCTGATTGACAGCACATTTGAGGGCTCAGGAAAGGTCCTTCCCATTGCCAGTTACCTGATATCCCACATACAAAGTGCATTGCCCACTACATTACGGGCTTCTCTACCATATTGTTATGTATAACCAGTCAAACCAGATAGACAGACAGACAGACATCTGTTACATAGTTAAATTATCTAACAACTGTTGTAGCTTTTCCAACTCACAGAGATTTCAGAGCAACCAGTCAAAATGGATTTACCAGTTCAGTTTATTATTTAACTAGAAGACGGGGCTGCAGTCAATATGCTAGACAAAAATGCGTTGGAAAAAGGCTTCTGACATTGAAACTACCAAACCAACCTCGTAGATTACATTTGATGGCACCTTTTCTTCTACTGGTTGTGGAGCTGGAGATTCAGGAGGACTCTGTTTCTTGGATTTGGCTTTTTCCTTTTCAAAAAAAGAAAAAAAAAGAAAGTATGATTTGCAAGAACTGTTACACAGTTTGAAACATGCATCAATATGCATAAAAATACTAAACTTTTTTTTGTTTTTTAAGTAGAGATTTTGAAAAACCAGCTGGCTGCAGATGGTCCAACTTAATCATATGTGAGGATATGCATCTGTAGCGCAGAAGACTAAAACTGAAGGCAGCCAAAATGCAGGAAACACTACTTTGGATTATGATCATCCAGGGTACTGGTTCAAATGATTTTCAGTCCTTCATGATGGGACTACAATGGCAGGGCCACCACATTGAGAGCTATAGACATCAAGTGAGGGGGAAGAGAGGGTAAGTATAATTTGTGTTATTTGTACAATGACATCATCATGGCTTCTTACAGATGCTTAGGTTGATCATGAGATGTCATTATTGGGGCTTTCCATCCCAGCTCAGTCACTTGGGATGAGATGGGTTTTTTCCTCCACCACATCTTTCTGTGAGGACTCCATAAAATGTAATTGCATTGGGAGTACCTCCTCCTCTTTTGCTCCTTTTTCTGAAACCAAAGGATGGTGTATTCAAAAATCAAACTTCAAGCTCATATTTTCACACAGGTCCATGGTACACCACACATTCAAGTGTTGATAAGCTGCCCACGGACCCAACCTCTTGGATGGGAAGGTGGGGTATAAACTCGACAGATAAATATATTTAAAAATGCTTCACTGGTCAAAGAAAGAAAGAGAGTAATTAGTGGTATGAATCAAGTCTGTAAATCTTCCTTGTGTTTTGTTGACCTCAGACCTGAGGACTAATTTCCATTTGTAGTATCAGGGCACTGATCTGACACCCTACATTGTTATTGTGTGAGGTGAATTAAGCTATTAAAGTACTTGCGCACTGTGTTTCACAGAGTGCATGCATTACACAGCAGACAGGCAATTCTTTTTTACATTAATGTCTCAAAGTTCAGACTCAGCGTGGGTGGCACAAGACAGACCCATGCTGGGAAGTGCTGCCTGCAATTTCCTCCAGATTAGCTGTAGGATGCCTTTCATGACTTAAATGCATTTCAAAGAGGTA